>JAKSZU010000012.1:30104387-30732720 GCA_026018925.1 Tupaia tana
ATACTGCCTCTCTTTCTTTCTCTGGGGAGTACATGTGGCCTCTGACAAATTAAAAGATAGACAAGTAAGTAAACAGAGGCTCAAGGGAGCTCTTGGCTTCTTCCACCACGGGAGGAAGCAGAGACAAGGCACCACCTTTGAAGCAGAGTAAGCCCTCACCAGACACCGAATCCTCTAGCCCCTTGTTCTTGGATTCCAGACTGTAAGTAATACCACGTGCTATAACACCCCAAACAGACGCTACATGTAAACTCACTTTCTCCAAATCCTGGATGTTCTTAACTGTTTTACACTTTTTTTTTGAGAGGTTTTTGCTATAGGGCACTTGTGCTCGCCAGAAAGACAGAGAGAGAGAGACAGAGAGATAGAAAGAGAGAAATCACCCCATGGGGGGGATGGCCAGGCCGCAATCCCTTCTCCTCCATTCTCCTCTCGGGATCTTGGGCACGCACACACACGTGCCCGGCCTGAGTTTAAGCCACCGGATCCAGGATTCAAACTGTGGTTGACTACATGGGAGTCCAACGACATAGCCATTACGCTAACTGCTGGTCTCTTAACCATTTTACACTTTTAAAATGCTAAACAGTTTGAATGTATATGTCTGTGAACAAGAGAAGAAAGAGACAGAGCGGAAGCACCCTCTCCCAGACTGGCCCCCTGGCCTGTGGTTAAAAGAGCTGGATCCCAGACAGCCAACTGTAGCACATTTCGAATCCTGGCTCCAGCAGCTTGAAAACTACACCAGGAGCATGTGTGTGCATGCTCAAAATGCTGACAGAATGGTGAGATGGAGGAGGAGGGATTGCAGCATGACCACGCTCTACTGTGGGGTGCTTTCTCTGTCTCTCTATCTCTGTCTCTCTTCGGTAAGTACACACCCTTTCGGGCAATATATATATATTTTTTTCTTGGAGAGGTTTTTTTTTTTTTTTTTTTTTTTTTTGCTATAGGGTGCGTGCGCTCGCCAGACAGACAGAGAGAGACATAGAGACAGAAAGCGAGAAATCACCCCCCAGGGGGGGATGGTCACGCTGCAATCCCTTCTCCTCCATTCTCCTCTTGGGATCTTGGGCACGCATGCACACGCGCCCGGCGTGAGTTTTAAGCCACCGGGTCCGGGACACGAACCGCAGTCGACTACGTGGGAGTCCAGCAACATAGCCATTACGCTAACTGCTGGTTCCCATCTGGCAACATTTTTTTCTTCTTCTTTTTTTTTTTTTTTTTAAAGGTTTTGGCTAGTTAGCAAAGACAGACTACTTTTTAAAAAAGAATTATTTATTATTTAATTCAATTTATTATTATTATTTTTTAAAATTTGATCAGACAGAGAGAGCGAGAAAGGGAAAGCCTGAGAGAAAACCACCAGGTCCAGGACTCAAACCACAGTCTGCTCTGTGGGAATCTAGTGCCTCCAACCCCCACACCACCTGCCGACCCCACAATTTTTTTCTTTTAAAGAAGAAAGCAAACCCCAACTTTAATGGGACCTGATCATGCCACAATAGTTTTTCCTCCAATTTTCTATCCTGCCAGGGTCCTGGACACCTGTGCACATCTGGCATGTTTTTCAAACCATCAGGGCTGGGACTCAAACTATGGTCAGCTATGTGGGATCCAGTTTCCTCTGTGCAGCACTTAACCACTACACTATGGAGCTGGTCCACCATCTCACACTTTTCAATTTCTTAATTCTAGTTCTATATTAGTTCATGATAATCTTATAACAAGAGGTATACAAATAAGCCTATACATTTGCCTCAAGATGATTATCGCCAGATTCTCGCATCTATCTGATCAAAATTCATACATAACACATCCAGATAAGACTTTTGGTAAGACTGTAAAACCATGAAAAAAGAATTAAAAAATAGCATACGTGATCATCGTATCCTATTTGGTTTCTCATGTGCTAAAAATAAAGCCAGCCCACTCCCACAGCTGTCATTTGTGCAACTTGTTTGCAAACAACAGTCTGGACTTTTTAATCTCTTATTGAGAAACAGGGTGTACTCACTGGAAACAAAAAAACACACCCGTTGGGTCCTAAGAGTATTGTGAAGTGTTTCAGGCACGTTTCCAATGTCAGGACACACAGATCAAGTCATTCTCTGATTGCGTTTGATTCCACCTTATGGGTGCACCATGACGTATGTAGCCATGTGCCTGCTGGGTCCCAGATGCGTGTATATATCAAATATGGTCAAATGGCCATTAAATAATTAAATAATTAACATTTCCACCAACAGTGCACAGTGCACAGCTCCCACCCTCACCAACTCTGACTGTTATTAAGTTTCCTCATTTTTGTCAGTCTGATCCGTGAGATGTGACATCTCATTTATACTTAGGCTTACATTTCAGTTATTATGCGTTGTTTTATTTGGGGGAGGTGATTTTTTTTTTCTGATAAAAGCCATTGCTCATTTTTATATTGGCTTTCTGTTTAGTTGATATGTGCAAATCCTTTATGTCTTCTGGATTTTTATCACCTTGTTTTGTATATTGCAAATTTTGTCTCTATCTATTGCCTTTGTTCTCATTTTGTTAATGATATTTTTCTTTATTGAATGAGGCTTTGTTATTATGGCAAAAATATGTAACATACAAATTGTCATTTTAAACATTTTAAGTGTACAACTCAGTGGCATGAAACTACACCCACAAGGCTACGCAGCTATCATTACTATTTCTACAACATTTTCATCACTTCAGTTCCCTAATCTTCCCTCCCAGAGCCTCCGTAAGCTATATTCTACTTTCTGTCTCTATGAATGTCTTTATTTATTTTTAGGTTTTTGCCATAGAGTGCATGTGTTCACCAGACAGAGACATAGAAAGGGAAAGTGAGAAATTATCCTCTGAGGGGGATGGCCACACTTAATCCCTTCTCCTTCATTCTCCCCTCGGGATTTCTGGTGCACGTGCACACACGCATCCAGCACGTTTTTCAAGCCGTCTCATGTGGGACTTAAAGTGGACACTCGGCCTTATGGGATCCAGCTACCTTAACCTCCAAGCCCCCACTGGTCCTGCTCGTTTTTTGAATAGAGTTGTTGTTGTTGTTGTCCTTGAATTTTAGGCTTCCTTGTTCCTTTGTTTTTACTTTGCTAGAGGGCATGCGTGCTTGTCAGAGAAGAGAAACCGAGAAAGTGAGAAATCACCCACTATAGGAATGTCATTCTGCAATCTCTTCCTAATTTCATCCTTTTTTCAGGATTTTGAGCACACATGCCCATGCATCTGGAATGCTTCCCAAGGCAGCAGTTCGGGATTTGAACTGAGTGATCAGCCATGTAAGATCTAACTCACGTCATCGCCAGGTCACAGGCTGGCTGGTCCGGTTTGTGTTTTTTAGGGAGATCTTCTCTATCCTAAAGTTATAGATAAATTATGATAATTGTATCTGATACTTTTAAGATTTATAATGGTTATAGGCTATCACATAACTTAATCCAGATGCAATTTACTTTTGCATATAAAGTGAAATGAAAGATGTAATAGTTTTTCTCTAACTGGATAACTAACTGTCCTTTCGTAAGTTATTGAACAGTGTCCCCTTTTTCACTTATTTGAAATAGCACCTTCATCACATATTAAATTCCTACATAGGACAGTCTATTTCTGGTCTCTATTCTGTTATTAATCTGGCCTATTTCTGAACCAACAGCACATCATTTTCACTATAATAGCTTTTCTCATTCTGTAATGACTTTTCCCCTTTTATTCATGCGGAGGGTATGCGTATGCAATTATGAGAGGGGAAAAAGGGAGTGAGGAGCACCACCCACAGGGTGGGTCAGGTCCTGACCCCCTTCTTCTAATCCTCCAGCTGGTCAGAACTTTATAAAGAAATCATTTATTCAGCTCATGGTTTGGAAGTCCAAATTCTGGTGGGGCTACCTCATAGCAGAGAGCTATGCATCCAGAATGTTTTTCAAGGCACCAGCTCGGGATTTGAACTGTGAGATTTCAAGCAGAGAGCTGTCCAGACTCTTCTGTCTTCTGGTTTCATTTCCTCTCCTTATATATCCACTAGAACTTGATCATGAAGGTCCACCTTAATGACAATACACCCAAAGGCCCCACACTGGGACACCCTGAAGGGATTAAGTTTTCAACTAACACCTACAATACAATCAGTATACTGAAGCCCTGACAGGAGAATGCTTGGGGACATCCCACTACAGCCCCTGAAGACCAAACACCAAAACATGAATCTTTGGGGGGATAAGCCATTATCCAAACCATCACACTACCATTTGTGGGTTTTTTTGTTTTTGTTTTTAAATCTGCCAGAGGACTTTCATTCTTGTTGGAGAGAAAAGGCACCCACTGCTTTCTCTCTGACATTTTAGTGAGGCTGCGGTGGCCCTTGCTGCTCTCCCAGCTTGACGATGCTGCCCAAGGACAAGAAGAAGAAGAAAGACACCAGGAAGTCAGCCAAGAAGGGTAAAGACCCAGTGAACAAATCTGGGGGCAAGACCAAAAAGAAGTGGTCCAAATGCACAGTTAGGGATAAGCTCAATAACCTGGTCTTGTTTGACAAAGCTACATATGACAAACTCTGTAAGGAAGTTCCCAACTGCAAGCTCATAACCCCAGCTATGGTCTCTGAGAGGCTGAAGGTTGGTGGTTCCCTGGCCAGGACGGCACTTCAGGAGCTTCTTAGTAAAGGACTTATTAAATTACTTTCAAAGCACAGAGCACAAGTCATTTACACCAGAAATACCAAGGATGGAGATGCCCCAGCTGCTGGTGAAGATGCATAAGCAGGCACAACCAACTGTGCATTTGAAAAAATAAAAACTTTATTTAATCAAAAAAGAAAAGAAAAGGCATCCACCATAGGGGATAGCTACGCCATGATTCCTTCTCCTCCACTTCTCCCGCCTTTTGGGATTTTGGGGCATGCATGCACATGCACCCGGCGTGTTTTACAAGCTGCTGAGTCTAGGACTTGAACTACACAGTTGACCTGATGGTATCCAGCAGCCTTAACCACCAGACCATTGGCTGGCTCCCATTTGTGTTTTTGTTTGTTTGTTTTAGTTTTGTTATAAGGTGTGTGTGCTTATCAGAGAGAAACAGAGAAAGACAGAGAGAGAAAGTGAGAAATCACCTCCTAGGAGGAATGGCCATGCCTCAGTTCCTTCTCTTCATTCTCCTCTTGGATTTTGAGCATTCATACACATGCGACTGGCATGTTTTTCAAGCTGCCATGTCTGGGGCTTGAACTGTGCAGTCAGCCATATGGAATCCAGGCTCTTTAACTTCCATGTCACCAGCTGGCTCCCATTTGTGTCTTAATTAAAGAGGTTTTTGCCTTAGGGTGCTTGCCGGAGAGAGAGTAACAGACACAGTGAGAAATCATCCCCCAGGGGGATGGCCTTGCTGCAATCCCCTCTCCTCCATTCTCTTCCTGGGAACTTGGGCACCTACACATGTGCACCTAGTGTGATTTTTCAAGCCACTGGGTCTGGGACTCAAATTGTGATCAGCCATGTGGAAGTCCACCTATGCTATCTGCCAGCCCTCCATTTGTGTTTTATATGGTTGTACATATGCATAAAATATCTCCAAAAGTATCCACAGTACACTGTCCGTGATGATGTCTCTAGAGAAGAGGGGACTGGTGTGTGCTGGTGTGTGTCAACAAGGATGGTATGTTCATACTCATTGTTGGAACACAGGAAGACTGTGCTGCCCAACCTTCTAGTAGATGTGGCCTCACCAATGGGACTGTGGACAGAAGGTGTTGTCACTACAGGTCTTAGGCACTCAAGAGTCAGTGTGAATCCTTCCCTGTGCTCCCACACCTCCTGCCCCATTCTGAACGAGTGGGATGAAGGACCTTCAGGATGATGGCGATGTTGGATGGACCCAGCTTGGATTGGGGTCACTGCTGGGGAGATGTTATGTGTTCATGTGTAACCCACATTGTGATGTGAGTGAGAGATAAATCTTTGTTGTGTTAAGTCACTGAAATTTGAAATACTGCATGTGGGAGATTAAAGGTGACCAGAAATGTTTTTGACACTCCTGTCATTGAAAGTAGGTATCAAAAAAAAAAAAAAAAAAAAAAAAAAAGGGACCAGCAGGTGGCATGGTGGTTAAGGCGCTGGATACTCCCACATGGCCGACCGGGGTTCCAGTCCTGAATCTGGTGGCTTGCTTTCTCACTTCCTCTCTCTCTCACTCTCACCCTCTGTCTTTCACTGGTCAAATTAAAAAAAAAAAATGAATGAATAAATAAATAAAAAAATAAAATAAATAATTTAAAAAAAAAGAAAAAGAAAAGAAAAAGAAAGAAAGGAAGAAAAGAGAAAAGAGGGACCAGCAGTTAGTGTAATGACTATGTTGCTGGACTCCCATGTAGTCGACTGTGGTTCAAGTCCTGGACCTGGTGGCTTAAACTCATGCCAGGCACGTGTGCATGCGTGCCCAAGATCCTGAGAGGAGAATGGAGGAGAAGGGATCACAGCGTGGCCATCTCCTCTGGAGGGTGATTCCTCATTCTCTATTTCTCCCTGTCTTTCTGACAAGCTCATGTGCCCTGTAGCAAAAATCTATCCACACACACACACACACACACACACACACACACACAGAAAAGAAAAGCAAGCAAGCATCTACATCCCTTCTCCTTAAATCTTGGTTGGACTGTGACCTGTGACTGCTTTGAGCAACAGGATACAGAGAGGTGATGCAGAACTAGTTTTTGCATTACATCTGCCACCATCCAGTCTCCCATAGAAAGCAGGTCTTTCTTACACAATTAATTTGAGATAAATTAAGCCATGCATTAAAGGTAAAAAATGTATTTGTCTTCATATATTATGAATGTTGTCTAAAAGTTTAAGTGAATGTCATAATACAGTCTTTTATATTCAAAAAGTAGAAGGTGAATAGTTTTAGTCAGCATTAATCACTTCTTTATCACATGCTATTCAGAAATGACAGAATTGGGTCAGCAGGTGGCTTGGTGGTTAGGGCACTGGACTCCCATACTGCTGACTGTGATTTGAGTTCTGGACCTGGCAGCTTGTTTTCTCACTTTCCCCCCTCTCTCTCTCTATCTCTGGTGAGCACACATGCCCTATTGCAAATTAAAATAAGAAGAAATAAAATGAAATAATTATTTTTAAAATGACAGAATTATGTAAAATTTCCTAGGAGTATTTTTTGAATCAAAAAAGGCAGGTGGTTGGAGGTTAAGGCACTGGCCAATTGTGTAGTTGGACTCCCTGACCTGGTGGCTTGAAAATCACACCAGGTACGTGTGTGCCTAAAGTCCTGAGAGGAGGAGGGATTGCAGTGTAGCCAGCCTCTCTAGGGGGTGATTTCTCATTTTCCCCCTTCTGTCTCTTTCCAGTGAGTGCATGAGCCCTATAGCAAAAAGACTAAAAAGAAAAGAAAGGATGTGGAACCCTGCCCCCCACCCCATGACTCCTCCCGAGAGGAATGGCACCCATATGCCCAACACTGGGCACAGCTGTTAGTGCCCTTCCAATGCACACGACCCCAAGGCCAGCCAGTCCCAAAGCACATTCATGGCCATCATCAGCCAGCCTTCGGCCTCCATGGGCACCACGACCTGCTGGATGTACTCTGGTGAATGTCACCTCTCCCTGTCAACACTAGTACTCCTTCAACAGGCAGGCCAGGCCTGGGCTGGGGATAGAGGTGGAGAGATAGTTGGGACCCTGAGACTACCCCTCAGGGAGCGCCAGAGATCATGGCATGGGGGTGACTGCGGTGACGGAGGATGCACAGACCTCTGGGGATGTAATTCAGTCTTAACTCAGGGCAGGGGCAGGAAAGTGGTTTTTTTTTTTTTTTTTTTTTTTTTTTTTTTTTAAAGAATTACTTTATTTAACTTTATTTATTTATTTATCTTTAATTTGACTAGAGAGGGAGGGAGAGAGAGACAGAGAGACAAAGTGAGAAAGCAAGCTGCTAGGTCCAGGACCCGAACTGTGTTCAGCCATGTGTGAGTCCAGTGCCCTTAAACACCATGCCACATGCTGACCCGGGAAAGTGTTCTTGAAGGAGGTGATGCAGGAGTAGGAGCAGAACTGGTTAAAGGGAGGGTGTTCCACACATCAGGCACAGCATGGGTCCAGGACGGTGACCTGTGGGGACTGAGCCCACTTCACTGTGGTTTCAAAGCAGAGCAGGGTACACTGTTTTGGAGTGTCACTGCCTTAACTGCTTTCAGAGTCCTGTGTGCTATCCCCATCAGAACCTCAACAGGCCAAGCACCTGCAGGACTGCAGGCCTGCCCACCTGGGGTCCCATTGCCCCCTCTCTTGTTCTCGGCATTCACTCACGGAGAGTCCTGGGCCTGCAGGGTCTCACAAATCACCTTGTGGAGGCAGGCCCAGTGACTCCTGTTACTTCTCAGCCAGCCTGTGTCTGCAGAGCTGGGGACAGGCCTCTTGCAAGGCAGTTTTATCACAGTTTCCTGCAAGCCATGATTCACTGTCAAGCGCACCCACAGAGATGTCGCTGCTCTTCCAGAGGCCGCCCAAAAGAGTGAACCGCTGGGCCCAGAGTGGGGACACTGTGCTGCTGGCCAGCTCAGCCACCCGCTCCCCTGCACCCTCAGGCAAGAAAGCCCCTTCTCCCCTCTGGGCTGGGGTGTTCCAGATGAAATCGGTTGCATCCGTTCACTCTCTGGGACCTAAGTGCTTTGAGATCGCTCTCCCTCTGGCCAGTCCTATCTCGTCCTCACAACCCAACTCAAACGCCACCATCTTCAGAAAGCGGGCCTCTTCTTCAGTCTCTCGCTCTCCTGTGGTTTCTGTCGCTGTCATATTGTGTGTGTGGCCTCAGAACCCAAGGAGGTCTCTGTACACTCACCCTCCTGTTTCCGCGGCTGCAAAACGGCGGGGTTTGGAAGCTTCAGCCTTGGGGACCCCGCCTCCGGGCCGTGCCAACAGGCGTAGGGGAGCCGCTCCGGGAGGCTGCTGCCCTGCTCCCTGCCTGTTTCCCCTGACGGAAACAGAGACCCCCACTTAAGTAAAAATTTTGGTGAGGCTCCGCAGTGTAGACCTTTAGGCGGCTTCCCCCACGTCTGTGTTCAGTCTCCCCAACCCCCGAGAACGCGCTTAGTACAACCCGGGGATTCCCCCGCCTCGGCCCGCCCCGGACGTCACGGAGTCCCCGCGAGGCCCGCCCTGTCTCTCCCCACCCCCCACCCCCCCACCGTGCCTTCTCCACCCGGAGCGGCCATGGCGGGGTCTGGCGCCCCTGGTGCCCCTGGCGCGCGCTGGAAGCGCCACATCGTGCGGCAGCTGCGGCAGCGGGACCGCACGCAGAAGGCGCTCTTCCTGGAGCTGGTGCCGGCCTGTGAGTGCGCCCGAGGGGCCGGGCTCCGGGCACGCCGGGGTTTGTTTGGCTCTCCTGGCTGCGACCCAAGGGCACTGGTGCCTTCTGTCTTCCGGGGTCCCGGGCCTCGAACCTGGCTGTTAGGCCCTCTGTCCGACCGACTGGGATTCCCCGTTCCAACCCTGGCTTTGCTTAGAACGCTCCCCTGGGGGAACCCCGTCCGGCACCCCAGCCCTGCTCGCCCCTTGGCGGACTCTGCCTGCAAGAGCCGGGCTTTCTGGGTGCAGGTTCGACCCGAGGGCGGGTTTGACAGAGGGTCTGTGCCTCCCGCTCGCTCCGGGCGGTCTTCAGGTGGAGCCCTGTGCAGAGCAGACGCTTGTTAGCCTGTCCCCGAGTGAAACTGGGTCTGTAAGGGGGAAGTGGGGATGGCCCTGGCATAGGTTTGTAGACCACCTCTGGGCCCAGCCCAGCCAGCCCCAGGGACAAGCGGACCAGGCTCTCAGGTGGTTTCTGGGCAGCGAGTGAGGCGGGCGGGGAGTGGCAGTTCCGGGCGAATGGTGTGTGACTGGTCACCTGAGCTTGTTTGCAGGTGAAGGTCTAACCCCAGTCCCCGCTCATTCCTCACTGGGGCTCATCCTGGCCGTGCTTCCATGGCCCAAACTGCTCATCCTGGGGAATCTCTCCCTTCAAGGGTTCGCTGCCAGCCAGGCCCCCCCCTCCCCCCCCAGGCAGCCTCACTTCTCTACTGCTCTGGTGGACAGTGGAACTGTCCAGCTGATGAAGGAATCAGCCCTCACTCACCCCCCATACCCCAGCAAGCTGCTAGTCTCAGATACCTGGAGAGATCCTGGAGGTCCAGTCATCTCTGTGGTCTTGGGCAGGTCATATCCCGAAGCCTCAGGCTTCCTACGTGTGAACTGGGCATACTGGGATCTTCGATTTGCTGGGGGTGGGCAGCACAGTGCTCTGGGGCTGAGGTGGGGTTTTGTGTGAGAGCTAGGCCAGACCCAAGGACTTCAGTCAGGGTTACAGGCAGGGCACCGAGTGAGGGAAGGGAGCCCAGGAGCTAGGCCTGGATTTCTCTCTCACCTCACCCCACCCCACCCTGGAACTGGTGAGAAAAGGGGAAGTGACCATGGACGGGGAGTGCGACCCAGTGTGAAACCACTACACACGTGAAGGCCTGCGGGATCCTGGTCAAGGACTTTGTATTCTGGCTGAGGAAATCACACACCAGCTCTGGGGAAGTTAGGATTAGTTTTTAGTCCACACAGCCAGAGAGCCCTTGGAGGGGAAGTGACTTGCCCAAGATCATGGGGGGAGAGGGGGAAGGTGGAGCTTGGTTTGTTTCATCAGTGTGGGGCCAGGCAGTGTCCTGGGGTAGGGATTAATCAATCTTAGGCCCCTTCCTTCCCTCAGGCCTCTCATGGGGCGGGGCCCTCACTGTGCTCAGCACTGGCCATCCTCTGCCCCTGGTGGGCCTGGGGTCCAGTTCTGTGAGGGGACCATGCCAGGGCTGAGGGTCCTGTACAGACACCCCTCCGGGGCAGAGCCAGGTGCCGGTAGTGCCCCTCTCCCCAGCAGCTCTGGGCACCTCCAGCTTCCTAGCCGGAGACAACTTGTAACCAGGGATCTACTGGAAAGTACCTGCCTCTGCCCCAGCTTGCCCTATTGCACCCCCAGATAACCGGCTCCTGGAGAAGGCGGAGCTGCTGGCCAAGGTCTCTGAGAAGCTGCAGCAGGAGCCACCAGCTGTCACTCCTCGCACCCACCAGAGCCCCAGGTGAGTGCATGTGTGAACCCTGCATAGGTCCCTGCCCCACCACCTATGCAGGGTTCATTGTCTCCTGGAACCTCATCTGCGCCTGCCTGCTGGCCTGGGGCCAGCTCAGCTGCCTGCTTAGAATCCCATTTCCCCCCAGCCCTTCTCATCCATCTTTCTGCATTTGGCCCATCACCTACTCCCACTCCCTACACCCGTATTTCCCCCTTCTCAGTCTTTTCCACTTCCTGTTCCTTACCGATGCCCACAGAGAGGGTCTCGCTACCTACTCCAAAGGAGTGAAAGTAAGAACCAAGAATGGGTGGGGGCTCAGCGTTGGGAAATGCTTCTTGGGGAAGGTCCTTTGCTAGGGAACCCAAGGCCTGGGGGCGTCCTAGAGCCCAGGAGCAGAGGACAGCCCTTTCTGGAGACATGCTCCTTCCTTTATTGGCTTGCCGGCCTCTGCTTTCCCCAGGAAAAGCTCATGGCTCATTTCAGACTTTTCATGTGGCCTCCAGGTGGGCACTGGGGTGAATGCAGGGACAATGAGCTGCACTCTGATTGGTTGGCAGGGAGGAGGAGTCAGGACCTGGCTCAGACCAAGTCCCAGCAATAGTCACCTTGCGGACCAAGTGGCAGGAGAAGGAGGAGGGGGTCCGGCTGGAGTGTGGCAAGGTAAGGGGGGCCGGGCCCAGCACTCCTCTCCCAACTCCTGCCAGACAGTCCCTACGGCTGTGCCAGGGCAGGGGGAGTGACTTTCTCTGTATTCTCCTTGGTACTGTTTCACATGTCACTGCAAGCATGTATCATTATTATTATTTAACCTTTTATTTAAAAATAGGTATAGAGTCACAGGAACTTACCAATATAGTACAAGGGAGTTCCCGTGAACCCTGCCCCTGGGTCCTCGTGGTTACATCTGTGTAACTACAGTGCCCACAACTCGGAAACTGATGTGGGTATGAAGTGGGCACATACAAGTTCTCGGTTGTTCAATCACGTGCAGGTTTATGCAGCTGTCAAGATCTGGCACTATTTCTTGTCCTTCAAAAAAATTTTAATAGACAAAGGGTGTGTGCATTCACCAGAGAGGGGAAGAGGGAGAAAGTACCTCCCCATGGGGTGTGGATATCCCACAGTCCCTTCTCCTCTTGTCAGGATTTTGGGCACACATGTCCAACATGTTTTTTTTCCCTTTATTTATTTTATTTTAATTTAACCAGAGAGGAACAGAGAAAGAGAGAAAGTGAGAAAACAACTCGCCAGGCCCAGGACATGAACCCTGGTTGGCCATGTGGGAGTCTAGCACCCTTAACCTCCACGCCACCTGCCGGCCCCAGCCAACATGTTTTTCAAGCTACTGAAGTGGGGACTCAAAATATGGTCAGCCACGTGGGATCAGCTCCCTTAACCATTAGACTATAGGGCCAGCCCAAGGTCTAGCACTATTCCATCACAAAGTTCTCCCTTCCGCTACTTCTTTCGAGTTAATCATCCTCTTCCTGCAAGCATCCCTCAATCTTGACAACTATGAACCTGTTTTTCACCTTTTTTAAAATATTTTGAAAAGTATCAAAAAATATTGAATAACACATAACACTACATAAATAAAAGCGGATGACAAGTGAGGAAGTGGAGGTGGTGACCAGATTGCTCAGTGGTGAAGAGAATCATAACAGTTACAAACGGGGCTATGAAACGAGGTGTCCTGTCCTGCCTGGGCAGGGGCCCTCCCCAGGCCACTCACATTGGCAGTGTCATTGGTGCAGGTGGACAGGGCCAGCCTTGCTCCTCAGTCTGTTCTCACCAGGCCCATGTGACAAAGAACACAGGAACAGGTGGGCACAGGGGTCCCCAGCCTCACTTATTTCCTGGGCCAGAGGCTGAGGGCCTCCCCTCATGTTCCTCCTGCCACCTTGGTGGGAACTGCCTTTCGGGGGACCGTCTTTCCCATTGACCCCCCCAGCACCAAAAAGTGAGATTGTGGCTTCATCCCTGGAGTTTCTTTAGCTCATGGCTCTCTGCTGAAAGACTACTGAGTGAGGCAGGGGTGCCGATGAGATGCCCTCACCCCACTCCTGGGCTGTGGGGGCAGCGGTCCTGGTACTCACTTGGGGCCCTGTCACCACACTCCATTCCTGTTCTTAGCCTGTGTGCCTCTGCTCAGGGCTCCTTGCTGCCTCGAGTCCATGCTCTGATGACACAGAAAGCTGGCTCTTGGAGAGGTGGGGGACAGAACTCGTGTCCCTTGAGCCCCTCCTGTGGACCAGAGCTTTATTTGGAGCATAATATAGCTTGAGTGCCCTGGGTTCAAGTGTCGAGTTCAAGCTCTGCCGCTTAGCTGTGTGACTTCAGGCCAGACACTTAACCTCTAATGAGAACGGCAGTACGTACTTATGGAGTTACTATGGCATAAGGAGTTAACAAGCCTGGCACGTGTGAGTGCTGTATAAACATACAATGCCGTGTTACTCCCCGCTAGTCTGGCAGTCCCCTATGAGGAAAGATCTGTAATTCCCACAGTGCAGGCCAGGAAAGGAGCAGACTCCTCTCGCCAGAGCACTTAAAGGACTCTGCTAGGGTCACAGAGGAAATAAGTGGAACCGCAGAATTGAAAACCGGTGTCAGGCTCCAGAGCCCAAGGCCCTTCCACAAAATAGCAGCGCATCCTTGTGCAAGGTCCTAAACGCACCTGAGTGCCGGCCAGTTCTTGTCAGTAGGGCGGGGGCTCAATGGCAGGTGTCCCAGCCTCTTCTGCCCAGAGGGATTGGAGGCCAGGGCGACCCTGCACAGAGGCGCCTGGCCCACCTGTCCGGCCCTCCCCCGCCCGCAGATGGCCTACCAGGTGGTGGAGAAGAGCACAGCCTTGGACACCCTGGAGGCCCAGCTGCAGGAGCGGCAAAGCAGGTGCGGCGCCAGCGGGTGCTGGAGGTGCCACCTTCGCCGGAGACGGGGAGGAGGGGATGGCATGGGCCGGAGAGGTTTCCCCACGTCCCCAAACGCCTCCCTGGTTTGTGGTTGGTGTCAGATGACCCGAGCGGTGAGGCCTCGAGAGCGAAGGCTTGCTTGGAGACCTGTCTTAGCTACCTGGCTGGCCGCGTGGCCACGGGCAAATCTGTCTCAGTTCCGGGCGGTTCCCACTGGAAAGTGACACATGAGTTCGAGACCCATCGCCCCACCCCGCGTCCCACAGGCTGGAGGCTCTGCAGGTCCGCGTGGCCCAGTTGCAGGAGGCGCGGGTGCTGCACGCCCGGCAGGTGGAGGACCAGCGGGCCCAGAACGCGGCTCAGCGGGAGGCCTACGAGGCACTGCGCGTGCACACCAGCTTCCAGGAGGCCGCACTGCGCAGGCTCCAGGAGGAGGCGCGCGACCTGCTAGAGCGGCTAGTTCAGGGCAAAGCGCGCGCCGCTGCTGAACGCAATTTGCGCAACGAGCGCCGGGAGCGGTGAGGCACTGGCCCGCCCCTTCTGAAGGAGGGCCCCACCCTGCAGGGGAGGAGTCCGGCTCCACCAGCTGAAGAGGAGGGGGCGGAACCGCCGCCCCGGGGAGAGGGAAAGAACTGGGTCCCGCGCCTCACCTGGGTGCGAGGTGCTGCATCCGGGGCTTAGGATGCTTTTCTTCGCTCAGGGCGCACCAGGAGCGGGTGACCCAGGAGCTGAAGAAGGCAGCCAAGCGGACCGTGAGCATCAGCGAGTAAGCGTGCGCTGCAGCCGCCCGGCCCCCCGCGATGCCGGCATTCGGCCTCGCTCTCCCTGTACCCTGCCACGGCCCAGAGATCCCCACATAGTGGGAGCCCACAGAATGCGTGCAGACGCTTGTGGTCTAGGAGCCAGCACGCAAGCCTGCGCGGACCCCTCATTACCGAGAACTGACATCGCGTGTCCCACATGGGGCGGGTGGGGAGGCACTGTGCTGGCTGGCACCTTGGCCTTCCTGAGTTTCCTTCTCTCTCCCAGGAGCCCAGACACCTTTGGTGATGATGGGACAAGGAAGGGGACCGAAACCCTGGCCCTGGCCCTGGCCACTGAGCCTGAGACCCTGGACAGTGAGGCTTGTGAGAAATGGAAGAGGCCCTTCAGGTGAGGACCAGGCGGCTGTCCCAGGGCTCTGAGCTGGACCCCTTCCAGAGTTTGCCGGGAGTCTTTCACCAAAGCTTTGGGGTTGGAAGGGAACTTGGGGAGAGGTTGGGGTACAGCTTGGACTTCTCAGGATGGGTCTGCAGCCACGTGGGGCACAGATGAGGCCCCTCAGGTGAAGATCAGAAGGCTGTCCCAGGGTGGATCCGACCCTCAGTGGCTAGAGCCACGTGGGGCACGGCTGTGCGGACCTGGGGCACATGTGAGCATGGCTGAGTGCCTCTGAACATATGTGCACATGTACTGATAGGTGTGTGCTTACACCAGTGGGACCCAAAGAGGGCTTCGTCCTTGGGTGCCCCTCCACTCTTGGGCAGGGGTATGCTGGCCCCCCAAAGTCCTTGGCAGTGCTGGTGGGCCATTTCATCCCAGGATACACACACCCTCTTCTGGGCATTTCTTTTTTTTTTTTTTTTTTTTTGGAGAGGTTTTTGCCATAGGGCGCGTGCGCTCGCCAGACAGGCAGAGAGAGACAGAGAGACAGAAAGTGAGAAATCATCCCCTCAGGGGGGATGGCCACGCCGCAATCCCTTCTCCTCCATTCTCCTCTCGGGATCTTGGGCACGCACACACACGTGCCCAGCGTGAGTTTTAAGCCACCGGGTCCGGGACACGAACCGAGGTCGACTAGGTGGGAGTCCAGCGACATAGCCGTTATGCTAACTGCTGGTCCCTCTTCTGGACATTTCTAAGCCTAGGCTGCCCCCTGCCCCTGCCCCTACCCCAGCCCTGTGGGTCCCAGCCTGGGGGCACTTCACCCCTCTTCTCCCCTCTCCTCCTCATAGACCCAGCTTAGCCTTCCAGAAACTTTTATTGGTGGGGACTTGAACAGCTCTTACCATGGAGGTGGAGTTTGGGAGACTTTCGTTGCTAAATTTCTTCTCGCCTCTCCATTTCTGGACTATTCTGGGTCATGGCTGTTCTGGTCTTTGAGGAGCTAAGTTCTTGTTCCAGGCTTGAGAGGTTATGAGCCTCTGGGTCCTGGCAAAGCATAGGGGTGAGTGACACGGCTTGCAAGGCCACTGGCCAGACCCTCAACTGGTGTCTCGTTTCTGCCCCAGGTCTGCCTCGGCCACCTCCCTGACGCTGTCCCGCTGTGTGGATGTGATGAAGGGGCTCCTGGAGTAAGTGTGTGCATCTGTGTGTGTGCACCTGTGTCCCCAATATGGGCTGAGCCCTCTGGGGCTCTGCGTCAGGCTCCCTGAGCCGAGGCTTGGTCTGTCCCACCGGGGTTGTCCAGCTGTCTGCTGTGAATCTCTGTTGGCCCAGAGGTGTGAGCCAGGTGTGCAGCATGTCCCAGCCCCTGCCTAGCAGTCCTCTAGGCTCTGTCCTCATCCAGGGTCCTCACGGGGGACCAAGAGCTCCATGCCCACTCGGCTGGGAAACAGGTGCAGAAATAGCAGACCTGACTCATTCAGGATCAGAGCCAAGCAGTGGCAAGGCCAGGACTGAACCCCCAGCCCTGGGATTTCCCTGCACCCACTGCCCCTGCCCTGCTCCTGCGCCAGTCTCTGTGTACCCCCTCCATCCCCGTCCTACACTCAGCCCTGTGCTCAGAGGCTGGGGGGCGGGTGGGTGGTGTGTGCGTGCTGTTCCTCGGCCATGTTCTGCCCCCTGCCACTTCGTTACTGCCTTAGGGAGGCTTGGGGCTCCCATGTCAGGCCTTGCCAACCTCCCGACACCCCTCTCCTCAGTTTCAAGAAGAGGAGAGGTCACTCAGTTGGTGGAGCCCCTGAGCAGCGGTACCAGAGCATCCCTGTGTGCATGGTGGCCCGACTTCCCACGTGGGCTCAGGACGTGCTGGTAAGGGTGGCATGGGGTTTGTATGGTGTACCGACGTGGGGGTCCTGGCCCAGCAGTGGTCCCAGGGGAGCAAGCTGGGCTCCTGAGCAGGTGCAGGGGTTTGCCTTCCAAGGGGTTGATGGTGGGGGTGTGACCAGGAGAGGCGGAACCAGGCTGGTGGCAGGGAGTGCAGGAGGCCAGGGAGGGAGGTGGGTAATACAGTAGTGTGGCTGCTGCAAGGGTCTAGGCAGAGGTAGTGGCACCTGGTGGGGCCGAGTCTGAAACTCGATGTTTGGATGGAGTGCCTGAGGCGGGGATAAGTTGGCAACAGGCATGTGTGGGAGAGCCTTGGGCCTGCATGGAGAGTCCTGTGTGGAATGACCAGAACACCGACCTCCCCTTTTCTGTAGGATGCCCACCTCTCTGAGGTCAATGCTGTTCGTTTTGGTCCCAACAGCAGCCTCCTGGCCACCGGAGGGGCTGACCGCCGTATCCACCTCTGGAACGTTGTGGGAGGTAGGGCTCCGTCCCTTGCAGGCCCACCTCATTCTGGTTCTCCTTAGTGGGCAACTACCTGGGGCCTCTTCATTTCCCCACCTGGAACATTCCTATGGGTACTGGCCAGATAACACCACAGCGAGAGTGAGACTCTGGGCTTGCTACTCTGAAGAAGGGCACAGTCTGCCTGCCCCTGGGGTCCAGACCTGCAGGGCCGGGAAAGCTGAGCCCAGATGGTCCCTGTGGGGGGAGGCAGGACCCCCTATCACGAGGCCTTCAAGGAACAAGGCCCCGGGTCCACCAGGACACCTCCTTCTCTTCAGTCACTTGTGCTCTCAGGACTCAGTAGGGAGACAACTAGGGACATCCGCCTTGTCCAAGCTCTGCGTTCTGCAGAGATGGGTGGGCGGGGAGTCAGAGCCCGCTCCCCGGGCTTCCTCTAACTGGTTTGCCCTGTAACCTAGGGACAACCTTCTTTCTGGTCCTTTCCAGCCCTCTGAAGAGACCAGATGGCCTCTTGGGGGCCCTCTGCCGGCAGTTAGGGGAAGTACAACTTCCCGCCCAGCCCCCAGACTGCTGGGGATTCTGTCTTCAGTGAGGAGAGGCTGCTCTTCGCATTCAGTCCCAGGTCCTCTGTTTCACCAGGTTGGTGACTTCATTTTACCAGGTCTTTCTTTTGGTCTCTGCAGGTCGCCTGAAGGCTAGCCAGACCCTCGAGGGAGCTGGTGGCAGTATCACCAGTGTGGACTTTGACCCCTCGGTGAGGAGACTTGGCCCCAGTAGCATGGGATGCCTCTGATCTTCACACGGGGCAGGTGGGGGCTGCGGGACCCAGGGCGCATTATGGGTATCCTAGAGCTGGTCCTCGGGCCATTCCACAAACTTCCTTCCTGGGCCAAGTGTCTTCTGCCTGCCTTGGTGACGGGGCAACGGACAACCCCTATCCCAGCTGCTAGGCCTGAGAGACATTGCCTCTGACCAGGCCCAGGACCCTCCTTTCACTCCCACATCTGCAGGGCTCCCAGGTTTTGGCAGCTACCTACAACCAGGCCGCCCAGCTTTGGAAGGTGGGGGAAGCCCAGTCCAAGGTGAGGTCTGGCTGGGGCAACAGCCTGGGGCTCAGGGGTCCTGCCTTGGAATGGGGGCGTCTGTTTTGGGGCCCTGGCCATGCCCTTGACCTATACCTGGGGTTTGGAAGCAGGAGACACTGTCTGGACACACAGATAAAGTGACAGCGGCCAAATTCAAGCTAACGAAGCACCAGGCAGTGACCGGGAGCCGGGACCGCACAGTGAAGGAGTGGGACCTCGGCCGTGCTTACTGTGAGACCTAGCCCCCACCCCACCAGGAACCCCCAGGCCAGGTGTGAGCTCCTCCCCCTGCTCTCTGAGAGTGGCTCTGCGATTCACAGGCATTCGGGGTGGACCTCCTAAGGCCCTCCTGTGTCACCCACCTGCCTGGTTTCCTTGCGACCTCGGGCCTTGGGTAGGTGAAGCAGAGCAGAACAGTCCGAGCGGGCAGCAGGAGGCTTGCTTTCGATTTGATGTGTTGCCGCCCTGCCTCGGCTTCTCCATGTGTCCAGTGGCTGCTCCGATAGCCCTTGCTGAGCCCAGGGCTCTGCTCCATGTCCTCAGGCTGCAGGACGATCAACGTGCTGTCCTACTGTAACGACGTGGTGTGTGGGGACCATATCATCATCAGTGGCCACAATGACCAGAAGATCCGGTTCTGGGATAGCAGGTGACAGGTGTAGGCTGTGGGTGGGGTGGTGGAGCCCTGGGAACAGGGCTCCCAAGTTCTCATCCCTTCCTCTGGCCAGGGCTAGAGTTGTGGGCACCTGGGGCAGTGAGACTGGGCGGCTGGCACTGCCAGCTGTGGGCTCTCTGCTGAGCAAGGGCCTGAGGGCTGAGCTCCCAGGGGAGCCGTGCTTCCTTCTCAGTGGTTCTCAGGGCAAAACTGGATTCTGCCTGGGCCTGCAGCCAAGACAAAGAGGTGATAGTTACCTTTTTTTTTTTTTTTTTTTTTAATGCCAGAGGGTGGTGGGCAAGTGAATGAGAAGGAGAACATGCCCCAAGTGGGGCCTGGTCATGTCACAATCCTTTTGCTGCAATTTTCCATCCCATCAGGATCCTGGGTGTGTGTGCATGTGCCTGCCATGGTTTTCAAGCTGCCAGGACCAGGATTTGAGCCCTAGTTGGTCATGTGGTATCCAGCTTCCTCTATACAGTACCTAACTGTTGTGCTGTGAGGCTGGCCCTAGTGACCACTTTTTAATCAAAAGAGAAAAAATAAGTTTAGTCTTTTTTTTTTTTTTTTTTTGCTATAGGGCATGTGCACTTGCCAGAAAGAGAGAGAGAGACAGAGAGACAGAAAGCGAGAAATCACCCCCCAGGGGAGATGGCCACACCACAATCCCTTCTCCTTCATTCTCCTCTCGGAATATTGGGCACATATGCACATGCACCTGGCATGAGTTTAAGCCACCGGGTCAGGGACTCGAACTGCGGTTGACTATATGGGAGTCCAGTGACGCAGCTATTACGCCATCTGCTGGTCCCAAGTTTAGTCTGTTTTAAACCTATGAGCCCATGTTAGGCTTGAATGGGTTATAAAAGTAGTCAGGGCCAACATAGGCCTGCCTGAGGCCGTTAGTTACTGGTCTACAGTGACTGCTTCTTGAAATCCTTCCTTTTTTCCTTCCTGTTTTTAAAAAAGAACAAAACAAAAACAAATAAAAGAAAGAAAAAGAAAGTTTATTACCTTCGGGAGTAAGAGAGACAGAGACAGCACCCCCAACAGGCTCTTGATGCTGCGCTCGACCTCCAGCCTCAGCCAGCCCCAGGTGGGGCCACATATCCAGGCGTACTCAGGAGGTCTCTGGATGAGAACCCAGGACCTTCTCATGTGGTCAGCCTCACAGAGCGTCACGTGTTAGTGCTGTGCCGCTGCCTGGCCCCCTCATTCATATCGTCAAAGCCAGACTTGCCGCTGTATTCCCTCCGGTGCTATCTGTGTGGCTCAGGGGTTTCAAGGGCTCTGATTCTCCAATCAAAAGTGACCTCAGTTCCCTGATGGAGGGGACAGGCTACAGTGAGGAAAACGGGGGATTGGTTACCCCAGAGCTGAGGCCCAGTGATCTGAGGCCCCTGGTGCCTCTGGATCTGGTAGCTGGAAAGCTGCTGTACCAGTCAGGCCTGGCCTGGGTGAGCTGTTCCTCACCCCCGCCTCCTTCCCTGACCCTCAGAGGGCCCCGCTGCACCCAGGTCATCCCTGTGCAAGGCCGAGTCACCTCCCTGAGCCTCAGCCATGACCAGATGCATCTGCTCAGCTGTTCCCGTGATGACACCCTCAAGGTCATCGACCTGCGCGTCAGCAACATCCGCCAGGTATTCAGGTACTAGCCTCGCACTTGCCAGCCCGTGGCCTCTGCTGAAGCTGGGTCTCCTGCAGAAAGCTCTACAGGAGTGTTCCCTGCAGTCCCTCTCAACCAGGACCTGAGAAGGTGCCCAGCCCCTTGCTTGGCAGAGAGGGAGCTCTTGAAGCTCCTGCTGAGGCAGGAACTGGGGCTACCTCCACTCTGACCCCGATCCCATCTATCCTTAGGGCCGATGGCTTTAGGTGCGGCTCTGACTGGACCAAAGCTGTGTTCAGGTGCGTCCACCTGCCTGTGCTGAGCGCGTGCGCCCTGTCCAACCCTGGTGTGGGTGCGTGCTCACCTCTGAGCCCCTCTCCTCTGTTTGGCTGCTGCAGCCCGGACAGAAGCTATGCCCTGGTGGGGTCCTGGGACGGAGCCCTGTACATCTGGGACGTGGACACTGGAAAGCTGGAGAGCAGCCTCCGGGGACCCCACTGGTGAGCCTGGCCTCCCCACCTCCATCCGCCACAGCCCCAGGCCTGCCACCGATTCTAGGTCCTGATTGCTCGGGACCCTGCAGTCCAGCCCCTCATCCCCACCCTACCAGAGCCCTGCATAGCTCACAAGGCACTTGGGTCGATGGCCCCCCACCTTGTGAGCCCATTTCACAGATGAGGAGGTGGGCTCAGAGCCACAGGTAGGCTCACCTCCTGGCTCCCCATGAAGCCCGGTCTCTCCCTCTCCACAGCGCTGCTGTCAACGCCGTGGCCTGGTGCCATGCTGGGAGTCACGTGGTGAGCGTGGACCAGGCCCGGAAGATTGTGCTCTGGTATTAGGGCCCCAGCTGGCCAGCCCTGTCTGGGCCACAGCCCTGGGCCGAAGCCTGGAGCACAGAGCTGGTTCCCTCTGCTTTGTAGGGCTCCAGAGCCAGTGGTAGCACAGGGGCAGGCAGGGTGGCCTGGGGTTCAGGGGGGCAGGAGGTCGGGCAGGACCTGGCCTGTTTGCTTAAAAACAAAGTGTGGGTTGGGGAAATTATAGTATTTTTGTCTCTCTTTTTATTTTAAACCTCTGAGTCCTTGCTTTCTTTCCTGAAGTGGAAAACACCTCGCCTTTTTGTAGCACTCAGGTCACTAGGACCTCTGGGGCGGGAGCTTGGCGAGATCCAGGCCTGGCCTCTATCTCTGCCTGCAGAGCCGGGCAGAGCCAGCCCAGCCTCTGCCTGGGGGCAGCGCTGTCCCAGCGGACACAGCATGAGGGGAGGCCCTGACAGCAGAGAGCAAGGGCTCTTGGAGCCTTGGGAAGGTGACCCTGGGTCCAGCTAGGTCCTGAGGCAAAGACAGCACATCGGGCTTTCCTGTTCAAGGCACCTGGGGTAGGCTGAGGCTGAAGAGGGAGCAGGGAAGCAGCCCAGGGACCCTGGTGAGAAGGTCCTAGAAACCAGCGTGACCTGGGAGTCCGTGGCACACCAGGCCCACCTGTGGACTGGGGCCGGGTTATTCCCACAGAAGCAGAGCCAAGGGATAAGGAAAAGTCTGTGTGGTGCCTGGGAGAGGCAGCCATGTCCAGCCTGAGCCTGAGGCTCCATTTACATGGGCATCAAATCAAACATGCACAACCAGCCTCTGGGAGGAGGTGAGCCCAGCACCCACGTCCTTCACCAGCCTGGGGCTGGGGCTGGGCAGACCTGGGGACAGGCAAGCATGGGGAAATGGCAAAACCTGCACTGCTGACCCTAGAATACACCCAGTGCTTGGCCCAGCTGTCCCTGGGCTCTAGGTGCATATCCAGCCATCCCTGGCCGTTCCGTCCCCTGTATATGACCTCTTCACACCACACGTGTCAGGTTCGACCTGGTGTTGCTGCGGCTCACACCTCCTCCCCACTGCTGCCGCTGCACTACCCTTTAGGTTTGCCCTGCCATGGCCAGAGTGGCTCCAGGGTTGTGTCCTGGTCACATGTCCAACCCTCTGAAGCCCCCCGCTGCCTTCCGAGACTCCTCGGAGGACACTTGGAGCCCTTCGGATGTGCAGTCCCCACAGACCGCTCAGCTGCTTCATTCCCTTGCCCTTCTGTGTGTGCAGTGTGCTCCTCTCTCTGCCCAGAAGATTCTCTCCTTCCCAGCCCCTCGTACAGCACCGTCCCCCACAGCCCTCCCCTAGCTGCCAGGCTGGGTGGAGGCCTGCCCTTTGTGTCTGATTCCACCATTTTAAGCTGGAAGCTCCCAGAGGCAGCCAGGAGGACGGACTAACCCCTGGGACCAGGCCTGCCCAGAGACCTCGGGAAATGTGAATGAAGTGGTTCAGCTCCTTTAGGCAAGAACTCTGCAAGCTGATGGCCCAGCATTCTAGGATCCAGCATCTTCCCTCCTCCCCCTGCCCTGCCTTCATGCCCTGGCTCCCAGTGGCCACCAGGGGTCACCAGCTGCCTGGTCTCTGCAGAGGCTGTTCTCCAGCCCCCAAGGGATTTGCAGCTAAGTCCAGCATTTCCATTAGTGCTCCCCTCTCCCCACCCGTGTCGTGTCGTTGAGCATTTGGGGTGTGCCAGGCCCTGCTTGCTGGACACTTCACTCAGGTCTCATGGGCTCCTAACGAGCCTGTGTGCTCTGTCTCACCGAAACAGGCTCGGAGAGGTGGACTGTTTTAAGGTCACGCAGCACTCTGTTTTTTAAGTGTTTTATTCATGATAGAGTGTGTGCACGCACAGGGGGCACCACGGCAAGGGCACCTTTGACAGCCTCGTGAGGCAGAATCCCCCTCCCAGGCCCGCCAACTCGTCAGGCTCTTGGGCTCACACCCACCTGGGGACCCAGACTGGGTGGCCAAGCGGGCTCTGGCACTGTGGTCCTGTTAGTGCGCCACCAGGCAGGGCCTCTCTCACAGAGTCAGGGATTCTGGTCCCCGTTGGGCAGGGCTGCAGGGCATGCCCCCCACACCATCCCTTGTGCTATGCCCCTTGCCTGCCACTGTGGGGTGCAGCTGGGGCTCTCTGTTGCCAACCTCCCTTCTTGCATCTCTCTCCATTCTGTCCTGAGCCTGGAGTTAGTGTCCCTTGAAGTGAGCATGTGCAGGGAGGAGGACTGAGGGGCTGTGTCCCAGGAGCCTTTGCCGGCTACACCACCTGGGGTGAGTGTCCTCTGTGCTTCTCCCATAGGGTGCAGTGAGGACTGTGCCCAGATAACCAGAAGTGGCGTGCCGGGAGTGCGGCCCCCGGACAGGACCACTGCTCCCCTGCTGCCCTCCTTCCTGCCTCTGGGCACTTGCTCATGGCCACACGGCAGAGCCGGGCGGGAACCCAGGCCTCTAGTTACCTCTTTTCCAAAAACGACAATGGCCTAGATCCTGCAGAATGGACATGGCCTGGTCTTCTGGAGGCCCAGTTCTAAGTTCTGCTCTTGCTTCTGTATTCCTGAGAGGTCTTGGGCGAGTCACGGACTGCCAGCTCTCACACAGCCCCCAGGGAAGCCTCCCAGATGTGATCTGCTCTGCCCCAGGGTGGCCCCCTGGCCCGTTCTGACCGTGAGCCTGGGAGACATGGCAGAGGCCCTTGTTCGGGGAGATGGACTTGGCTTGCGTCCACAGTGTCCCTGTGTCTTTCCTGCTCGCTGTCAGCCCTTGGTGACAGTGACGGTGATGGACAGGGCTCCAGTGCTTGAACACAG
Source organism: Tupaia tana (assembly GCA_026018925.1). Taxonomy (NCBI): domain Eukaryota; kingdom Metazoa; phylum Chordata; class Mammalia; order Scandentia; family Tupaiidae; genus Tupaia; species Tupaia tana. The sequence continues at coordinate 30,128,915 of JAKSZU010000012.1, forward strand.
CTGGGGGCAGTACGTTTGCTGAATGGATGAAGAGCAAGCGAGGAGCTGGCTCTGGAGAAACCCTTACACCACCAGGTGTGGACCCCCCGCGAGATTTGGACGTGCCATTCTCGGTATGGGCCGCTGGCTTTCTTGGACATTCAGAAGTGTATCCGGACATTAGCTTCTTTGATCCTCCTGGATCCTAGGAAATTTGGACCATCTACTTCCAGTTCACTACTTTCCCACTTGAGGACAGCCAGGCCCAGAAAGGTCAGGATGAGCCCAAGGTCACGGCTAACCTGGAGTGGTCGGGGCTGGAGCACGGTCTTCTCCCCAGCTCTCTCCTGGCCCTCCCAGAGTAAGCACTGTGAGCGTGTTGGCCACGCAGTGTGAGTGCGACCCAACTCACCGGTCCATGTTTCAGGATAGAACATTCCAGAAAAGCAAACAGAGCCCTCCACAGCAGACATGGCAGAAGTACTCTGGGTGTTGTTTTGGGGGACCAAAGGGAATAGTCTCGGAACAAGATGCTCTTTGACATTTGCATGGTCTTGGCAGACTGGGCAGGGACAGCAAACTCAAGCAGCTCTGGGGGACTTAGCTGGTTGGGTCAAGTTACAGGATTTCAGGTGAGATGACAGTTCTCCTCCTCTTAACCTAAGCTTTGTAATCTGGTTGTATTTCTGTCACGAAAACCGCTTCATGAGAAAGAATTGCAAAGACTGAGGGCGGCAATTCAGTGTTTGGGCCACTCGGGGCTGAGCAGTGTCAGCCCTGACCCAGACGCCATGGTTGGCTCCTCGGGCCGAGTGATGGTGTAGCTGGACGGGCTCACGTCCTGGAGGATGAGGGCTTGCGCTGTCACAGTGCCCATGGAGAGGTCAGTGGCTTAAATTTCAAAGTCTTACCATTCTAGCAAGTCCGTGTCAGTTTTATCTCAAACACGACAACCTTTCTGTGTGATGTTCACTGTGCATCAAGAGGCCTAGATAAGCCTTGGAAACACTCATTCCATCCTTGACGTTGGGACACGGTAGTTCGCGGGAAAGGCTGTCCCTCCAGCAGCTGCAGGGCCAAGGCCGGATGTCATCCCCCCACTTGCATCTGTCCTGCCGTGGATGTGGGCTGGGGTAGGGAGGTCAGAAGGGGCTCCCGCACCCCAGGAGGTGATGTGCTGTGAATCCATGTCTTGACTGTCAGGCCAGTTCTGGTGACGAAGGAGGCCAAAATTTAGCTGTGACATGGTCGGGACAATTAGCTGAACTCTGCTTCTGGTCACAGACCAAGCCCCCAGTGTCAATGGCAGTCTTACACGTAAGCAGCTCTCAGTGGCAGGGAAGGCAGACGATGGAGGTGACATTACGTGTCCTGACAGCCCTTCCACCTCTGCGGGAAGGCACATCACAGTCCTCCCGATGACCTCACAGCTCGGCGTGTGACTGCGAGGCTGGAAGACCAAGGACTGCGCAGTATCGAGGGGGGCCCTGAAGGCTAGAGCGCGGTGATGAGGGGGTCTGCACCACGCACTGTCAGGGTCCTTCCTGCATCCACACTCTTACACTCGGTTCCAGAAGAGGGCACCAAGGCTTGGTGGAGGTTTAGGAAAGGAGGGAGGGGTCCAGAATGCTCACTTCCTAAAAGCCGGCAGTCACATACTCCAAAGGGACTTTGGTCACCATCCTTTGGCCCCTTCAGTAGCAGAATCAGAGCTCTGTGTTCAGCACCTGGCTCAGCACGGTCCTCATGTATGGACTGTCTTTTCCCCCAACTGGGAAAGAACCTTGAAAGCAAGACTAGGGCTTGCTTATTTCCACGTCTAGTCCCCAGGATACTGTGCCTTCATGTGGGTGGCCCCAGGGACCATCTGTCCCGTGGATAGGCTGATTTACTAGTGCTTTCAAGGAGGGCTCCAGACTGTTTAGGAAGCTTGGAAGTCTGCTTACCAGTGTTTTTGTAAGGAAACTAAGAAGAAGTAATTCCTTTTTTTTTTGTTTTTTATTATCCAACATTTTATACATAATAAATACAAACTTTGTACAGCCACTGTAAAGAAAGCACACGTGCACAGAGGCTCGCTCTGAGCCCTGCCCTGTGCACTGCGATGCTGGGTTACACGTCCTGGAGGAAGGGCTTCTTTTTTTAAAAAGGAGGCATATTTTTACAACTCTTTTTCTAAAATAAAATTAACAGCTCTTCCAAAAAATATTTTAAAATATAACAAAAGATTTCAAATAACCCTCTGAGGTGGTGGAAAACCCAAATTCAAGGACAATTTGGCTAACGAGAATGTAAGACGGGGCGGCAAGAACTGCTCTATTCAACAAGCACTTTGAAGATTTTTAACATGTCGGCAAACTTTAGAATGTTACAAAAAAAACCCCACCCTTTTAATTTCTTTTTTAAACTTAAGAATAAGTTTGATAAACACAAAAAGACCTCAAATAGATCAACAGGTTAAGAATGCAAAAACAAAAACAAAAATACCAAAATCACGGAGCAGATTCGTCGGTGGGTGTTGTCACTGCAGTGAGCGAAGGACTAACTGACAATTCCTTCAGCTATGACCTTACTTTTGGTCAGAAATCCCATGGGGACATTTGGCAAACTTTTCAAGTTTCTAAAGATTCTTAGGAGGGAAGGAGTTTTCAAAGCATAATAAAACTTTTGGATTAAATTCTGCAAATTTGATTTCTTAACAAAAATACAAAAGCAACCAGCAAACCACTCTCGGTCCCTGGGCAGTGTGCTCCTCACCTCCCACAGGGGCACCCACAGCTGTGGAGAGCACCCCAGGCGAGCCTGGGGCTTCAGGGACACTGTCTTTTCTCCATCCATCTGCCTTGTGTCCTTCCAGCCGCTCTTAGGAAGCTCACTTCCTCCATGGACCCACAAGTTCCTCCTCTCAAGGAAATGGCAAGGCAGTGGGACCTGGAAGCTGCGTTTTCCATGGGTGGCAGCTGATCTGGACCAGCCACAACTGGGTTGACCCGGCCAGCACACTGGCACGGGAATAAGGAATGGGAGCGGCCTCCCTCAACAATGCAGGCCGGTGTCCTCAATTTATCTCGATGTTCAGATTCTAAGGATACTGGTCAGAAGAGTATATGCTGTGAAAATTAAGACGAAAACATACCCAAATACAAAAGGAACAGTAAACCAGCTCATTTCAGATCTGGAAATTCCATCTCTGCTTTGGCCGTGGCCTCCTTTCTGTTAGTCTATGGGATGGACGCGATGTGGCTATGAGTTCAGCCCCTCCACATTAGCTCCACTAATACTAAACGAATGGCGTAAATATTAATACAAAGGACACTGTTACCATTTGAACTGTTAGTTGTAGAAGAGATGTGCGTTAATGCAACTGGTGCTAAACTCAGGGCGGTCCGCCTTTTTGCCCAATGAGGTTTCGCTTTCTCAGTCTGGGGACTATCACGGGGAGGAGCCAGCCTCTCCTGAAGTCCCTCCTTCTGTCTCTTCATGTAGCCAGCACGATCTGATTAATACTTCATCAGATAAGCAGAAGCCACTTGGAGAAAGATGAGAGTCTGCCACATCCTCGTGGCCACAGTAATATACTGTATGAGTGCACGTGATCAGCACTTCTATGACTGCGCCCTGGAACGAGGCCTGGTCTTGAGTCTCATATAAAAACAGACCGCTGTGAGGCACGAGGGCTGCCCCATCTTTGCTTCTAGGGCCCGTTAGGATTTGTGCTATGGTAGGAGAGATGACATAGAAAATGACAACAAAAAAAGGCACAAAATAGTCAAAACGTGGGAGGAGTCCACCAGGCTACCCAGTCACATATAATCCTCGTTTTTGCTCTGTTCGAGAGTCATCATGCAAAGGTGCCTAAAAAACAAAACTGGCCAGACTCCTCAAGCCTGGCCTGGATTGTAGCAGGAACGCATGGGCGAAGCCATCATCACACGAGAGTGATTTCCACATCCTCGATCTTCTCGGCTGGCCTTCGGTGGTTCTGCGTGGGTGGAGGGGGTGCTGCCCGAACCTGTGCAGAAAACAATGACACGGACTGTCAGTCATCCTCAGCACCTGAAGCACCCCCTAACTCCTTGCTCATTTGTCCAAAGACACGGGCATCCCAGGGATCTCAGAAGTGCCCTGGACATGCACTTTCCAGAGGTCTGCACCATTTCCCACTCTGGGAAGTAGCTGTTCTGGATGAAATGTCAAAGCTATGAGTCGGGTTCTTGTGTCGAATAGAACCCTCCTAGGCACAAGAGCCACGACAGCCCTGGACTCCTTCTCTGGAGCGAAGGCCTGGACTTGGAAGCAAGAGAGCACAATGCTTAGAGGACAGGAAATGTGTTCGCATCTCCTGGGGAACAGGTACAAGGACTGAGGCTACAGAGCCAGGCTGGCCTCAAACTGTGAAGGGGCTTGCCAAGCCTTGCCAAGAAACCGGTGCCTTATTCTACAGGCAAGAAGAGGCCTTCGGTGGATTTTAGGTAGTAGTGACCTATAAAAGGTGACTCAGGAACAGACTGAAGTGGGGGCAAAAGCACGAGGAAGATGACGTAGGAGACCTTTGTGGTCATCTGAGGGAGAGTTGGTGTGAGCCAAGGGTGCCAGGTTGGCAGGGAGCTGGCAGTGGGGGAAACGGAAGTGGAAAGGTTTGAGAGCTGTCTCCAATTTGGCAGTAACTGTTTGTGGGAGGAGGGCTGGGAAGGTATCAATACGGATGACAGAGCAAGACGGGCGTTTCATTCACCAAGACAGGCAATATGGGGGAAGGGACATCCTGGGAAGGAAGGTAACCTGTTGTTGCTGAGTCCTGGGGTCTGGGACACGTAAGCTGAGATGTCTGCCAGTACGGAGCTCAGGTCAGAGATCAGATCAGCAGTTATAGACCCAGAGCTACTGGTCTAAAAATGGCTATCACAGATACGTGTGGATGAGAACCCTTGGGAAGAGCGTGTTCAGTGACTCCAGGAGCAGCAGCCCAGAGAAGTGCTGGCGGAGACAGAGCGAGGCAGAGAAGCCTGCAGAGGAACATGAAAAGGAGCGGCAGAGGTGTGGACAGCAACCCAGGAAAACGCGGTGGAGCAAGCCAACCAGTCTGCTTCTCTACCCACCAGCCCTTGCTGCCGGCACCTCTCGCTGGACCACCACTCCGGCCTCCTGACAGCTCCCTACGCCCACTCTGCTACCTTGTCCATTCTCCACTAACCGCCCTGGCAGTGTTCTAAAAATGCAAAACCTGTCACAACACTGTCCTGGTTACCACCAACCAGGCTTCCTATCACGTGTGGGATAAAGACCCAAGTCCTTAACAAGGCATTTACTACACACCTACTGAGTGGCTCAAGGAATGCTGATAAGGAGTCAGTGAAAACAAAACTGCTAAGCATCCACTGGACTACCCACGCCAAAGTTCTGGCCTTGGAGTGGGGGGGTGGGTAGGGGTGGGCAGGTGGAGTTGCCATGGCAGGAGAGTGAAGGACGGGAGAGGGAATTATTTGTAAGACTGTATTCCCCTGAGAACACAAGCCCCTTGAGGTTATGAAGTGTATCTTTTTATTTCATCTCAATGTTACTCAAAAAGGCAAATACAGATCTGGAAAACAGGCTCTGGATAAATGCTTGCTAGCAAAAAATGCTTCTTTTTTTAATAATTAGGGCAGTTTCATACTCACAGAGCTTGTTATGATTTAGACACACTTTTTTCTAAAAAGAATTATTTTATTGAAATATATATATATATATTATTTATTTAGAGAGACTGACCAACTGACCAGAGAGGAACAGAGAGAGAGAGAGAGAAGAAAGGCAAGCCGCCAGGTCTGGGACTCAAACCATGATGGGCCATGTGGAATCCAGAGCCCTTAGCCACCAAGCCACCTGCTGGCCCCTTGACATACTTTTAAAGTTAGCATCTTGCAATCTCACCACAGTTCACAGAGGAGCACTCCAGGATAAACTAGGAGTAGCTAAATAAGCTAGTTTTTAAAATGTATTTATTATTATTTTAAAAATTTGCTATAGGACACATGTACTCAAGAGAGAGAGAGAGAAAGTGAGAAAGCAAGCCAGTCGCTAGGTCAGGGACTCAAACTACGGTTAGCTACGTGGGAGTCCAGTGACTTAACCACCATACCACCTGGTGGCCCAACAAGCTAATTTTTAAAGCCTTCTTTTTCTTTTTTTCCAAAGAAAGATTTTTGCTATAGGGCATGTGTACTTGCTGGAGAGAGACAGAAAGTGAGAAATCACCCCCCCCAGGGGAGATAGCCATCCTGCAATTCCTTCTCCTTCATTCTCCTCTTGGGATTTTAGGCATGCATGCATTTGCGCCCAGTGTGAATTTTAAGCTGCTAGATCAGGACTTGAACCATGGTCGACTGTGTGGGAGTCCAGCCACATAACCATTATGCCACCTGCTGGTCCCAAGCCTTCCTTTTTAATAATTATTCTTATCTTCCCAACCCCATTTCAGCTTTGCTTGGCACAATCCATCACAGCACAGGATAACTCTGTATTCTATAGCCGTGCTGGATAGGAGACTTACAGGTCGCAGTTTGCCATATGAGGTCTCAGGTGTATGCCGGGATGGCTGGGAGAATCCTGGCGATTCGCCGTGGAGGCTGTTTTCTAGTGGAAAGAACCAAAGAAGCTTATTTGTGTTACTGAACAACAAAAATGCAGATGCAGATCTGATTGCCTTTCAGACCAACGTGGATTCCTGAAGTGAAAGTGATTTGGACTTGTGTTCTGGAGAACCCTTACCGTTGGCTGATGGAGACCGGGGAAAGTACTGGGAGCTCCTCTTGTCGGGGCTGGGGTATGGGCTGCTGGGAGGCTGGTCGTAGAGCGGCAGTGGAGGCAGGGAGGTGTGTGGCTTCGGGGAAGGCGAGACCTGCAGCGAAGGGAAGGTTACCAGGGGTCCCCTCCTTAGCAGCCGTGCCTGGCACTTCTCTGACTGCTCTGTGCATGTTCTTTTCCTCTGCAGCTGGATACAGCTACTAAAACTTAGCTTATTAGAAGCAAAGGAGCCTAAAATAACCACCCCAAACCTCAGTTTTGTGTTTGTACTTAACGTTTTTCTCTATCAGATCTCATTATACTACTGATTTAAGTTTTTTTCTTTCATTTATTTATTTTTACATTTTTCCACATTTACTTTACATAGCAAAAAATTTTAGCTCATACTCCATAATTCTTGACAGTTTACAAACAACTTTCAAAATTTCAAAATACTGAATTTTAAAGATAATGTTCAAAATATGTCTTATAATTTTGTATAATTTTATGACTCTATAACAACAGAAGCAGTATGGTTTCAATTTTTTTTTTTTTTTTTTTTTTAAGAGTACAGACACTCGGTATATATTAAGTGGGGACATACAATGCCTCTCCTTCATAGCATGGCTTGCTTCACTCAGCAGTAAGTCTTCCATATTCATCTACTTCCTTTCAAAAGCCAGGGTTTTGTTGTTTTTTATGGATGAATAGTATTCCATTGAGTATATGTGCCACAGTTTTTCTAACCATTCATCAGTTCGTGGGCATTTAGGTTAAGTTTTTTTTTTAAAAAAACAATTGTTTTATTTAACTTTATTTATTTATTTATTTATTTATTTATTTTAATTTGACCAGAGAGGAACAGAGTGAGAGAAAGAGAAGAAAAGTGAGAAAGCAAGTTGCCAGGTCCAGGACTCAAACTGTTGTCGGCCATGTGGGAGTCTAGCACCCTCAACCACTACACCACCTGCCGGCCCCCTGGTTTGAGTTTATCTTAAATAATTATCAAGTCAAACTATTTTCTAAGGTTCTACTAAAACATAACAAATTAGTTGACTCAATAAACTCAGCAAAAATTAAAAAAAGGGACAACTTGGATTATTTTGTGTGAAGATAAAATAACTGGCTGAGTTTCTGCTCCTCAGGTTCTGTCCGTGTCAAATTAAGTGGTTACAATCACCGGGCAGGCAAGATTGACGAAATGTGCTGAATTCCTCTCCCTGCCAGGCCTGCTGTGACCGGTCCCGAGAGGACAAACCAAACTGTGACCAAAGGCAAGTTCCCCACGCTGAGCTGAGCCTAGGGCTACGTGAGTGTGGAATGGGGCCCTGGCTCCTTAACTCTGACCTGGATGGACAGGATGTGGGCTCGGCAGGGTGGCTGATGTGGGGAAGAGGAGGTGCCCACTCACAGTTCTCCTGCATGAAATGGCCACGGAGGCGCCATGTCCTTCTCTGGTTGGTTTTCTTCTTTCCACCAAGCCAGCCTTTGGCATGTAGCGTGCAATTTACCATTTTGGTTACCCAATCAGAGCCCAGAATACGGGGGAAATAAAGCCATAGTCCGCAAGGGCCTGACTGACCGATTTGGGTCTGCAGACTCCAGGCGCCAAGGACTGGGGTGGTCAGGGTAGGGGCAGAAACGATAATCTACTTTTTCTAGATGTGTAGACCCCTCGGGGGTAATTTTCTTTAAACATTTTTTTAAGTTTTTTATTTTCTTTTCCTTTCTTTTTCTCTCTCTTTCTTTTTTCCATAGTGCTCTCTAGAGAAAGGGAAAGAGGGAAATCACCCCTCAAGGGGGAAGGCCATGCCACAATCCCTTCTCCTCCATTCTCCTCTTGGGATTCTGGATACATATGCACACATCAGGTGTGTTCTTCAGACTGTTGGGTCCAGAACTTAAACCGTGGAGTCAGTCAAGTGAGATTAAGCACTCTAACCACCAGGCCATCTGCTGGCCCGTCTTTAAACATCTTTTAATTCAGCTTTTTCCCCTTTCACATACCTGGATCTCTTTCGCCCATGGAGTGTCGCCGTTTTCTGAGGCTGAAAGTTCCTCCACTAGCACCGACGGGAAAACTCCAATCCGCCCATTGAATTCCCCTTCCCAGAAGCCGTCGTCATCCTGGTTTTCTTTGTTCAAGATTCGGATGATCGCTCCCTCCGGAAAAGATAACTCATCATCGGTCTGGCCCTCATAATCATAAAGTGCTTTCACAAAACAGACTAGGGAACAAGAGAGAGACAGATTCAGTGAGGCCGCTGCAGCCACCCTACGCTCACATGATGGCGAGCAGAGCTTTATACCGAGCCTCAGTGAGGCTGCCGTCTTATTTATTTATTTATATACTTTTTAAAGTTTTTTTTATTTATATACCCACTGAAGAGCAACCTTAGGGTTTTACTGTAAAGGGCAAATGTCCTACTGAATAAAGGAGAACGCATCAGAGAATGGGAATAAGTTGTGTGTTTCAGCCTGCTACAGAAGGCTTACTCCAGGGTAACACAGTTTAGGTCAAACGCGACCGGTCAAACGCGACCAAATAAAGAGGGCCTGGCTTCAGTCTTTACCACTGGCATCTCCGTTGAGGCTGCCCGAGACGAGTTCTGCCTCCGTGGAATTGCTGGATGTGTGTGAGCGGCTGTCCAGAGCCGCCAAGGACTGCAGCATGCTCAGCAGGCTGTTCGAGGTGGGGAACTGCAGGTACTTTTCTGGCACGTAACCCACTTGGCCAACTTTATTTCGAGCCTGGGTAAAAGACATGGGACGAGACAGGTTTGCACGCACAACTTGGACAGAGCACCACAAGAACCAAAACAAACGCCTGGAAATGTCACAAGAAGGGGGTGATATGAGCAAAGGAATATACCTTTACCCAGTCTTCCATATCTCCATCTTCAATCACTTCTAACACCTCATGTTCCTCAATGGTCAACTCATCTGGTTGAGAAGCCTGCAATGTAGGATGGTCATGGACAAAATTAAAAAGGTTAGATAGAGAGCAGATGTGAGCTGATCATAACAAAAACCAGGCTCAAAATACTGAAATGATTTGAGAAACGTACTGAACATAAAAATTTAAATGCTGTAAAACTATCATAATGAGGTGAAGTTTTACTTTAAAAAAAAAAAAAAAGGAAATAAAACCACAACGAAAACTGGAGAAACGGAGTCCTCAGAACGCAATCAGGTCCAGTGAACAGAGCACGTGCTCGAAGAAGAGGACCTGGGCTCCAGCTCACGTTATCTACTGGCAAGTGATTCAGCTGAAGCTTCCGCTTCTTCAAGATGACAGTCCTGCCATTCCCTGGAGGATGGGGGAGTCAATGTGGGATGGGAAAGCACAGAGCCGTGATGAGCTGGGAAACACAGGCAAAGGAGCAGGCACTGAATTGGAGCTGCTACCAGAAGCTACCATGGAGGTGTGCGCTGTGAAGATGCAAAGAACTATGTACATGGATTCAATGGCGGCTTGAGCAGCACCTAGGATTGATCTGGAATCACTGTACAACAGTGGCCAAAAGAAGAAAATTGTGGCAATACTTGAGGTGGTTCAAGGTTTGCATTTATTATGCTCCAACTTAACTGTGGGGACCAGGCTGATCCACTTGGGTGCTTCTGCAAAAGCCGCTAACTAGGATGGTCCTATTATCTTTCAAAGCAGGAACCCATCACACCAGCTACCCAGAAATTGCGCCTTGAGACTGCAAACCTAAGAGGAAACTCTGAGGCTCTACAGAGAGTCTGTTTTTGCCTCCTAATGAGCCTCGTCTGCCATGTGTAATAGGCAGGAGCTTGTTGAAATCTTCAAGTCTTACAAGTTTTCCCCAAGTCCCAAGATAAATTAAAACTATCACCTAAAACCATACAGTTATTCAAATCTTACAATCTCAAAGTACAAAGTATCTCTAAATTACACAAGAAAAATGAAGGCAAGACAATGAATCACTTTCTAAGCTCTATTTCCATTTAATGGACATTGTAACATTTTAAAACCCAGACCCTGGGGACCAGTTGATGGTGTAACGGTTAGGTTGCTGGACTCCTAACTCCTAAGTAGTTGACCACGGTTCAAGTCCTGGACCTGGCAGCTTAAAACTCATGCTAGGTACATGTACATGTGTACCCAAGATCTCGAGAGGAGAATGGAGGAGAAGGGATTGTGGCATGGCCCTCCTCCGAGTGGAGATTTCTCTGGTGAGTGCACATTTCCTATAGCAAAAATCTCTCAAAAAAACACCCCAAAAATAAAACTCCCAGATTCTGGATGCTGCTCTAGCTCACTGAGAGACAAATAGCATTCAAAGTGACTGACCAATCACAGACTACTCTCCAGGACCAGATTTTTAAATAAAGTACCTCTGATCTCAAAATATGAGAGAAACAACAACAAAACACCCACTCACTTTTGATAGCTTTCCCAGTAGAACTTTTTCTTTGGTAGTCTGAAACCACACAGTGTCTTGAACAAACATACAATAAAGATGTTTTCCTAATTCCAAGCCAACAGCTAACAGCATGTCAGACTTCAAAAGTAGGAGGCATAGAGTCCCTTTAAGTATACCACTACCCTTGCAAAAAAAAAAAAAAAAAAAAGTCAGGAGGTGGGCTGGCAAGTGGTGTGGTGGGTAGGGCACTGGACTCCCAGATGGCTGACCACAGTTCAAGTCTCAGACTTGGCGGCTTGCTTTCTCACTTTCCCTCCGACTCTCTGGTGAGCACACATGCCATGTAGCAAACTGAAAAAAAATAATAATAGGACCAGCAGTTAGCGTAATGGCTAGGTGGCTGGACTCCCATGTAGTCAACCACGGTCGGGTCCCATACCTGGTGGCTTAAACTCAAGTCGGGTTCATGTGCATGCGTGCCCAAGATCCCGAGAGGAGAATGAAGGAGAAGGGATTGCGGCGTGGCTATCCACCCTGTGGGGTGATTTCTCGTTTTTGTCTGTCTGTCTCTCTCTGTCTTTCTGGTGACTGCACACACCCAATAGCAAAAACCTCTCCAAAAAAAAAAATTATTTTTTAAAATTTAAGTTTTTTTTTTTTAAGAATTACTTTATTTATTCATTTGTTTTAATTTGACCAGAGATAGAGAGAACAAGTGAGCAAGTGGGAGAGAGAGAGGAAAAGTGAGAAAGCAAGCCACTAGGTTTGGGATTCGAACTGCGGTCGGCCATGTGGGAGTCCAGTGCCCTTAGCCACTATACTATGCCACCTGCTGGCCTCAAATAAATCATTCTTAAAAAAAAAAAAAATTCAAGGAGCTATGCAGGTTGTCTACTACCACAGCACTCTTCCGAGAGACAGACACCAGCTTGGCCATGTATCCTGAAGCAGAGGTGACCAGTTCCCAGACCTAACAAGTTGAGAATTATTTTTATTTAAATTTATTTATTTATTTATTTATTTATTTTAATTTGACTAGAGAGGGACAGAATGAGAGAGCAAGAGAGACAAAGAGAAAGTGAGAAAGCAAGCCACCGGGTCCAGGACTCAAACTGCAGTCAGTCACGTGGGAGTCCAGTGCACTTAACCACCCTGCCACCTGCCGGCCCCAGCTCACATGTTTTCTAAGAGCTAGCCAATTCCTCCTTTTATTCTCACAAAGTTGTGTTCATCTCACTAAGACTGACTAACTCTGACACTATAGTTATTATTATTTTAAAATCTGGCAGGCAGGAGTAGTACATGCTTGCTGGAGAGAAACAGAGACAGACAGAGAGAGAGAGAGAGAGAGAGAACGAACGAGAAAGCAACCCCATGGGGTATGGCCCACTGCAATCCCTTCTTCCTTTTGAAATTTTGGCCAAGCATATACATGCAGTCAGTGTTTTTCAAGCCACCAGGTCCAAGGCTCAAACTGCACAGTTGGCCAAGACTCAGCCGCCTTAACCACCAGGCCATGGGCTGGCCCTTTCTAGTTATTGTCCTTGTAGGTGTCCTAACAGAATGACTTCCTTCAGGCAAGGACTATCTCTTCTCATTCTTCCCAGCTACAGACAGTAAGTCGTCAGTAGATGGTTACTGCATCTACTCATGGTCTCATACTGTCTTCTTAGGTCCTAATATCCTGGGATAGCCAGAACACCATTCCCATCAGTATCTTTCCAAATTTCCTGTATTTTCTTTTAAAACAATATGCTTTTCCTGATTATGAAAGTAACACATGTTAATTGGAGAAAAGCTGAAAAATGTGCATAACAACTGAGATCTTAAAGGTACCTACAATATAGTATCTATCTCTAAATCCGTTTGTTTATTTTTTGCCAGAGGGCACAAGTGCTCTTCAGAGACAGAAACACAGAGAGAGGGGGGATAGGGAGAAGGCACACCACAATGGGGCACGGTAACAATGCATGGTGACATTTCTTCTTGTTGGGACTTTGGGCACGCGTGTACATAATCCTGGTGTGTCCTTCAGGATTTTCAGGACTGGAACGCAAACCACACTGCCAGCCACGTGGGATCCAGCTCCCCTAGCCATTAGGCCATGGAGCTGGCCCTGGGATACGACTTTTTAATTTGATATTATAACATAAGCGTTTCCTCTTATGTAAAAAACGGATATAAGTTTCAATAGTCCTCATTACCATATATGGCAGGTGTAGTATATGATGGTTAATTTACTTGACTGTTCCCTTCTTGGACTGCCAACTCTGAGCTATTATAGAGAAGTATCATAACCAACAAACATTTTTGTATTCACATTATTTTTCTCTATTGTGGTTCATTTTCTTAGGATTGGTGCTATTACGGGGAGACGTTTCAAGTCTTCTGACTCTAACAATTAAACATTGCTTTCCTTCTTTCTTGCCAGATTAATCTAGGCCTTCTTGATTGGTCAGGACTATAGAAATCATGAATAGGCTTGAAGTCAGTCTCTATTCCACTCTACCTGCTGAGTAAACATACCCTGACCAGGGTCACCTTCTTAAAAGCTGAGTCTGATTTCAGACACCAAATGACTCCCTCCGGTCAAGGTAAAAATCAAAGTCCTCAGTCTGGTGTATGAGGTCTTCACTATCTGACACAAACACCTTTGTGTCTGGCTGGTCTGTTAATTCCCTGACTTGCCACTCCAACATCACTGAATTTAACATTTTCTGAACACCCCACACTCTCATCATATCCTTTCCCTATATCTCCTGTTCTGTGTGCTTAGAAGGCTTTTTCCTTGGCCCAGCCATGGTGGCACAGTGGTAATACAACCTTCTGCAGTGCTGGAAACCATATGGATAATGGAGTTTGGATCCTGGGTCAACCTGTACACGCTGGTGCATAGGCACATGTCTGACTGACTAGCTGCAGGACTGTGGTGCGAGACTCTGCTGAGGGTGCTTATTTTTCTCTCTCTTCCTGTCCCTCTTTAATGAAAGGGAACAAAGGGCTCTTTCCTCAACTTCCTCTCTCGCGGTATCTGGAAAGGCACCATACCGTTTAACTGAGTAGCTAATTGCTAGAGGGCACATGTGCTGGCCAAAGAGAAAGCACCCCTGAATAGGGCATAGCCATATTACAACCCTCTCTTCTCCATTTCTCCATCCCACTAGGATTCTGACACATGTACACGCATGCACTCAGCATGTTTCTCAAGCCACTGGGGCTGGAATTTGAACTGGCCAGCCATGTGGGATCTGGTTCACTATACACAATGCTTAACCACCAGGCTGAGCTGGCCATAGGACCTAATTTAAAGGCCACTTCATTGGTAAAATTTCTCCCAAGTATCGCAGGTAGAATTAGTGGCTTTACCTTTGCTATAAATTATCTCACATATGTTCTATTTTCTAGCTTAATATTTATCTCCTACACACTATCCATTCCTGGAGGGCAAGGATAAAGTCACATTCATTCTCACTTCTCCCCAAGTTATCGCAAGTCAAGCACTCAATAAATGTTTGTTCAATGATTAACTGGCTAAATATTTTTGTTTAATGAACTGGTATATGTTTAATATAAAATGTTGATATTCTCAAAGCATTATTTCCATATGAATTTATGAAAATGAATTATAAACAGTCTTCAAAACATGATGAAGGACAGTGCTAACTTTTTTTTGAGAGATTTTTGTTATAGGGCACATGCACTTGCCGGCAAGACAAGAGAGACAGAGAGACAGGAAGTGAGAAATCACCCTGGGTGGGGGGGGGGGGGGGTGGCCTTGCCGCAATCCCTTCTCCTCCATTCTCCTCTCAGGGTTTTGGGCACGCATACACATGTGCCCGACATGAGTTTAAAGCTGCTGAGTCTGGGACTCAAATCACGGATGACTGTGTGGTAGTCTAGCAAGTCCATTATGCCATCTGCTGGTCCCAGTGCTAACTTTTAAAAGCATATAAACAAAAAGACTAGATTTGTACAGTCTGGTTTAACCAGAGGAGAAACGCCTAGGATTAGGCTGGATACTATAAACCCTGTGGAAGAGTTTATTTTTTTCTACATATGATAGAAAGCTTAAAAATGGCTTTAGGAAGGGGAATGAAGATTGTCACCTTTATGTGTTAAAGATAATTCTGGGTTGGTCCTGTAAGTTAAGGTTAAGGGAGCTAGATCTGACATGACCAACCTATGGTTGAGTCTTAGTTCTGGTAGCTTGAAGAACACTCCAGGAATGTATGCATGGGTGCCTTAAATCCTGACAGGATGGAGAAATGGAGAAAGGAATGCACCCCACTGGGGTGCTTCCTCCCTCTCCCCTCCTCTTCTCTAAGGGAAAAATGATAATTCTATTGCAGAGTGGGAAATGAACTACTGGGAGGCAATTATGAGTTTTTTTTTGGATATGCCAATAGAGGGATGTTGGATGACAATAAGGTGTTTAAAATCACTCGAACACTTAGGACCCGTCTCCATTTCAAGGATCTTACATTTTTTTCTTTTTTTTTGAGAGGTTTTCGCTATAGGGCGCGTGCGCTCGCCAGACAGAGAGAGACATAGAGACAGAAAGCGAGAAATCACCCCCCAGGGGGGATGGCCATGCCGCAATCCCTTCTCCTCCATTCTCCTCTCGGGATCTTGGGTACACACACACACACGCGCGCCCGGCGTGAGTTTTAAGCCACCGGGTCCAGGACGCAAACCGCGGTCGACTACGTGGGAGTCCAGCGACATAGCCATTACGCTAACTGCTGGTTCCCAAGGATCTTACATTTTAATTGTGGAACTTTCAAGTAAATATAACAATGAGAGATGGAATCACGGAATATTCATAACCTTAGTTTTATAACATCCTATAAGGCCTTTCCAAGTATTTCAGAAGATTATTTCAAATTTTTTTTCCCCTGTTTTTCAATTTTGCACTCACCAGAGAGAGGCAGAGAGAATGTAAGAAAGCACCTCCCACATGGGGCATGGTCATGCTTCAATCCCTTCTCCTCCATCTCTCCCTCTTTTTGAGATTTTAGGCATGCATGCACACAGGTCTGGCATGTTTAAGTCACTGGGCTTGGGACTCAAATCATGTGATCATGTGACCACCAGACCCTGGGCTGGCACTTAAATTTTCAAAAGGTCATCAAAACAACTTGCATTGGAAGGAAAACCCTGACCCTTTTAGAAAACAGGAAATATTATAAATTTAAATAAAATGAAAGGATGTTGATCTAAAAAAGGTCTGGGAATCACTGATACTGAGATGTAAACACTGCCAATTTGTGCTACACTGGGACAGTGGTGGTAGGAGTATGACTGGCCGGTGTATAATAGGTGCAGATTCTCTCCAGACCCTCTCTCTGTTGTTCTCTTGGTATAATCCTCTTCTCACTGGTGTCTCCATCAGAATGGGGACCAGAGCATCATTTGTTTATGCCTTTTTTATGTCATCTGTTTACTCATTCTACTATTATTTACTGATGCCTTTTATGTGCTGGGCATTGTCCTAGGTGTTAAAAACACACAGTGAAGGTATACAGCCAAGTTTCTGCCTTCACAGCATTTAATGGGGACCCAACAAATAAATATAAAGACAAATAAGATTACATCTGACTGGTAGTAACCGTTACACAGTAAGTGAAAGAAGGCAAGTATGATCGAGGACAGTGACTGAGGAGCTGGGTATGAACTCAGCCAGGAAGGGTTGCCTTTAGGGGGCACTACTGAGCTAGGCTTTAGTGCAGAGCAGTGGGCAGTCAACTGAGGTTTGGGGGAAGAGTTCTAGGCACAGAGAGCAGCAAGTGCACAGATGTCAAGTTAGGAAGGAGCCTGGTGCTTCTGAAGATGGAAAGGCAGCTGGGGCGGCTGATGTGTAGTGAGAGGGTGGCTGGGGGATCCCACATGAAGCTCAGGAGCCAGGCGGGGTCACAGTGGGCTGGACACTCTAAACTCTAGGGAAGAATTCTTTTTTTTCCCCTATACATGACAGAAAACTTAAAAAAGGTCTTTAGAAAGGGGAACATAATCATCTCCCTTGTATTTCTTTTTTAAGAGAGATTTTTTGCTACAGGGTGTGTGTGCTTGCTGGAGAGACAGAGACAGACAGACAAAAAGCGAGAAATCACCCCCCGGGGGGATGGCCATGCTGCAATCCCTTCTCCTCCATTCTCCTTTTGGGATTTTGAGCACGCATGCACATGCACCTGGCATGAGTTTTAAGCCACCGGGTTTGGGACTTGAACCACGGTTGACTACATGGGAGTCCAGCAACATAACCACTATGCCATCTGTTGGTCCCTCCCTTGTATGTTAAAAGAGGTAATTCTGATCACAGAGTGGGAAATGGACTTGTGGGAAGCAACGATGAAAGAGGGAGAGCAATTACGAGTTTTTTTCTTTCTTTCTTTTACAGTCATTGAAGCAATGGCCTGGGCCAAGACGTGGCAGTGGAGATGGGGAAAAGGGAGTCGATTCGGGTAGATGCAACAGGACTGGCTGACCGACGAGACTGCAGGAGGGGGTGAGTACAGAGAGGAACTGGGGAACGGAAAATCAGTTTACTTTGTGCTGAGCAGAAAGTTAGTGGAAAAGCCAGGCAGGGGTGAAAGAGATGAACTATTATACCAAATCAGGTTTGGAAATTCTGGCATCTATTTTTACAGGTCTTTGTTTAACATGGCGAACACGAGGATAAGGAAAGATAGTTTTTTTTAAAAAATAATTATTTATTTAATTTTATTTATCATTATTATTATTTTTAAAATTTGTTACAGAGCACCTGTGCTCACCAGAGACAGACAGAGAGAGAGAGGAAAGTGAGAACACAGCCTCCAGGTCAAGGACTCAAACTGCGGTTGGCCATGTGGGAGTCCAGTGCCTTAAACACGACACCATCTGCTGGCCCCAAAGGCAGAGTTTTTTTTTTAAAGAATTATTTATTTCATTTTATTAATTCATTCACTTATTTTTTAATTTGACTAGAGAGAAACACACACACACACACACACACACACACACACACAGAGAGAGAGAGAGAGAGAGCGAGCGAGCGAGCGAGCGAGAGCAAGCTACCAGGTCTGGGACTAGAACCGTGGTCGGCCATGTGGGAGTGTCCAGTGCCCTAATCACCACATCCTCAAAGGCAGAGTTTTAACAACTGCTTTGTAAAACCATTTTTCTTTGATATCAATTTTGAGAGTTGTCTTAACAGAGGGTCCTATCCCAAGCAGGCAACTGATAACAAGGGTAAGAGTTCTACAGTCAATCCCTCTTAACCATGGCAGATATAGTCCAAGACCCCCACTGGATGCCTGAAACCGGACATGGTACAGAATTCTGCACCATTTCCCCCCTGAAGTACATGCACAGTACATAGCTGTGATAAAGCTTGATTTATAAGTTAGGTACAGTAAGAGGTGAACAGTAACAAGTAACAGACGTAGTATAATAAAAATTGTGTGAATGTGGTCTCTCTCTAAGATGATCTTACTGGCCAGTTACAGAGGCGCGGCAGTAGGCGCACGGCTAATGCGATGCTGGAGGCCACATGGGAAGGCTCTGGGTTTGCGTGCTGGGTATACCTGGAATGTGCTGGGTGTGCTCGTGGGTGTGCCTGTGATTCTGGCTGACTGCAGGGCTTGGGGGAGGTTGTGGCATGAAGATCCCGTCGAGGGTGCCTCTCTCTCTCCCTCACTCTCTTCCCCTCTCTCATGAAGGAAATAAATTTAAAAAAATCTTACTGTACTATATTCACCTATTTTCAGACCACGGTTCATGGCAGGTAACTGAAACTGCAGAGAGTGAAACTGCAGATAAGGCGACTGCAGTATTCACTGAAACTTTATTATATGCTGGGTGCTGTGCTAAGTGTTTTGCTATAAAAGTATTATCTCGCTTAATCTTCATATAACCCTACAATAATATTCCTGTGATCTAAATAAGGAAACTAAGGCTCACAGAGACTAAAGGACGAGGGTAAGGTCGTACAGCATACTAAGCAGCAGAGACAGAACTTTAACTCTGAGGTCAGAGCCTAGACTATTCACCAGTACATTATGTTGCTTCTGTCCACAGCACGAGCAGCTGGGTAGATGCAGTGATGCACATACTCCAAGTTCTCACAATTTAACGTCAGTAATGTGTTGCAGAAATACTAACCTTATAGGAATAAACAACTTTGCAGGTGAGTGGATAATTTCTTAAGGTACCAGAAGGGCTGGAACTGCTATCATCGAAAACATCCATGTTGTCTTCAAATTCTTCTCCTTCTTCTCTTTCAGTATCTGCATTCAGCTAGAAAAAATCAGAAAACAGTTTGCTTAATTCAAGAAAATGGTTAAAAACAGGGGAAACACTTAATGTGAATGTTTCAGAATGTTAATTTACCTATTACCTGCATACAGACATGACTATCTGTTCTCACTTGCATTTCCTGTGTTAGGAAAGGAGAGAGATTTTTTCTTTTTAAACCAAGAGTAAAATGTCTTTCAAGGGCTGCCTCATGGCACAGTGGGAATGTGCTGCTCAGGAGCAGCAGTCATACAGGTGGCAGCTACACCTTGAGTCCCCAGCCCAGTTGGCCTGGTGCACACCAGGCACATGCATGAGTGCCCAGGAACCAATAAGCCTGAGGACTGGAGGACAGGAGGATGGGGATCGTGGCACGCCAGACCTTGTGGAGGGTGCTCACCCCTCTCTCTTACACATTTGTGTGCACATGCATGTGCTGTCATGAATAAAGAAAAGAAGTCTTTTGAATATATAAGAAATATTTGTCAGCATACGTTCATTCTTCACTATTAAATACTGATTAACAAAGGCCTACTACCATTTTTAACCAATTATAGCAGGAAACATTAAAAAGTTTTTTTTTAAGAAAGATTTTTTGCGATAGGGCTTATGTGTGTGCCAGAGACAAGGAGAGAGCAAGTGAGAAATCACCATTCAAAGGAGATGGCCATGCCACAAATCCCTGTTCCTTTCTCCTCTTGGGATTTTGGGCATGCATGTACACGCGCCCAGTGTGAGTTTCAAGCTTCTTGGTTCGGGACTCAAACCACAGTCAGCCATGTGGGAGTCCTGTGCCTTAACAACCACACCACCTGCTGGCCCCATTAATAAGATTGTTAAGTGCTACCAAAGATGTGAGAAAATAGGCTTTTGTCTATGACTACTGGAAATGTAAATTCATATATCCTTTTTCTGCAAAATATCTGCTTACTGAAATTAAATACTAAACATACCACTTGATTTAGCAATTCTACTTTTGTGAATACACTGTGGATAAATAAAAGAACTAGAATGTAAGTCTCTCTCTCTCTATATATATGTGTGTGTGTATGTGTTTGTGTGTGTATATATATATTTATAGTTGCTATATGGTGCATGAATTAGCTGGAGAGACAGCAAAAGAGAGAGAGGAAGTAACCTCCCCCCCCCCCCCCCCCCCGCCCCAGGGAGGATGGTCATGCCACAATCCCCTCTCCTCCATTCTCCTCTTGGGATTGTGGGCAATCATGTACACTCATCCAGTGTGTTTTTCATGCTACCAGGTCTGGAACTCAAACTGTGCAGTCATTCATTTGGGTTCTAGCTGACTTAACCAGCACGCTACTGGCTAACTCAAGACTATAGATTTTAAAATATTTATTGTCACATTATTTGTAGTGGCAAAAGCCTGATAGACAACTTATATGTATACCAATGAGGGAATGTTTGAATAAACTATGACATATCTACATTTTATAGAGGAGTAACACTCATCAAATATTAGTTTGGGAATAGAAAGCTTAGAATTAAATCCTCACATATATAGTTAAATGATTTTTTAAAAGAATTATTCTATTTAACTTTATTTATTTATTTATTTAAATTTGAAGAGAGAGGGACAGAGAGAGAGAGAAAGACAGAGAGAGTGAGAGAGTGAGAGAGAGAGAAAGAGAGAAAGCAAGCTGCTAGGTCCGGGACTCGAACTGCGGTTGGCCATGTGGGAGTCCTAAAGAATTATTTTATTTAATTTTATTTATTTATTTAATTTGAATAGAGAGGGAGAGAGGGCGGGGGGGGGGAAGAGAGAGAGAGAGAGAGAAAGAAAGAGAGAAAGAGAAAAAGCAAGCTGCCAGGTCCAGGACTCAAACTGTGGTTGGTCATGTGGGAGTCCAGTGTTCTTAACTATCACACCACCTGCTGGCCCCTGGGTAAATGATTTTTAACAAGGATTTCAAGATCATTAAATGTGGGAAAAATATTTTTCTACATCTGTTGCTGGGAAAGCTAGATACCCACATGCAAAAGAATAAAGTTGGAATCTTATCTTCTACCACAGATAGAAATAAACCCAAATGAGGGGACCAGCAGGTGGTGTGGTGGTTAAGGCGCTGGACACTCCCGTATGGTTTGAGTCCCAGACCTGGTGGCTTGCTTTCTCATTTTCTCTCTCGCTCTCTCTGTGGTCAAATTAAAAATAAATGAATAAATAAAGTGAAATAAATAATTATTTTTTAAAAAGAAATAAACTCAAATGAATAAAAGACCTAAACACAAGAGCTAAAACTATAAAACTCAGAAGAACACATAGAAAAAAAGCTTCATGACACTGGATTTAGCAATGATCCTTAGATATGAAACCAAAAACTTAGGCAACAAAAGAAAAAATAGATAAATTTGACTTCATCAAAATTAAACATTTCTTTCCTTCCTTCCTTCCTTCCTTCCTTCCTTCCTTCCTTCTTTCTTTCTTTCTTAATTTTAAGAGAGATTTTTGCTATAGGCTGCGTGTGCTTGACAGAGAGAGAGAGAGAAACAGAAAGTGAGAAATCACACCCTCCCCTCCAGGGGGAATGGCCACACTGCAATCCTTTTTCTCTCCATTCTCCTCTCATGTACATGCACTCAGCATGAGTTTTAAACTGACTGGTAACATGGTCACCTATGTGTGAGTCCAGCAATGTAACCATTATGCCATCTGCTGGTCTCCAAAATTAAACATTTTTATGCATCGAGAACAATGAAGTGGAAAGGCAACTCCGAGAATGGACTGCAAATCATACACTGGATAGGATAAATATCTAGAACATATAAAGAATGCCTAAAACTGAACAATAAAACCCATACAACCCATTTAAAAAAAGACAACTTGAGTAGAAATTTCTCCAAAGATGAGATAAATATATATAAATACATATTAATGTATACATATATTATAACATGTGTATATATACACACATGCACACAAGCATAAACACACATAAATGGCCAGTAAACACACAGAAAGATGTTCGACACTGGGTCAGCCCACTGCATGGTGGTTAAGTTCATTGTGGCCAATGCTGCAGTTCAAGTGTTGGGCTTGGCAGTCTGAGAAACGTGCTGGGTGCATGTGTGTATGCCCAAAATCACAACAGGAGGGAGAAATGGAGAAGAAGGGATAGAAGTGTGGTCATTTCCTATGGGGAGTGCTTTCTCACTTTCTCTCCCTTCATGAGTGCATGCAACCCCCTGGCACATTAAAAAAAAAAAAAAGAAGAAGAAGATGCTCCACGTCATTAAGCATTACGGGGAATACAAATCAAAACCACAGAGATATCATTTCACAATTATTAGGATGGTTATTATGAAACAAAAGCAAGTATTGGTGAGAATATGGAAAAGCTGAGACCCTTGTACATTGCTGAGGGGAATATATGGTACAACTACTATGGAAAAATACGGGTTTTCCCTTAAAAATGAACAGAATTACCATACACTTGAGCATTTCCACTTCTGGGTATATACCCCAAAGGACTAAAGGCATGGGCTTTCACAGGAATTTGTGAACAAATGTTCATAGCTACAATAATTTACAAAAGCCACAAGGTTGAAGCAACCCAAGTGTCCGAGAGATGAATTAGTGGATAAATAAAACGTGGTCTGTACGTATAATGGATGTTATTCAGCCTTAACAAGGAAGGAAATTCTAACATGCTACATTATGGATGAACTTTAAGGACATTATGCTAAGTGAAAGAGGCCAGTTACAAAAAGATAATTATTGTATGATTCCACTCACATGCCAAGAATAGTCAAATTTATAGAAAACAAGTTAAATGGTGATTGTCAAGAAGCGGGGTGGGTAATTGGGAGTCTAATCAGTACAGAATTTTATTTTTGAAAGGGTTCTGGAGATGAGTGGTGGGGATGTTTCTACAATGATGTGGATATACTTAATGCCACTGAGTTGGATACTGTGTGTTAAACAGGGTGTACACACACACACACACACACACACACGCACACTACACACGTATACATGGCATAGTCCCTTTTGAAATGTAACACAAGGATATAATTTTAAGCCCAGTTTCAAGATATATTACTCATCATTTTTTAAATTCCATTTGTTATTATTTTTTAATTTGTCCAGGGAGAGACAGAGAGAGCAAGGGAAAGGGAGAAAACAAGCTGCCAGGTCCAGGACTCGAACCATGGTCGGCCATGTGGGAACCTAGCGCTTTTAACCACTATGCCACCTGCCAGCTCCCATTACTCACCATTTTTAAAAAGCATATATTAAAATGATATTGAACATAAAAGTGAGTTATAGCCATACCTAGATATATTAAATATATCTATGATATATATTAAATATAAATAATAAACATATGAACACAGATATCTGACATGCAGGCAGAATAAAGAATGGAGAATAAAGGAAATGACTGACTTGTTTATACAGACCTCTGTTCTGTGCTGGACTCTTTGGACAGATAGTAAACGAAATAACTGCTCTCAGGAGCTCAGTGTCTGGAGTGAAGAATTACTCAAAGAAAGGCTACATGCAAGCCCTGGGAATGCAGATGTGCCCCATCTTATAAATCATTCACTTGTGGCCAGTCAGTCAGGTCGGCAGCAAAACAGGCTCAGACCGTAATCGCTCACATCTCAGACTTATGACTCTCCTGCTTTTAATAGGGCATTGTGTTACATACGAGTAAAAGACGCTAGTCATCGGCATAAAACCAACTTTAAAAATATTTTTATATACTTAGAAAATACTACCTTCATATTCTAAGGACAGTTGTAGATGTTTTTTTTAAAAAACGGTATTACCAAATAAAACACTCATACTTTTATAAAAATGTGGGTAGAACGTTTCCAGAAATATCGATGGAATGTTCACATGTACTGTACTGAGCTTTGGCACTGGGAACCAATTCAAAACATTTTATCTTGGCAGCATGGGCTGATATTAAACACCCCTCCCACCCCACCCCGATTCTGAGTTCATTTCTGGATCCTCGTAGAGGGAATGGAAGGCTGCGGTGACAGCCACAGGGGTCGCTCCCATACACCCTTGTCCTGCTCTAGCAGCTGCGCAAAGCGTGTCATCTCGGAGTCACTCCTTCCTTTTTCCTCTTCCACTCTCTTAACTGTTGCAATGTTTTCCTGACCCAACATTTCTAAAATCACATTCTTCCTGTCCCTTATCTTAAGCGCTGCTCTCTCACCCTTTTTTACTTCCTGTCACGTAACAGAACTTCAATCGAAACTATTCTTTCTGGCTGTACTATTATTTTCCCCCATTAGATGCTGTAAAATGCTTACTCCTATTGCAAGGGCAGATAAGAATATTTTTGAGTTGTTTTTAGTAGCCATCTTCTTGTACTCAGCAAAATAGCCTCTGAAGGCCCCACCAGTTTTGTAGAGCTGTCACCAGGCAGAGAGGTGGGGCCTGCGGTCCGGCCGTGGGTTTGAATATGCTGACTGTGCCAGTTACGTGTGTGACCTTGGGCAAAAGACTAAGTTTCAGCTTCAGTTACCTAATTTCTCTAATGAAGATAATTACTTTTTTTAAAAAGAATGTTTTTTTTGTCTAACTTTATTTATTATATAGTTTTTAATTTGATCAGAGAGGGGGGAGAGAGAGAGAGAGAGAGAGAGAGAGAGAGAGAGAGAGGGAGAGAAAGTGAGAAAGCAAGCTGCCAGGTCTGGGACTCGAACTGTGGTCAGCCATGTGGGAGTTCGGCGCCCTTAACCACCATGCCACCTGCTGGTCCCAATAATGACTTCTTCACAGGGTTATCATAAGGATTAAATGAGGTAATATATTTAGAACCCTTAACACATCCTTGGTGCATAAGAAAAAATTAATAAATTATTAGCTTTTATTGTTTTTACAAAAAAAGGGAGACTCTAGACAAAGCATGTGATGATATCCAATGCAGAGGAAGGCAGCTCCTTAACACCTCCGAACTCCATCTGGACAGAGAAGTGGTCACAGTGAACATGGTTCCAAATGTAATACAAGTAGGTTACAACATACGATGTTAAAAGCAGAAGAATGGATTTCTGCTTCCAGACAAGATGGTATATCAGGGATTATCAGATTTAACCTCTTGCTAAAACCAACTAAAAATTATTCAACAAATATGAAAGAAAGTTTCCAAGACACCGGACATTATGCAGTGAAGGACAGTAATCCCTGGGGATGGGAAACAATTCCCATGACATACTGTCTGAAGAAAGTTTCCAGGCTGACACACAGGAGAAGGAAACCAAGAGAAGATGGTGGTCTTCCTGAATTGAGGAGATGAAACTGGAAATTCAGGAAGGCCGAAGTGGCTAGAATGCAGATCACAGAATAACTAAGAAGTAAGACACAGGTAGAGAGAACTTAGGAAGTCAACAGAGGGTTCCCCCTCAGGGCTTCTGCTGAGGATTGATCAGTACATGTTGTTGAAGAAATCATCCAAAGCTAGGGACAGAACCACCCAAGTGGACTACAGAAAATAATTCCCAGAGCTCGTACAAGTCTGACAACTCCTGTTGCCTCCTAAGAAAGTAGAAAAGCTGGGCCCGTTCCACGGTACAGCGGTAGGGTCCTGCTCAAGAGAAGCCAGATTCCACAATGGCAAATGGTTCAAATCCCTGGCCGGGTCGGCCAAGGACACACGAGTGCCAAAGATCTGACAGGCTGAAGGACTAGAGGATGAGGATCACAGCAAGACCAGACCCCACAGTGAGTGCACCTCTCTTTCTTTTTGTGCATACATGCATGCTCTAGCATGTATAAAGGGAGGAAAAGAGTAGCACCACAGGGCATCAGGTAGAGTACTCAGAAAACCAGTGAAGTTATAGAGTTTGAACACTATTGATTTAACTGGTACTGTAGAACACCTAAGAAGAGCAGAATGTGCATTTTTTCCAAGTATAGATGAAACATTTACCAAGATATACACCACATATTGTGTTACAAAACAAGTCTCAATAAATAAATAAATAAATAAATAAATAAAAAGGCTTCAAATATGTTATATGACAATAGTGGAAATAAATTAGAAACCAATGATGGAAAAATATATGGGAAATCTCCAAATATTTGGAAACCCAAAAACACACTTCTAAGTAACCTATCGAAGAAATTTAAGGCAAATTAGAAGATAGTTTTAATGGAATGAAAATGACAACACAACATAACAGAATTTGTGCAATGGACCTAAAGTAATACCCAGAGGGAAATATTTAATACCAAATGCAGGTGATGTAGTGGTTGAGGTGCTGGACTCCACAAGGCCAACCATGGTTCAAGTCGTAGACCTGGTGGCTAGAAAGTCATGCTCGGTGTGTGTGCATGTGTGCTCAGAATCCCAGAAGGAAAATGGAGGAGAAGTGATTGTGGCATGGCTTTCCACCCTGGTGGGGGGTGGTTTCTCACTTTCTCTCTCACTTCTCTCTCTGTCTCTCTCTATGGCAAAGACCTTAAACAAGAAAAGAAAAGTTTCAAATCAATAATCTGTTTCTACCTTAAAAGAAAAAAACTAGAAAGAGCCAACTAATTTCAAAAAAAAACCAAAAAAACAAACAAACAACAACAAGCAGAAATCAATAAAATAGAAAACAGAAAAACAATAGAAAAAAAATCAATGATATCAAAAGCTGGTTCTTCATAGAGATACATCTAAAAAGATATTAAAGCAATATAATAACAAACAGCTCTATACCCATTATAAACAACTTTTCATCAGTAAATAATAAATATAATAAACAACAAATAAATCTGACAGCTTAGAATAAATAAATTCCTTGAAAGATACAAATTACCAATGTTCTCTCAAGAAGAATAACCTGAATAACTCTATGTATACTAAAGAAATTGAGTTTGTTTTAGACTCTCACAAAGAAAAATCCAGGACCAGTTCTGATATAATCCACCAAACATCTAAGGAAGAAAAAATTCTACACAAGTCTATACGAAGCTTCCAGGAGATATTTTCCGTATCATTCTGAGACAAGTGTTATACCAAAACCAGACAAAAACATTAACGAAAAGAAAAATACACACCAGTATTTCCCTGAAACAGAGATGTAAACATGCTTATCAAAATTTTAGCAAATCAATTCCAAACGACATATAAAAAGGATAATATATAATGACCGAAGTAAGGTTTACCAGAATGAAGTTGGTTTAGTATTTGAAAATCACCAATGTAGTTCGTCATATTAACAGATTAAAATAAAACAAAATCATGTGACAAGATTCAATATCCATTTTTATCAGCAAATTAAGTAGAAATGAAACCAGCTCTTTCTTCTTTAAGATGATAAGAGCATCTTCAAAAATTCCACTGTTAACATCATACTTCATGGTGAAAGGCTGAATATTTTCTTCCTAAATTCAGGAACAAGGCAAGGCTGTCTAGACTCACAACTTCTGCTTATCACTGAACTGGAGATTCCAGTTGATACAGTAAAGAGGAAATAAAGGTATCCAAATTGGAAAGGAAGAAACAACACTGTCTTTATTTGCAGGAAACACAATTACCTAAAAGAAAATCCTATGTAATCTATGCATAATCTACTAGAACTAATATGTGAGTTTAGCAAGGCTGCAGTATACAAGGCTGATACACAAAAATAACCTGTATTTTTATATATTAGTAATGAGTAATCTGAAATGGAGATTTAAAAAAATAATTTAATAGTACCAAAAACTATGGAACAGAGATAAGTCTGGCAAAAGATGTGCATGACCTATAAATTGAAAACTAAAATATTGCCAAGAAAAATTAACAAGTGGAGAAGTATATTATGTATATGGGCCTGTAGGAAGATTAAAGATGCCAATTGTCTTCAAATTGATCTATAGAGTCACTACAATCGTAATAAAAATCCTGGCGGGCTTCTGTAGAAAACTGATGTTAAAATTCATATGCAAAGGACTTAGAATATCCCAAAAAACTGTGAGATGGAAGAAAATCAGAATAAGATGAATATGTCTGTGTCCTTGATTTGATTTTTACATACTACTTATACCATATGCATACTTAGAAAAACCATACTGTGCCCTACAAAGATGCACAATGATTATATGTATATCAGAAATTACAATTAAGACCAGTCCCGTAGCCTAGTGGTTAAGGGAGCTGGGTCCCACATGGCTGGCCACTGTTTGCTTCCAGCTCTGGTAGCCTGAAAATAATACTAGACACAGGTGCATGCATGCCCATAATCTTGACAGGATGGAGAAATGGAGTACAAGGGACTGTGGTATGACCACGTCACACTGGGGGATGTCTCCCCCCCCCCGTCTCTCTCTAGTAAGTACACGCACCCCCTAGAAATTAAAAAAAAAGAAATCACACACAAAAAGAAGGAAGTTGGAAGACTTATACTACCTGACTTCAAGATTTATTATATAGTTCCAGAAATTAAGACAATGTAGACTGGTATCAAGCTAGATAAATATATAATGGAACAGAATAAAAAGTTGAGAAACAGATCCACAGACATATGATTAACTGATTTCTGATAAAGATGAAAGGTAATTCAGTAGAGAAAGGAGTCTTAAAAAAAAATGGGGGCGGGGCCAGCAGATGGTGTAGCAGTTATTTCGCTGGACTCCCACCTGGCCAATTGCCGTTTGAGTCCTGGACTGGCGGCCTGGAACTCACACCTGATGTGTGTGCATGCATGCCCAAGATCCCAGGAGGAGTATGGAGAAGAAGAGATTGCATGTGTCCATTCCCTCTCACTTTCCCTCTTACTGTCGCTTTCTCCAGTGAGTGCATGCACCCTAAGGCAAAAATCTCTTTAAAAAAAAAAAAAAAAAAGGTGGGGTGGGGGGTGGGATGGGTAGGGGGCTAGCCAGTGGTTTGGTGGTTAAGGTGGCTGGATCCCCTGTGGCCAGCTATGCACTTTGTGTCCCAGATCTGGTGGCCTGAAAAACATCGTGTGCGTGTATGTGTGTCCAAAATCCTGAGAGGAGAATGAAGACAAAGGGATTGGGGAGTGGCCATCCCCGAGGGGAGTGCTTTCTCACTTTCTCTTCCTGATGCATGCTCTCTAGCAAATGGGGGGGGGGGGGTTAGAAATGCAAATTAGAAGTATATTAGATCATTGGTTGACTAAAGTGTAGGAAGGAGAGATTACAAAGGAGCATGAAGAAAACCTTTAGGATTAATGAATATGATCATTATCTTAATTGTGATAAAGTCTTAATGCTATACACAAGTCAAGATGTACCGAATTGAGTACTTTAAATATGTGCAGTCAACTGTGTATCAACTGCACCTCAGCAAAGTTATTTAAAATATCAACAAAGCTTGGGAATTTTAATGTCATCTGGTCACACAGTACTTGAAGATCCTAAAGTACTGTTAATTACATTCAAAATAGGACATTCAATGGTAATTCAATAGACCTTAGAAAAAATTAACGTAGAACAATTAAAATGGCCCATAATAAAGGTAAGAAGAACAGAGTAACCCACAGAGTAAGCAAGCAGGACTTTACAGGCAGACACAGCAAGGTTCAAATATCAGCTCTCCTCCCTTAGAAGCTGTGTGCCCTTGGGTGAGATATTTAATCCTTTCAAATCTATCTCATCTGTAAATATACTCAGGACTGTTGGCTCATTAATTAACTGTGCTCATGCAGGTAACATATTAATGTGCCTGACAATTAACCCATCTTTTGCAGAGGTGAATTTCCTCCTTTTAATGGTGAACTTTGTGGGTGGGGATGGAACAAACCAGTATTCTGAGGTTGAGGTGAACATTTCTGGACATGTACTATGCATATGGAACTGTATTAGAAACTTTCTTTGTTATTATGGCTATGCTGAAAGTTAAAGATATCCGTATATCTGAAGACACTTTCCATAGAGGTGAAATTCTCTACATCTTTTCAATGCTAATCTTTTTGCCTTGGTGGTCAGTAAGTAAGACTGGTTCTCTCAACCTGTAGACACTAATCCAATAGACATACCCATGCCTTAATCATTCTCAGCACCTAACGAACGGTCTTAAGGGTAGTGCAGGTTCAATACATTCTTATGAATTGAATTACACTGATCCTACTAGAAATATGAAATGACAATTTCACTAAAAGTATGAACATTTTGAATATGGAGTTTAGTTCAATAAAAAGATTACTGCCCATCTGGAAATAGTATAAATATGAAAATGAGGATTTTTACAGGCACATTCTGTTATTTTTAATAGCTTAAATTTATTTCATTACAAAAGTCCCTCATTTCTCTTCCTTGGGCTTAGTTCAAGCCAACGAACAGAATTTCATATTTCAAAAACAAAGCCCATTGGTCTGCAATGACTATTAGGCAGTACTGAAGTAGCTAAGAAACAACGATCATCCCAAAGGTTAAGAAAATCTAGTCTCCTCACTTCTCAACCACATTATTCAGCATGGTCTTTGTACTGAGTGAAGTCAGAATTTATTTCTGTACAACTCTGTAAATGCTCATACATCTCGGAAGGTTTGTACAATTGCTAGGGGAAATGGCTGGAGACAGGAAATTCTATAGTTTAAAAGTCTAAGAAAAAAAGATTGAAAAGAATAGAAACAAACCAATCTCAAAACAAAGGACTAGAAATCTCTGACCCAGTAATTCCACTTCTGTAAATATGTATTACAGAAAAAATGTCCAGTATGGAAAAAAAAATATTTAGAATACTACGTGGTGAAAATCTGGAGGCAGTCTAAATATTTGAACCTATAAGAGAACAGTTAAGAGAATTATGATACACCTTTCTGATGGAATATAATAGACATTTAAAAGATGTTTATGAAGATCTAGTAACATGGAATGTTAGATGGAAAAATATATGATTAATTTTTTAATGAGAAATATGTTGTAAAAAAGAATAATAGAAAGAGCAAGGAGGGGCCTGATACAGGTACAGCAGTTATGGAATGCTCCACGAGGCTGACCCACATGGGAAGGTTCCAAGTTCGAGTCTGGAGGACCTCCTTGAACAAGCATATGCCTATGACCAAGGCTGGCTGAAGCTGGGGGTGGATCTCAGTGAGAAGACCTTGTTGTGCCTCTCTTTATTTCTCCAGCTCACAGTGGAGAGAAATAAATATGGGCCAGCCGGTGGCATGGTGGTTGAGGTGGCTAGGTCTCACAAGGCTGACTTTGTGGTTCAAGTCCCAGACCCGGTGGCTTAAAAAATATGCTAGGCATATGTTTACATATGCCCAAAATGCTGAGAGGGGAATGGAGGAGAAGGGATTGTGGCATGGTCATCCCCCCCCCCGGGGAATAACTTCTCACTTTCCTCTCTCTCTCTCTCTCTCTCTCATTCTCTCTCTCTCTCTCACCGATGAGCACATGCACCCTATAGCAAAAACAAAACTAAAAACTTAAAAAAAGAACAAGGAATGTAAATCAAAACATCCATGTTATACACCATACATACACACACACTTAATCTGTAAATTAAAAAAACAAATAAAAGAAGGAAATACACAAAATTGTTAACTGGTATTATGATGATGGAGCTGTGAAGTCATATTCTTCTCTATTGTCTTCTTTATTTTATTTACTTTACATTCATTCACTGTACATCATCACAGTATACAAAATGAGATTTCCCATCCAGAATACACTGTATATGGGCTTAACTAATAATATTATTATACATGTTATCATCATCAAATAATTTTTCCTTTCTTGTTTCTTACATATTTTGGATTTTCTTTCTCCCTTGATTCCCTACTTCTCACCCTCTACCATTTCCTACCCTCTTTCCACACTGTCTCTGGTATCTACAGTTGATTTCCATGCCTCTCTTTTTTCCCCCACATTTTATTGGTGTACAAAAAAAATCTTAATTAAATACTTCTATTAGCAGGTTCAGCTGGTATATTCATATCTGTGAACACATGTCTGACTTTAGGCATAAAACTCAGTGAGTAGAATGAACATACTGTAAAGTAGCACCTCGCCGAAGCTATATAGCTTACTGTGGTCATTAAATAGGTTTTTTTAAATGTATTTTTTAATTTCAAGAAAAGCGGTCTTAGCTTTAATGAATTAAAATCACAAATGTTAACAGAAATTTGCTTCAGACTTAAAGCCAGGAAAAAGCTTAGGATTTTATTAAAATTGTAGGAAGATGAACCTATGAACAGCTCAAGAGAAGACAAAAAAATCTTAAATCTGGAAAACAAAGGATAGGAGAAAATTAGTAAGGTTTTAATCAAAATCATAAATTCTATTTCACCAGTTCAGTCTCATGTAATTAATCTCTCTTCTGTTGAGGTCTGATCTTTCCATTTAAATTCTGGATGTTGGGACCAGCAGATGGTGTAATGGCTACGTCGCTGGACTCCCACGTAGTCCAACACGGTTCAAGTCCTGGACCCCATAGTTTAAAACTCATGGCAGGCACATGTATATGCGTGCCCAAGATCCCAAGAGGAGAATGGAGGAGAAGGAACTGCAGCGTGGCTATTCCCCCTGGGAGGTGATTTCTCGCTTTCTGTCTCTCTGTCTCTCTCTCTCTTTCTGGTGAGTGCATGTGCCCTATGGCAAAAACCTCTCCATCCATCCATCCATACATACATACATACATACACAAATTCTGGAAGTTAACATTCAATTCCAGACTTGTCCCTACCATTAAGTTGGCCATTTTCTTGGTTGTTTTATGGACTCTTATTTCTGTCTGTCTGTCTTAAATATTCCTGGTATAGCACTCCCTTCAGAATTTCTTAGAGAACTGGACTGGTATTGGTAAATTCTTTCAGATTTTGTTTATCTGAGAATTTTTTTTTTTTTTTTTTTTTTTTTCTTCTCATATGAAGGATAATCTTGCTGGGTATAGAATTCTTGGTTGAAATTTTTTTTTTTTTAAATAACTATTTGTTTTATTTTTTGTTTATTCATTCATTGATTTTTTTTTAATTCGACCAGAGAGAGAGAGACAGAGGGTGAGAGTGAGAGAGAGAGGAAGTGAGAAAGCAAGTCACCAGGTCCAGGACTCGAACCCTGGTCGGCCATGTGGGAGTGTCCTGCACCTTGACTACCACGCCACCCGCTGGTCCCTGAAATTGTTTTTCACTCAACACTTGAATATATTTTCCTATTCTTTCCTTGCTTGCATTGTTTCTGATGAGAGGTCTGCTATTAGTCTGATGGGATATCCTTTGAAAGTAACTCAATGTTTCTCTCTTGCCAAGTTTATAATCTTGTCTCTGTGGCTTTGGTCAATCTGGCTACGATAGGCCTTGGAGAAGATCTTGGGTTGATTCTAAGTGGGGTCCTTTGTATTTCTTGGGTGTGGATCTTTGAATGCCTCTCTAGGTTTGTAAAGTTTTCTTCCAGGATTTAATGGAACAGATTATCAACACCCTTAGTAGTTTCTTCACCTTCTGGGATACCTATTATCTGGATGTTTGGATGTTTAATGGTATCTAATATTTCTCATATATTATTTTCATTTTGTTGGGTTATTTTCTCAGTCTTTTTGGTGAATTTTCCTAGGACAGAGGTTCTGTCTTCTACATCTGAGATATGATCTTCTGCATGATCTAATCTGCTTTTAATACTTTAAAGGGAGGTTTTGATTTCCTGTATTATAACCTTCACCTCTAATAATTCCATTTGATTCTTTTTTACGATGTGTATTTCCTCTTGCAACTTGTGCAAGAACTTCTGTACCTCCTGGAACTCATTGATTCTTTTCTTCTGCATCTTCTGGAGTTCATTGTCTCTCTTCTCTTACATCTCTGTTAGATTTGTCACTACAAATACTCTAAAATTCTTTATCTGACATTTCCATGAGTTTCCATCGTACTGTCTGTACATGAGTTGCTGTTCTTTTCCCATGGAGGAGAAAGATTTTCTTGGTTTCTCATATTTCTTGTGCCTCTGTGGTGGTTTCTGGTCACCTGATGAATTATTCGTTTCTTCCTAATTTTTTGAAGTTAAATTTCCATATTCTTCTCTATTGTCTTCTGAATTTTTTAAAATGTAGTTATATAAGTTTTTCTGTTCTACCATTAATATAATTCAAAAGTTAAGTTGTAAACTGGGTATGAATTTTGTGTAAAAGGGGACAGGAAAAAGGAGAAGGGAGGGATGAGTGACATGAAGGCTAACTGGGTCATTGGTAGCAATCTAATCACAGGAAGCTGGGTGTAGGCTTTGGCTACCCATCAACTGAATAATTAATTATACCAGTAGATTGTTCTTCTTTAAAAAAAAAGTTGCTATAGTCTGAGATTTTTTTCTTTTGTTCTTTCCAATGTTGTATTCAACAACACAGTGTGATACAGAAGGAAAAGAGTTAATGACCAAGTTTAGTTCCTTCCTTCTATAGGGTAAACAGATTGTGTATTTTAAAAATATTTATCTTCCATAAGGCACTTTCAGCTACACTGTTAATGTCTAACTGTAGTATTAATCATGTTTTCCAGATGACTAATGCTTTTGTTGGCATCTATAATGGAATGAATAATTTGGTCCCGAGAATGTGTATTTCTACTTCATGTTCCTCAGCCAGCTAGCTGTCAGTGTGAAGAGATACAACCCCCTCTAAGTTATTTCAGTACTGCTATTTAAGAGCTGGTTAGGTAAATATTGGGTCCTCATTAAGCTATTTTGTGCCTACATCTCTCTCTCATTTATGTTGTCAGTAGATCTTCCACCAAATACAATTTTCAGCTGAAGAGGAAAGACACAGTCTCCATAAGAATGCCAAGAAGGAAAGAAAAAGTGGGCTGGAACTACAAAACGCTTTCTCAGACCATCTGACAAGTCCTGTCTCCACGTGACCTGATGTCTGTGGATAGGCCTTTAAAATACCTTCACACTCAGGAGCCTTTCTTCATTGCCTGTTAAAATTCTTCAAAGATGGGACCAGCAGATGGTGTTAACAGTTATGTCATTAGACTCACATGTGGTTGACCGTGGTTTGAGTCCCGGACCTGGTGGCTTAAAACTCACACAAGGTGTGTGTGTGTGTGCCCAAA
Source organism: Tupaia tana (assembly GCA_026018925.1). Classification (NCBI taxonomy): domain Eukaryota; kingdom Metazoa; phylum Chordata; class Mammalia; order Scandentia; family Tupaiidae; genus Tupaia; species Tupaia tana. Next base: position 30,164,290 of record JAKSZU010000012.1, read on the forward strand.
ATCCCGAGAGGAGAATGGAGGAGAAGGGACTGCAGTGTGACCATATCCCCTTGGGGGTGATTTCTCGCTTTCTGTCTCTCTTTCTCTCCGGCGAGCATATGTGCCCTATAGCAAAAATCTCTCTTAAAAAAAAAAAAAAAAAAAAAGTCTAATTCCTGTCCACTTCAGGTTATTCTGTTGTGCAGTTTATGATGACAGCTGATTCTAGGCACAAAATTAATTTTGGCTTTCAACCATGGTTTTCCTTGGCTAGCACCTTTTCTAACTGACTGAGCAGTCACTTATACCTGACTTTGTTCTCACTTTCTGAGCTAACTGGAGATGAACAAAACTTGGTTTCTCTTTTCAGAGCTTACAGCCCTTTATGGATGTTAGTGACACATGGCAGTGTCACTAACCTGGGTTACAATATGGCAGACTCCAAATTGCTTACTCCTAACTTGTCAGTATACCTTGGAAAAAGTCACTCTGCTCTGGGCATCTGAGAGAAAGTTAGGTTAAATGACTCTAAAATATCTTCTAACTCCTCAAGTCTCTCCATTCTGTGAAATGCTACTAGAAAAGTTCAACACCACGGCCATCTAGTGGCATGGTGGTTAGGGCACTGGACTCCCACATGGCCGACCATGGTTCAAGTCCCAGACCTGGTGGCTTGAGACATGCCAGGCACATGTGCATGTGTGCCCAAAATTCTGAGAATGAATGGATTGTGGCATGGCTTTTCCCCCGGGGGGAGCTTTCTCATTTCTCTCTCTCTCTCTCTGGTAAGTACATTTGCTCTATAACAAAAATCTCTATTTAAAAAAAAAAAAAAAAGCAAGAAAGAAAAGCTCAACCTCAACCAGAGTAGGAAAGAAGTTTGCCCATGAAGGAAATGTCAGTTGAGATAGTCTTTGAAGACTTTTCTTTATTAGGGAGATTCCTGCTATAGGGTGTGTGCACTCACTGGACAGAGACACAGAGAGACAGAAAGCAAGAAATCACCCCCTGCCTCCCCGGGGGAATGGCCACACTGCAATCCCTTCTCTTCCATCATCCTCTCAGGATTTTGGGCATACATGTACACATGCTCAGCATTGAGTTTTAAGTCACTAGTCTGGGACTTCCTGTAGTCGACTACGTTGGAATCCAGCAACATAATCATTATGCCACTTGCTCGTCCTGGGAGTAGGACTTTTAAAAGCAGCAGTAGAAACAGATAGTTCATGCTATGGAACAAGTTTGTTCTAATGACATCAGAACAGCTCCTCTAACCACAAAATCAAGGAGGTATGGTGTGCTTCCCCCTGTTGGTTTGTGTTTATTGTGAAATGAAAATAAACCTTCAGTAGATTCTTTTTCCTTAAAACACACAATCCTTTTTAAATGTGCAAGTGTATTCCCATTAGAAAATCAGAATGCTGTGTAAAAAAACTGACAAAACTTCCAGGAATGTTTTTAAACTGGTCACTTTCTCTAGCAATGATGCCTTCTATCTGAAGGGCACGAGAACAGAGGGCTATAAAGGGAAATGGAGACATTAGAGTTTTAGCTTTCAGTTTGCCACTATTCCACCCACACATGCACTCATCCATCCATCCATCCACTTGTTCATTTCTTCAACAAATATTTGTTGAGTACGTACCACGTGTAAGGCTTTGCCATGCAGAGCAGTGAACCAGGCAGAAATTACATTTCAGAGAAGAAGAAAGATAATAAACAAAAAAAGAAGTACAAACTGTAATAAATACCACTGAGAACATAACTAGGATGTTAGAGAGTAATGGGTGAGGAGATGGTAGTAGGAATCACTTGAGTCTGACTAGCTATCCAGCACTATCCATCTGTGTAACATCAGGCAAATCACTCATTTTTTTCTGGTACTGAGATCTCCAACATAAAAACCTAAGGCTGAACTTGATGACCTTGGAATGGAATGAAAAGTAAGAAAATGTGAAACACGAAAACATGTGTGTCCACACCTGCACGGTCTCCTTGTGAGGAGGTTGTAAAAGCAAGTCACCTTCAGATAGCCCACATGTTAAGAATGTTCTTTTTGGGGCCAGCAGGTGGCACAGCAGTTAAGGGCGTTGGACTTCCACATGGCTGACTGAGGTTTGAGTCCTGGACCTGGTGGCTTGCTTTCTCACTTTCCCTCTCTCTCTCTCTCTTTCTCACTCTGTCCCTCTCTGATCAAATTTAAATAAATAAATAAATAAATAAATTTAAATAAAAATTTCTTAAAAAAAAAAAAGAAAAAGAGAACGTTCCTTTTACTTCTTTAAGATATTTTTGGGGGACCAGCAGTTGGCGTAATGGCTATGTCGCTGGACTCCCACGTAGTCGACCACGGTTCACGTCCCGGACCCAGTGGCTTAAAACTCACGCCGGGCGCATCTGTGTGCGTGCCCAAGATCCTGGGAGGAGAACGGAGGAGAAGGGATTGCGGTGTGGCCATCTCCTCTGAGGGTTGCTTTCTCGCTTTCTGTCTCTCTGTCTCTCTCTGTCTGGCGAGCGCCCGCGCCCTATAGCAAAAACCTCTCAAAAAAAAAAAAAAAGATATTTTTCAGTTCTACGGATGTTTGTTTCATTTTCACTAGAGAAAACCTCTAAGAACTTTATAAATATTAAATTAAGTTTTATATTTTACCACTTTCAGATGAAAAGCATGTTTACTCATGAATGGGATCATGAGTATGGCAGACTATTATTGATAATTCAATTAATGATAACATATCTTTTACTCCACATTTAAAAATAAAACAAAACAAAAAAACACTTAACACAATAGTTTTTTCTTCTCTTTTTTCCCCTCTTGCACTAAGTTTAAATAAATTTAAATCAATTTTTCAAAGAAAAAAATTCCAAACCACTAGCAAATCATTATTTTTTTTCTTAAATTTTGGCTATTAAGTTTGGCGGCAGAGTCAAAAAATAGGATCCCTCAATAGAAGTCAGCCCATCGTATCCAAGAAACCGTACCGAGTGTAAAGTGCCGTTACTGGTTACTGTAGGAGGGCGGGCCCACCGCTCGTTTTCCAGTTCTTCCATTACTTGGTTCATGGCACTCTTCAGCCACGTGTCCACAGAAACACCAATCTGCTTCAGCAAGTCCAGCCGGGCTTCAGCTTTCAACTTAATTATCTAAGAAAACCAAGAAAAGGATCAGACATCAAGAACTTTTCTGTCGGGAACTAGCAGTTAGCGTAATGGCTATGTCGCTGGACTCCCACGTAGTCGACCGTGGTTCACGTCCCGGACCTGGTGGCTTAAAACTCACACCGGGTGCGTGTGCGTGCGTGCCCAAGATCCCGAGAGGAGAATGGAGGAGAAGGGATTGCGGCGTGGCCATCCCCCCGGGGGATGATTTCTCTCTTTCTGTCTCTCTGTCTCTCTCTGTCTGTCTGGCGAGCGCACGCGCCCTATAGTGAAAATCTCTCCCCCCCCAAAAAAAAGAACTTTTCTGTGATTAGGTGATGTATATGTATTAGTATTTCATTGCTTTTAATGGCCAAATAACATTCTATAATTTGAATATACTACTTTTGTTTAGTCGTTTGTTGGGTGATGGAAATGTAGGAGGTTTCTATTTTTTGGCTATTTTAAAAATGTCGCTGTTAACACTCATATATAAGTTTTTGTGTGGAAATATGTCTCGTTTCTCTTCATCCAACCTAGACTGGTATTGCTGGTAATGCTTAATTTTAAACATCTGGGGAAATGCCAGGCTGTTTTTCAAAATGGCGGCACCACTTAATCCCACCAGCAGGCTATAAGGGTTTCACCATATTCTGGCAAACACTTGTTAATCTCGGCTTTTTGATTCTAGCCATCCTAATAGATATGAAGTGGTATTTCACTGTGGTTTCGCTTGCATTTCCTTGACGATTAATGATTCAAGCATCTTTTTGTGAACTTATTGATCATTTGTACATCTCTGGAGAGTGACTATTTAGATCCTTTGCCCATTTTTAAACTGGGCTACTTGTCTTTTTATAGTTCTTTTTATTTTGGTTTTGTCTTTTTTTGTATAAGAATTTTTATGTATTCTAGAAACAAGTCCCTTATTAGATACAGAACTTGCAAATAATTTTCTCATTCTGTAGACTATCAGTTTCTTGATAATGTCCTTTGGAGCATGAAAGTTTGTAGTTTTGATGAAGTCCGATTAACCCTCTGGGGGTGATTTCTCACTTTCCTTCTCACTGTCTCTGTCTCTCTTTCTCTCCAGTGAGCGCATGCTCCCTCTGGTAAAACCTTTAAAAAAAAAAAAAAAAAAAAGGCTTTAGAACTGACTATCTGTGGGAAAAAAGAACCATGACCTGTAACTCATATCAGATCTCAACACTAAATCAAAATGTTAGGATCATAGTTTAAACATAAAAGCTAAAACAGAAACACTTAGAAAACATAAGAGAATATATCACAACTTTGGTATAGGGAAAAATCTCTCCATCTCTTCTCCCTTTGGGGATATGCATGTACACCCACCTACTGTGTTTCTCAAGCCATCGGGTCCGGGGCTCGATCAGCATGGCTGGCTATGTGGGATCCAGCTGCATTAACCACCAGACTGTACAACCAGCCCAAGAGCCCTTATAATTCAATAGTAAGACCAACTCAAATTTAAAGAATGGGCTAAAGGGTATGAACAATTTAGTTAAGGGGATACAAGAATATGAAAATATACTCAGCATCAGTAGTCAACGTCATTAGTCAACAGTCAAACGCAAAGCAAAACCACAAGGTAAGACCGATATTCACCCACTCAAATGGCAAAATTATAAAAGACTGACAATACTAAATGTTGACAAGGAATTGGAATTCCCATACACTGCTGACAGCCAGAAGGAGACAGAGAGAGAAAGTGAGAATGCACTTCCCATGGGGGATGGTCACGTGGCAATCCCTTCTCCTCTATGTCCCCTTTTCAGATTTCGAGCATGTCCACGTTTGTGCCCAGCAGGTTTTTCTAGCTTCGAGGTCAGGGACTCAAACCACACAATTAGCCATGTGGATCTAGTGGCCTTAACCATCACACCATTGGCTCGCCCCTTTGGTACTTCTATTTGGGAGTCCAGCGACATAGCCATTACGCCAACTGCTGGTCCTCCTTTGGTACATTTTTTTTTTTTTTCTTTTTTTGGAGAGGTTTTTGCTATAGGGCGCGTGCGCTCGCCAGACAGACAGAGAGAGACAGAGAGATAGAAAGCGAGAAATCACCCCCCAGGGGGGATGGCCACGCCGCAATCCCTTCTCCTCCATTCTCCTCTCGGGATCTTGGGCACGCACGCACACGCGCCCGGCGTGAGTTTAAGCCGCCGGGTCCGGGACTCGAACCGCGGTCGACTACGTGGGAGTCCAGCGACATAGCCATTACGCTAACTGCTGGTCCCCCTTTGGTACATTTTTATAAACACAAGCATAGACACTTTTTTCATAACAGTCAAAACTGAAAACAGGGACCAGCAGGTGGCGTGGTGGTTAAAGCGTTGAGAGGGCAGACTTAAAGTACTTGTATTAGGAGGGGTGAGACATTCTGTGTGGAAATCTCGCTTCATATTTTGGGTTTTAAACTGACACACGCAGTGTAGTTTAGCACATTCATGGAAATAAGAGGTCATGGTTGACTGCAGTTTGAGTTCAGGACCTGGTGGCTTGCTTTCTCACTCCCCCCCCTTCTCTCTCTCTCTCTCTCTCTCTCTCTCTCTCTCTCTCATGAGCGCACATGTGCCCTGTATCAAGTTTAAAAAAATAATTAAATAAAGAATTCTAAAAAAAAAAAAAAAAAAAACCAAACAAAAAACCAAAACCCTGGAAACAGCCCAAATACCTATAAACAGATAAATGGATAAACAGATATGGCTGTATCTCAAAAATATTATGCTAAATTAAAAAAGTCAGATACAGAATATTGTACTATTTTATTTCATGTAAATTCTAGAACAAGCAAAGCTAACCTATATGACAGAAAGCAGATGAGTTGTTGCCTGGTCATGAGGAAACTTTCTGGGGCAACGGAAATATTTTTTATGTTGGCTGGGGTGGTGGTGGCTATTTATGAGTACGCATGAGCTTTGTCAATGCTCACCAAACTGTACAACTGAAATGGCTACATTTTATTGTGCGTATACCTCAATAAAGTTGATTTAAAAAAATTCTATGAAGTTATATTAAATAAGAAAGAGAAAAAATTACCCATTTGCTACCACTGGAAGTGACTAGTACTTGCTAAATGCAAAATGGAAGAAATGAATTTGTACGCTGGAAAAATCTGGTAGCAACAACTTTATTAAGTGACTGCTCAGTATCATTAATAGCAGAACAACTTGATACTGTGTAGTCCTCAATACAACAATAAACACAGCATCACTTATGTAGCATTCCTACCTAAAGTATTAAGCTGCCTCTAATTAGGCCTGAGACTTAATTTCCATTTAAGTAACAGAATACTGACTGCGAACAGAATATAGAAAAGATAGGGTAAAGCAGATTAATCAACAAAGGTGAGTGTCACTCATGGTAGAAAGAGTTAAAAAGCAAACACAAAGAATATAATGAAATTTTGTTCCTTTTTTATAGGTATTCATAACAAATAAAGTAAATAACAATTGAATAGAAATGGAAAATCAAATGCCAATATAAACAGGCAGAAGAAAAAGGGTGGGTATCTATAGAAGTCACTGTTGTCGGTTTCTCTGAAGACCCTGTGGTCTAGTCTATCTAAAATTTCATTGTGACAGTCCTTTAAGCACTACCTCAATAAAAATGGCCTCATATTTGGGAACCAGCAGTTAGTGTAATGGCTATGTCGCTGGACTCCCACGTAGTCGACCGCGGTTCGCGTCTTGGACCCGGTGGCTTACAACTCACGCCGGGCGCGTGTGCGTACGTGCCCAAGATCCCGAGAGGAGAATGGAGGAGAAGGGATTGCGGCGTGACCATCCCCCCTGGGGGGTGATTTCTCGCTTTCTGTCTCTATGTCTCTCTCTCTCTGTCTGGCGAGCGCATGCGCCCTATAGCAAAAATCTCTCAAAAAAAAAAAAAAAAAAAAAAGTAAAAAAAGAAAAAAAAAAAGTAAAAAAAAAAAAATGGCCTCATATTTGTCAGCTCATTCAGCTGGGCTATTTTTTTTTTTTTTTTTTTTTTTTTTTTTTTTTTTTTTGTATCTAATAAGGGGAAACGAAGTGAGAGATCCCTTTGAGATAACAGCAGGATGAGTTAGATTTTACTGATATTCAAAACTGAAGTAACGGATCTGGGATCATGGTTTAGCATATTGCATATTTTTGGTAAAATCTTTCTTTGAGAGGGCAGACTTAAAATACTTGTATTAGGAGGGGTGAGACATTCTGTGTGGAAATCTCGCTTCATATTTTGGGTTTTAAACTGACACACACAGTGTAGTTTAGCACATTCATGGAAATAAGAGGTCATTCAGCCAAAGGAAGACTGTTGTGACTGATACCTGCCGAAGACGGGAGGTCAGTGCAGTCAGGGTGCCAGACAGTGACACCATAGGTGGGGTCCAGAAACGGAAAATACAAGAAAGAACATACTCTTCAGAAAACTTCTGAGACTTGTTTCAAAATAATTACCCTGTTCCTCCAAGGCTCTGAAGCTGGCTTCATCCAGGGAGTAGAAAAACAAACAACAGGAAAAATTCTTAGACCACAAGCCAGTGTTTCTCAAAGTAGGCAAGGGTCTGCCAGCAGTACTTGGCCAGCCGCTGGGGTAGAGGTTTAGCCATGAGCCTGAATTTAGAGAGGAAAATGGCTATTTGTTGCTCACTGCCCTTCTTACTTTGGAGGTTGTTGATCACACCATGGCAGGGATATAGCAGACGTGGGGTTACGGGGTTTCTCCAGGCCGGCAGATGGCAAGCCTGTGCAAGTTCACAGCACTTCCACGGGGCTGTGCCAGCAACACGCTCACGTTCCGTGTGCTGCCTCTGCTCCCACTCCACAATGGAAGCACTCACCTTCCCCAAACTTCCCAAGTCCTGAAGGAGTGTTTAAAAAGGACTAGTTTTGATGAACTCTCAACCAATACAAGAATTAGAACCCCAGGTGCCTGACCCAAATCTTCTCATATACTTATAGTGCTGTACTATGTCCTTGCGGTGCTTGCTCGGTCACTGGGAAGATCTGAATGTTAAAAAATATTTCTCAATACCAATCTCAAATACGTCTCCTTCCCTTTTTCATTCTTTTTAAAAAATATATGTTTACTTGGGACCAGTAGTTAGCGTAATGGCTATGACACTGGACTCCCACGTAGTCGACCGCGATTCGTGTCCCGGACCCGGTGGCTTAAACTCATGCCGGGCGCGTGTGCGTGCATGCCCAAGATCCCGAGAGGAGAATGGAGGAGAAGGGATTGTGGCGTGGCCATCCCCCCTGGGGGGTGATTTCTCGCTTTCTGTCTCTCTGTCTCTGTCTGTCTGGCGAGCGCACGCGCCCTATAGCAAAAACCTCTTCAAAAAAAAAAATATATATATGTTTACTTATTCCATGAATGAGAGACAGAGAGAGAGAACGATACGGCGACCCTGACAGGGTTTTGATGCCACGATCCACCACAGCTTTGCCCAGTGAGATTATGTGCCCAGGACACTTCGGGAGGCCTCTGGGCACAAACCTGTAACCTTCCCATATGGGTCTGCCTCACAGAGTATCGTGTTTTACTGTCACCAAACCATCCTGCCCATCTCTTTCATCTTTCAGTTCAAAGTTCTGCCTTGTGAGGTTGCGTGGAATAAATCTGTGCTATCCCTTTTCTCTGCTTATTTGATACTGCTCATCTGCCAATACCCAACATAAGTTCTACCTCTTCTCTGTCACCGGTCCCGACAACCCTTCACAGAGACCTCTGCATCCTCTGTACTTGTAAGGATCATCTTGACCACTGGGCTTTACAATCTCAGTTATCTTTGGCATTCTTTTTTTTTTCAGGTTTTTGCCATAGGGTGTGTGCACTCGCCAGAGAGAGAAAAAGACAGAGAAAGTGAGAAATCACTCCCACCACCAGTAGGGCAAATGGACATGCCACAACCCCTTCTCCTCCATTCCTCCTCCTGGGATTCTGGGCACTCAGGCATACATCCCTAGTGTGATTTTCAAGCCACCTGGCCCAGGACTCGAACTTCAGTTGACCATGTGGGAGTCCAGCACCTTAACCACCATGCCATCTGCTGGCCCCATCTTCGGAATTCTTTATGCCTTCCTAACAAGAACATAATCTCTTGAGGGCTGGTCAGTCTCAAGTCTTTTCAAAGGGTCACCTCTGAATCCCTTTACCATGTTGTAGCTAAGTAGAGAAATATGCACATGTGCATACAAGTCCTCCATGACTGGGCCTTAACCAGTATCGGTTTACTTTTTACCACAAGTCCTTACAAAAATTCTTTCACTCTAATCATATTAAGATTTTGTACATAAACCCAACTGCCAAACTGCAGCTTGAGCCTTCCTCCTTTGCTAATACTTTCATGCTTCTCATCTCAATTTCTCCCCCTCTAGGGCAGGGAGTATTAGGTATAAGAACTGTGGACTTTGTATAGGGTCATATAGTAGGAACACCAGTATACGAACGCTGGACACTCTACACAAACCACATTTTTGGGTGTGTGTGGCGGGGAGGAAGTTTCATAGCTCTCATATAACCCTGAAAGTATTCCATGACTCCTTTAAAAATTAAAATCCACTAGAATAATTTTTTTTTTTTAACTTGCCACAGTGCATGTGTGCTCACTGGAGAGACCAAGAGAGAGAGAGAAAGGGAGAAAGCACTATCTCAGGGGTAATAACCATGCTACAATCGCTTCGCCTCCATTCTCCTCTCAGGATTTTGGGCTCCTGTGCACATGCACCTGGTGTGTTTTTCAGGCTGCTCGACCCAGGACTTGAACCACATGGTTGGCCACGTGAAATATCGCTGCCTTAACCACCCATGCTCCTGGCTGGCTCCCCTAGTATATATTTTTTCCCTCTTAGTTTACCAAATCTTCCCTATTAAAAGCTCAGCTCAGGCGCCTCCATATGGGGGAGAGTTTCTAGGCTTTGAACTTACACATGTATCAACTTCTGTACTATTAATCTGACTGATTTATTTCATATACTGTGAAAAATTTAAAATTAATATTTCCATTGAGATTTAACTCTTGCTATGTGATGTCTCATGAGTGTGACACCTTCACAGCAAGTTCCGTGTCTTATTTACATGCGTGTGTTCTACAAGCAGGCATTCAGCAGATACTATGGGCACGATGAAGACAGTGAATCATCTCTGACTTCATGTGTGTGGAAATTCAATTCTGAAGGAGCACAGCACATTCGTGAACTGTCACTGGGCAACCGTGACAAGTGCCACAATCAGCCACCACCTTACCTCTGCTTTACGAATGTTTTCTCTAGCCTCGTCTATTTTCTGTTCCAGCTCTGCTCGGCTTTGTTCTGATAAAGCAATTCCATGACATTCCAGATCGTTTAGAACCTAGGAAAGAATATAGGAAGAAATGACTTTTTTTTTTTTCATTTTTCTTCCTTAAGTGGCTAGAGTATTCAGATAAGTGAAAAGGTTAGTAGCTATGATTCATTTTTTTAATCTTCAATTTCCCGTTTGTTTATTTCATAAATTATAAAACGTTTTTTGACTATTGTAGACCTTTAGTAAGTTATAAAACTAGCACAGAGAGAACCTTCACTCAGCTTCCTCTAAAGGCAACAACTTTTATAACTATGGTAGAGTATAAAAACCAAGAAATCAACATGGGCACAATTTATAGATCTTATTTGGATTGCACAAGCTTTGACATGCGTATCTTTTAAAAAATTACATGACTATAGAATATAGTTGCAAAACAACAAGTAATACAAAATGACAAAAAGTCTCCATTATACCTGCACAATCTACCATATGCCCTCCACCCCGAGATAACTACCAGCTCATCAATTTAGGTATATTTTTCCAAACCATTTCTGTGCATTTTCATAATACTAGCACAAACATAAAGTTTTATTTAAAAAAGAAGAAATGAGAAATATCACCCTTTCAGTGTCTAAGAATCCTTTTCATATTGTACAGACTGACTATATTCTATTTAACTAATCTGTAGATTTAACAGTTTAATTGTACCATAATTTATTTACTCTTACTCGGTTGCTATTTGAATTTGCAAAGTTTTCAATATTATAAACAGTACTATATAAACAACTGAGTCATTTACTCACATATGGACTATCTAAGATAAAAACATAGATGTGGAAATTGAACATTTTAAGAGACATTGCCAAACTGTACTGATAAGGCTGTACCTATCCTTTTACTAGTATGTGTGGGAACATGTTTCCCTGTTTTTTTCTTTCTTTCTTCTTTTTTTTTTTTTAAATTAAATTTGCTACAGGACACGTGTGCTCATTGGAGAGAGACAGAGAGTGAGAGAGAATGAGAGAGAGAGAGAGAGAGAAAGTGAGAAAGCATCTAGCAGAGGGGATGGCCACATTGCAATCTCTTCTCCATTCTTTTGGGATTTTGGGCATGTGCACAGATGTGCCTTGTCTGTCTGTCTTTCTTCCTTTTCACTCCCTTCCTCCTTTCCTCCCTCCCTCCCTTCCTCCCCCTCTCTCTCTCTCTCTCTCTCTCTCTCTTTTTCCTTTAGGGGAATTTTCTGTTATAGGGCACATGCACTCACCGGAGAGACAGAGAGACAGAAAGTGAGAAATCACACACCCCAGGGTGGGTGGCAACACCACAATCCCTTCTCCTTCATTCTCCTTTTGGGATTTTGGGCATGCATACGTGACCAGTGTGAGTTTTAAGCTGCTGGGTCCGAAACTTAACTGTAGTGGACTATGTGGGAGTCCAGCGACATAACCATTATGCCACCTGCTGGCCCCCACCTGATGTGTTTTAAAGCAGCCAGGTCTAGGATTTGAACTGTGTAGTCGTTTTTGTGGAATTTAGCTCTTTTAACACAAGGTTATGAGGTCAGACCAATTTTCCTATTTCTTATCAACAGTGGATATCATCAGTCTTTAAAATAATGCTAATATGACATTTTATATTTTAAAACTTTCATTTTTCTGTATCTGATTAATAAAAAGCACTATTTCTTATGTTGCTGGGCATCTGCATTTCTTTTTCTTTCCTTTTTTTTTTAATTTGCCAGAGGGTATGTGCATTTGCAGAGACAGAGAGAGAGGGAGACAGAGAAAGTGAAAAAAGCACACACCAAGGAGAATACCACATTGCAATTCTCTCTTCCACTTCCCACTCTTTTTGGGCTTTTGGGCAGATGTGCCCAGGATGTTTCTCAACCCACCCAGTCTGGGACTCAAACTGTGAGCTAAGCTGTGTGGGATCCAGAAATCTTTACCACCACACCACGAGCTGGCCTGGTATATCTATATCTATGAATGGGCAGATCATATTCTCTTTATCTGTTTTTCTACTTTTTTCTCTTTTCATTATGATTTAAATACAATCACCCTCCATATCCATGGCTTGTGCATCTATGGACTCAATTGACTATGGATAGAAAACAGTAAAAAAAAATAAATAGATAACACTACAATGAAAATACAAATAAAAAGTGCAGTATAATAATTATTTACACTGCATTTACCATTTACATTGTATTAGATATTATAAATAATCTAGATAACTTTTTGGGAGTTTTTTTTTTTCTTTTCTACAGGGCATGTGTGCTCGTCAGAAAGACAGAGATAGACAGAGACAGAAAGCAAGAAATCACCCCCCCAGGGGGGAAGGCCACACCGCAATCCCTTCTCCTCTATTCTCCTCTCAGGATCTTGGGCATGCACGCACATGTGCCCGGTGTGAGTTTAAGCTACCGGGTCCGGAACTTGAATTGCAGTCAACTACACAGGAGTCCAGCGAATAGCCATTACGCCAACTGCTAGTCCCTCTATAGATAATTTGAAGTATGCAGAAGGATGTGATAGGTTATATGCAAATACTATACCATTTTATACAAGGGTCTTGAGCATTTGCTGGTCCTGGAACCAATTCACTACGGAGACTGAGAGGTGATCACATATTTCTTTCTAGCTAGTCTCTGTTATTTGTGTTACAGATATTTCTTCTCACTCTATCCTTTTTCTCTTTTGTATGTTCTTTTGTTAAACAGAAGTATTTAGTTTTTACGTGGTCACATTTACCAGTGGGTTTTTTTGTTTGTTTTTTTTTTTAATGTCTTTGAGGTTTTTGCTTTTTTCCTCTGACCAAATTTGGGAATGTTTAATCCATTAAGTTTTAAAACTTTCAGTTTACTCTTATCATGTGTTTACATATCAGCTGGTACAATTTACATCACGTGTTGACTTACTTGTTTTTGTAAAGACATAATATACACAGGGGCACAACGACTGGGGACTGTGAAGCTTCTGACCTGAACTTCAGATCTGTCTGAGCATCACCATACCAGTTTCTTCTCTTCCAGAAAAACACTGTCAGTTTTCTGACAGTTTACTCTGGGTTTTACTGCAGGACACAAATGCCCTCAAGCATCTTTTTCTTGCTTTTGTCCTTTTCCACAATTTTTATAAAGAATTTATTTAACTTTATTTATTTATTTATTTATTTATTTATTTATTTTTAATTTTGACCAGAGAGGGACAGAGTGAGAGAGGGAAAGTGAGAAAGCAAGCCGCCTGGTCTGGGACTCAAATCGTGGTTGGCCATGTGGGAGTCCAGTGCCATTAACCATCATGCCACCTGTTGGCCTCCATATTTTTTTTTCTTAAAACCAGCCTTTCTCTTTAGCCCAAGGTCAGAATGGATGACAGCTTTTACAGTCTTCCTCTTGTCTTTTCCTTAACTGACGTATGTTACAGACCTGACTGGGAAGCAGCTTCAGGACAGTTGGAAGCAAGGGGGCTCCTCTACTAAAGATAGGTGCAGTATGCCCTCAAGTCAGGTCTCTGATGGATGGGAAAGTCTGGGAGCAGAGAAGACAACTGGTGACTGGAGAGAACGAAAATGTCTGGTGGACAGTACTGAAATAAGACAGGCATTCTTGGCACGATTTCAACAGGCTGAAGATACCTATCTATCAGGGGCTGTAAGATTCTTGAAGCTGCTCACACAGTGCCAGCAAAGGTGGAGGCTGCCATCTTTTTTTTTGGAGAGGTTTTTGCTATAGGGCATGTGCGCTTGCCAGAAAGACACAGGGAGACAGAGACATAGAAAGTGAGAAATCACCCCCTGGGGGGATGACCACGCCGCAATTCCTTCTCCTTCACTCTCCTCTCAGAGTTTTGGGCACGTACGCACATGCGCCTGGTGTGAGTTTAAGCCACCAGGTCCAGGACTCAAACCGCGGTTGACTAGATGGGAGTCCAGTGACATAGCCATTATGCCAACTGCTGGTCCCAGGAGGCTGCCATCTTGCCACCCTCACCCACTATGGCCACATTCATCTTTGGGGTTTTGTAGCTTCCTCAGTAAAGTATCTGTAATATATCAAAAGTATTCTGTGTATTTCCAGTTTTTTTTAAAAAGTTAATTCATCTATTTCTTCCCAGAGATAGACAAGTACCCTCAACAGGGCCACCAAGTCATGATCTACTCTCAGTCCCAGTCAGCTCTTAAACCAGGCATACGTGTATGCACCTAGCATGCACAGGGAAGCCTAAAGACAGGAAACCCAGACCTTTCTCATGCCAGTCCAATGGGTGTGACCGCTATGCCACCACCTGGTCCCTATCTTTCCACTTTAAAAATTATCTGGTGTTGGAAGAGCAGATGGTGTAATGGTTACGTCACCAGATTCCCACTTAGCTGACCACGGTTTGAGTCCTTGACCCGGGGGTTTAAACCTCACGCAGGGCATGTGAGTGTGCATGCCCAAAATCCCGAGAGGAGAACAGATTGCGGCATGGCCATCCCTCCTTGGGGGTGATTTCTTGCTTTCTGTCTCTCTGTTTCTCTGCAAACGTATGTATCCTATAGCAAAAACTTTTCTAAAAAAATAATAATAATCTAGTGTTAAGCACTTAGCTTTTTTTTTTTTGGAGAGATTTTTACTATAGGGCTTGTGTGCTCACCAGAGGGACATCCCCTGGGGGGATGGCCACCCACAATCCCCTCTCCATTCTTCTCTCAGCATTCTACGCACACATGCACACACGCCTGACATGAGTTTCAACCCATCGGGTCTGGGACTTGAACCACAGTCAAACCATGTGGGAGTCCAGTGCCTAAATCACTTCACCACCTGCTGGCCCTGAGCACTTAACTCTAATTCTTCTGAAGTATATTTGAGGCATAGTAGACTGGAGGAATCTAACTTTATATTTTTTCCTAAAGACACAGACAACTGTTCTAACACCATTTACTCAATCCTTTCCCTGAAAAATAGAAAGACTAGTACAACAGACTCTCATATATCAATCACTGAGATTCAAAACTTGTCAAGATTTTTCTATATTTGATCTATTGTGTTTTTTCTCTTTTTAAAAAGATTTAAAAAAAAATTTAACTTCATTTATTTATTTTAATTTAACCAGAGAGGAAGAGGGAGAGGGAGAGGGAGAGGGAGAAAGCCAATAGGTCTAGGACTCGAACCACAATTGGCCACATGGTAGTCCAGCACCCCTAACCGCCATACCACTTGCCAGCCCCCCCTTTTTTTAAAAATTATTTTTAGGCCTTGCCTGGGAGAGCATTATATCACACTGATTTCCTTTTTTTCTTTGACAAATCATCTTAAAGTAAATTTAAGATACTGTGTATCTCCACTCCTCCATGCTTTAGTAAAAGTCTCTAAACATGTTAAATTTTTTATACAACTACAATGCCGTTATTACACCTTACATTAATTTCTTGGTAGCCTCTAATATGCTGTTCATTAAATATACCTGCCTGTCTCAAAAAATGACCTTTAGGGGCAGCCAGTGGCATGGTGGTTAAGGTGGCTAGATCCCATATATCTGACTGCTTGGTTCTAGTCCTGGACCTGGCTGCTTAAGAAACATGCCAGGCACAGTATGTGTGCATGCCTAAAATCCCAAGAGGAAAATGGAGAAGAAACTACCACACGGCAATTCCCCTGAGTGGATGCTTTCTCACTTTCCTCCCCTCTCTCTCTGGTGGGCATATGTACACTACAGCAAAATTTAAAAAAATGACTTTTCATGGCTGGTTGGTTATAATTAGTATTTTAATATGGCCCTTAAATTAAACTGCTATACATGTAAGGGTCATTTTCTTTGATATATGTGTTAACTTTTGTATCATGCCACAACTTTTTTCTCCCCATGCCACAGCTTTAATTATAGCATCGTCACTGCATTGCTCAGTATTTGATAAGGCATGTTAGGCTCATTATCATCCTTGGCTATTCTGTACATTTAAAAAAAAAATCAAGATATATTTCGGAACCAGATTTCAAGTTTCTTTAATCTTGTTTCATTGGGACTGTATTGAAATTGCACATTAACTTATTGAGTCGTCTGAAAAATCATCACATATTTTTTCTATGCAAAAATGGGTCATGACTTTTCTGAGGACCCAATAAAAACATGACATAAATAACACTACGTTATCTCTGAGGCGAGGTTAAAAGATAATAAAGCATCTACTTGTTCACTCCTGGGACTCACACCTTTGTGGCCTGCCTGTGCTAGTATGTAAAAAGCGCAGTTACCGTGAAGCTGCCGTGTTAGCCAGACCATGCAGAGAGTAGAGATAAAGCTGTTCCAGTTCCTGGCTGCTCAAACCTCCCTGACCCCCACACCAGAGAGCTCAGTGGTGCACCCATAGAGATGACACCAGCACCAGCCGCTATCTGACTACAAGCAAGTGAGAGACCCCCAAGTGAAAAATGACAGGGAAGAGACTACCCAAAACCCAGAGCAATGAGAGACAATGTAAAAAATGCTCCTGTTTATGGCATTAAGTTTGGGGTGTTTTATTCCTCAGCAGTTAGGAAGTGGAAAACGGCATTGAAGATGTTTGTGAGAGGGTGAAAGGAAGATAAACAGGCAAGAAGATACAGGACACAGAGTAGCAAGGCCCAGCATTACAGGCATTCATGATTTCATGGTATGTAAAACCATGGAAGTGTTTGAGACTATCATCAGTGAGAATAAAGAGTAAGAAAAATAAAGAAAGCCTAGTACATAAATTTAAAGAATTTAAGTAATTATAGGATGGAAAAAGAAGAACCTATCAAAGAAACTAGGAATGGCAAGAAAAGCGGGAGGAGGGACCAGCAGTTAGCGTAATGGCTATGTTGCTGGACTCCCACGTAGTCGACCGTGGTTCGAGTCCCAGACCCGGTGGCTTAAACTCACACCGGGCACGTGTGCGTGCGTGCCCAAGATCCTGAGAGGAGAATGGAGGAGAGGGGATTGCGGCGTGGCCATCCCCCCTGGGGTGATTTCTTGCTTTCTGTCTCTCTGTCTCTCTCTGTCTGGCGAGCGCACGCGCTCTATAGCAAAAAGCCTCTCAAAAAAAAAAAAAAAAAAAAAAAAAAAGAAAGAAAAGTGGAAGGAAAGCAGGACAATGCCGACTCATGGATGACTAGAGGAGACTGCTTTTAGACAAAGGGAGGGGCAGTGGATGTGTAGCAGTTATGTCACTGGACTCCCACATGGCTGAACACAGTTTGAGTCCCAGACCAGTGGCTTGAAACTCACTCTGGGAATGTGTGTGTGCATGCCCAAGATCACAGGAGGAGAACGGATTGTGGCACGGCCACCCCCCCCCGAAGGTGATTTCTCACTTTCCCTCTCCCTCTCACTGTCTCTGTCTCTCTCTTTGGTGAGCCTATGTGCCCTAGGCAAAAACCTCAAAAAAAAAAAAAAAAAAAAAAGACAAACGGGTGTAAGCCAGCTGGTGGTTAGGACGGCTGGATCCCACAAGGCTAATTGGATGGTTTGAATCCCGAACCTAGTGGCTTGGAAGACATGCCAGGTACATTTGTGTGTGCACCCAAAATACTGAGAAGAGAATGGAGGAGAGGGGACTGAGGTATGGCCATCTCCTTGGGGGAGGGAGGAGAGGTGCATTCTCTCTTTCTTCCTGGTGAGCACACATACCCTGTAGCCAATTAAAAAAAAAAAAAAAAAAGACAGGGGAGTTGTTAACTGTGATGATGAAAGTGTTGACAGGTTAAGAAAAATGAGAAATGTAAGTAGTGACCATTTGGGATCTAGCACCAGAGATGTCATTGGTGATTTTGGCAAGTTTAGTCTCTGCGAAGTGGTACAGAGAAACAAAAGGAAGGGAAAGCTCAAAGATAATGGGTCCCCATAAGTGGGAAGTGAGGATACACAGATAAAGTATAAATAGTTCTTTTTTATTTATTTATTTATTTTTTGAGAGAGCGATTTTTGTTACAGGGCACGTGCATTCACCAAAGAGACACAGAGATAGAAAGCAAGAAATCACCACCAAGGTGGGATGGCCACGCCACAACCCCTTCTCCAGTCTCTTCTCAGAATTTTGGGCATGCACACACACGCACCTGGCCTGAGTTTCAAGCTACCAGGTCTGGGACTCAAACTGTGCTTGGCCATATGGGAATCTGGCGACATAATTATCACGCCATCTGCTGGTCCCGAGTTTGGACAGTTCTTTTAAGAAGCTGAATGTGTGGGATCAACAAGTGGTGTCTGATGGTTAAGGCACTGGACTCCCATGTAGTCAACTGCAGTTCAAGTCCTGGACCTGGCAGCTTGAAATTCATGCTGGGCTCATGTGTATGTGTGCCCAAAATCCCGAGACGACAATGGAGGAGAAGGGACTGCAGTATGACTATCCCCCTTGGGATATGATTTCTCACTTTCTGTCTCTCTGTTGAAGGCATGTGCCCTAGAGAAAAAATCTCTATAAAAAATAGAAAGGTTGAATGAATGTGAAGGCTAAGAGAGAGAGAAGAATATAGGCATAAATGAAACCGGAAAAATGTATTATACTATAAATAATTTCTTTGTGTGTATAGTCTTGAAGATACAGTTTTCTTTTTAAGAATTATTTATTTACTTATTTTAATTTGACCAGAGAGAGAGAGAGAGAGAGAGAGAAAGTGGGAAGAAGGCAAGCCACCAGGTCTGGGACTTGAACTGTGGTCAGCCATGTGGAAGTGTCCAGCACCTTAACCACTACGCCACCTGCTGTTCCCCAGTTTTCTTTTTTAAAAGGTTATTTATTTCTTCTAGGAAAGAGAGAGAGAGAGAACCCCCAATAGGGTCCCAATGCCACAGACCACTCCCAGCCCCAGATCATGGACACATACATGTCTGGCATACTCAGAGAGGTTACTAGATGTGAACCTGGAACCCTCCCATGTGGGTCAGCCTTACAGAGTGTCGTGCTTCACTGCTGTAACACCATCAGCCCCCGTAAAGGTATATTTTCATGGAATCTACACTGTGTCTTCAAAAAAATTATCTTAGGAGATGAAAACCTCCATTAATTTAACATATGTATGTCTCTTTTCCTGCCCAAAGATTATAATACATTATCTCTAGCCTTTCTTAGACAATTTTGTGGCAAATAGATGAATTAATGTGTTGTTGCTAAAGGGCTTAAGGAATTTCTGAGATGCCTGGAGAGCTGAGTGCATATTGCCATGTGTTGAGAAAGTTCAGAAAAAACATATATAGGATAATTTTCACATTAATGAAACACAATTCCTTAACTTGTTTAAGATTCGGCTTAAACTCAATGTAGCTAGGACTCTCTCTCACTTACCCGCTGTTGGTGAACAATGTTTTTGTGCTCACGTGCTACTCGTGTGGCCCATTTCCGAGCCTCCTTATTTAGACTGTGCTCCTCTGTGGTCCCAGTTTCAGATTCTAATTGCCGGCTCTACGACACAAAAGAAAACAGAGAGAAAAAGCACGGTTATCTTTTTTGTACCCACTACCAGGTTTAGTTGGATCAGAAGGCCTTCTCTTAACCAGCACTCAAAACACATGGCATGCTCCACTACTGTGGGAAGCAATGTTTCATGTCACAGAAAGTCATCAGAAGACTAGGAAGACAGTGCAAAACCACAAATGGCCACAGGCTTTTTGTCTTAAATTGCTGAGCACAAAAACCTTCACCTTTAATACTCAGGACTGATCTTTTTGGGTGTGAAGAAAACTAGCTAATCTAGGCAAAGGAGAAAAAATATGCATGCCAGTTTACCATGATACTACAATTGCACAGAGAGAAAAGGAAACAACTCCATAGTTTCAATGTGACTGAAGGAGGAATCACTGAATAGAACCAAGAACAAAACAAAACATGATGCAATTTGTATCCCACCCTGAGCCCTGCCCTAAGGTAGCTTGTTTACTTTAGAGGTTTATCATCAACTTGCCACGAAACCTCAAACTAGATTCTTCCCTTTCTCTGGGCTTTAATGTCTTCATATGAAAGATAAAAATGCTAGATCAAATGATCACTAAGGGTTTGTTCTAGCTCTACAAATGCTGTGGTTCTATTTCACAAATGTGGTAAGAGGACTTTTCCAACCGACCTTTAAGTATCGGGTAGGTAGATGTTCATTTTTCTGTGTCCAGTTGAAATAGTCTAAAGTAGGGGAAGTCAAGTAATTGTGATTCTTGAGATCTTTGTAACCATCTGGATTTTAGAAATCATAAATTTTAGTAAAAAATTTCAGAAGCGCATAGGTGTTTTCATGGAAAACACATGTTCAACCTAGACACAAGCCTATGCTTTTGAGTACTGTTCCCTCTGTCTGGTGTAACTTTCCCTTTTATTTTTATTTTTATTTTTTTTTGGTTCATGTACAAACTTCTAGTCATTCTTCCAATCTCAGTTCCAAGTGCTATCTCTGTGAAATCTTCCCTGACTTTTTTCAGACAGACTCAGAGATTCCTTTCTTTTTGACATATCTCTACTATATTAATTTTTCATTTGTTTGACATTTTTTGAGCTATTACTGCCAGGTACATATCACATGATGCTGCTACAGCTGCATGGATTCCCATCTGTTGTTGGGCAATCTGAGAGTCTGGGCACTGTCTTAATCTCTGCATTCCTGGCATCTAGCACTGTGCCCCAACAGTACAAAAAAATGGCCTCAGTAAATGTTGGCAAATAGAACCTAATGCTCTGATTCCTGAGTGAGAACCAGGCCCTTGATTATCAGAATGGTGCCTTCAGACATGACAAGAGAATAAATGTTTCGCATTAGAGTCAGTTTCTAACTGATGAAGGACAAGATCATTGTGTATGTGAAAGAACGAAATGAACAGAAGAAAAAGGGAACTAATTTACTAAGTAGCTTTAACACAGGTTCTCAAAGCTGACTGCAGGACTGACTACTCTCTCACACTCAAAATAAAACGTCATTTAATATAATCTTCTTTATGTTTAAATTTCTACTACAAAATCCATTGACAATGAATGATCGGGGGGAGAGATTTTGCATCTCCAAATTAAGAAAATTTTATTAGAATTTTTACTTTATGGAATCTATTAGTTCCTTAAAAAGTAGCCATTGAAATCTGAAGTATACTTACTTTCCAGAGAGACTTAGCTGCATCATCCTGACTAATTTACCCTTCCTCTCTGGGCCCCAGCTTCCTCACTTGAAAATCAAGACACAGGAAAATGAGATGGCAATCAGATTCTTACTAGTGCTCCAATTAATTTTTTTTTTTTTGAGAGGTTTTCACTGTAGGGCGCGTGCGCTTGCCAGACAGACAGAGACAGACAGAGAGACAGAAAGCGAGAAATCACCCTCCGGGGGGATGGTCACGCCACAATCCCTTCTCCTCCATTCTCCTCTCGGGATCTTGGGCATGCACGCACATGTGCCCAGCGTAAGTTTTAAGCCACCGGGTCCGGGACTCGAACCGGTTGACTACGTGGGAGTCCAGCAACATAGCCATTATGCTAACTGCTGGTTCCCAGTGCTCCAATTAATTTTAAAAGCATAATCAGGCTCCTGCCTTGGTTTGAGCAATGGGACACGGTGTTTCTCTGCCTAAGAAACACTGAAACACGCTAACAATGCTACTGCTCCTGGCTCCAATTTTTTTTTTTTTTTTTTTTTTTTTTTAAGTATTACTTGGGAACTCGGCCTAACCCAAGAGCATTAAGGTCTCTGTAAAAATTCAAAACAGTCTTAAAGCATAAATTTAACATACTTGGAATTTAAAATCCGTGACAGGATATAAATTTTGGAGGTACCAGAGATATACAATATAAGAACAACATAAAAACAAAGTACTGGGTTGTCGGAAGAGTCACAAAAAATTTTTGCATAGGAAAACAAAGAAAACTATGTCATGACTTTTCACTTGAGGGAAGGTGGGAGGAATATCAAATTACTGAGATGGCCGGGACCAGCAGTTAGCGTAATGGCTATGTCGCTGGATTCCCACGTAGTCGACCGCGGTTCGAGTCCCGGACCCGGCGGCTTAAACTCACGCCGGGCGCGTGTGCGTGCGTGCCCAAGATCCCGAGAGGAGAATGGAGGAGAAGGGATTGCGGCGTGGCCATCCCCCCTGGGGGGTGATTTCCTGCTTTCTATCTCTCTGTCTCTCTCTGTCTGTCTGGCGAGCGCACGCGCCCTATAGCAAAAACCTCTCCAAAAAAAAAAAAAAAAAAAAAAAAAAAAAAAATTACTGAGATGGTTAGGGACTATAGATATTCCAAATGTTAGATATCCATGACATAATGTCGAATGGAAAAAATGCTTAAATTGAAATCTGGGTAGTAAAAATCAATTTACATGCAGCTGTATATCCACATCTGTATATGCATATACCACCAAGAGATATTTGAAAGAATATTTATCAAAATGTTATCCATAGTTAACCTTTGAGTGGTGAGAGTTCAGGTGAAATATTTCTTTTTTATGCTTTTTTTAAATTAGAAAACTATAAAGCTGTGCTAATTTTTTTAAAAAAGGAATCACTTGTCAAATAGTTAAGCTCTATACTGCTTTCATTTAATTTAGTTCTTAAAATGATCCTGATAGAGAGACTATACTCAGTTTATAGGCATGGAAATCTAGGCTCAGAATGGGTATACGTCTCCCCCAAAGCCACTCAGCCAGAGGTGATGAGTCCAGAGCTAGTATTAGGGTATCACTGACTTCAGATTCCATCTGTATTTACAAGCCTAGACTGTCTTACTGGTTATTCGATTATTCTTTGCCCATTCGTGTGTGTGTGTGTGTTTAGACAGGGTCTCACTATGCTATAATCCTCCTGAGCAGCTGGGATGACAGGATTGAGATGGTGCTTTGTAGGAAGGACTGGAAATGAAACTGGGCCTCTCCCCCATGTGGCTTTAGCCTACCAAATAGCACTGCCCAGCCTGCACTACTGCATCTGGGTCTAACTGTCTTAGTTAGCTAATGCTAATTTTGATAACACAGAGACAATTAAATTGAAAGAACAACTGCTGAAATACCAATTCATTGGAATGAAATTTTGGTTAGGTTTTACTTGGAGATAAGACATCTACTGATTTAATTTTGTTTTCAGGAAAACAAAAGCCAAACTGCTCCGAGTAAGTTTGAGATGGTGTTCAAAGTGCAAAGACTAAAATGCTATCATAACATCTTTTAACATTTTAAAACCTTCAGATACTAAACTAGGGAAATTAACATTCCAATATTCTTGCTATCTTAGTCTTGAAGTCATCTTAACTACTTTGTCCTTAGATACTCTCTGAAGATATGATTTCAGTTCATGTAAAGGCTAAGACAGGGGCATAGAAGGTTCAGACAGATATCTGAGAACATGTCCAAAAGGGCAAAGTGAACAGGGGTAGAAAAGCTGATTTTGCAGAAGAAACACAGTCATTGTTTTTCCAAGTCTATAACCAAAATACAACCATCTGAAAAGCATAAAAAAGAGATGGTCGTGTATGGTGAATAAAAACCACTAACAGAGTGCAATAGTAACATTCCAATCCAATGTCAAAAAAAGATAATGTTAAGGGTTGTTCTGCCAATGTCAGATGTCAGGAAAAACTTATTAACCTTCATTCAAAGGATTTACATTACTTATATATATTTTTATTAGGCTAAATATTTAACATCTTAGTTCTTCATGAAGTTTACTAAAATACTATTAATTATTTTTAAAAAGTTAGTTATTATTTGTTCTCAAGAGGACCTCTTCAAGTAACAATAATCTAGATCTTTTGGAAGTTATTGTATTCTGAACACTCATGTTTACATAGGTTCACAATTCCACAATTCTAAATTAGAAAACTTTGAAAATTATATATATTTTTAATAAGTTTGGAGGCAAAGCTCACTTGAGGCAAAATTTAGAGAGGTTATTTAGCTTTTATTTATTTTACTTGGCACAAATATTCAAATGTTTTACTGCAAAAATATTGTGTTTGATCACGGAGTGCTTCTTTATACCCTGCACAAGGTGTTACACTACATGGATCGCCTTTCTAGAATGTGAAACACTGAATTTTGTAACACTTCAGGACCACTTTTAATAACAAATTGCAGACTTTAAAAAGTCACACATTTTAAATATATCACACACTTTGGAGAGGAGTGACACGGTGCCCTCATAATTTAGGCCCAGCCTCCCCCATGGTGCAAGGGGGAGGGCACTGCTGCATGGTGGCTGAAGCCACATGTGACGCCTGGGATTAGTTCCCTGCACAACCTGAACAGGCTGGGTGCAGGGATGCGTGCCTGTGGTCCTGGCCAGCTAGGAGGCTGGAGCAGGAGAGTTGAGTAAGACTGTCGAAAGTGCCCCCCTCTCTCTCGCTCTCCTTGTTTTCATCTACCTACCTACATATCTATCAACCAATCAATCATCTATAAGTTACATATATATAAATATACACACACACACACACACACACACACACATATATGTGTGTGTGTGTGTGTGTGTGTGTGTGTTTATGTGTGTGTGTAAAAAGGCAGCTCCACAGTGCAGTGGTTAAGCCCTGTGCATGGAAAGCTAAATTCCACATGGTCAACTGTGGTTCAAATCCTAGTCCCAGCAGTTTGAAATACACGCTGGCCATGAGTGCTTATGTGCTCAAAATCCTGATGGGATGGAGAAATGGAACAAAAAGGATTGTGGTATGACCGCACCCCATTACAGGGTGCTTTGTCCCTCCCTCTTTCTCTCTCTCTGCTGAGTGTACACACCCTCTGGCAATTATTAACAAATAAAAAAGAAAGAGAGAGAGAGATATAATTTAACTTATTCTATGCTTGGATTGCAGCACCTTCACTTAGAAGAGAAGTGGAAACTCGTCTAGATAACTAGGTTGAGTGTTCCAGTCTCTCGTAGTAACCGGGAGAACAACTGGTATGGCCCAAACCTTAGGACAATTCTGTAAAATTCTGGACAACTGTGGAAAAGTGTAAGCAATTTCACTAAGACTGGTGTGAAAAACCAATGGGAACTCTGAGAAGGGAGCTATGTCATGTTGTCTAGGGTTAAAACGCCAAAGGTAAATCTAAGCAAAAATTGATCTCTGAGTAGTGACATGAGAACAAACGATACAACAAAAAACCTCAGGTCTAATTCTCTCTGGAGCTTGTCCAGAGGCAGGCTGTGCTAGATGAATGATCTCACGAGGGGTATGCCTTTACTTTAGCGGCTCTTATAGAGGCTGTGCTTCAGGAGCTAGAATCACAAGCTAGATGAAAACTTGGGCTGGTCAGTGGTACACAGCACTGCAAGGCTCTGTGGGGCGGATCCACTCGAGTTTGCATCTGGAGACCTTCCTTAACAGACTGGGCACTCACATGCCCATGATCCAGGCCTGGGTGAAGCTGCGGTTGGACTGTGGTGTGAAGAACCTGATGGGAATGCCTATTTTTCTGTCTTTCCCTCTCTTGCTCATAAAAGAGATAAACAAACTTAAAAAAAAAAAAAAAAAAAGAAGTGTACCTCCAGGTTCCTGCATGCCAGTACATTATCAAGGGTCTATGCGAAGCTCTGGATAGCTCTAGAAGGTTAGAGAAGGAACTGGACCAGAGAAAGGTGACTAACCCAGCAGAAGGCCTACCACATGAATGGCGGGCTTTCTATGAAAAGCAGACAAGTCCTTTTTGAAAAGTTGAAAAAATTAGGACAGGCCCTTTGAACATCTGTCAACACTGTTGATTCTAGAAAGCAACACTAATGCTTCTAGTCAAAGCCTTCCACTTTTGGATAAAATGCCTGGTACATGTGTAAGAGGATGGTATCTATTTATCCAACAGGATTTTCCACAGATTCTCTACACGGTCTTTCATGCTTATGAGACAATGCTAAATGCAATGCAAAATTTCTATCAATAGAAAGAGGCACCTATAACAATAAAATTTTTCAGATAAATTTCCTAGATGGTATATTAGCCCTGTACAGACAAGGGCAATTTTTGCTGAATATTTCTTTTTAACAGATGCATAAAATGTCCCATTTAGCAGGACCAGCAGATGGTGTAATGGTTACATTGCTGGACTCCTACATGGCCAATTGTAGTTCAAGTCCCAGAGGCCTGAAACTCATGCCAGGCACCTGTGCATGCAAGCCCAAAATCCCAAGAGGAGGATGGAGGAGAAGGGATTGTGATGGGGCCATTCCCTCTGGGGAGTGATTTCTCACTTTCTATATTTCTCTCTGTCTCTTCAGAAAGCACACATGCCCTAGAGCAAAAATCTCTCTCTCAAAAAGAGTCCCATTTAACCAAACTTCAATGTGCAAAAGTCCTAAATTTACTTTAAATAACTGCTAATCTATAGAAGGCAGAACCGAATTATCAAAAACTGGCTAAAACAACAGGAAAAGAATATATATCAGAACTTTAAATGTCAGCTTTTTGCTATTATCTGTGAGTATCTTGTTATTTGTGGTTCAAGAAAGGGAAAGAGGAAAGGGTCTTCTCATCCTTACTGGGAAACTTGAGGAGAAAACTTCCTTCAATTTTTCCTGTATGTGTTTCTTATATCATTTTCCAACCCAGGCTGACCTCTTCTTTCCCACAAGACATGAGGAAACGACTCTGAACACTCATTACTAGTTCCAGCCAGGAGTGGAAGGCTCACTGACATGTGTGTCCAGCCCAGGTACTGCAAAGTGCAGTTGTGTACTAAGAGGTATGAGCGGTACGGATAACACTAACTGCTAGCTACTGGCTACTACTTATTCCACACAGCTTGCCTGTTAGGTTTATAAACTGCTTAAGAGAGGTTAATAGGTCTCCTCGGTAAAATAAAAGAGATGGGAACCAGCAGTTAGCGTAATGGCTATGTCGCTGGACTCCCACGTAGTCGACTGCGGTTTGCGTCCCGGACCCGGTGGCTTAAAACTCATGCCGGGCGCGTGTGCGTACGTGCCCAAGATCCCGAGAGGAGAATGGAGGAGAAGGGATTGCGGCGTGACCATCCCCTCTGGGGGGTGATTTCTCACTTTCTGTCTCTATGTCTCTCTCTGTCTGTCTGGCGAGCACACGCGCCCTACAGCGAAAAAAAAAAAAAAAAAACTCTCCAAAAAAAAAAAAAAAAAGAGAGAGAACATAAGTTCCAAGGGACTCTTAGTGACCAATTCAATAGGAAGTTGAGAGCTAGGAATCCAGATTGCAAAAGTATTGCAAGATTTCATAATCCCTGCAATGTCTTCCAGACTTGATATTCCGGTATTTTCTGTAGCAATTAGGGGCAAACCTAAGAAACGTGAAATACGCTTATCTTTGGGAAAGATAAAAACAGAAAGGAAGGAAGGCAGTGATCATATATTCTGTATTTACTACTATGAGTTAGACATGGAGTTCAATGCTTATGTATCTTCAGTAATTTTCAAGCCCAATAAGGTAGTCACTTTGTGCATAAAAAAGCTGAATCAGGAAAGTTAAAGATATATAAATAAAATAAACATATTTTTGGATACCAAAACCCATGACTTCTCCATTATACCTGCATGACTAATGTGATAGCTGAATGATTTTCTGGCATTGAGATCCTAATAAATGTACTTGTCAATTCTCCCTCACAGAGTAACCTTTTTTGAGGGTGAGAGGGTTTAGGATACATTCCATATTCCTCAAGATAATTCTGCATTAAAAACTCCCTTCAGTGGGGCCAGCAGTTGACGTAATGGCTATGTTGCTGGACACCCACGTAGTCGACTGTTGTTGGAGTCCTGGACCCGGTGCTTAAACTCACGCCAGGCACGTGTGCATGCGTGTCCAAGATCCCAAGAGGAGAATGGAGAAGGAGGGACTGCGGCGTGGCCATCCCCCATGGGGGGTGATATCTTGCTTTCTGTCTCTTTGTCTCTCTCCGTCTCTTTGGCGAGCGCACGCACCCTATAATAAAAACCTCTCCAAAAAAAAAAGGATATTTGAGGATATAAAGAAAAGACATTTCAGATAACAATAACTCTATATAAAAATACAGATAAGAAAATCTTTCAGTATTAACCATGAGACAGCTACTAAGTTATCACATCAGAAAATATTGCCATTGGTCTGTCACTTGTAATAGTCTTATAGTTAACGAAAGTCTCCCTTTCTGATTTTATTGAATAGACATAACTGTGGCTTTATAAAACTATTTGACTAGGGACCAGCAGTTAGCGTAATGGCTATGTCGCTGGACTCCCATGTAGTTGACCACGGTTTGCGTCCAAACTCACACCAGGCGCGTGTGTGTGCGTGCCCAAGATCCTGAGAGGAGAATGGAGGAGAAGGGATTGCAGCGTGGCCGTCCCCCCTGGGGGGGTGATGTCTCGCTTTTTGTCTCTCTGTCTCTCTCTTTCTGTCTGGCGAGCGCACACGCCCTATAGCAAAAACTTCTCCAAAAAACAAAAAACAAAAACAACAACAACAAAAAACTATTTGACTAGTTCCTGTTGGAATATCATTCTAAAGCATGAGTTAAAACAATCATATATTAAGGTATATTAGAAAGGATTTTTTTTTTTTTTTTTGCTATAGGGCATGTGCACTCACCCGAAAGACCAAGAGAGACAGAGAGACAGAAAGTGAGAAATCACCCCCCCAGGGGGGATGGCCATGCTGCAATTCCTTCTCCTCCATTCTCCTCTTGGGATCTTGGGCATGCACATGCGCCCAGCGTGAGTTTAAGCCACCAGGTCCGGGACTCAAACCGTGGTCGACTACATGGGAGTCCAGCGACATAGTCATTATGCTAACTGCTGGTCCCAAGGAATTTTGATTTATCAATAGAGAATAAGAGATATATTATAACCTCATCCCCTAAAAGAGTACAATTATTTCAAGCCTTAATTAAATTCCTGTGGTAACATTGGGATTATACACTTTTAATTGGATATGTTAGGCTTTTATAGGGAAAATGCTCCAATTTGAAATGGGCCACATTAAAAAGTTTTCATTTTTCAATACAGTGTATTACAATGTTTAGAAGAAAATAAGGGCTCCATTTTATTAGAGTAGTAGCTTTTTTTTTTTTTTTTGAGTTTTTTTGCTATTGGGCACGCACACTCACCAGAAAGAGAGAGAGAGGCAGAGAGATAGAGAGACAGAAAGTGAGAAATCAGCCCCTAGGGGGATGGCCATGCCGCAATCCCTTCTCCTCCATTCTCCTCTCGGGATCTTGGTCATGCACACACATGTGTCTAGCATGAGTTTAAGTCACCGGGTCCAGGACTCGAACTGCAGTTGACTACGTGGGAGTCCAGCAACATAGCCATTACACCAACTGCTGGTCCCTAGGGTAGTAACTTTAAAAGTCCTGTGACTTTCCTAAAAATAACTGATCTAAATTTTGATCAAATATTTGTTGAAAAAAAGGGGGGAAACATGAACAAAGTATATTGGGTGATCGTTTCTGCATTAAAGAAACATTTCTGACCACCCAATATAATAAGCATCTACTGAGTAAATGAAAAATAAATGTGTTGGGAACCAGCAGTTAGCGTAATGGCTATGTCGCTGGACTCCCAGGTAGTTGACTGCGGTTCGCGTCCCAGACCCGGTGGCTTAAAACTCACGCCGGGCGCGTGTGCATGCGTGCCCAAGATCCCGAGAGGAGAATGGAGGAGAAGGGATTGCGGCATGGCCATTCATTCCCCCCTGGGGGGTGATTTCTCGCTTTCTGTCTCTATGTCTCTCTCTGTCTGTCTGGCGTGTGCATGTGCCCTATAGCGAAAATCTCTCCAAAAATAAATAAATAAATGTGCTAAGCTCATAAACAGTTCAAAATTCCTAATTCAAATTATAAAATTCAAAATAAAAAGAAGGAACAATACTCTCCTGTCGCCGTATAGAACCTCATCATGAACCGTTCTGAATACATTCTGTAGTTTTTTCTCTGCTATCATATATAAAATTCAAAATGAAATCTGGTGTAGCCCACATTTATAGTATTGTTCAACTTCTCTCTCATCACCCAAAGGCTACTTGCTATTTTAGGTACAGATAGAGCACTTCCACATTTTTCTGACTCTAACATTTATTAGATGAGTGAGCTAGAACAAATTTCTTAAACTTAAGTTTTTCCTTAAAAAAGAGTATTAAAAATAACACCTATAATGTAGGATTGTCATGAGAATTAAATTAGTTAATATAGGTAATGCAATTAGAAAAATGTCTAGCATGAGATAAATGTTCAATGAATATCACTTATTATTTTTATTAGTTTCAATTGTTGTTTTCACTTCCTGGTGTGTTGTTTCTCAATCTCTGTATAGTAAACTTCAAGTCATCTTTAAGATCTAATACATAACAAGAAGACAAACAAACTAATAAAAAAAATGGACAGAAGATTCGAACAGACGTTTCACTAAAGCAGAAATAGAAATGGCTGAGAGGATCGTGAAAAGATAATTGACATCACCAGTCATTAGGGAAAGGCAAATCAAAACCGTAATGAGATACTATTTGCACACCCAGCAGTACAAATGCTGGTGAGGAGGTGGAGAAAAGAGAGCCTTCACTTAATGCCGGTGAAAACGTTAAATGGTTTAGCCACTGTGGGAAAAAACTTTGGCAGTTTTCTAAAAAGTTAAACATAAATTTATCATACCATCCAGTAACCCAAGGTAAATGAAAATATGTTCACATAAAGATTGGCATATACAGAATTAATTATTCATAAAAGTCAAAAGTAGGAAAAACATGTCCACCAACTGATGAGTAAACAAAACACAGTTATGTTCATATAATTAAATATTAATTAGTTATAAAAACGAACACACTTATTAATATTATCACATTATACAACCTGGATTACCCTCAGAAACATTACTGTGAGTGAGAGAAGCACATGAGACTACACATTATATGATTCAATTTATATGAAATGCCTAGAAAAGGCAAATCTGTAGATACTGAATTGTTGGAAAAGTCATGATGCGTGTTTGCAAAGAAAGGCATAGGAGAAAAAGTCATGGCTTTTCTGACAGCCCAACAGTCAGTGGCTGTCTGTGGCAGAAGAAGAGGATTAATAGCAACTAGGCACTGGGGTCATGAAAATATATTAAACTTATTTAGGATGAAGATTGTGCAATTTGATAAATTTACTAAAAACCATTAAATACACTTGAAAAGGGCGAATTATAGATGCAAATATAACTTCATAAAGTTGTAAAAAAAAACTGCACCACATCAGGACACACTGATGCTATCAGACGCTAAGAGCACTCTATCATACACGTGTGGATGCCGCGCTGTGTGTTGCTTATCTGTGTGCATGCCAGTGAGCTCATCTCGCTCTGAGCCGTAGTCTGGCATGTAGCAGCTACCATCAGCACCTAGCTGGGTGACTGGCACATACAGTAAGGGCTCATTTGTTGAACTGAAACATGCTTCAAAACAGCAAAGTCAGGAATGTAACTGACGATGGAGGCAATCGGTCCTTCCTACATGCTGTAGCTTCACTGGGCAAGAGTGGGTTGATATGCACTGACTGGTCCCCTCCACTCTATGACAGACCTGGTGTTCCCAACTTCAAGAAGGCAGGAAAACAAATAAACAATGGTTTTATTCTCACAAGGAACAGTACTAGTCTATTGCAAATGAAATAACTGAGTTTGGTTTTTTTTTTTGCTACAGGGCACATGCACTCATGGAGTGGGGGCAGGGAAGAAGTGAGACATCATTCCCCAGCGGGGATGGCCAGGCCATAATCCCTTGACCTCCATTCTTCTCTCAGGATTTGAGCATGCATGCACATGTACCCAGAGTGTTTTTCAAGCAGTCCGGTCCAGGACTCAAACTATAGAACTAGTCATGTGGGATTTAGTGCCTTAACCAACATGCCGTCTGCTGGCCCAGAGATCTTACTCTTTATGGCAGTAAAAACACTTCATTTCCAACAGAACAAAATTTATTTTAACCCCAAAATATTTTTTACTTAAGAACATTTTCAGAATCATCATTCTAAAGACCATTGTCTGCCACGGCAGACAACCTGGGACGATTTTATAAAGGCATAAGCATTTATTTTTTTCCATTATGAAAAAACTAATTGCTTCCCAAGTGCTGAATGTTTCTCAGAAAACAGAACAAACAGCATAGCGGAAAGAACGTGAATATTGCAATCACAGCAGTAATGTGTCATTAATGCACTATGTGACTTTGAGCAAGGCTCTCTGCCTTTCTAGGCTTCACTTTCCCCTTTAAAAAAGTTGAAATTAGCTCTAAGGTTCTTCCCAGCACTCTTACTGAGAAAAAATAAGGCACCTCAGGAGAGAGAAAAATGAGGAGTCTGTCTTTTCACTATAAACAGGAAAGGAAATTCCTAATTCATAAGGCGAAACAGAAAGCCAAAACTGTTGCTATTTCAGTGGCTCCTTATACACATACATGAGTTTCACCCCAACGCCAGGTCCCACCCTTCATTAACATGCAAACCCACACAGCCCAGCCCTCCCACCATTGGCCCAGACCCCCATATACCTCAGCTATGGTCATTCTCAGAGCACTGACAGGGGAGAGCTCAATATCCACCAGTTGGGCAGCTTTTAAACTCTGCCCAGTAAAGATGGCACAAGGACAGAAAACAGCATAGAGTTAGAATTTTAAGGCAAACAGGGACATGACAGCTAAAAACATTTGGCAGTGTTTAGAAACAAAAAAAGGATTTAGGGCTGTAGTTGGGCTTTGGAAAAGTAAGATCGGAGTCACTGTTATTCTGAATCTTCTGTGGGAAATAGGCAAAGATAAAATAATCTCAGATTAGCCATAATTTTAAATCAAGCTTGACAAACTTGTCCATACCCTGTATCTTCTAATGCTCTACTTAATTCCTCCCAGACTTCAAAGAAGTCAAGTTACTTGACACTGTCACTCAGTCATTAATCAAAAGCTGATTGATAAAAAGGATACTACTGTACAAGGCAAGGTTATTTTATTATTTTTTTTTAAAGAGATTTTTGCTATAGGCCGTGTGTGCTCACCAGAGAGACAGAGAGACAGAAAGTGAGAAATCACTCCCTGGTGGGGGATGGCCATGCCACAATCCCTTCTCCTTCATTCTCCTCTTGGGAGTTTGGGCACATACGCACAACACCTGGCCTGAGTTTTAAGCTGCCAGGTCCAGGACTCGAACTGGGGACAACTATGTGGGAGTCCAGCAACATAATCATTACACCATCTGCTGGTCCTGAGGCAAGAGTTATAGCCTAAAGGGAAATGCTGATTTCCTACATTTTTAAACAGAGCTACTAAAAGGGCTACTTAAAATGTAAGAAAAGTAATGGAGATGTCTTCATCAAATACATTTCTATTAAGCTAATACATTTACAAACTGGAACTATATCACAAACTCCACTGGTTCTAACTCTAAATTTACCAAAAGACCTTACAATTATATTTGACCTTCCTTCTTGTCTTGCTCACACTGAGAGAATGTGTTAGTAATGCCAACAATGGGTCTTCTTATTTGTAGAAGTTCAATTTCAATTTTGCATGTCACCTAATTAACATTTTGGCTCTTTTTTAATTGTCAGAGGGCATGTATGTTCACCAGAGAGACAGACAGACAAAAAAGGAAAATGTACCCTGCAATGGGACGTAATCATGTTGCAATCCCTTTTCCTTTATTTCTCCATCCGGTCAGGATTTTGAGCAGGCACACATGCCTGGCATGTCTATCAAGCTACTGAGCCTGGGCTTGAACTGTGATTGGCCATGTGGGAGTCGGCTCCCTTAACCACTAGGCTACATGGCCAGCCCACATTTTGGTTCATTTTTCAAAAATTCACATAATGGTAAATATTCCTCATAGAGTAAATTCAAGGGTAAAAACTGTATGATTAAAGCCTGCTCTTTAAAATTTGTCTATTTGGGGTTTATGTTAGTATTTCAACATTCTGAGAAATCTGATAGGAATTAGAAAAGGCCTGTAATTTTTATAAAGCCAATTAAAATATCTGCATATGCATATTCATTATTCCGTTTATTAATTCTATTCTGGTTTAAATTAGCCACTGGTTTCTCTGGAATGGTATAATATGAAGAATTTCGTGGACAGAAAGTGTAATTTATATTTAAATAATTTATTGAATTTTTTTCTTCTTCCGTTAGTCGCTTTCTGATTTTCAGTAACTTGTCTTATAATGTAATCTTATATCATAGAAAGTTATTAGCATAAAGATACAGGGTATGTAGGACACATTTTAGAAAGAAGAAATTGTCATAGTTTGCCTGCATCCTTATAATTGTGTTATAAAATTAATGAGAAACACTCAGTGTTTTCTCTGTCTTTTCCAAGGATAACAGTTATTTAAGCACAAACAAAGCTGCGCAACAAATGAAACAAAAACCTGGAACTCTCTTACAGTATCACTGTCACAAGGCTGGAACTGGAAGGGCTGGGGTTTGTGAAATACAGCGTTCTCTTGTAAAAACAGCTGGAGATTATAGTCCCGCACCACCTGAAGAGAAAAACAAAATATTTTTAAGCCTTTTATATGGTCAAGATGCCTTGTAATTACACTCTAAGATTTACTCTGCTGTTTCCTATACAAATAAGAAATCACCCCAAACAATGTGGCTATAAAAAAGTGATGTTACTCATTTTGTTTCTCATTTTAGTTGATGGTTGTTACTTTTGTGTTCTATTTTCTTAAGAATCTTAATTTGGAAAGTACTAGTGTAGAAATAAGCCCAGAGTCGTGTACTAGGCAAGACTATTCTAAGACAGTGAGAGGACGGCTACACACATAAAGCTATTCTTGGAGGGGGGAGCATGCTCATGAGGAAGCACACTGGTTTTCCTGATCTTTCCTGGGCCTAACACGTTACAGGCTTCTCAAGGTCTGCTTTATGGGGATTGCTATCCACCAGGAAACTGCAGATAACCCATCTATAGCAAGAAATCATATTTTTAGAGACTTCTTGACACCCATTTTAAAGATATTACATTCTAATAATCATCTTAAAGCATACCAAGAAGACAGACTAAAAAGGACTTTATGTGGGAAAATTCTGATATACAGGAAATAAGACATATGGCATAGAAAGACAGTCTTCTGAAGAGAGCGCAATGCGTTACATACCTGGGAAAAAGTGAAAATAGACTTTTTTTTTTTTTTTTTTTTTTTTTTGCTGTAGAGCATGTATGCTTGTGGGAGAGACAGACAGAAAAAAGTAAGAAAGCATCCCTCCAAGGGGGTTGATTACGCTGCAATCCCTTCTGTAAACTTCTCTTCGGGATTTTGGACACACATATGCACAAGTTCCCCAAGTGTTTTCCAAGCTGCTAGGCGTGGGACTTGAACTGTGTAGTCACAGTCATGTGAGAGCCACAGTCTTAGCCATTTTTTTTAAAAATTAAAATAAGTAATTCTTAAAAAGAAAGCTGCTAAGTCAACTAGGTGGTGTGGTGGTTTAGGTGGTGTGGTGGTTAAGGTGGCTGAATCCCATGGGCGATTGGGTGGTTTGAGTCCTGGATGTGGTGGCTTGAAAAACAGGCTGGGCATGTGTGTGCGCATGCCTCCTAAATCCCAAGCGAATGGAGGAAAAGGGACTATGGCATGGTCATCCCCACCAGGTGGTGATTTCTCATTTTCTTTCTCTTTCTCTCCCATGGGTATACACACCTTGTAGCAAATAAAAAAGCAAGCAAGCAAGCAAGCTGCTATGAACATTCTTCCAAGTCTTCTGGTACATACGTGCAAGAGTTTCTCTAGGATACATTTACAGGAGCGAATCCGTCAGGTCATTTATAAAGTAAGTACATCTTTTTTTTTTGGAGAGGTTTTTGCTATAGGGCGCATGCGCTCGCCAGACAGACAGAGACAGAGAGACAGAAAGCGAGAAATCACCCCCCAGGGGGGATGGCCACGCCTCAATCCCTTCTCCTCCGTTCTCCTCTCGGGATCTTGGGCACGCACGCACACGCGCCTGGCGTGAGTTTAAGCCACCAGGTCCGGGGCGTGAACTGTGGTCAACTACATGGGAGTCCAGTGACATAGCCATTATGCTAACTGCTGGTCCCAAAGTAAGTACATCTTTAAATTGACTAGATAATGCCAACTATTTTCAAACTGGATGGACCAATTCGTACCCCCCAGGATAGTGTATTAGTTTCTCTTACTCCATATTCTCACTAACACTCATTCCTGTTCATATATTTTTTTTCAATCTCATACATGTAAAATGGAATCTCATGATGGAGATTCACTATATGATTCATTTTATTTGAATTATCTCTTTAAAGAACCTATCTCCATATACTGAGGTACTAGGGGATGGGGCATGAACATATGAAACTGGAAGGACACAATTCAGCCCATAATATCTTTTTATGAGGAAATGGCTTTCATATTTTTTGTTCTGTGAGATGCATTTTGTACTATATATCAACAGTTACTTTCTCTTTATGAGTGAATAATATTTGATTGTATGAATATGCCATATTACCATGTTTTACTTATCCAATCTCAGTCGATGGGCATCTGGGTTATTTCTAGTTTTTGGCTATTTGCAGTAATGCTACTGTGAACATTTTCGTATAGGTTTTTCTTTCAACCCTTGTTTTAATAGTCTTTGGTGCATGCCTAAGATGGAAGTGCTCGTCACATGAAAACTGTGTTTAATTTTTTGAGGAACTGTCAAACTGCTTTCCACAGTTGTGTATCATGACAGTCCCACCAATAATTCAACAAAACAAAAATGTTTGCTGATTTTTTTTAATCATAAAAATGTGTTACGTTTTGACAAATGCTTTTTCTATTGGAATGACCATGAGTTTTTTTTTCCTCTCCATTTTATCAAAATGAGTTTTTGGTTAAGTCTTCAAAATATTAACAATGGTAACACTAGATAATTTAATTTCCAAAGAAATAAAGACTATCATTGTTTTGTTCTGAACTGTTAAACAAGCTATATTCATCTGTAGGTGTGTCCTTATGCAGACAGAAGGCATACATACATAAACAAACCATAAAAGCCAGCAGAGCAGTCTCTGGAGCTACTATCGTAGAGAAAAATATCTATGACAACATCTGCTTCAGTTACACATATAAAGTATTTCATAAAATATTAAGGAGAAAAGGAAGCTTCATAAATAATTAAAATTTAACAAAAGTTCCTCAGGCAAACTGCATCCATTTACGGGATGAAAGATACAAAGATTACCTTAACATTTAGTCTATCAGTCTGAATTACCCCCAAATATCTTTGAGAATATTACACATTTTAGCATGTAAAAATGTATTTTCTCTCCAAAAGACAAAGTGATAAATGTGTAAAATAAAAAACAGTTTAACACTTTTCTTCTCAAATCCCGAGGTTCCATGAGCACTATAATAAGCTCTTTGAAACAGAAAAGCACGTGATGTAAACCTTGTAGGTGTGAGTCTTCTGGTACTTGAACAATAGGACACATCTTCTAGATCCGCTCCTATTAAATTTTTATTCCTACCACTTTCACTTTAAACATAAGAGCATCTCATTTATTTATTCCTCTTCCTTGGGGAGTGAGATACTCATATGAATAAATGCAGAAAATGAAAGCTTATCTCTTCATGTGGCTAAACTAGTTCATAAATTCTTAATTCATTTTCTATTAAAATAATGCAAGCTGAAGAGATAATACAGTAAAAGAGCATGAGAAGCACTATGTGTGTATGACCTCAGAAAAATCACGTAAACTTCCTGAGTCCATTTCCTTCTCTATAAGATGAAGAGGGTAATAACAACCTCTCAGCATTCAAGATATAAGATATGCTAAAAACTTCTAGGGAATTAAGTGTGTGCAAAATATTAGCTATCTGTATGTCTACATGTGTACCTGTTTTATAAACTAAGGGTAGTGTATTCAATCTAACTTATCTTTTCCAAAAAATAAAAAATAAATAAATTTTGAAGAATTCTGTTAGAGGATAAGCTCTCTGATAAAATTAGAATTAAAATAATATACACTTTCTAATAAACTTAGAAACAAAGGGGCCGGCAAGTGGCATGGTAGTGAAGGGCCCTGGACTAACACAGGACCGACTCTGGCTTGAGTTTTGAGCCTGGTGGCTTGCACACTCTCTGTCTCACTCACTCTGTCCCTCTCTGGTCAAATTAAAATAAAGAATAAAGTTAAATAAAAGATAATTATTTAAAAAATAAAATTAGAAACAAAAATATCACCCTACATCTTCTTCTGCATAACTTATTTCCCATCTATCCATTCATCCTTCCTTTTACACATTTATTCTTTGGTATGTTTTAGTGAAACCTAGGGAAAAAAATATAGGAAAATAGATACATGACATGAACTCAAAGCTCCAGGTTAATGATCCTTATATTTCCCTAACAACCTAGCATTCTTAATGTTTTTTCTCTTTTTCTTTAAAGAATTTCATTTAACTTTACTTATTTATTCATTTGTTTATTTCAATTTGACCAGAGAGGGACAGAGAGAGAGAGAGAGAGGAGAGAGAGAAAAGAGGGGAGGGAGAAAAGTAAAAAAGCAAGCTGTCAGGTCTGGGACTTGAACCATGGTTGACCATGTGGGAATTCAGTGCCTTTAACCACCACACCACCTGCTGGACCCTTAATGTTTTTCCTAAAAATAGAATTGGAAGCTCCAGTGCAATGAAAGCAAGAATATTTTGACAAGGGAAATATTCTCAGAAATATGACCTTAGATGATTGTACCATTGTGTAAACATCAGAGTGCACTTATATACTCAGAAGGTGTAGCCTGCTACATATCTAGGCTATATACTCCTTCTGTGACCGCTGTCATATCTGTGACCCACTGTTGACCACAATGGCAGTATATGGCTATGAAGGAGGCATTCAGGATGAAGACTCTGTGCTCATTTTGCCCTCGGTGCTACCTTTACCAATTCACCAACACAGAGAAAAGGACATCCCAACATCTTGTTAGAAAGAATGCTGTTTGCGGCAAACGTGTCATTGAAAGCATTATTCTAATATCACTGGTACCTTCATTTTGTCTAAATGCAAAAATATTTTCGATTCTAAAATGAGTGGTACCACATACTACACTAAAGTAACTTACCTTGGTGGAGTTTTCTAATAAAAACTGGAATGTGTTCTGCACAGCTTGGCATGTTTCTAGCTCAGTCCGGCTGAAGGCTATTAAATAATCCTTGAGGTGATCATATACATTTCCATCAAGAGCCTGTAAAAGAGAAGTAAACAAAAGCAAACGAATTATGATAACACTTTGACAAAGTATGCTTTCTATTATTAGGAATAGGTAGACAAAAAGGACAGAATATTATGTGAGAATAAATATAAAGTCAACAATCACACTAGGAAATGTTGAATCTCTTTATTAAACAGGAAGCAAAAAGATAAAATTCAATATTGTTAAAACTGTGAGGAAATAGGACACACCTTGGGGAAAGAATGCCTGGTTTTAATCTTTGTTCATCTGTTTATTAGCTTCTGTAGTCCCTTTATGACAGAGCAGGTGCAGAAGCTGAGTGTAACAATGAACGTGAGAGAATCTAGGCACAGTTCCGAGACAAGAGTAGATACTCAATAAACATTCTTCTCCTCAATTTTTCTTTATTCATTATTTGTAGGATTACACAAGGGATGGTCTTTACAAAGTTCATGGAAAATGTGTAGTATAGAAAACTATTGGGCTGTTGGAAAAGTTAGGACATATTTTTCTATGCAAAAATGTATCATGACTTCTTCAATGATGATATGTATGGATTTCAAAATTCTTTTGCACCAAAATAAGCTCATACTTGAAAATCACGCTGTGTGTGTGTGTGTGTGTGTGTGTGTGTGTGTGTGTCTGTGTGCATGCCTAGAATCCCAACAGAAGACTGGAGGAGAAGGGACTGTGGTGTGGCATCCCCTCTAGGGGGTGATTTCTCACTTTCCCTCTCTGTTTCTCTGGTGAGTGTGCGTGCCCTATGGCATAAACCTTAAAAAATAAAAATAAAATAAAATACTCTAATCCCATTTTTTTTATCAATTTTCTGAAGTACCCTCATAAATTAGTATATATTTACTGAAAAGTAATCAGAAAAAAACCACAATAGAAATATTTTTTTAAAATGATGAAGATCGAGATCAGCAGATGGTGTAATGGTTACGTTGATGGACTCCCATGCATTCACCCGCAGTTCGAGTACTGGACCCAGTGGCTTAAAACTCACACCAGGCATGTGTGTGCATGCCCAAGATCCTGAGAGGAGAGCAGAGGAGCAGGGATTGCGGTGTGGCCATCCTCCCTGGAGGGTGATTTCTTGCTTTTTGTGTGTCTGTCTCTCCAGTGAGCGCATGTGCCTTATAGCAAAAATTTCTCTTAAAAAAAAATGAAGAAGATCTTGTTTTGGGGAAGAAACACAAAGGCAGTATCTATGAAGGGCTTAAAACATTCTTATTTGTTTAAAAATTTATAGCAGGACTTACTGAAAGTAATAAAGAGGATAAAACCACCAAACATTTTAGGAATGATTAAGCTAAGATGTGTATAATCACTAACTATATATAACTATATAACTATATAACTATATATATATATATATATATATATTCACCAAAATAAAATTGTGGAAACTGTATAGATGAAAAGTATGTACCAAATAATTTTAGCTTAAGAAAGGCAGAAAAAACAGAATATATACACTAGCAACAACAAGGGAAATATATCTGTAATACTAATAAGAAAGTCTTGGAGTCTTGCCAACCAATTGAGATAAAACTCAGCCAATACAAAAGTCACTGTTTTAACAACTTTAGAGTACAAAATCTGTGGCTTTTAACATTCACAATAGTCTACAAGCATCGCCACTATCTAATTCCAGAACATCTTCATCTCCTCTTCCCCCTCTAAATACCCCACATCCATTAAGCAGTCATGCCCCACCCTCCTTTCAACCCCTGGGAACCACTAATCTGCTTTCTACCTCTACAGATTTGCCAGTTCTAACTCATATAAATGGAATCGTATACTATGTGGCATTTTGTGCCCATCACTTGGCATCATGTTTTAAGGTTCATCCATGTAATAGTACTTCACTCCTTTTTATGGCTGATAATATTCCATCTGGTTTATCCACTTAGCAGTTGATGGAAATTTGTTTTCTTCCCACTTTGTGGCTATTATGAGTAATGCAGCTATGAACAATTGTGTCCAAGTTTTTGTTTCAATATGTGTTTGCAGTTCTTCTGGGAATACACCTAGGAATGGAATTGCTGGTAACTGTCTATGTGAGGAACGGTCCACCTGTTTTCCATAGCAGCTGCCCCATTTTACCTCTCACCAGCTACGTACGAGGGCTCTGCTTTCTGCATCCTTGCCAACCCTATTTTCTGTTTTTAGGTGTTTTGACTTGCTTTTTAAATTATTAAAGCCATCTTAATGGGTGAGAAGTGGTATCTCACAGTAGTTCTGGTTTACATTCCTCTAATGACGAATGTTAAGCACCTTTTTATGTGCTTAATGGTCATTTATGTATGTTCTTTGAAATGTTTATTTAAGCCCTTGACTCAATTTTTCTAAGTTTATTGATTTATTTCTTCCATGAGAGAAAGAGACAGAAAAAAGAGACAGAGACAGAGACAGGCACTCCCAACAGGGTCTTCAGGCCACGGATCCTACTCTCAGTCTCAGCTAGGCAGAAGCATGGGACCAGAGAGATCTAAGGACACGAATATGAGACCTCCCATTCGGCCTCGGTACCATAGAGAACTGTGTTACTGCAC
Organism: Tupaia tana; assembly: GCA_026018925.1. Lineage (NCBI taxonomy): Eukaryota > Metazoa > Chordata > Mammalia > Scandentia > Tupaiidae > Tupaia > Tupaia tana. The sequence continues at coordinate 30,206,365 of JAKSZU010000012.1, forward strand.
CACTGTGGCTGGCCGGTGGCTCATCTTTTCATTGAGGTGTCTTTTTGTTGCTGAGTTATACACAGTCTTTATATACTGTGCAAATGAGACTCTTAGAAGGTATGATTTGCAAAAATTTTCTTTTTTATGGGCTGACTTTATATTTTCCTGATAGTGTCCTTCGATGAACAAAAGTTTTATCAATATGTATTTTAAATTTGCTATAGGGTGAGTGCACTTGCCTTAGACTGGGGTGAGGAGGGCAGTGAGAAAGCATCTCCAAGAGGGAACAGCCATGCCACAATCTCTTCCATTCTCCTTTCAGAATTTTGAGCATGCACATACATGGGCCCGTGTTTTTCAGGCTGTCAGGTCTAGGATTTGGGCCATGTGTGGGCCATGCGTTGGCCATGTGGGATCCAGCTGCCTTGACCACCTGCCACCAGCTGGCCACAGTGTTACATTTTGATGCAATCTAACTAAGCTAATTTTTTCTTATGTTACTTATATTTATGCTATATCTAAGAATCTTCAGTGGAGGTCATGTATTATAATAATTTTTTGTTATCTTAGGTTTGATTATTACAATTTTACTACAAAACTGATTTTTTAAAAATGCACAAATTCTGTGGAACCAGAAGATGCAATGGTCATACTGCTGGACTCCCACGTAGTCCACAGCGCTTTGAGTTTCAGACCTGGTGGCTTAAAACTCCTATCGGATGCATGTATGTACATGCCCAGAATTCCAGGAGGAGAACAGTGAAGGGATTGCAGTGTGGTCATCCCTCCAGGTGATTTCTTGCTTTATCTGTCTCTCCAGCAACCGCACAAGTCCAATAGCAAAAAATCTCTCTTAAAAACAAAAACAAGGGACCAACAGTTGGCATAATGGCTATGTTGCTGGACTCCCATGTAGTCGACTGCGGTTCGAGTCCTGGACCTGATGACTTAACCTTACACCAGGTGCGTGCGTGTGCATACCCAAGATCCCGAGAGGAGAATGGAGGAGAAGGGATTGCGGCATGGCCATCCCCAGGGATTTCTCGCTTTCTCTCTCCCTACAGCATTGAGTAATAGAGCAGCCATTGTCTAAGGTGCTTTATCACTAGATGGCTCTACTGGGCACTTTAAAAACAGGTAATACAAATACTTTTAATATGATTTCCATTTAGTTATGTAATATCATTACAGAGACTGCTGGTTTTAAGTCTGAATAAGAATACCTATCTTAGGCTATAATTTTCAGAAACATGTTAAAGAAAAAAGCGGGGCCAGCAGGTGGTGTGGAGGTTAAAGTGCTGGACTCCTACATGTCTGACCATGGTTCTAATTCTGGACCTAGCAGAAAATCACGCCAGGTGTGTGTGTGTGTGTGTGTGCACGCGCAAAATCTCAAGAGAAGAATGGAGATGGGACTGTGGCATGGCCTTCCCCCCGGGGGGGGTGATTTCTTACTTCCCTTCTCTTTCTCTTGTCTTTTTCCAGGAAGCACACACAGCCTATGGAAAAAGCTAAAAGAGAAAAAGAAACATGTAACTTCTGATTTTGCCTTAGAAAATGCTCTTCGTAGGACCAGCCCCAGAGCAGTAGTTTAGTGCTGAGCATAGGGAACTGTATCCCTCATGGCCTAGCACAGTATGAGTCCCTGCCCCTGTAGCTTGAAAATATGCTGGGAGTGTGCGCATGTGGGCCCAAGATCCTAACGGAATGCAGAAACAGAGGAGAAGGGATTGCATCGTGACCATGCCTCACGGGGGGGTGACAGAGTGGGGTGAGTGGGTGTGCTTTCCTCTCACCCTCTCTGGCAATTAAAAAAAAAAAAAAAAGCTCTTAGCAGAGCTTGTATTTAGAGGAAACCACTGAAACATTTTATTTAAATACAGAAAATGGTAATACAGGCACTGTGGACCCCAAAAAAAGAAGGTATGCATTTTTAAGGTGAACAGAAGATGCGCACAGTTTCTATGATCTTACTGCAATGTAAACTGAGTAACTATTATGCCTGGGGTATCTACTATGCTAGCTGCAAGGGTATGGGAGAGAGGTGGAAGGTTAAATAAAAGTATTGGGGCTGGCAGGTGGTATGGTGGTAGGGACGCTGGCATGGTTCGAGTCCCGGACCTGGTGGCTTGCTTTCTCACTCCCCTACCCCCTGCCTCTCTCGCTCTCTTGGGATCTTGGTCACACACACACACACACACACGCCCGATGTGAGTTTAAGCCACCAGGTCCAGGACGCGAACCGCAGTTGACTATGAGAGTCCAGAGACATAGCCATTACTCCAACTGCTGGTCTCAAAGCTTTAATTTATTCTATAAATATTTTTGAGTATCTACTACCTACCAGGTACTGTATTTGATTAAAAAAGACTTAGTCCATGACTTGCAATAGTGCCCATAGAACACATAGAAGACTATGGGAACACCAAGGAACTAGAGTCATTTTTGTAAAGCACTTGGAATGTGGTAATCCATTAGTAAATGTTAGTTACCTGTGTCACCCACCATTATTATCCTTATTAGCATTTGAGTGAGTGAGAAGGAAGGAAGTACATTCTCTGCCAAGAGAATAACTTAATTGAAAGCGTGAAAGTGCCTATCACTTTCCAGAATGACTCAGTGTGGTTGGGGTGTGGAGTAAGTGCAGAGATGGTGATGGGAGATGGGTGCTAATGAGAACCTGGTGGGAACTAGATCTTAAAGGACCGTAAAAATCCCAGCGAAAGAATTTCAACTTTGGAAAAAAGTGGGGGCCATTAAAAAAGTTTTTGCAGAATCACATTTTTCCTGCTAAAGTGATACTCAGATTTATTTTGCTTTCTTATGGAAAATTTCCAAAATGTACTAAAGTAAGAAGAGTACTATAGCGATCCTCATGCACTCATTACATAGCTTTATCAATGATCAATATGTGGCCAATCCATTCAAGATTTTAAAGCAAGGATGGGAACCAGCAGTTAGCGTAATGGCTATGTCGCTGGACTCCCACGTAGTCGACCGCGGTTCGCGTCCTGGACCCGGTGGCTTAAAACTCATGCCGGGCGCGTGTGCGTGCGTGCCCAAGATCCCAAGAGGAGAATGGAGGAGAAGGGATTGCGGCGTGACCATCCCCCCGGAGGGTGATTTCTCGCTTTCTGTCTCTATGTCTGTCTCTCTCTGTCTGGCGAGAGCACGCGCCCTATAGCGAAAAACCTCTCCAAAAAAAAAAAAAAAAAAAAAAAAAAAGATTTTAAAGCAAGGAAAGAAAAGATTTAACACTGCGCCACTTTCGTTAGTTTATCTGATCTTCATGGTACACAACAGGGTACATGGTGGTGTTCTTTCCTTAATAACAAGTGAGGAAACCATCACAATTATGAAGTAAGTAAAAGCCCTGGTATTCTAACCTCATCCAGCTTATTGTAGAGCTCAAGCTCTTGTCTGTGCTGCATATGAAGCAGACTCCCATGTAGTCGACCGTGGGTTTGAGTCCTGGACCCGGTGTCTTAAACTCATACCAGCTGCGTGTGCGTGTGTGCCCAAGATCCCGAGAGGAGAATGGAGAAGGGACTGTAGTGTGGCCATCCACCCTAGGGGTTGATTTCTCGCTTTCTGTCTCTCTGTCTCTCTCTTTCTGGCAAGCGCGTGTGCCCTATAGTAAAAACCTCTCATATATATATATATATATATATATATATATATATATATATATATATATAAAACTGGTCGTGGTGTGACAAGGCCCCGTAGAGTGTTTCTCTCTCTCGTGTGCACTCACACACTCTATCGTAAATAAAGGGAAAGACAAACACCACGAACAAGCCCTCAAGTATGGACATCATGTTCTGAACTTAGCTCTCCTCCTCTGCCTTTCCACTTCCTACTTCCCACTTCCCTTCTCTATTACTCTTTCCCTACAATGTACATCTTTCCGTTCCTCAAGACGCCTCTTTTGCACCTGAGCTTTCACACAGGCTTTCCTTTTTTTTTTTTTTTGGAGAGATTTTTGCTATAGGGTGCATGCGCTCACCAGACAGACAGAGAGAGACAGAGAGGCAGAAAGCAAGAAATCACCATGGCCATGCCGCAATCCCTTCTCCTCCATTCTCCTCTCGGGATCTTGGGCACACATGCACATGCGACTCAAACCACGGTCGACTATATGGGAGTCCAGTGACATAGCCATCACGCTAACTGCTGGTCCCCACACAGGCTTTTCCTCTGCCTGATTACTAACTCTCTGCCCTTTCTCCCCTGACCTGGCTCACTTTTATTCACCTCTATGATTTTCACTTATTATCTACTATGCACATCTGTTTTGTCTTTTTGCTTCATAACTTAATCATAGCATGTAACCTCACAATGCTGATATCTGTCTGCCTCTTTTTGGTTTTAAAGTTCCATGAAGGGAGAGATCATGTCTGTTTACAGTTGTATCTTCCTTGCTGAGTACAGGGTTTGACATACTTGTAGTGCTCAGAAGTATTTGTTCATGGGATCAGCAAATGGCATAATGATTACATCACTGGACTCCCACATGGCTGACTATGGTTCAAGTCCTGGACTTGGTGGCTTCAAATCTCATGCTGGGTACAAGTGAGTGGATGCCCAAAATCCCGAGAGGAGAATGGAGAAGGGATTGTGGTGTGACCAAATCACCCCTTCTGGGAGGGGGGTGATTTCTTACTTTCTGTCTCTTTATCTCTGTCTCTCTAGTGAGCACATGCACCCTATACCAAAAATCGCTCTTTTAAAAAAAAGTATTTGTTTACAATCAACACACTGATAAGAATTCACATGTTTGAAAAAATGAGTACTTGTTGCTCCATGGCCTAGTGAGTAAGCGAGGTAGGTCCTTTATGGCTGGCCTTGTGGTTCAAGTCCCAGACCCAACAGCTTGAAAAACATGCTAGGTGTGTGTGTGTGTGTGGCCAAAATCCCAACAGGATGGAGAAATGAAGGAGAAGTTTATAATTTTATTCATTATTATTATTTTTAAAAAATTTGACCAGAGACAGACAGAGAGACAGGGGAAAGTAAGAAAGCAAGCTGCCAGGTCTGGGACTCAAACTGTGGTCAGTCATGTGGGAGCTCAGAGCCTTAACCACTGCACCACCTGCTGGCTCTGACAAATTTTTTTTTCCATAAGAACCAAAAAAAACTTTATTTACAAATATTCTTACTTGACCAGTGGTGAGAGCCAAGAAACAATATATCAAGAAATAACTAAGACTCTATCGTCTTTAAGCTAGTTCATACATGGGAATGACCAGACAACTCTGATCATTAGCTTAGAAAGATGTCCTTCCAAGTATCCTTCAATTGCACAAGGACATACATTTAACCAAAGGGGTTTAGCACAAGCAGCACCGTGTGACTTGCAGACTTGGTTGAGTGCAGTTCCCCATCTGCCTTACACGGCTGTTTCACCATTTTTACTGATTTATTTGTTGGTTTCTTTCTCTCTTTCTCCTCCTTTGTCAGTTTTCTTCTTTACTTCTCTACTATCAACTTTTTTCTCTTCTCCCTTCTTGGCTTTCTCTGGTCTGTCAGTTCCTTTCTCTCCTCCATTGTTGGCTTCTTTTGCTCCTTCTCTGTCCTGAACACTGATAACAACTGCTTTGTTATAGCCTTCCAGGTTTCAGCAATTTCAGTGGCAAAAAACTGACTCCTGGGGGCAAAGATGGCATTTTCCTCAGTGTGACTCTGAGAACAATCTAGTCGTAACGAAGTCCCACAGCTGAAGTCTTCTATAGCCCCATCAAACTTCATGCAGAATGGCCTCCACTTCTCTTTAGCTGATTCTGATTTGTGTTCTTCTGGGTCCAATACATCCTTCCTGAGTTTCTCAAAAATTTCCAGGAACTCAGAGTAGATTTGGACATCCACTTTGGTGAGTTTCAGGAATTGCGAGTCAACTGATGAAATCAGCTTGTGACAGACTTCAGCATGCTGCACTGCTCTCACGGCCCACGCCATCTCCATGTCAGGATCACTGCCGTCTGATTCTGCTGGGAGCGAGAGAGCATGTGCCACAGACACCAGCTGCCGGAATCCAGCTCCTCAGTTCCACTAGCAGCCTCCACGTTGCAGCCCAGAAAGCCGACAATTTTTTTCTTTTTAATGAGTAAATCCACACTAGAGTCCGACAACTGTAAAATTTTGTGCAATGTGGTTTTGAAACTATTTTTTCTTTCTTTTTGAGAGGTTTTTGCCTTAGGATGTGTGCACTTGCCAGAGAGAGACAGAAAGAGATAGAGACAGTGAGAAGGAAAGTGAGAAATTGCCCCTGGGAGGGGTGGCCACACTGTAACTCCTTATCCTTATTCTCTTCCTGGGATCTTGGGTGCACATGCACATGCGCTTGGCATGATTTTCAAGCCATTAGGTCTGGGACTTGAACCACGGTTGGCCATGTGGGAGTCCAGCAATATAACTGCTAGGCTGGCTCCAAAACCTTTTCAACAGTCACTTCTTTTTTTTTTTTTTTTTTTTCTCTTTTTTTGGAGAGGTTTTTGCTATAGGGCGTGTGCGCTCGCCATACAGACAGAGAGACAGAAAGCGAGAAATCACCCCCCAGGGGGGATGGCCACGCCGCAATCCCTTCTCCTCCATTCGCTTCTCGGGATCTTGGACACGCACGCACAAGCGCCCGGCGTGAGTTTAAGCCACCGGGTCCAGGACTCGAACTGCGGTTGACTACGTGGGAGTCCAGCGGCATAGCCATTATGCTAACTGCTGGTCCCAACAGTCACTTCTTTTGAGGTGGAATCCCAAGACATGAAATACGTGTGAATTTACATGCCCTCTTCCTTCAAGCAAACAGATCCACAGGGGTGAGTATGGAGGCTGAGCCTCACATCCCTGCCTTCTGCCCTCAGTTACTTTGCAGAGGTGGCACTTGACCTTAATTAGGCCATCCCTACAGTAGAAGCCAAAAGATGAATAAAAAACGGCCTCGCCTTTACAAGAAGTGGCTATTCTTTCCACCAAGAAGATAAGGCCTATCTGCAGTGAGAAAAAATTAAGTCAACTCACAAGGAAATGAGAAATCTGCCAGAGTGAAAATGGGAATGCGGAGCAGAAGGAAGAGACAGATAATGTCCTTGGATTGAATGGTTCCTTAGCAAATACCACCTCATCCGTCCTGTGATCTGGTTACCTGAATAACACATTCTCCTGTTTTGTATAAGCTACTTTGAGTTAGGTCACTGCTACCTGCAATCAAAAGACTCCTTACTAAAGAGTAGTGAATGATAAGTGCAGCTTATATCAGCCATAACCACATTGTGCCTTTTGGTTGCATTATGAGAAAAAAAAAATCTTGATTAATATATTGATAGATAAGTAATGACACTTGAATAGCACACTTTATTAATCTAATTCTCTTCAGTAAATGTATCTAAAAGCTCAAAGTAGATCATTTCATTTCGAAGCTTAATTATAAACACAACCCAAAAGCTGCACAAATTTCTTACAATTTATACTGAGATGAGTCAGCCTCATCGCAAATGGTTAAGGGAAGCTGGATCCCAGATGGCCAGCTTAAGTCCCAGCCCTGGCAGCTTGAGAAAACATGCTAGCCACGTGTGTATGCATGCCCCCAATCCTGACAGAATGGAGAAGGGATTGTGGAATGATCACATCCAATCAGGTGGTGGTGGGGGGTTCTCTCTCTCTCTCTCTCTCTCACTGGTGAGCATATGCATCTTCTGGCATTAAAAAAAAAAAAAAAAAGTCAAGGCCAGCTGATGGTGCAGTGGTGTAGGTACAAGATCCTACGTGCCTACTTTGTGGTTCGAGCCCAGACCTAGTGGCTTGGAAAACACATCAGACACATATGTATGCATGCCCAAAATCCTGAAAAGAGATTGGAGGAGAAGGGATTACAGCATGGCAATCCTCCCTGGGGGGTGCTTTCCATTTTCCTTATTGCTCTCTCTCTCTCTTTGGGGAGTGCCATGTGTCCTATAGCAAAATTAAACAAACAAAACAAAACAGAGTAAGGTAAGAACTATTTAAAGCTTACAATAAATGATAGAAACATCACAACTATAATAGTTTCACAAAGGCACACATAGTGAAGATGTATCTGAGTCTTGTCTAGCATTTAGACATTTTAATGAGCACAAGAATGTTTTCAGAGTACACCTGTTTAATTTCAAATGAGCAAATGTGTATGAACTTCAATTCAAATAAACCTGCACGAGGAACCGTACATTTATGTGGGCCAGCAGGTGGCACAGTGTTTACGGGGCTGGACTTCCACATGGTCAACTCTGGTTCTAGTCCTGGACCCAAGAGCTTGAAACTCAGGCCAGGCATGTGTGCATGTGTGCCCAGAACTCCAGGAGGAGAATGGGAGAGAAGAGATTGTGGGATGGCCTTCCCCTACTGGGAGGGTGATGTCTCACTTTCCCTCTAGCTGTCTCCTCTGGAGAGTATATCCACCCTATGGCAAAACCTTAAAAAAAAAAAAAAAAACTTCTTAATCAAGGATACATTAGTATTCACATCATATGCTCAAAAAGGGAAAGAGAAGCATTCTTGCAAGGGTTATACAAATATAGTTAATCTGGCAGTATGAGTTTCTTGGTTGTTTCAAATATGCAAAAACTTGGTAGGAAATGTACCCAAATGTACATTTAATAAACTGTCAAACTTTTCCTGACTATTTGCTATGACTTTCTAGGGGAATAATTCTGTAATAATTAAACTGAGAAACCATGGGGCCTTTAACCAGCAGTATGTTCTAACTGTCCAGCAGTGGTTTTGAAAAATTTAATTTGAATGCATGTAAGCAGTCATGTTTGTTCTAGTTGGCTAAGGTCCACACACCCCCCTCATATAGTGCCACTGTCCTCGTCTCTTCTCTTGTTTTGTTTATTTGATTCCTAAAAAATCAGTGTTTGGAATTCAAGCTCATAATGGTAAATATTCAAAAAGAGTGAAAGAATACAAAGAAAGAAGAAAAAAAAGAAAAAGAAATGAAATTGAAGATATTCTAAAGAGAAAATTCAGAAACTTAGAATTCTAGGATGTCCCAATGAACATTTATTTTACAGGAAAGTATAAATTCCCTGGAACTTGTTTGAAGAAGATAATTACGATGAATTAGGAACTAGGAGGAAAAATGTGTCATTTTTCTAAGCATTTGATGCAATTTCCCCTAAAGTGAGAACTTTAAACAGTGGCCTCCTTATTTAGATCCAGGAAGGGCACAGATTCTGTAGTTACGGTGTTATACTGAAATCTCTGGAGTTTCCTTAATGTGGCCTAGATAAACAAACTCTTCTTTTCTGAGAGGAACGGGCATTTCTAAAATAGTCTTTGGTCAAAGTCAAGGATATAAATATCAAGATGATGATAAATGTGAGTTGTTCTAAGATTAAATCACGAAATTCTGCAGGCCTTCTTCGCTGATGTTGGAAGAAAACACTGTTTGCCTGTCTGCTTCTGTTTACCTTTCTCAGAAGACCCCTGCTGTACCCAACCAGGTTGCAAAGAGAAAGCAGCTTTTCACAAATTAAAAAAAAAAAAGTAATGGGTTGCATTAGTACTACTGTAAATATCTTAATGTGTAGCTGAATTTGTTAATTGATATAAAGCAAAATTAGAAACATTTCACCTAATTTTATATGGGGCTGTTTTATTTAAAAGCATTGAGTTACTTCAGGTTCTGTGAAAGAAGGAACAAGAAAGTTTCTGTCTGTGAAATATAAAGAGGAAAGGAAAAATTTAGTACTGCTTTTCTAAAACGTCTGTGTTGCTTCCTAGAGTGATCTACTAACACAAGAGAAGTCAGATGCCTAAAAGAGACTTGTGGACTTCTTACTGTCATCTGGTTGCAAGTATGCCACCAACACAAGTATTGAGGTTGAAATCCCAAAGCAGCACGGTGCAGTAGGAAGCCTGGAGCCATACATACTTGCATTCAAATCCCATCACTCTGGGAAGACACTGAACCTTCTCCAGCTTTAAATTCCTGATCTCATGGAGTCAGAAGAGTGGGGTACTTGTAAAAGGTGGTTATTAAAGTAGCAAAGCTTGACTATTTCTATGTTCTACTAGAAAATTTCATCAATTTCCCTTAGAGGATTATAATAAGGGATTATAATATAATTATAATTGTATATTGTAATAATAATAAGGGATTTTGGTGACAGACTTGGGTTTTTTTTTTTTTTTTTTTTTTTTGTCAGAGTGTCTATGTTTGAGGAGGGAGGGAGAAAGCACTCCAGGTGAGGCATGATCATGCCACAATCCCTTTCCTTCATTTTTCCTTCCCATCAGGATTTTGGGCATGCGTGCATATGTACCTACTGTGTTTTTCAAGCCACTAGGCTGAGATTCAAACCAGAGTTAGCCAGGTGAGTTCTGACTCTTAATGCACAGTGCTTAACAACTGTGCTAGGGAACTGACCCTATGCATTGTCTTTTAAATCAGACTTTATGTTACCTATTTCTTAAAATGAAAAAAATCTCAATTGATCTTTAAATTCACTGATTCTTCTGCCAGTTCAACTTTGCTGCTGAAGCCTTCCAGTATATTTTTATTTCAGTTATTATACTTTTTAATGCCAGAATTTAGATTTGGTTCTTTTTTCTTTTATAATTTCTATCACTTCGTAGATATTCTCCACTTCATGAGATATCATTCTCATACTTTCCACTAGTTCTTTGGGTATGGCTTCCTCTAACCCTTTGACTATTATTAAAAATAGGTCATTTAGGGACCAGCAGTTAGAGTAATGGTTATGTCGTGGACTCCCACATGGTCAACCACAGTTCACGTCCTGGACCCAGTGGCTTAAAACTCACGCCGGGCGCGTGTGTGTGTATGCCCAAGATCCCGAGAGGAGAATGGAGGAGAAGGGATTGTGGTATGGCCATCCCCCCTCGGGGGTGATTTCTTGCTTTCTGTCTCTCTGTCTCTCTCTGTCTGGCGAGCGCACATGCCCTATAGTGAAAAACCTCTCCAAAAAAAAAAAAAGGCCATTTAAAGTTTTTTCTAGTGAGTCCAAGGTATGAACTTCCTCAGAAATGGTTTCTACTGATTACTTTTTCCCTGTGTATATACTATATATTCCTGTTTCTTTGTAAATCTCATAACTTTTTTGTTAGGAACTAAATATCTGAGACTAGTCGACGGTGCAGTGGTGAAGTGCAATACTCTCTGAAGCTCACATGGGAAGGCTCCATGCTCATGTTCAGAGATATCCCTGAGTGTGCCAGTTGTGCACATGGTCATGATCCAGGGCTGGTGGTGGACTGTGACACTGGGACCCTGCTGAGGGTGCTGCCTATCTCTCTCTCTCTTTTGCTCATGGAAGAAATAAACAAGCTTGATAGGGCCTTTTGATCTTTGACCTCCAGAGCTATGAGCCGAATAAACCTCTGTTCTTTATCAATTACCCAATATGTGGCACTCAGTTATGGCAACAGGAAAACAAACAAAACCACTATCCCAAAAGCAAACGGGAGCTCTTCCTCGCTGTGGTCCTGATGAGCAGCAGGTAGTGAGGATGTGGGCATCGTTGTAGAGCTGGACGTAAACAGAGCTGGAGGAACGAACGGCCTGACGGAGGAACCCCTAAGGCTCTGAGAGAAAAACTACAAGGGAAGCTCAGCTCTTTAGATGGCCAAACCGGAAAAACACTCAGCTCACCGTAAATCAGACTGCTGCAAACAGAAGAATTTGTGGCATTCTAATTTACTCTTAGAATTTCCTCATACTCATCTTCTAGTTATGTTACCTAAGTGGTATCTTTTATGTGTATTTTTTGGTATTCAAGTACTGAAATGCCATAAAGTATTGAGCATGGAAAATAAAAAGCCTTAGTTTTAGTTCAGAAAGCAGCATCTCTGATGTTGGCAATCTGAATGTTTTTTACATTGAAATTTTAGGAAAGAGTTAATATGTGCTTGTTGGACATATGGGGCTATTAATAGGAAGGAAATAGTTTGAGCTCCTTAGATATTTCCATTGCTCTCTTCCAAAAAGCAACTGGTGGTGGCACTGAACGTAGTCTGATCCTTTATATCCCCAGGACAGTCTCCCCAGACGGGAACAAACTTAGACATGTGGCATACTCACACGTGACAGCAAAATTTCTTTATACCTGCTTTGTCTATGGTCAGCACAATAATAATGATATTCAACAGTTCAATTCAATGAAGTGTTTCATGAGACCCTACTCTGCATCAAGAACTATGCTAAGAGTTGAATGTATGTTGGTATATGTGTTTTTGAGTACATAACCTTGAGAACGTGGCACACACTGGAAAGACACATGTAATAGGATACTTCCAATTAAGCAGAGTGCTAGAAGAAAGGCATCCGGACAAACCTAAAGGTTTAAGGGAGATTTTCCAAAGGAAGTGATGTATGTGCTGCACTCACTATTATCAGTAAGGCGCCATGAAAAAAAATGAACATAACAAACTACGTGAATCAATTAAAGAATAATGTGCATGTTAATACAATCAAAGTGCAGATTAAAGTAGGGATGAATGCTATGTATGAGTAGTAAAGGAAATAAGAGATTAATGCTGGCTGCAGATTTTAGAAATCATGTCCCTAATGTGACACGAGTTGAGTAAGGAAGAAGGCATTCCACATAGAAACACACACCCTCAGCAGTATCTTATTATTATTATTTTTTTCCTGTCTTTTGTTTTTTTAGAGACAGGGTCACATTATGTTGCCCAAGCTAGCCTTGAACTCATGATCCTCCTGCTTCAGCTTCCTAAGTAGCTGGGAATTACACATGCACCATTGTGCCTGGCGTTCTAGCACCCTCAGTGGAAGAATTTAGTTGCCCGTAGTAAAATAATGAAGAGGGCTAATGATAAGACTGGGAAAGTAAGGTGAGTCCAGATTATGAAAAATTTTTATTTTTAAGATTTGTACTGGAATTTAGATGTTGGCCCAGCAAAGGTTGCTAGACAAAGTCATTACAGAAGTTCACTAAAAAAAATCCTGGCTTGGCTCAAAGAACTGAGAAAATCCCACACATCTAAATAAAAGATATCTATAATACCCAGATTATGGTGGTCAAAGCAATAGGAGGTTTGGAAAGAAACAAACCCAGTTCACCTATACTCTGTCCTCATAGCTGGCAAAGCAAGCCAGGGTCTTGCAGGGTGTCCTCTTCCTATCTGAAGGGAGGTGACCAGATCATAGTATCTTACCAGCAGAGAAGCTTAGGCATCTCCCAGCAGGTAGTACAAGTCTGTAAATTCATTAGGAGATGATCAACGTCTATCATTCTTTTACCCATATTTTACCAAAACAGAGGATAAGGGAACTGTGTCTTGAAAGTCCTTCATAATTACATTAGTCATAGGTTTTACCAAAATGGTTCAGTTCTTAATGACTGAAATCAGTAGCTATGAAGGCTTGCCCAGGGCTGATTTATTATGTTAATTGCCAAAGGACATATGTACTTGCCAGAGAGAGACAGAGTGAAAGTGTGAAAGAGGGAGAAAGCAACCCTTAATGGGGTGTGGTCACACAGCAATCCCTTCTTTATTTCTCTGTCCTCTTGGGATTTGAGGCATGCATGCATGCACACCCAGCATGTTTTCTCTCAAGCTGCTGAAGCCAAGACTTCAACTGTAATCAGTCATGTGCGATCTGGCCCCCGTAACCATTAGGCTACAGGGCCAGCTCTAATTTATCACTTGGATTATTTTTGTTTCCTTAATACATTAATTTCACAGGGTTTTTTTTAGAATTACTTATTCAATTTTATTTATTTATTATTATTATTATTATTATTATTATTTTTGAGAGGTTTTTGCTATAGGGCATGTGCGCTCTCCGGAAAGACAGAGAGAGACAGAGAGACAGAAAGCGAGAAATCACCCCCCAGGGGGGATGGCTATGCTGCAATCCCTTCTCCTACATTCTTCTCTCGGGATCTGGAGCACACACGCACAAGCGCCCGGTGTGAGTTTAAGCCACCAGGTCTGGGACTCGAACAGCGGTCGACTACATGTGAGTCCAGCGACATAATTACGCTAACTGCTGGTCCCGTATTATTATTTTTTAATATGACCAGAGAGACACACACACACTGGGGAGTGGGGGTGGAGGGGAAGAGAGAAAGAAAGTGAGAAAGCAAGCTGCCAGGTCTGAGACTAAAACCACAGTCAGCCATGTGGGAGTCCAGTGCCTTCACCACGCCAGCTGCCAGCCCCAGCTCCATAGGTTTTAAAATGGTCTTTGGATTATATTCTAAAGATTTAAAATTATAAATATTTTCTAAAAAAATAGGATAGTCACAGAAGTTTTGGTCTTTACATTAGTAAAATACAGGATATTTTCAAATTTTAATATAGTAGCTCAACTGTACTTTTTTGGGAATATAGTTATTCAAATATCAAATTTTTCAAGCAGAAAATGTATGGAAAAGAACTTGGCATTCCTTATAAGCACTCACATGTCCATACTGAAGTCAACTCCAGCAATCACTTCTGCTGCGCTCAGCGGTATGTGAATTACAGAAAAAACATTAGCTAAGGACATTCAGGAAGGAAGGGATCTATTTCTCAACAGCAATGACAATACCCCCCCCCCCATTACAATCTGTCTTCCCCCTACTTAGTAAGACTGTGGCTGCAACTGATGATGATTCAAAGACTTTCCTAAGGAATGGATTCAAAATGATAAAACAAATATTAAGTTAAGATTTCCCTATTCCACAGTTTAATGGCACCTACAATTGCAACTTAATTGCCTTTAAAAGGTTATAGAGGTGTATTCAGATGTTAAAAGCTGCCTGTTTGGCTGGTGGAAACTTTTCTGTTTCTCCGTTAGATTTCAATCTCTCAGAGAAAAATCTCTGGCTTATATAATAGAAAATCTATGAAGATGGGTGATATCTCTTTCTTAAGCAAGTAAAAGAGTTTCTGGGAGCTTTTTTGAGAACATCTGTGGCTGCTTACAGAGTCCCCTCTGGCAAGAGCCCCTTATGTATTGTGTGACAACACTACTGCCTCTATGTAGAAAATGCAGGCAAATCCAAATTGAAAAGGCATTGATGGCCTAAGAAACATGATATTTAGCTCTAACATCATAGAAATAGGACACGTAAATTTCAGCCTTACGTAAAATTCAGATTTGTCATTATCTCTTTGTCATTAGCCTTTAAAACTCATCACTACCAAGAGTCTAAAGACGGAAAGTTCTCGGGCCAACCTGAGCACACTGGGCATGGTTATATGCACCTGTGAATCCTGGCTAGTTGAGAGGTTAGGGCAGGAAAGCCATGACACAATGAAACCCCACTTAGGATGCCTATTCCTGTCTCTCTGCCTCGCCCTGTCTTTTACTCTGGTGTGCTTTCCCTCTCATAAAGGGAAAGAAAAAAGGCAATATGACCTTTGGGAGGTAATTACAGTTCAATGAGGTAATCTGAGTGGGACCTTCATGATTGAATCTTGATGGGTTTATAAGAAGAATGGCAGAGATGTAGACAGAGACAGGGAGACGTGAAAGCTCTTGATATGTGACAACCTGCATCATCGTGAGACTCTGCAGTGACAAAAAAGACCTACTAAGAAAGGCTCACCAGATGTGGTCCCTTGACCTTGGACCTCTAAACCTGTGAGCTAAATAAACCTCTGTTCTTTACAAACTATCCAGAGTGGTATTCAGTTGTTAACAACAGAAATGTGGACTAAAATACCACCCACCTAAACAAAACCAGAGCCAACAAACAAAAAACCCTCAGAAGGAAAAAAGGATCCAGGTATTCTATAATATATTATCCCAAATGTCCAGTTTTCAACAAAAAACTATAAGCTAAAGAAATAGGAAAATGTTCCCATACTTGGGGGAGAAAAGGAATTAATCAAGATTATTTGAATAAGCTGAGAAGCTAGATTTATAGCATGGAGATTTTTAAAAAGAATTATTTATTTAACTTTATTTATTTATTTTAGTTTTACCAGAGAGGTACACACAGAGAGAGAGAAAGTGAGAAAGCAAGCTATTGGGTCCAGGACTTGAACTGCAGTCAGCCATGTGGGAGTCCAGTGCCCTTAACCCTACACCACCCACCAGCCCCTATAGCATGTAGACTTTAAAGTAAATTTCATAAGTACATTTTAAAAGTTAAGTTCAAATAATTAAGGGAAATATAATAACAAACAAGTACAAAACTGCAACAGAAAAAAATAAAGAACCACTGCAAGAAGGTAAGGAAAACAAAGGCATACAGATTAAAAAGTAAGAAGTAAAGCTGTCTTTATTCACAGACAGCTGATCCTATATATAATAAAATTATAGAGGAGCTGGCCTCATAGCAGTTAAGGGAGCCGGATCCCACAGGGCTAACTGAAGTTCGAGTCCCAGTCTGGCAGCTTAAAAACACGCATGTGTGTGCCATGCGTGCCTGTTTGTGTGTGTCCAAAATCCAGAAGAAAGAATAAGGATTAATGGGACAAAGAAATGTGGCATTATCTGTTGAAGATATTTTAATCAACTGAACTAGGAAGAAATGTTCACATATTGAAATATTCACTTTGTAAGCTAAATAATGTGAATGAATGTATAATAAAAAAAGAGAAAAAAAAGAGTAAGGGAAGGAGAGATGCAGAGTAATCACAATCCATTGTGGGGTGCATTATCTCTTTTTCTTTGGTGAGAACATGTGTCCTCTGGCAATTAAAACTTTTTTTTTTTTAAATTAAGGGTATCTGGACATACATGGCAAAAAAAAAAATAAGAAAGAAAAACCTACTAGAACAAATAAATGAGCTTATTACCAAGTTTGCAGAATATAAGCTTAAAACAAAAAAAATTGGTTGTATTTCTATAAACCAAGCAAAGTATCAACTGAGAATAAAATCAATAAAATTATTCCATTCACAGTGGCCTCAAAATTGTAGGAATTTAATACAAGAATTTGTACACTAAAAACTAAAATGTAATGCTAAGTGAAAGATGATCTAAATAAATGGAGAGAGATTCCATGTTCATAGAAGAAAAGATTCATTTACGATAGTAACTATCTCCAAATTAATGTGGAAACTCAATATAATTACAATCAAAATCTCACTAATTTTTTTTTTTTTTTTTGGTACACACTGACATAGATGGTCCTAAAATTTATACAAAAATGCAAAGGACCTAAAATAGGTAAAAAGATTAAGGAAAGTAATAAAGTTGAAGGATATGTAACATCCAGTTTCAAAACTTAAAGCTAGGGAACCAGCAGTTAGCGTAATGGCTATGTAGCTGGACTCCCACGTGGTTGACCGCGGTTCGCGTCTCGGACCCGGTGGCTTACAACTCACGCTGGGCATGTGTGCGTGCGTGCCCAAGATCCCGAGAGGAGAATGGAGGAGAAGGGATTGCGGCGTGACCATCCCCCCTGGGGGGTGATTTCTCGCTTTCTATCTCTCTGTCTCTCTCTGTCTGTCTGGCGAGCGCACGCGCCCTATAGCGAAAAACCTCTTCAAAAAAAAAAAAAAAAGAAAAAAACCTTAAAGCTACAGCAATCAAGACAGGGCTGTGGTGATGATAGAAGGACAGGCATATAAAACAGATCAGTGGAATAGAATGGGCAGTTCATAAATAAACTCTTACATTTATATTTTAGATCCTTTTTGAGAAAGGCGCTAAGGAAATTCAATAGGGAAGGATTAACTTTCCAACAAATGGTGCTGGGACAACGGGTATCCATGTACAAACAATCCTTAAACTCTCACCTTAAATCATACACACAAAGTTAACTCAAAATTAATTACAGACCTAAATAGAAGAACTAAAACTATAAAATTTCTATAAGAAAACATAAGAGAAAATCTTTGTGAACTTGAAAAGGGTAAAGTCTTCTCAGATACAACACCAAAAGCATGATCCCAGAGGGAAAAACATACGAACTACATTCCATCGAAATTTTAAATTTCTGGGCTAGCAGATGGCTCAGTGGTTACGTCGCGGGACTCCCACATGTCAACTACAGTGTGAGTCCTGGATCCCATGGCCTGAAGATCACACAGGGAGAGTGTGCGTGCACGTCCGAAATCCTGAGAGGAGAATGGAGAAGAGATTGTGGCATGGCCATCCCCTGGGGGGAGGAGGTGATTTCTCGCTCTCTGTCTCTGTCTCTCTGTCTCTCCCGCAAGTGCATACACCCTATGGCAAAAATATCTCTCAAGAAAAAAAAATTAAAAATTTTTGTACTTCAAAAGACACCATTTGGGACCAGCAGTTGGCATAATGGCTATGTCGCTGGACTCCCACGTAGTCAACTGTGGTTCAAGTCTGGACCCAGTGGCTTAAGCTCATGCTGGGCCCATGTGCATGTGTGCCCAAGATCTGGAGAAGAGAATGGAGAAGGGATTGTGGCGTGGCCATCCCTGCTGGAGAGTGATTTCTCACTTTCTGTCTCTCTGTCTTTCTGGTGAGTGCACGCGCCGCATAGCAAAAACCTCTCCAAAAAAAAAAAAGAAAGAAAGAAAAAAGATACCCTTTAAAATATAAAAAAATTGACACATAGGTAGAAATTACTTGTAAACTATTTATAAGGTAAAGAACTTGGAAACCAGCAGTTAGCGTATAATGGCTATGTTACTGGACTCCCACGTAGTCGACCGCGGTTTGCGTCCCGGACCCGGTGGCTTAAAACTCACGCCGGGCGTTTGTGTGTGCATGCCCAAGATCCCGAGAGGAGAATGGAGGTGAAGGGATTGCGGCGTGACTATCCCCCCTGGGGGGTGATTTCTCGCTTTCTGTCTCTCTGTCTCTGTCTGTCTGGCGAGCACACGAGCCCTATAGTGAAAACCTCTCAAAAAAAAAAAAAGAACTTGTATCTTTTTTTTTTTTTTTTTTCTTTTTTTTGGAGAGGTTTTTGCTATAGGGCACGTGCGCTCGCCAGACAGACAGAGAGAGACAGAGAGATAGAAAGCAGGAAATCACCCCCCAGGGGGGATGGCCACGCCACAATCCCTTCTCCTCCATTCTCCTCTCGGGATCTTGGGCACGCACGCACACGTGCCCGGCGTGAGTTTAAGCCGCCGGGTCCGGGACTCGAACCGCGGTCGACTACGGGGGAGTCCAGCGACATAGCCATTACGCTAACTGCTGGTCCCAAGAACTTGTATCTTACAACTCAATAACAACAAGAGAACAAACTAATTTTAAAAATAGTCCAAGGACCTAAACAGTCATTTCACGAAAACAATACATGGATGATCAATAAGTACCTGAAGGACAGCTCAGCATCATTAATTACTAGGAAATACAAATTAAATATATTGAGATGCTATTTCATGAATGGTTGTTATCAAAAAGACAGACAAAAACAAGTGCTTATAAGCTTGTGAAAAAACTGAAACCCTCATACATTACTGGTGGGAATTCCTCATATATCAGCAGTGAGATTTGAAATGTTTCAATTTGAAAAATAGTTTTGACAATTTCTCAAAGAGTTGTATGCAAAGTTACCATTCCTTCCCTCAGCAATTCTACCCCTAGTATCTGCCCACCAGAAATAAACGTGTACATAATTATCTGTAGCAAAATTATTCATAATAGCCAAAACCAAGAAAAAAGGCCAAATGTCTATTAAACTGATAAACCGATAAACAACGGCCCAGCTGCTGTGGTGCAACAGTAATGCAACCGCCCTGCAGGGTGAAAGTCATATGGCCAACAGTGGGTTATCTCCCTGGGTCAGCCTGAAAACATGCCAGGTGCACGTATGAGTCCCAAGATCTTGAGCAGCTGGAGGGCTGCGAAAAGTGGATCATGATGTAACAAGACCCTTTCAAAGGTGCTTTCTCTTCCTCTCATGCATGTGTCCACTGTCACTAGAGAATAAATTGATAAAAAGGTGCTCTCACCAAATAACACAAAGCTATTTGGCAATGAAAGGAATGAACTACCGATTCATGCTATGATATTGGAGGAAGCTCAAAAATACTAGGTTGGCAGAAAAGTCATGACGTATTTTTTTCTGTTTGTCTATGCAAAAATGCATCATGACTTTCCTAACAACCTAATATTATGCTAACTGAAAAAAGCCAGACACAAAAGACCAAAACTTACATGATTCCATTTATAGGAAGTATCCAAAAAAGGCAAATCTATGGAGACAGAAAGTAGACCAGTGGTTGCCTGGGGCTGAGGTGGGAACAGGGATTGAATGCATGAGGAAACTTTTGTGAGTGATATTCATATACTGAAAAAAACCCCACTGTACTGTACTCTCTAAATATGTACAATTATTATGTATTCATCTAAAAAAGACTAATCTAGTAGATGGTGTAATGATTATGTCTCTGGACTCCCACATAGCCTATTGTGGTTTGAGTCCTGGACCTGGCAGCTTAAAACTCATGCCAGGCATGTGAGTGTGCATGCCCAAAATCCTGAGAGGAGAATAGAGAAGAGATTGTGGTGTGGCCATTCTCCCTGGGAGGTGATTTCTTGCTTTTTGCCTTTCTGTCTTTGTCTCTCTGGTAGCACATGTGCCCTATGGCAAAAATCTCTCTCTCTAAAAAAAAAAAGACTAATAATACCAGTAGCGTTCATAGGCATCATCAATAAATAGGTAAAAAAGAAAAAGAAAATCTCAAATAGCAATAAAACTACAACACAGAAAAAACAATTCAATGTAATTAAGAATAAAGTTGTAAAGATTAACTGAAAAATATAAGAAAAAATAAATATATTGATATAAAAATGATATTCATACATATAAAGACTCAATATTAAAATACATCATTCAAATAAACTATTCATTCAAAGTAACCCCAATTAAAAAAGACACAGGATAAACAAGGCAATTCTAATGATAACACTGAAGGGCTATTAATGAACCAATATAATTTTCAAGGACAATGTGATACTTGCACAGGGCTAAATGAAACCAGTGAAACAGAATGCAAAATCTAGAAAGAGATCTGCATATATATGAGTATGGTTTTTAATAGAGGTCAGTACAAACCAAACTATTCAATAAATGGTATTGGGACTAGCAGATATCCTCAAAGGGAAAAACAATATAATCCCTATTCTAAATCATACACAAAAATAAATTACAGGAGAGAGACAATGAGACATCCTGCAAGGCTGATCCACATGGAAAGGTTCTGGTTCATATCCAGAGACCTCCTTGGGTACACCAGGTACGTGCATGCCCATGACCCAGGGTTGGCTGAAGCTGGGGGTTGATCACAGCATCAGGACCCCGATGAGGGGTGCCATCTCTCTCATGTGTGTTTATTGAAGAAATAAGTAAATAAAACTTAAAATAAATCATAAAAGTTTAAAAATATCTAAATTTATAAAATAAAATTTTAGAACATTTAGAAGAAAATATTGGGTTGTCAGAAAGGTCATGACATATTTTTTGTTTTTCTATGCAAAAATATGTCATGACTTCTAACAACCCAACATAATTATCACTATGATCTCTAGGTAGAGACACAAAAAGTACCAATAATAAAAGGATAATTTTTTAATATAAAAATTTAAAACTTGTTAATAAAACATAATATAATTTTTAAAATTTTATTTATTATTTTTAAATTTGCTATAGGGCATACATGCTCACCAGAGAGAGACAGAGAGAGTGAGAAAGTGAAGAAGCAAGCCACCAGATCCAGGACTTGAACCGTGTTCAGCCATGTGGGATCCAGTGCCTTAACCATCATGTTACCTACTGCTCCCCAAAATACAATATAATTTTTAAAAATTAGGTTGGGAAAGTTATATCAAAGAATTAATATCCAAAATAATAAAAAAAAGAATTCCTACCAATCAAAAGGAATAACATCAATGAATAGAAAAATAGGCAAAGGATATGGATAGGCAATTTAGTAGAAACACGTGAATGATGAGAATCATTTAACTTTACCAGTGATTAGGAAAACACAATAGAAAATATCATTGTATATACATCATATTGGCAAAAATTAAAATGCATGCTAGTATTATGTATTGAGGAGGGTGTAGAAAAGCCAAAATTTTTTTTAGAGAGATTTTTTTGCTCTAGGGCACATGAGCTTGCTGGAGAGACAGACAGAAAGTGAAAGATCATCCCCAAGGGGGGATGGCCACACCACAGTCCCTTCTCCTACATTCTCCTCTCAGGATTTTGGGCACTCATGCATATGCACCCAGAGTGAGTTTTAAGCCACCAGTTCTGGGACTCGAACCATAGTTGACTATGTGGGAGTCCAGTAACGTAACCATTATATCTCTTGCTGGTCCCAGAAAAGCCAAATATTATCGCTGGAGATAGCATACACTGGTACAATAACTTTGGTCAATGTATAATATATTCCATTGTATGGACAGATCATATTTTGTTTATCTACTCATCAACTGATGGGCATTTCAGCTGTTTCTATTTTTTTTTACTACTATGAATAAATGCTGCTACATACACTTGTATACACAGTTTTTGCTTGAATAACTGTTTCCAATTCTCTTTGGTATATACCTAAGAGTGAGTTCCAGGGTCACATGGCAATTCAAACTGCCAAACTATTTTCCCACAACAACTACAAAATTTTACATTCTTGCCCAGTTTCTCCAATATCTTCAGCAACACTTTTTATTTTCCAGTTCTTTTTTTTTAAGATTTGTTTATTTATTTATTATGATTATTAGTTTTCACATGAGTTTTGCCAGAGAAAGACAGAGAGGGAGAGAGAGGAAGAATGAGAAAGCAAGCCACCAGGTCTGGGACTCGAACTGTGGTCGGCCATGTGGGAATTACAGTGCCTTAACCACCATGCCACCTGCTGGACCCTTTTCCAGTTCTTAAAACAATTCTACCCTAATAGGTGTGCAGTGGTACTTCACTGTAATTTGAATTTTCCTAATGACATTAAATGGTGTTAATCATCTTTTAGTATCTTCTTTGAATAAAATTCTATTAAAATACTTTGCCTTTTTTAAAAAATGGGTTGTCTTTTAACTGTTGAATTCTAAGTCTTTTAAAATATATTCTGGATATGAGGCTCACATTAGATATATAATTTGCAAATATTTTCTCTCTTTCTACAAAGTTGTCTTTTCACTTTCTTCAGAGTCCTTTCATGCACTCAAATTTTTTTTAGACAAGGTCTTGCTATATTATGTACAAGCGTACATCTCCATGACCAGCTCTTTTTCATACAGGGTCTCTCTCAACATGTTGCCCAGATCAGCCTTTACTTTGCAATCCTCCCTGAGTCACTGGGATTACAGGTGCACACCACTCTGCTCAGCCTTTAGAATGGACAGGAATAAAACCAGGGCATCCCATGTGGTTCTAGCACAGAAAGCAGTATAGGCCACAGTGGGTAGGCCCACAGAATCTTTTTGTTTGTTTTTGCCATAGGATGTGTACGTTCACAAGAGAAAGTGAGAAAACATTCACCCCTCCATGCTCTAATCTCTTCCCTGTTCTCCTCTTTGGATTTTGGGCATACATGCACCCATGCCCGGCGTGATTTTCAAGCTGCTAGGTACAGGACTTGAACCATGGACAGCCACATGGGAGTCCTTAATCACCTTAACCACCATGCCATCTGACATCTCCCTGCCCAGAGTTTTTAATTACGCAATTTGTCTCTTTTTTCTTTGTATTTTTGGTATTAGCTAAGGAACGGTTTTCTAAGGTCATATAAACTTAGATTTTAATCCTTCTAAGAGTTTTAGTTTTGTAGCTCTTGTATTTTGATCTTTTTTTTTTTTTTAATGCCAGAGAGTGAGTGCTTGCACATGAAAAAGAGAAAGAAGAAAGAGGAAGAAAAAGCACCCTTAACAGGGCCCCTTCATGCCACAATCCTATTTGCTCCGATTCCCCATCCTGGGCATGTGCATGTGCCTGGCATGTAAGCTGCTAGGGCCTTGAACCCTGGCTGGCCGCATGGGATCCAGCTGCCTTTGTGCAGTACTCAAATGCTGCACTATGGGGCTGGCCCTTTGATCTATTCTAAATTAACATTTATATGTGGTGTGAAGCAGTGGTCCAATTTCATTCTTTTTCCATGTGGATATTTTGCTGTGCCAGCACCATTTGTTCAAAGACTTGTTTCCCCCCAACTGAACAGTTTGGCACCTTGTTGAAAACCAAGCAACCATTAATGTACAGACACGAGCCTTGCATTCCTCTTTAAAAACTGAATTTGCAGCTTTTCCTTATTTCTTTTTTAATTTTCTTTTTAAAATTATTATTTATACATTTAATTACATCATTTAGATTGTAAAGAGACTTTACCCAGCATGATAAACACCTCAGTCCGGCCCAGTTGAGAATACTATGTACGTCCGCATGCTTTTATTTTTCTTGTTGATTTATTAAAAACACATTAACTCCCACATGATCATCTGGCTTATCAGATATTTAGAGGCAGCACAGGAAGTAGTTGCAGTGAAACAATTTGCTGTTGTCCACCAAAATCTGTTCCCCCTTTCTTCCTGGCTTCATGGTGGACGGCATTTCCCGGCCTCCTCCTGGTGTAAGGTATGGCCATATGACTAAGTTCTCTCTAACATAGGGTGAGCAGAAGTACCATATGTCACTTTTGAGACTAGATTTTTCTTAAGAGTTTTTTTTTTTTTTTTTACCTGAGGGCATGTGTGCTTGCTGGAGAGTGAGAGAGACAGAGACAGTGAGAGGGAAAGTGAGAAATCACCCCCCAGCGGGATGGCCACGCCATAATCCCTTCTCCATTCTCCTCCCAGGATCTTAGGCACATATGCACACACACCTGGCGTGATTTTCTTTTCTTTTTTTTTTTTGGAGAGGTTTTTGCTATAGGGCACGTGCGCTTGCCAGAAAGACAGAGAGAGACAGAGAGATAGAAAGCGAGAAATCACCCCCCGGGGGGGATGGCCACGCTGCAATCCCTTCTCCTCCATTCTCCTCTCGGGATCTTGGGCACGCACACACACGCGCCCGGCATGAGTTTTAAGCCACTGGGTCCGGGACTCGAACCACGGTCAACTACGTGGGAGTCCAGTGACATAGCCATTATGCTAACTGCTGGTCCCCCTGGCGTGATTTTCAAGCCATCAGGTGTGGGACCAAACTGCGGTCAGCCTGTGGGAGTCCAGTGATGTAAACGCTATGCCATTTGCTGGTCTCCAGGAGTAGATCTTAAGAGAATAGCTGCATTTTCTCCATGCTGTTTCCCCTACCCTGGCTAGAACTGAGGTAAGTCAATTCAAGCAGGCCAGTGGTAAGAGACAGTAGAGGGGCCACTTTGTTACTTGGGCCCTTGAATAACTTTGTTAGACAGAACCTACCTATCTACTCTAAATGGAGAAGTAATGAACATCAATCCTGTGGGTTTCACTGCATTTGGGCCTCCCTATTTTAGTTTGGCCTTTAACATAATTAACGTAGTAGAATTAGTATCTTGTAGTGGGATGTTGACGTAACAACAACAACAAAAAAAAAACCCTAACAGGTGGCATTTGTTAAGTGACAGACTAACAAGCAGTGAGGAAACAGACTGGGGAGCTGGAAACACTTGTTAGACTATGGCAAAACATCTGGTGATACTGTTACCTGGATAACATGGAAAACAGACCAGGCTTATAGGTAGTATTGTCCTAGGGCAGGGCTTCTCAACCTTGGCACTCTGACTTCTATGTAAAGCACTTACTAAAGGGTTTAGCACTTAGCTTCATAAATGTTAGTTACTGCTGTTGTTACTATTATTACACATTTTTTAACATCTGGGATTGTCACCATTTTCTCATACAGTGCTTGCCTTTGTGAGAATACTTAAAAATCTTGTCCTCACACCAAGATCAGAAAAATATTCAGCTATATTTTTCTCTCTTACACTTATCATTGGGTCGTGGGAAAAGGCATGATGTATTTTTCTTTATTGTTCTTCTATGCAAAAATACATCATGACTTTTCCTATGACTCAATATATCTTTAGCAAACTTATAATTTACTCTGGCCTGGTATGATAAAGAACCAAAAATCTTTCTCTTTCTAAAGAGTCTCAATATTATTATTTTTATAATCTGTTATTTTCCCACTGATTTGAAAACCTTTTCAAAGCCTTTTATAAGCTCTTAATATTTAACTAAAGTCAATCATGCTTGCAGAGGAAACAAGGGTAAAGTTCAGTATAACAGATAAAGTTCCAACCTCCCATAAAGCTTAAAAGACAAAATCCTGGTTGACAAGAATACTATCACAATCATAAAAGATAACTTTCAGAATCCACAAGTTGTTGGCACTCTCAACAGGCATACTTTGGAGCATTTTTCTTCTTGGCCAAGAACCAAGACACCCCCCCCCCCCCCAAAGCTTCCTGGTATATGTATACATGTTTTACCAAACAAAGACAAAGTTAGGGAGAAAGCGCACTCATGAGTTTAATGTTTGGAAACTCCCTGTGTACTTTAATTTACATCAGTCTTGCTTGGTCACTCACATGAAGCAACTCTCTGTTCTCTATTTTAATGTCTAAAAGATATAAAAGGTCTTAAAGCGAAAACAATAATCTAACATTAGCCTTTGTATTTTTAGAGCAAAAACAGTTCTATTTTTCTTGTTAACTTGTGTTACCTGACTTTATCTATGTTGGTAAGAAAATTTGGTTAAGATACGTAAGAGTTTATTGACTGTACTGAAGGCAGAAATAACTCCATATGGAAGCTAATCCGCTCTCCTGACTATCTCGACCACTGTGTATCCCTGAGTTTCTTGACTACACTCCAAGGCTGGAATGTAACCTAACTCTTAGAGAAAACTTGCCCATTACCCTTACCCAGGGAGTAACGGGCCCATGATCGTAGTTAAGGTCTTGATACACAAAACTTCTCTGCAAATATTCATTCCCCTTTGCAATTCCTTCACATACAGCAATGTCAGTATATAATTCAGGGGTGCAAGGTGTGGTGACCTCATCTTCTGGCCACCCAAGATACGACTCTTGTTCATAAGTTCTCTAATAAACTCTTAGCTGACAAGCTGACTTTGTCTGCCTCATTCTTTATTTGGTCTCTCAGATCCTTAAGCTCTGGTGGTCATTTGGATTATACAGCAACTTTGTTTAGGGGACACAAATTCTGGAGTATTTAAAGGTGATAAGGTATTATGTCAGCAATTTGCTCTCAGATGGACTTAAAAAGCATAATGGCTATATATATATATAATATATATGTATATATATAATATATATATGTTTACATATACATCTGCAAACATATATATGGAAGAAGGAACAACTGTAATAAAATAGTAACTGGAGGATAAAGAAGTTTTCACTGTTCTTGTGATTTTCTTTATAAGTCTGGAATAATTGATATAAATTATTTTCAAAAACAGTTAACATAAGGATAAATCTTTCCTTTTCATTTTATTGAGTGATAAACATAGATATTACATATTTTATCTATATATGTACAGATACACACAAACACACATCCTACCATATATTGCCAGTAAATAAGCATAACCCACAACAAGAAAAGATCTTTGAGTTCCCAATAATCTTTAAAACTATAAAAATCATTCTGAGACAAAGTCTACAAACCACTAGGATAAGTTATTGATAGTAAATGTAAAATGAGAAGGAAAAATTGGCTAAATTTAAAAAATATTTCTATAACAAATATATTTTGAATATCATATATATATATGTATTTTATATAAACTAAGTGATGGATAGACTTGTGCTTTGAGGCTTTTTTTTTTTTCAAAGTTGTTCAAATCTCCTCCACTCACTCTCTCTTCATTCTTTCTTTTCTTTTTTTGCCTGGTATTTTTATCTACATTTTTTTATGCTGAATTTATTCTCATGCCGTAAGTTTTTGTTTCTTCAGTTTCTTCTGAGATATCTTTCTTCTGTGCGATCTCCTCTTGTGGTTTAGAAACAGTGTTCTCCTTTTCAGTGAGGATCATCTCAGTGTGGCAGGGGGAGCTCAGGTGTGCGTTAATCCGCCCATGAGCTCTGTAAGTATGACAGTGCATCTTAGGTGCCTTGTTCACCTGAATGTGCTCAACGACCAGAGAATCTACACCTAAACTTTAAGTTCAGCATTACTCTCTGCATTTTTCAGCACATGCAGCAAAAATTCAGTACTCTTTTTAGGCCACCAATCCTGTGATCTGCCCCACCGTGTAGCCTAGACACATCTACCAAGTCCACACTGCTTCTATAAACTGACCTCTTTCAGATACTCGGTGGCTTTGCAGATATGCATACCTTTGATGGCCTGAACAGTTTCATGGGAGTTCTTAAAGTGAATATGAAGATCTGAACCTCTTGATTTGCCTGACTTTGTGAGGTTCTCTAGGTCAAGTGAATAGTGAAAGTATTTTCTTTTTAAAATTTCTTTTTCTTAGTCCAAAAAAAAAAGTCTTTTTCTTACTTCTTTTTATATTCAATAACTGAACATCTTTACAGCATATTAAATGAATTTTCCCAGCATGAATACAGTGCATATTAGACCAAAGATATTACCATATACATTATCATCAACAGAAAATTTTCCATTTTTGTGTCCATTAAATGTTTTGTTTCTTTTTTCTCCTCGATCCCCCACTCCCATCTCACACCCTCCTCCTATATGGTCTCTAGCGTCCACAGGTGAATGGCAAACCATTTTCAAAGATCATCTCAGGTCACTTTTGAGAGAAGAGCCCTTCTTTCCCTTCTTTCTCTCTCTCCTTCTTCCTTTCCTGATTGCTATAAACTTCCTTCTTAGAACTGCTTTTGCTGTTTCCAAAATATTTTGTTTGAGAGGTTTTTGCTATAGGGAGCATGCACTTACCAGAAAGAGAGAGACAGATAGAGGGCCAGAAAGTGAGAAATCATCCTCCAGGAGGATGGCCACACCGCAATCCCTTCTCTTCTCAGGATCTTGGGCACGTATGCACACACGCTTGGTGTTTATAAGCTGACCAGTTCAGGACTTGAACTGTGGTTGACTAAGTGGGAGTCCAGCGATGTAACCATTACGCCATCTACTCATCCCCTTTGGTAGGTTTTGATATGTGCTTCCTTTTAATTTGTTTCCATGCATTTATAAATTTCCATCTTGATTTCTTTCTTCACCAGTGGTTCTTTAGGAGCATATATTTTAGTTTCCACCTATTTGTACAATTTCTAAAGATTCTCTTGTTAATATTATTTCTAGGTTTTATTGCATTGTGGTCAGCAAAGATACTCGATGAATTCTATTTAAAAAATTATTTTGAGGAACCAGCATATAGTGTAATGGTTACATCTCTGGACTGGTTCAAGTCCTGGACCCAGCAGCTTGAAACACACCAGGCGCATGTGCATGCATGCCCAAAATCCTGATAGGAAAAGATGGATTGTGGTGTGGTCATCCCCCTTAGGGGCTGATTTCTTGTTTTCTGTCTCTCTGGCAAGTGCATGCATACTATAGCAAAAATCTGTATTAAAATTATTTTTGAGATTTGCTTTGTGCCTACCATGTGGTCTATCTGGAGTATGATCCATGTGCTAATGAAAAAAATGTGTAGTTGCTGGAAGGAATATTCTATAAATGTCTGTTAGGTCCATTTGCTCAATAGTATAGGTTAAGTCCAATGTTTCTTTGTTGATTTTTGTTTACATGATGAGGGTACTGAAGTCTCTAGCAATTACTGTATTGGGGTTTATGTCTCCATGTAACTGTAGTAATATTTACTTTATATATTCACAACTGTTATATTTTCTTACTAGATTGATTATCAGTTTATAGTGACCTTTTAATCTCTTTTTACAATTGAAGTCTATTTTATCTGATATCAGAATAACAATCATTTTTGGCTTCCATTTGCATGGAATATCTTTTTCTGTCCCACTTTTATCCATGTGTGTCCTTAGAGGTGAAGTTAGTTTTCTCGTAGGCAAGATACAGCTGAGTTTTGAACTTTAATCCCGCTAGCCAGTCTGTATCTTTTCAATAGAGAGTTTAATACACTTACAGTTAGGGTGATTATAGACAGAACTCAAGCTTCTCACTTTGTTAGGTGTTTTCTGAATCCTTTTTTTTCTTTTTTCATTGTCTGTGATTGTATTTTGGTGATCTTTGGTGATAAGTGTTTGATTCCTTTCCGTTTCTCATCTGTGTACCTAGTCTACCAATATGTTTTGTCTTGTCACATATTTTTTTAATTGCCAGGGGGCATGCGTACTCTCCAGAGAAAGGCAAAGAGAGAAAGAAAGAAAGAGAATGACAGAGAGAGAGAGAAAGCACCTCCTAATATGTTATGGTCAGGCCACGACCCCTCTCCTTCATCTCTCCATCCTATCAGGACTTGGGACACACATGCACACATGCTTGACATTTTTTTTCAAAGTGCTGGGGCTGGGACTCAAACTGCATAGTCGGCCACGTGGGATCTTGCTGCCTTAACCACTAGGCTGTGATTTTTTTTATTGTAGTACTTACTGTCCACTGTCCAAATGTAGGACTCTTCTAAGAATTTCTTTTAAGGCTGGCTTAGTCACAATGAATTTCCTCAGTTTTTGTTTATCTAGAAGCCTTTCCCCTACAACTCTAAAGGATAGGTTTGCTGGGTATAGTCTTCTTGGTAGGCAGTTTTTTTTTTGTTTGTTTGTTTAATTTTAGATTTGAGTATATCATCCTATTTTCTCTAGGCCTGTTGTGATAACCACTGTTAGTTTGATGGAAATTTTATTATTTGTAACTTGATGTTTTCAAAATTTTCTCTTTACCTTTGACTTCTAAAATTTTAATTAGAATATGCCTAGGTGAGGACCTCTTTGGGTTGAATCTGTTTTGCGGTCTTTGAGTTTCTTCTATCTGGAAGTTTATATCTCTTCCAATACTTGGGGAGTTTAATAGCTACTGTTTTATTAAATAAGTTTCCTGTCCTTTGTCTCTTCTGACATTCCCACCATGCAAATATTTGTTTGGTTGATGGTATCCAGATGCTAGCTTTATTCTTTTTTTCTATTTTTTCCCCTGTCTGGATGATTTTAAAAGATTTATCTCCTACCATCTGAGATCTTTTCTTCTGCTTGATCCAGTCTGCTGTTAAAAC
Organism: Tupaia tana; assembly: GCA_026018925.1. Lineage (NCBI taxonomy): Eukaryota > Metazoa > Chordata > Mammalia > Scandentia > Tupaiidae > Tupaia > Tupaia tana. The sequence goes on from JAKSZU010000012.1 coordinate 30,237,333, forward strand.
TCTCTTCTACTGTGTTTTTAATTCTGTCTACTGAGTGTTTCAGTTTGAGAATTTCTGTCTGGTTCTTTTTCATGATTTCTATCTCTTCATTGAATTTCTCATTCTCTTCTTGTATTGCTTCCTGATTTTGCTGAACTATTGGTAATTTCTTGTATCTCTTGGGGTTTCTTTAGAATCATTATTTTAAATTATCTTATAGACACATCAAGGATTTCCTTTTCAGGAGATCTGTTATTGGAGAATGACTGTGTTCCTCCAGAGGAGTCCAGTTTCCTTTTTTTCCCTTCATGTCTATTGTGTCCTCATGGTGATATCTGCACATCTGGTGAAGGTATTTGCCTCTTCTGATTTTTTGGGAGTAGCTTTCCTAGTGGGTAATTTTGTAAGGATATGTCTTTTAGACTTAATTAGGAGGGATTTCTGGTTTTGAGCGGGTATAGTAATACAGTCTCTGAAAGACTTCTGATGTATTCACAGTGGTGTCTGTGAGTGCCTCGATATTCCAGACTGTGAGTGTTAATGGTATTAGTGATGCAGTTGTTGAGAATGGGAATCACTAGTGAAATGCTTGGCCATAAGCAGCAGTAGGGACTGGGAGTGTTGGTTAGCTGTTTCTAAGGAGCCTGCTGGCCCTAGCAATGGAAAGGAAGCAGTTAGTTGGGATGGCGGGACGGCACGGCAAAGTACTGGTCTGTGATGTGTGACAGCCCTTGGTGGGCCTGGGAACCCGTGTGCTGTGACTACAGCAAGTGCTAGGTTCAGCAGAGGCTAGGAGTGGGGGCTGGTTGAGTTCTGAGAGTTCCTGCAGCAGGGAGGACCTTGTGTGCTTGAACTCTGGTACATACTAGATTCAGAATCAGTTAGCAGCTGAGATTCCCACAGAAGGTAGGGGCCCTTGTGCAAGAGATGCTATATGAACTGGGCTCCTGGGAACAGCCAACTGTTTCTGGAAGGCTCCCATGGGGGATGGACTATGTGCTTCAGCAGTGCTGAGAGCTGGACCCAGGGCAAGCTGAGGGCTGTGGGAGCAGAGGCTAGAGGGACTCTGAATGTGGCAAGGGCCATCTCAATCTGTGAAGTGAACCCAGCTTAGCCGTGGGGCTCTTGAGTTTGTTTACCTGTTCCTCAGAGCAGTCCTCCCACTGCACTGTTCCCTGTATGTTCCAGAGCACACAATGCTGCTCAGGCTCAGAGGCCAGAGTCATGGCACTACTCTCAGTCTAGCAAGAGTGGCAAGCTTTAGTCACTCATGGTGGCTTAGTAGGATTTCAGGGCATTTTCATGGATGTGAATTCCTACAGGGCATCGGTCCTTGAGAGGTTCTACTCTAGCCGTTGCCTTGTTCTGCAAGTGTTACAGCAGCCTGGGTCCTGTGAGGTGGGGTTATCCTGGGTAAGATCCATCCCTGGAGTTACACACTTCTGTGGGTCTCAGGAACTTCCCTTCACCGCGCCTGGGGCTGTGCCAAGCACTGGAGCAGCCAGGAGTCTTTCGTTCACAGTGGTACTGAAGGCTGTTATGGATGTTTCACTCACCCTTTCCCAGCAAAGGAAGTTCCTGCGGATTCCAGCCTGCTGACCTTGGCCAGCTGGGCGCTTTGCTTCTCTTTCTATTTCTATGCTGTTCCTCTTTATTTTTTTGCATTTCAGAAAATTTCAGATCCTTCCTTGGTAGGTGTAAGTATTCTTCCTCTGCTATTCCAAACAAAACTTGTCTCAAAAATAAATCATGCAGCTGGCCCTGTGACCTCGTGGTTAAGGGAGCTGGGTCACATGTGGCTGACCATGCAGTTTGAATCCCAGCCCCAGTGGCTTGAAAATCACTCCAGTTGTGTGTGCCCTAAATCCCGACAGGAAGGAGGAATGGAGGAAAAGGGACTCCACACCCTACTGGGGTGCTGTCTCACATGAGCACATGTCTTCTAGCATTAATATCAACAGAATTTTTAAAAGAGAAAAGTACACAGATACTATTCAAAAAGTTGAAAAAACTGAAATGTCTATCAATGATGAATGAATAAATAAAATGTGGTATCTTTCCATACAATGGACTATTATTTAGCCATAACAAGGGATGAAGCACTGGCATGAGGGATAAGATGATCAAACCCTGAAAACACGACCTGAAGTGAAAGAAGGCAGACATATCTGACTACGTGTGATGTGATTCCACTTATATAAAATGTCTAGAAGAGGAAAATATTTAAGAGACAGAAAGCATACAAGTGGTTGCCAGGAGCTGGGGAGCATGAAGAACAGGAAGAGATTGCCTATGGGATATAGAGTTTCTTTTTGGGGCAATAGAAATGTTAAAAGAATGAGAAAGTGGTAGTGGCTAAACAACCTTATGAATATGCCAAGAACCACTAGTTTGTACATTTACAAGGTTGAGTTTTATAGCATGTGAATTCTGTATGATTTTTTTCTTTAAAGAGGTAGGCAAAGAACAGAGTACATGTAGCCTTTTAGGTTAACTTTAGGTTTCCCAACTTTATCCTATGTGCAATAAAGAGCTACTGAAGGTCTGAAGGAGGGTACAACATCGTGCTCCAAATCTACTCTGTGAAGAAATGAAGACTTAAGTGGCCCAGTACTCTGTTTTAACACCAAGAAATATGTCTTCTGATGTGAAACCTACTGATAATTCTGTTTCCTAGAGAGGCCTTCAAGTGGGTCTGAAGCTTGGTTCAGAAAGGGCTGCTCCCTTCTAGAGGGCCGTCTGTCAGACACACCATTTTACATGTAGTTGTATCCTTTCTTTTTTTTTTTTTAAAGAATTATTTTGTTTAACTTTATTTATTTAAATTTGATCAGAGAGAACCAGAGTGAAAGACAGAGGTGAGAAAGTAAGAAAGCAAGCCGCTAGGTCCAGGACTCGAACTACAGTCAGCCATATGGGAGTCCAACACCCTACCCACCATGTCACCTGCCGGCTCTGTGTAGTTGCATCTTGATAGTGTCACTAAAAGACAGTCCAGGGCCCAGCAGATGGTGTACTGGTTACGTCACTGGACTCTTACCTGGCTGACTGGGGTTTGAGACCCAGACTAGTGGCTTGAAATTCATACCACTCATACCTGGTAGCTTGAAACTCAAACTTACAATTTCCAAAACAGGGAGCTATTTGTTTTTTTAAATTATTTTATTTAACTTCACATATTTATTTATGTATTTATGTACTTATTTATTTATTTATTTATTTTAATTTGACTAGAGAGAGACACAGAAAGAGAGAGAGACAATCAGAAAGCAAGTCAGCAGGTTCAGGACTCAAACTGTGGTCCACCATGTTGAAGTCCAGCGTCCTTAACCACCATGCCACCTGCTGGCCCCAACAGGGAGCTATTTTTATTTCTAAAATGATAGTGCTGATATGAGATTACAGACAGTCTTGCAACCTTGCTACTATTCTTGGCAGGATTCAAAGTCATGAACTACTCTATGAGCATAAGGTCTGGTATAGAAGCCAGGATGCTTCTGACCAATCATCCTCAACTCCAGACACTTAGCAGTGTTTCTATGGACCCACGTTTCATACTCTGACCAACACTTCTCCATGGTGCTTTAGTAGTTTTATAATAGTAATGTTAAAAAGAAAATTTCTATAAACTGGTCAACAAAGCACCAGCTATTCTTCTCTTTAAAAATTGTAGGTAATAATACTAAGGCCTTGTATGAAACCTATGTTTTTTATTATATTATACACATACCCATATATACACAATCTTTTATATAGATTTTCTTTGGAATCAACTTAAAATAGTACATCAGCAATATTGCTTGGGTACTGTTCCAGGTCTGGAACTTGAACCTCAGTTGGCCATGTGAGAGTCCATGCCACCTGTTGGCTCTATTGCCAACTGATTATTGACCAAGGATACGAGACAATGTGGTGAAGAAGAGTAAGTCTTCAGCAACAGTGCCGGAAGAATTGGATATCTGCCTACAGAAAAATGAAACTGGACTCCTATTTCTCACCTTTAACAAAATCGACTGAAAACAGATCAAAGATTTAGATGTAAAACCTCAAACCATGAAACTACTGGTGGAAAACATACGGGAAATTTGCGACGACACTGAAGTAGGTGAAACTTTCTTAAGTAAGACCCCTAGAGCACAGGCAATTATCCCAAAAATAGACAAGTGGGACCTCATCAAACTAAAACCTTTCTACACAACAAAAGAAATATCAATTAAAATTAAGAGACAACCCTTAGAATGGAAGAAAATATTTTAAAACTACACTTCATATAAGGGATTGAAAACCAGAATATAGGGGCCAGCAGGTGGGTGGTGAATAAAGATGCTGAATTCCCACATGGCTGGCCATGGTTTGAGTCCTGGACCTGGCAGCTTGCTTTCTTGTTTTTCGTTTCTCTCACTCTGCCTGGTCAAATTAAAATAATAATAATAATAATAACAAAAAATGGGATTAAATAAATAATTCTTTAAAAAAAGAAGAGAAAATAAAAGAATATCAGAATATATAAGGAACTCAAGCAGTTCATCTGCAAAAAAATGAATAACCAAATTTAAAAATGAGCAAATGCACTGGAAAGACAATTCTCTAAGGAAAAGATACAAATGGCCAAAAATATATGAAAAAATGTTCATAATCTCTTATCACAAAGGGCATGCAAATCAAAACTGCAATGAGGTATCTCTTTACACCAGTCAGAATGGCTATGATTAAAAAAGAAAGAAAAAAAATGCTGGTGAGCTTGTGGTGAAAAGGGAACCCCTCCACTACTGGTCGATATCTGAGAAATACTGAAGGCCCATTTGAGACTGGTTATGAATCTGCTCTGTTGAAATTTTTATTCAATAGTTTCTTGGCTACTCAGATGCAGATAGAGAGAAAGAGGTTCTCTGAATTCGTTCAGAGTTGGGATTTTATTTCATTTGCAGAAGGGCAAAGACTAGCAACTAGTGTATAAAATAAAGTATTGCTTATACAATGATCTATGAACTCTAACCAGGAATAAAAGGAAAAGAAGAAAGGATAATATGTCTAAAGTGATGAGGATAATGCCAGAGCACCATTAAGAAAAGGAAAAAAAAAAAAGATAGCTGTTATTTATTAATGTTTTTGAAGAGGTTTTTGCTATAGGGTGCGTGCACTCGCCAGACAGACAGAGAGAGACAGAGAGACAGAAAGCGAGAAATCACCCCCCAGGGGGGATGGCCATGCCGCAATCCCTTCTCTTCCATTCTCCTCTCGGGATCTTGGGTATGCACGCACACGCACCCGGTGTGAGTTTAAGCCACCAGGTCCGGGACTCGAACCGTGGTCGACTACATGGGAGTCCAGCAACATAGCCATTACGCTAACTGCTGGTCCTAAGATAGCTGTTATTATTACTAACCACTGTCCTCTAGAAGTAAGTGACTCATTATTCTAATTTGTAATCATTTCTATTTCTTACACCAGACTGTGCTCTTTGATGAGGAAGTGTGTCTTAGTCACTTTTGCCTCTTCCCAAAGCCTAGTCCAAGAGGTAGCACAGTGTAAGTGACTATTAATTGTGTACTACTAAATCAGTGAACCAAATCCTCTGCTTCCAAGCCATGTATACAATTTTTAAAGATTCCAACTATGGCATTATCAACTTAACATCAATTCAGAAAAATACACATTTTCAAAAAAGGTACCTAAGGGTCACTGTCAATTCAATGATAGTAATTTAATAAGTAGTTAATGGCATGGCTGATGGGAACTTTCTAATGTCCTAGACTACTGAAGAAGAAAATGCGTTAATACACATTATATGAAAACTGAGAATACGTTTTCTTGTTTTCAAGGGATAAGAGAAACTCTTGATCCTTCCTTTTCTTTTTTTTTTTTTCTTTTTTTTTTTTTTTAACTTTTACCAGAGGGTGAATGAGCTAGAGAAAGTGAGAGAGCATGTATGCTCAGACAGCTCTAAAGGGGCATGGCAGCGCTGTAGTCTCCTCCTCTCCATTTCTCTTTTTGAGATTTTGGGCATACATGGACAAGTGTCCAGTATATTTTTCAAGTTGCTGGATTCAGGATTTGAACTGTGCAGTTGGCGATGTGAAATCTAGCCACTTTAACTACCAGACCACCAGCTAGCCCACTTCTGCTTCTATTTTTAATCAATTTAGTATCTTGCAGTATTTAATAAATGAATAATCTGAAGCAAAGTCTACCCTAATCAAATATATTCATGAGGGCTTCTAAGTAAGTTCAAGGACATATGATAATCACAAAGGTGGTGGCCAGGCCCACAGATTTCCTCATTGTTTTGGCAGAGAGAAGATCCCTAAAATAATAATGCACCTTCCCTAGCTTATTAAAGGTTTTTTAAATTTTTTTATTATTATTATTATTTTTTTGCTGTAGGTTTAACCAAAAAAGATAGGATTTCATTTTTGCTGCTTCTTAAGCTAATACAATATTTATTTTAATGTATTCACAGGGAAAAGTATATGTATAGTTGTATAGTTACCAGCTTTAATCTAACGGTAGACAGATACAAGATATTGGAAATCACAATCTTAAGTGTAAGCTGTGCTGAAAATCATCTTTAGTAAATGCACTGTTTTAAAGTGAGTATACACTTTTTTTTTTTTTTTAAAGAGAGGCTTTTCCTACAGGGCGTGTGTGCTTGCCAGAAAGATAGAGAGACAGAAAGTGAGAAATCACGCCCCCAGGGGAGATGGCCATGCTACAATCCCTTCTCCTCCATTCTCCTCTCGGGATCTTGGGCACACATGCACATATGTACAGCTTCAGTTTAAGCCACCTGGTCTGGGATTTGAACCGTGGTTGACTACGTGGGAGTCCAGCTATGTAACCATTACGCCATCTGCTGGTCCCAAGCAGCATTATGCCATCTGCAGGTCCCATACATTGCCTAGAGAAACGACATTACAATGGGAAGTCAAGTTTTCAATTGGTCCTTTTAAGTGTGAAACACTATGTAACACCTAGTAAGATAGAGAAACATCTAAACCTCTAGATCTAACACTTTATGGGACAATCTATACAGAATTCTCACTTGGGGTACCAATATCAAAACAAGTCCTTCTCTCTCTCTCCCTCTCTCTCTCTCTATCCTAACCTCTATTTTCACCAGCAGAAGTCACAATAGGGTGGATGCTCAAAGGGGATTTCAGGCAGTGAACAAAAAGAAAACATTTGCAACAGGATACTTCTTAGTCCAATATGCCTCCCTCCAATACTCCTGGCTTTCTCCCCAAGGTCCTAGGAAAGTCTCTACTTTCAAGTAAAGAACTTACAGTTTCTGGACAGAATTAGTCTCTTTTCCAAAGCCACTATAGAAAAAAGAGCACCCACTTGGGCTACATCCCCTTCTCAATTGCTGATATGGAAAGCAAGCAATTCAGCTACAGTGATGTGTGTGCTTGAACATGACAAATCAACATAGAACAATATTTCTGAGAGGAATGGATTGAAAATATAAGAGGAAGACAAAAATTAAAAATATGTTTGGGTTCTTGAGAAAATAGGAGAGAATAAGATACAATCCAAAGTAGTGTTTGTCTGGGAACTTGCTGCAAGTTTATTGTTACTATTATTATTATTATACTATATTTATTCATTGTCTTTTTTTTTTTTTTTTTAAATTGAAGTTGACCAGAGAGAGACCAAAAAAAAGAAAAAAAAAAAAAAAAAAAAAGAAGAGGAAAGTGAGAAAGCAAGCTGCCAGGTCTGTAACTCGAACCATGGTCAGCTAGGTAGGAGTCCAGCCGCCTTAACCACCACACCACCTGCCGGCCCCCACAGCAAGTTTTAAATGTTTTCTTCTCCTCCATCTCTTTTGGAAAGTTAAAGCTAAAGACACATAAGATATTGAATTTGGGTACACAAACTGTAATCTAATCCATCTGCATTTCAGAGTAATAACCAAGGTAGAGATATCTTCATAAAAGTATTAGATATTTTCTCTTTTCTTTTGGCCCAAGGAAACTCATAATCAAATAATGCACAATTTTACCTACTAAGGATAAAATTATAAAATTTAAAAAAATCTTTTCTAAAAATAATAAACAGCTAAGTAAGTATCATCAGGCACAGTTGATGGCCAAAATTCTAGTTAATAAAGAATTCATGTTACTTCTAAGATATACTATTTTTTTTTTTTTTTTTTTTTTTTTGGAGAGGTTTTTGCTATAGGGCGCATGCGCTCGCCAGACAGACAGAGAGAGACAGAGAGATAGAAAGCAGGAAATCACCCCCCAGGGGGGATGGCCACGCCGCAATCCCTTCTCCTCCATTCTCCTCTCGGGATCTTGGGCACGCACGCACACGCGCCCGGCGTGAGTTTAAGCCGCCGGGTCCGGGACTCGAACCGCGGTCGACTACGTGGGAGTCCAGTGACACAGCCATTACGCTAACTGCTGGTCCCTAAGATATACTATTTTTAATAAAACATCTTTAACTAAAACACAAGACTGTCAGGAAAGTCATGATGTATTTTTCTATGCAAAAATATGTTATGACTTTCCTGATGACCCAATACTTTTCAGAAACTACAAACAGAATCTCACAAAACTAAAACTATACTAAAATATCAGACTTTCTTTAGTAATTCAGCAAGTCCTCGAATAGTCTGCCTACCTTTAGGGACTTATTGCTATTAATGACTTGAATCTAGGAAATACTAGGTTGTCAGGAAATACATGACATAATTTTCTATGTTTTTCTATGCAAAAACTGTGTCATGACTTTCCTGAGGACCCAGTAGTTCAGAAGCAATTTCCTAGCTTAAGTGTTACTTCACATCTCATATACCAATCTTCTATCTAAAGCACTTATGTCAATAACCACTACAGAGCCACAAATATCAGCTGAAGCTAGGGAATATAATACTATCTTTTACTGCATTTGGCTTTAAACATTATCTTATACTAAAAATTAATTCTGAATGACATAAACAAAGGTCATCCAAACAATATCAAGTATATCCCAATGAAAGGTAAAGTAGCCTATCTACAGAATAGGTCCGATCCCACATAACCCATACCCAACTCCTGGTTGGGTATTTAATGTAGAAAAACGTTCAAATATTAAAACTGCATTACCTTCATAATGTTAACTAAATCTGTTTGATAGTAGCGATCCTGATGTGCATTTGCTGCTGCTAGTGTAAGAAGATAATCATTCCTTGCGTGGGTAGCTTTGGAATTACATTCAGACCGCCGGGCTTTTAACTGAAACACACACACAAAAAAATCATTGCAAACTAATGTTGTACTGGAAAACGCATAAAGATATTACTTTCGGTTGGCAAGTAGTGGCCCGCCACCAAAAGTAAGGAGGGCCATGTGGAGAAAACATCTGTACGTACACAAAAATTATTCATCACTATTGAGGAGTGAAACAGTGACTGGAACTATTAACATGGTTCAGAGCATTTTCAAACATTTATTCATACTTAATACATTGATCCTTCCCAAAGCTTTCTATATATCTTGGTCCTTTTATTCAGATAAAAAATCAGAAAGTAAGCACTTTATGTTAAAAGATACAGGTAAATCTAGTGGAGCTGAAAATAGTGTTTTGGAAATGAGCACTCGTATGGGCCAGAAGTGCATGGCAGGTGGGAGCCAGGCAGCCAAAGCCAGGTCATGCAGCTTATTTATCAGTTATGCCACAACTTGACAAGCCCACAGAAGTCACTTGCATCTGGCCCCGAATTTCTAAGTGGAAGAATGGTTCAGGTGTCTAATCTGAATGAAGTGGATTTTGCAGAGTTTTCTAAAGCTGCTGGACTAAATCTTTTGGATCAATAGTTCAGGGAAACAGCTATCTAAGCAGGTATGAAACTTATCTGCTATTTTTTTTTAGTTTAAACAATCTGTTTTTAAATAGTAAGCATCAAAAACAGACTCCTGATCCTTAAAATCCAGCTATCTGATAATAATCACAAGTGATTAACTTTATCTGAACTTAACTGCAGATTTTTCTTTCCCATGATGATTTAGAAGGATTATCTTCAAAGTAGTATAAGCATATCTGGCTGTTTTGTAACCAACTGAATTTTATTTGTTACATAATAAGCCATCTAACATCTTCCAGCTAAAAACCACTAAATTTGAATAAAGATGTTACAAAATGAATTAGAGTACAATTAAAATTTGCTTTGGGGGAGGGAACACCACAATTCTACTCAGTTAAAAAAATTTTTTTATAGATCATATTTTAGTTTAGTTTTAATACCCATCATGCCATGAATTCTTAGGGAACAGGTTCCAGAAGCTCAGGCTCCTTTCTTTTGGTTCTCACAAAGAGTGTTTCTCTGGATAGAGCAGGCTGGTGCCTCATTTGAATGCAGGTACCTTTCTCTTTGGCGTTATTCTTTTTCTGGTCATTTTCCTTCACACATTTTAAGAAGCTATCTCTGCTCTTAGAATGCTTAATATGCATTTTAAGAAAGCTCAATACCCACATTAATTCTCTCCGCAGGAATCTTGCCCTTAACTTGTTCACAACAATGCCAATAGCATACTGGATAACACTGTAGACTCTTCCAGTTTTGCCACAGTAACATTTGTGGGGCATTCCTTTTTGGACAGTACCCATTCCCTTGATGTCTACAACATCATCTTTCTTGTAAATTCCCATGTATGTTGCCAAAGGAACCACTCCATGTTGTCTAAAAGGCCTAGAGAACATATATCGTGCGCCATTCCTCTTTTCCCTTTGTGTTTGTCATTTTGGTGAAACACTAGAAGATGGTGACTCTGGCCAAAAGTGAAACTTATTCTTAAGCCTGTTTTAAGAAGCAATCTGTGGTCTCTCTTGGCCTTAGTGCCATTTTCTCAGAAACCTCCGTGCCATGAGAACCAAGGCTGAAGTGTGAAAGAAGAAAGATGAGGCAGAGGTCCAAGTAAACAGCTTGGGCACCTATGGAGGCCACAGCACCAGAAACGGAATGTCGAAGGCTCGGGGCGTTGGTACAAGTTGAACTGCAAGATACTGTCAAGTCTGTCTCTGGATCTAGAATTTCCATGGCCAGAGGATCACGAAGACCTCTGTGAGAGATCCATGTTGCTCCTACCAAAACAGCCCTGTGGTCCTTTTCCCTGGACCTGTGACATTCTGGGACTAGTGCTGTTACTTGTGGCCCAGTGTAATATGTGTACAATAAATCATCTCTTCTGTCAGAGCTGAAGAATCAGGGGAAGAAAAAAAAAAAAAAGAAGAAGCAAGCAAGGAGTGTCTAAAGTGTTGATACCTGGGTAGAAAATCCTCATGAACTTGGAGGGGAAATTCCTCCCTGAGTTAGTGACTTTAAAATGCTGCTCTAAGGTAGAAACAAGTCCGCCATCTTCAGAAGTTCCAGTTCTTTATTTTATAAGCTATTTCTCAATAGTGAAATACACTTTTAAAAAACTCACCTTTACGCTCGCCTTCTGTAAACTGATTCTTGATTGAAAAAGACTAAGTTTAGATCTATAATAAAAATAGAAGAGTTATGTTTAACAAAAGTATCACATTATATCATAATAAATCACTAAATATAATTACTAAAATTTTAAGAATGACTATTTCAAGATGTTCTGTAACAATTTTTAAAATGGAAAACAAAAATCAATGATTGTTTTTTATCTTAATAGTAAGAATTTTCTATTATGGTAAAAGAGGAAATAATAGGATTAATATAATAAAAATATCCTGAATGACAAAAATATTATTTGACAAAGGAAACATATTGGTTATCTCCTAATAAACAAGAGTTATCAAACTATAAGTTATTCCCAGTATCAGACAACTTCACACTTTAGTTCTTGTAAGGGTGGTTAGAGAAAGCCAGGACCAGGACCAGTGAATGGCATAGTGGTGGTCACTGGACTCCCACATAGTCGACCACAGTTTGACTCTCTAACCTGGCACCTTAAAACTCACACCAGGCACGTGTGCATCCATGTCCAAAATCCTGAGAGGAGAATGGAGAAGAAGGGACTGTGGCATGGCCATGGCCCTGGGGGGTGATTTCTCACTTTCTGTCTCTTCGTCTCTGTCTCTCTGGCAAATGCACGCACCCTATAGCAAAAACTTCTCTCTCAAAAAAAGAAAAGAAAAGAAAAGAAAAGAAACACTCAGGATCAACCAACCTATGGAGGCAAAAGTTAGCAGGCTTTCAGGGCCATATGTGGTAGACTACAATACCCCCAAAGAGTCTTCACACCAGAATCCACCCCTAGCCTCAGTCAGCCAGGGTCATGGGCACACAAGAATATACCGGGTGTGCAGGAATATAACCTACAGGCTCTAGAAAGTGCTTAACTTTGATTATTTCTGCTACTTAAAGTTCTTTTTGTTTGGGTACCTGCCTATGTACTTCTCTACTTTCAAGGGTATTCTCAACTAACAGAAAATTCTTGGACTTTCTTCCTTGGATAATTTTGTTCTATATAATATCCCACTTTGGTGCTTTTATCTCCCTTGGTTCCTTTCAGTTTGGGAAGGAAACTATAATCTAACAATCAGTTTTAAGAAGAGTTGGTTCTAAGGAACTAGAGATAACCATCTGAAGAAAAGTCAACAGATAAATGCTAAGGAAAAAGCCTCCCTCCTCCAACTGGTGATTCTTCTGAAGCTGCAATGTTTGTCTTGACTGCAGTGTCATGGTGATTGCCGTGGAAGAATTCAGTGTTGGCAAGCTATGCCATGATATAAAGCTACAGGCCACTTGGGATGGGAAGACAGAGTGGCCAGTCTCTGCGGCGCCATTGCGAAGAGGTCAGCAAAAGCTGTCTCTTAACTTCCTAACAAGAGAGAAGACATTCAGGAATGAACACATATACATCCCAACTACTTCTCCACTGTTAACAACAACAAAAAAGGTCTAGTATTCCTGTTATTTTCTGCCTTTTCATATCCATTTTTTTCATGAATCAGGTTCCTACTGATTTAAGTTTTATTTTATTTCTCCCATGAGAGAGAGCCAGAGACAGAGAGAGATGGAGGGAAGAGGCACCGTCACAGCACGATCCACCTGCAGCCAGCATGCCTGGCGTGTACAGGGAGACCTTGGGATGCAATCCAAGGACCCTCCTTTGTGGCTTCAGAAGCAGCAAATTTTGCATTACCTGTGCCACCTCAGCTGGCCCAGATTTCTACTCATTTTGTTATACAAAAGCAAAGGACATAAGTTTTAAGATTTAAAAGAGTCTTCAGGGTAAGACTGACTGTATTAAATACTCCCAGTTCTCCTTTTTCTATAGTCACTATCTGTATAGGCTGAGCTGTACCTGGATCTTCCAATAAAAGTTTTTGTTTGTTTGTTTGTTTTAGGTTTTTGCCATAGGGTATATGTGCTTGCCAGAGAGAGACAGAAAATGAGGGAAAGTGAGAAATCACCCCCTGTGGGAGATGGCCATGCTGCAATCCCTTTTCCTCCATTCTCTTCTCGGGATTTTGGGCACACACGCACACAGATCTGGCATGATTTTGAACCAGCTGGGTCTGGGACTCGAACCATAATCAGCTATGTGGGAGTCCAATGTCTTAACCACCATACCATCTGCTACCCTCCCCCCCCCCCATATAAAGTTTTAAGTTTCTGGCTCCTACTTCATTTGCTAATACTCATGTGCTTCTTGTGCAGTATTAAGCAGGTATTAGTGAAAGAGAGAATAAGACTCCTGCCGGCCCTATTGTCTGGTGGTTAAGGGAGCCGGATCCCACTTAGCCAACTCTACATGATGCAAATCCTGGCCCTGGCAACTTGAAAACCATTCCATGAATGTATGTGTACATGTCCCAACCCCTTACAGGATGGAGAACTGCAGAAAGGACTGCTGTAGCAAAACGGGGACGGCAGGTGGTGTGGCGATAAAGGACGCTGGACTCTCATATGGCCTATCATGGTTTGAGTCTTGGACCTGGCGACTTGCTTTCTCACTCCCCCAACCCCTGGTTCTGTCCCTTTCTGGTCAAATTTAAAAATAAATAAATAAAGTTAAATATAAAATAATAATAAAAATAATAATAATAATAATAATAATAATAATAATAATAAAGAAAGGATTGCAGCATGACCATGCCCCATTGTGGGGTGCTTTCTCCTTCTCCCTTTCTCCAGCAGGTGTATGTACCTTCTATTAAAAATAATAATAAGCTAGTACATATCCTATACAAATAATGAATTATACTACACACTACACTTTACTATTTATCCTTCAAATGTTAAATGTTCCTTAAGGTTCCAAACAACTTCTCATCCCTGTAACTACCACCTGTTAGGCAGCTAACCTCCCTAAGTGAGATTTTTTTCAGGCCCAAATCCTCACGCAAGAGCCAGATCCTTACGTATTTACCAAACATATTCATTTTAGTGTCTCCCAGGCCTTTTTTTTTTTTTTTTTTTTTTTTTTTGGAGAGGTTTTCGCTATAGGGTGCGTGCGCTCGCCAGACAGACAGAGAGAGACATAGAGACAGAAAGCGAGAAATCACCCCCCAGAGGGGATGGTCACGCCGCAATCCCTTCTCCTCCATTCTCCTCTCGGGATCTTGGGCACGCACGCACACGCGCCTGGCGTGAGTTTTAAGCCGCCAGGTCCGGGACGCGAACCGCGGTCGACTATGTGGGAGTCCAGTGACATAGCCATTACGCTAACTGCTGGTTCCCATCCCAGGCCTTTTCAGCATCTACGTATCTAAAATGAAATTCCTCATTTCCCTCAAACTATATCCCTCTTCCTATGTTCCCTCCTAACATGCACATCTCACCATCTAACAGATCACTTATGAAAACTATATGTGGTCCAGTTTCACTTTTCTGTTCCTTCTCACATCTATTTGGAAAACTCATGTTCATTCTTCAAGACTCTGTCCCAATGTTACTTTCTATAAGGGTTTCTGGGGACCAGCAGTTAGCATAATGGTTATGTAGCTGGACTCCCATGTAGTCGACTGCAGTTGAGTCCTGGACATGGTGGTTTAAACTCATGCCGGGCTCGTGTGCGTGCGTGCCCAAGATTCCGAGAGGAGAATGGAGGAGAAGGGATTCCAGCGTGGCCATCCCCCTTGGGGGGTGATTTCTTGCTTTCTGTCTCTCTGTCTCTCTCTGTCCTTCTGGCGAGCGCACGTGCCCTATAGCGAAAACCTCTCCAAAAAAAAAAAAAAGAAGAAGAAGAAGAAGAAGAAGAAGAAGAAGAAGAAGAAGAAAGAAAGAAAGAAAGAAAATGGAGAGATTAATTTCACCTTACTATAAGAGAAACCCTGTGAAGATGAGGTACTTACACATGGCTAAATTAGGTACTTACACATGATTTACAAATCGGTCAATTCCCTATTCTAGAATCCCTAAAAGTTTAAAAGACCTTATGACAGGGGACAAGCAGGTAGCATGGTGGTTAAGGGTGCTGGACTCCCACGTGGCCAACCATGGTTTGAGTCTTGGACCTGGCAGTTTGCTTTCTTGCTCCAAACCCCCTCCCCACCTCCCCGCCTCTGCCCTTCTCTGGTCAAGTGAAAATGAATAAATAAATAAAGTTAAATAAAATAATTCTTTAAATTGTCTTAATGCTATTTATAAAATTAAAAATTAAAAAAAAACACAACCAAACAAAAAACCCCTCTTGACAGGATATTCCTAATGGAGAGCTAAGCTATAAACTTTAGGTCTTATTGGGAAGGTACGTACACTGGTTCTATGAAAGTACAGGAAATACCTGCATGCTCAAAAGTAAAATAACAAAGACCATAAGCTAAACTAGAGAAATATTAAATATGTTTTCCCGCAACACCAAGTACTCATTGAGCATGCATTTACCATTCCTTGGTACTAAATAAACTTTCTGGAAGCTCTTCAATGTTCATAGGACACTTAAATTTCTTGCAGATAACAAATCTATTAGGAAAACACTTCCTTTCTTACTGGTCTGTCTGTAAAAATGCTCAAAGCCTTTCTGATTTCAGGTCTAGGGGGTCAGACCCCCATATTTTACATCAGTCAGGAATCTCAGCTCTCCTACCCACAGGTTCCAGCAGAGTCCAGTTCTAGAACATCCATTTATTTTTTCTTCATTAAATTTTTAATCTTTCTTCAAGCTGTCATTACAAAAATCTTTCCTCTTAACTCTTGCTTTATATATATATCCTTCTACCAATACTAGTTCCTTCTTTCTAGTTACCTCAAAATAAAGGTTTACATATACTGAAAGTGAAATTCATGCACAATCACTAAAGGATATATTTTAAAAATAAATACTAGAATTTCACATGAAAGAAAAAAACAGCTCTTGGAGCAGGTGTCCACAGTCCTTCAGAGACATCTGGAGGATCATAGGGATTTCCAGCTACAACTTATTGCGAGTCTAGTAGGAGAAAAATTAGACTCTTAAACTTTGATATTCAAACACCATAGCAACTTTAATGAGACTTGATAAGCTTTCAAGTCTGTAAACACTATGTTCATTTATCTTCCTTCCCTATTTAAAATTCATTTTACTGCGAAAAAACAACTGATTAAATATTTCCATTTTACTAAATTAATTTAAATAAAAATCAGCCAATACAAAAGAAAAATTTGATCTAAAGAACCTAACATATGTAGGTCAAATGAAACCAACACAACCTAAGAATGAGCCTTTGTCCTGTAAAAACAGAGAACAAAGTATTAGCGAAGATAACATTTATTTGCATAATCATTTTCTCAGAAATGCTAAAACACATACTTTGCCTCGATGTCAGCTTTCTCTCGTACTGCATGAGCCATCTGTTCAGTCTCAAAGTACTTCTTTTTGCCTTTCGCTAGATCTTTCACTGTCTCTTGTAATTCGGTTTGGATCTTTGTCAACTGGTCCACACACTGTAAAATATGAAAGTGCAATTATTATGGTTTTAGGTTTCAGGCCTACAGAAAATGAGTTTGTCCTAAGGACTATGCACTATGCCTTGAGGATGGAAGCCCAGGAGAAGAATCGGTACTTTAAGTGTCCTTTAACGTACAATTAAATTCCAGAGAACAGCCGGTCTTTCCATCTCAAATACTGTATCAAACTGTGTCACAGACTGCCTACCAACCAAATGAGTAGTGCTAATGACCGACATTAAGGTAAGGTGTAAGGAGAGCAACTATAAAAATGCTCCTGCTATTGGAGATATCATGGTATTTCTTTATAATCTTAATACAGTCTATTTGTTTAGGTAACTGAAGAATTCACTGCTAGGCGAGAAAGGATGGACTCTGACTGATAAGCCCGAGATGAAGGGGAGAAGCGTGAAGCATGGGTACCACGATGACAACTACTCCCCAAAACCTCCCCAGTCTCACTTGAGTACACATACACATTATACAAGAAAGGATAAACGTAGTAACTCAGAGAAATGTTTCATCAATAAACTTAGAACACTGGAACCAAAGTAACACTGCTTCAGTACCTTTACAGGTATCCAAAGTAGAGTCATTTCCCCGGTTTGAAATTAACCACGGAGAAGCTTCGCCAGCCCGAGGCTGGCTCAGAATAGCCACTCTCAAAAGGCTACTAAGCCAGAGCCAGCTTCGTGGCACAACAGTAATGCGCCCCTCAGGAGAAGTCGAATCTCACATGGCAACAAAGTATGTGACCCAGTCCGTCTAAGGCATGCTGGGAACATGCTAGCATCCGGGATCCAGCAGACTGGAGGGCTGGAGGAAGGAGGTAACAGTATGACCAGACTCTGTACAGGCTGCTTGCTTCTCTCCCTCCCTCTCTTCCCTCTTCCTCCCATCCCCCTGCACTCTCTCTTTCTCTACCTCTCCTCCCTCTGTGCACTAGCACACATGCTCGCTTTCTCTCTCTCTCACACACACGTGTGTGCATGTGCCCCACCATGAATAAAGGGGAAAAAAAAAGAACAGCAAAACTTCTGAGCTTGAAATAGTGCTGCCAGTGTTTGATGGATTCTGACGACAGCTCAGCAAAGCAGGAGGAGACGCTGGTGAGGGACTAGTAAGCAAGGATGAACAGTGTGGAGTGGAGCAACAACAAAGCAAGAATAAACTTAAACTTATGTAAATGACACACAGGCTAGTTTCCCAGAAATCATTAGGTATCAAGAAAGGACCAACTTATAGGAGTTGAGACACCTGGGAAGGTTCTGTATGAGCAGGTAAAAGTAAAATAACCATTCACATTTATTGCACACTTTTTCTTTCTTTTTTTCTTTTCTTTTTTTTTTTTTTTTTTTTTTTTTTTTTTGAGAGGTTTTTGTTATAAGGCGTGTGCGCTTGCCAGACAGACAGAGATAGAGAGACAGAAAGCGAGAAATCACCCCCCACGGGAATGGCCATGCCGCAATCCCATCTCCTCCATTCCCCTCTCGGGATCTTGGGCACACACGCACATGTGCCTGGCGTGAGTTTAAGCCACCGGATCCGGGACTCAAACCACGGTCGACTACATGGGAACCCAGCAACATGGCCATTACGCTAACTGCTGGCCCCTTATTGCACGCTTTTTAAGTATCAGGCAGTGGGGAAAGGATTTTTTTTTTTTAAAGAAATTAAATTAAACCTTTTCCCTACTGCACAAAAACCGGGCCTCTGCTTGACTTTTCAGGACTGTGTTTCACAGAAATCTGATGAGAAGACATACATAAGCTGTGCTAATTAGGCAACACTGCTTATGGACCCTGATAGGTGAACTGCATCAATCTGGAAGAAAGTACAAATGAACTATAAATATCTGGTGAAGGAGCCATGGCTTTGGGCTTCTGAGAGTATGGTGATTCTTATACGTGGACATGCTCCCTACAGGGATCTTGGAAATTCTGTCTATAGAACTGTAAAAAGAAATTTTAGTTCTTTTAGGACCCGAGGATGTCCCTATACGTGTCTTACTCCCTTGTCTGAGACCTGTTGCCCGGAGAACCAAACATTATACTGGTCAGGTGTGTGGACTGTGGCGTGCACTGTTGGGAGGACTGATTCTACTAATACCAGATGCTATGCTGCTAGCAAACTGCACTTCCTGTCCTATGTCCTTCTAAATAAAACTATGCAGATCTGACAAATCTGAATGCTTAGTTATGTCTTAAAAAAAAAGACCCACTGTGAGGACTGGTTAAGTGAACCAGATCCTACATGGCCAACCACAGTTTGAATCTGGGCCCCAGCAGCCTGAAAAACATGCCAGGTACATGTGCATGTATGACCCAAATCTTTTTTTTTTTTTTTTTTTTTTTGATGACCCAAATCTTGACAGGATGGAGAAATGGAGGAGAAAGGATTGTGGTGAGGCTATGTCCCCCTGGAGGGGTGCTTTCTCGCCCCCGCCCCCAACCCGTTTCTCTGTCTCCCTCTGGTAAGTACACATGCTCTCTGGTAATGAGAAAAAAGGGCCCTGTGGGCACTGCATAGATACTACAGTTAGTATTTCACAAGTATTTTCACATTCAGTTCTCACAACAACTCTGAGAAAGGTATCAGTAGTAGTCCCAGAGACATAACAGCAAAGAACTGATGGTACCATTTACCACGTAATGCCATTAAAGTGTGTACCCTAGTTCTGTGATGATCGTGGTTTTAAGGTCTCATATGGAGATAATTTATCTTAAAATAGTAAGCTTTTTAAGAAGTGACATACAATTAACATACCACAAAACTCATCTTTTTTTTTAGAGAGTTTTTTTTTTTTTTTTTTTTTTTTTTTTTAACTACAGGGTGCATGCACATGCGCATGCCAGAGAGACAAAGAGACAGAAAGCGAGAAATCACTCCCCCAGGGGGGAATGGCCACGCCGCAATCCCTTCTCCTCCATTCTCCTCTCGGGATCTTGGGCACGCACGCACACGTGCCCAGCGTGAAAAACTCACCTTTTTAAAGTGTATAATTCAGTGATTTTTCGTATGTTATATAACCATCACCATGATCAAATTCCAAAACATTTTCCTCACTCCAAAATCAAACTCTGTACTCATCAGCAGTCACTTTTCATTTCTGCCCATCCCAGTTAACCATTAAACTTTTTGTCTCTATAGATTTCCTATTCTGGACATTTCACATAAATGGCATCATATAATACATGGTCTTCTGTGTCTCACTACATTTATTTAGCATGATTTTAGGGTTCATCCAAGTTGGTGTATGTATTAGTACCCTATTCCTTTTTATGGCTTAATAATATTTCAATGTATGCATACACTAAAACAGTAAGTTTTTATTTTGCAGGGGAAAAAGTTTGTCTTTCCCCTTAAATTTTCATAGTCCTTATTGTAGACAAAGCTCTTTTTTAGTAAGTGATATGATGAAACCCTGGCACTCCCACAGAGAAAAGCATCTAATAATGCTCTGCTTGCAGGCGAGATGAGCTGAGAGTGCTTCCTGGCTACAATTAGATATTAAGAACCAACACTGAGCATGCTCTGAAAAATACAAGCGAGTTTCATGGGGAAAATGTGATAGGTTGTTTAAAACAGGAATCCAGTGTCAGGTATTTATATTTAAAGTATTCATCAAAAAAGATACTTGAGGGGCCAGTGGAGAGCGTAATGGTTAAGTTATTGGACTCCCACATAGTTGACCGAGGTTCAAGTCTTGGACCCACTGGCTTAAAGCTCACACTGGCCACGTGTGTGTGTGTGTGTGTGCCCAAAATCCCAAGAGGAGAATGGAGGATAAGGGAAAGTGGCGTGGCCATCCCCCCAGGGGATCATTTCTTGCTTTCTGTCTCTCTGTCTCTTGGGCAAGCGCATGTGCCCTATAGCAAAAATCTCTCTCTAAAAAAATAAAAAGGTACTTGGTCTTGAAACTAGCAGATGGTGTAATGGTTACGACACTGGATTTCCACATGGCTTACCATCGTTTGAGTCCTGGACCTAAAGTCTTGAAACTCACACCAGGCGTGTGCACCTGCATGCCCCAAATTCCGAGAGGAGAATGGAGAAGAAGGGATTGTGGCATGACCATCCCCCTGGGAGGTGTAATTTCTCGCTTTCTTTCTCTTTGTCTGTCTCTGTCTCTTTGGTGAGCACACACTCCCCATGGTAAAAATCTCTTAAGAAAAAACAAAGACAAAAACAAAAATCTTGGTCTTGAGAAAATTAAAGAACAAAAATCCTGTGGTGGTATACAAGCAACAAAGGTCTGCTGATTTAAAGATCCTGAGAGGAAAGTGAACAGTAGGACAAAGATTTCCCTGGGGACTGTGCATCATCTATACATGGTTTTAGTATGTCCATACAAACGAATACCATGGGTACCTGCATATGAGTGCACACGGTGTGCTCACACACACGCACAACCGCCCTCCTCATATCCTTACCCTTTGATGAACAAGACATGTCTATTTAGGCCTGAGGTCAAACATTTTATAGAGATTATTTCATTCATTTTCATCTTTAAAATGTTTGTTTTTTTAAAGAATTACTTATTTTATTTGTTGTTGTTGTTGTTGTTATTATTATTATTATTACTATTATTTGACCAGAAAGAGAGAGAGAGAAAGGGAGAGTGAGAATGCGAGTCACCAGGTCTGGGACTTGAACTGTGGTTGCCCATGTGGGAATCCAGCACCTTAACTACTGTACCACCTGCTGGCCCTTAATTCATTTTCATCTTTAAAGAGCTATTAGTTAACAGATTATTTTCTATATGGACCACATACCAAATGCATTTTGTGATCGTTCACATCTTTAAGAGAATCCTCAAAAATCTTAATAACTCTGGTTGACTCTATTTCTACTAGCATAAGCTTCTTTAGATAAGCTTCTAAGATACTGTTTATCAAACATTAGATAGCCTGTGGGCACAATGAAGGCATCTATTGTGATGTTTTTTTTCTCTAGCACTCAGTAAATTCACAATGAAGTGTTTTCACCAAAATGAACTATTTCAAGTCTGAATAATCTGGGTTCTTCTTCAAAGAAAAGTGCTATGCAACATAGCAAAATACCAAAAATATTTGTTAGCTAAAAGTCATGAAACTTAGTTTGAAAAGCAGATGATTACCTGGGATTCTCTTCACAACTCTGAAAATAAATGTCTCCTATAAGAAGAATCCACTCTTCTGGGATGGACTAAGTGATGTACTTAAACAGAAGCTTAATAATGCCTATGGTAAGAAAAGCCCTGGTGTATACACCAAGGAAAATGAAAACACTACCTCATGGAGCTATCTGCACTCCCAGGTTCACTGCAGTATTATTCACAACGGCCGAGATGCAGAAATGCCCTAAGTGCACATGGTGTGCACACACACACACACACACACACACCACCACCCTCCTCATATCCTTACCCTTTGAAGAACAAGACATGTCTCTTTAGGCCTGAGATCGAACATTTTATGGAGATTATTTAATTCATTTTCATCTTTAAAATGCTTGTTTTTAAAAATAATTATTTTATTATTTATTTATTTATTTATTTATTTATTTTTGACCAGAGACAGAGAGAAAAAGGGAAAGTGAGAAAGCAAGCCACCAGGTCCGGGATGAGTGAATGGATCAAAAAAAACTATGGTACATAAACACAATGGAATATTATGCAGTGTTAACAAAAAAAGAGAGAGATCCTGCCACTTGCCACAACATGGCTGGACCGAGAGGACATTACGTTAAGCAAAATAAGTCAGACACAGAAAGGAAAATATTGCATGATCTTACTTATACATGGAAGCTAAAAAACACACAGAGACAAAGAATAAAAAGGTGTTTGCTAGGGGCAGGAATGGGAGAGATGGATACAAAGACAACGTTGCAAATATACAGGATACATAAAGTTAGATATTTAATGTACAACGTGAGGACTATAGTTAATAATATTGTATACTACTTGGGATTTTTGCTAAAAGAGTAGACATTAGGTACTCTTGTCACAAAAAAAGAAAAAAATCAGTCACCTGTATAAGAAGATATATAAATTTGCTTGACTACAGAGCTAGTTCACTACGTATATCAAAACATCATGTTGAATATCCCTATAATATATATTTTATATATATATATGAGAGAGAGTATTATTCCATGATTCTTCACCATTACAGTCATCATTATCTAGACTATGGAAACTACAGGACAAATACATCTTCTTCCATGAATACTATATGGAGGAAAAAAACTTGGTGGGATGCTTAGATCAAGAAAAATTCTAAAGAGAGAACAGAAGGATAGTTACCAAGGGTCTGGAGAAATGGAGAGATACTGGCCAAAGGGTACATACTTAGAGTTAAAAGATTAATAAGTTCCAGAGACTTAATGCAGTACATGATGACTATAATTAATAATAATGTGTACTTGGAGTTTGCTAAGAGAGTACATCTTATGTATTCCCACTACAAAAAACAGAGGGGAATAACTATGTGAGATGACAAATATGTTAATTAGCCTGATTTTTGATAATCATTTCAGAATGTATCAAAACATTATGTGCTACTCCCTGAACATATACAATTTTTATTTGTAAATTATACCTCAATAAGGCTGAAAAAATAATACTGAAAAAAAGGAAAGCTGGCAAAAGCTGGGTGAGCCAGGCCGCTGTCACCTCAGGACTGTTCAGAATTATAAGCCTAACTCCATAGATTTGAAAAATGGCAACAAATTAAAGTGTCAGCATCTTTATAGTTCAGCATCTTTGGACGTGGAGTATGTAGACTCACTGTTGCCTGCGAATTCTCTGCAATAATCCCTTTAAAATGCTTGGAATTGTACATTGGATAATTATACAAAGTTCTAGATTGTAACATGGGGATCCCTGATAGTTCACAAAGCCCTTTATTTCTTGTTCTCTTTACTTGGATTTTTATTCCAATTCCTACCTTACATGGAAAGATATAAAATTCAAAAGGACAAACCAGAAACACGGGAAGGCCAATAGAAATGTTTTAAAGTACTTCTTTTTAATCACTGTTGTATCCAACTGCCTTTGATTTGTGGAGCCTATATTTTAAGAGTATTTCAGTGTTCTCCATGATTGGGGAAAGTATGCCAAAATGGTATATATTTTTTGGCAAGACGCTCTGGCTGTGTAGTCATTGAGGAGACTTAGCACTATTTCATGCATAGACTCTTACATCACAAAAGAATATATAAATATATTCATAAAGTTCCATATAAATTTCAGGTTCCATTTGGAATGGAAGCTGAATATACACATCCTTTCGAAACCCTAATTCTTGGAACTGGATTTTTCATTGGAATCTTGTTCTTACGTAATCATGTTCTTCTCTGGGCATGAGTGATTGTGCGTTTGGTTGAAGCTATTGATGTTCACAGTGGGTATGATATTCCCCTCGGCCCTCTAAACCTCATCCCTTTCTATGCTGGGTCTCAGCATCACAACTGCCACCACATGAACGTCATTGGAAATTATGCTACAACGTTGACATGGTGGGACAGATTGTAAGGAACAGACTCTCCGTTTAATGCCTACAATGAACAGATGAAGAAGAGTGAGAAAAAGGCTGAATAAATATCTCACGAAAACCTTCCTGAAGAGCTAAAGATCAAAATGTCATAGACTGAGCCACGTCATTTGATAAAGTGAGTGATTGAAACTGCCAAATCAGGCATAGTCAACACGGAAAATTTTCACTCTTGCCTGGAGCTGACCATGCTTTTCTTAGAAGAATCTTTGGACTGCTATTTACTACTGACATCTATAAATGAAAGCAATTCTGAATAGATGTAAATGGAGTATTTACATCGAATACTAAACATTTTTTCAAGTTATTTGGCTTTTTTAATTAAGGAGCTTTATTTCTGCTTTTTACCCTTTCATTTTTGTATATCAAGTTTTCATTATACTTCAAGCTGTAAACTGAAACTGTGTGAACTGACTTGCTGTATTTGCACTTTGAGCTATTAAAATAAACATCATTTTTGTCTGATTTAAAAAAAAGGAAAGAAAAGCCTTAGTATGACACCTACTCAGCTCTTTTCCAATAGTTACTGGTATTGTGCAGATACAGAAATGAGTAAACATTAAGGCTCACGTTAAGTTTACATTAAGGCTCAGACAGCATACAAAATGATGACAAATGTGCATACTGTAATTTAGGATCCTACTGAAGAAATTAAAAGTATTGTTCTCGAGTGTGACACAGAGGCTAAAATAGATTTGCTAATAACCTGAACATAGGAATAAAAACAAAAGTCACATGGGCTAATACATCAAAGTCCCATAAATATTAGGTGTGGGACCCAGTAATCATACCCTGGAATTTATCCTAAGGAAATAATTTAAAACAAAAAAAACGGAGCCAGCTGGTAGCATGCTGGTCGGGAAGGCTGCATCCCACATGGCCTACTGCACAGTTTGAGTCCCAGACCCACTAGCGTGAAAACATGCTGGGCACATGCGTGTGCATGGCCAAAATCCAAGGATAAGGGAGGAGACGGGATTGTGGCATGGCCATTGAACCTGGGGATGCCTTTGCATGTTCCCTCACACACTCTCTTTCTCTGTCTGTCTCTGAAGAGTGCATGTGCCCTACAGCAAACTTAAAAAAAAAAAAAAAAAAGTTAACTTTCACTGCAGACTTAGTGGTATTGTCTGAAAACAGAGGGATGATTAAAACCAAATACATGGAAAATTCATTCAGAAATTTAAAAAATAACACAAATGTTATGAAGAAACATGAACAATGAATTTGTTAATAAAGACAATGAGGAAAAAGTACTATCTTAAAACATTATCTATGTATTAATTACAACTATTATAGACACTCAGATGATAAAAAGAGTAAGAGAATTAAGTAGTCTCCTAAGGTAAATGAGATATATGTATTTTACTGTAAACCTGTATAAGTATTAAATTTCAAGTGTTTTTTTTAAAAATTACATAGGATCGGGTATAATGGTTATGTTGCTGGACTCCCACATAGTTGACCACGGTTCAAGTTCTGGACCCAGCGGCTTAAACTTATACCAGGCACATGTGCGTGCATGCCCAAAATCCCAAGAGGAGAAAGGAGGACCAGAGATTGTCTCTCTGGCAAATGTACCTGCTCTATAGCAAAAATCTCTCTTTAAAAAAAATTGCATAGGATTCAGAACTAGAAAGTAGTATATTCAAGATCCTTGATCATTTTGACCTTTTTTTCAGCCTCAGTTTCATCATTTGTAAAATAATACGTAACAATTAAGAGTATTATAAAAATTTAACAAGACTGTAATATAGTAGTAATGTCAAACTTTAAATGATACACAAATGTGAATCACAATTATTTCAAGGAAGGTAAGTAAATTAGTATAAATGTGAAAGATAAGAACAAAAGCATGCCAACATAGAAAGAGCAAAAAGTCTTAGGTTATTGCAGTTCTCGTTCTGATTTATAAGCAAATGTCAGCCTACAGAAAATGATTTGGAAAAGGCTACAATATAGTTTTCATTATCAACCATCGTTACAATTCTTATTGAAACCTCAAGCCCTTCGTAACTGTAATTTGTATTTGTTTCTAAGTGTTACCAAAGAAAATAATTAAACAATAGAAAAATTAAAAGGATTATAGACTTTAAAATGTTCTGGGGCATTTTAAGAATTTTAAGTCAAACGGTTCTGATCCTAACAGAATGACTGGATGAAAGTATCCTCCGGTAGTCTGGAAACTATAGAAGTTGGGCAAAATACATTTTTAAAAAACTGCTAGCATTAAAGAACAACACACACTGCACTTGAAGGACGGTGAGACCTGGGAGAAGGGAACCATGCCTGGGTAAGTTCTACTCACCTTGGCTTTTTCCCTCAGGGCCTTTGTTGAATCATAGCACAACAAATCAGACACAACAGGCTGAAAGAGCAGGAATTTGAGAGGCAAAGACCTGGCAAGAAGGATACTACAAAGAAGTAAGTCCAAAAATCTGCATGCAATTTCCCATCGAGTCATTAGTTGACTTCCAAAAGGCATGTGTGGGTTGGAAATCCAACAACTCCGGTAGAGAACAGTAGCTGACAGGCAAATGACTGAGCAGAGACGAGAGGACCAGGGCAGTTACCTGACCTCAAGGAGACAAAGTCTTGCCCAAGGACAAGGTCTGGGTAAGCACCTCACACCCTCAGTGAAGACTCCAGGACGAAGTGAAATAGACCAGCCCTAAAGGCTTAAAACCAAAGGCTAATGGGGTGAAAGATCCGATAGCATTACATCTGCCTGTGAGAAGAAAACATTCTTTTAGAAAAGAGCATCTTTTAGAATTTCTATCATTTTTATCCAGAATGTCCAGCATTCTGAGCCATACTAAAACAGCAGACTCAAATAACTGAAAACCAAGAAAAAACACCAGAAAATAAAAAGAAATCTACAGTGATTCAGAGGGTAGAATTATTATTAAACAGGAGTTTAATAATTCCAGTAGTTATGTGACTAAGACGATAAGGGAAAACATGAAGAATTGTGCCAGAAACATGGAATCTATTTGTAAGAAGTCAGATAAAAAAAAAACTTAGAACTGAAAAATACATTAAGATTCCAAAAGGAGAATTTTAAAAACAGATTAGGAGTCGCAGAACAGAGCATTAAGAAACTACCAGATAGACCAATAGGAAATATTTAGATTGAAGTACACAGAGAAAAAAGGGTAGAAACAGAAAAATGGAGAAAGGGTACAAAAGACACACAGACAGAGGCAAAAGGTTTAACAGCATGAAAGGCACAATGGGGAGGAAAATTGAATTATAAAGTTGCAAAATTTTTATGTCATTCATCTGGTGGCAAAATACTAATTAAAGATACACACCGATAAGCTAATTGGAACAAGGATTAGGGAGTAGAAGTACTGATTCAAGGCAATATAATATGTTAAGAAGGCATACTGGAATCTCTAGAGTAATTACCAAAAGAATAATGCAGTATTATAAAATTAAGAAGCTAATAGGGAAGGAAAAATTGATAGTAAAAAATACAAGAATACTCAACATCACTAACCATCAGAGAACGTAAACCAAAACCACAGTAAAATATTACCTCACACCTGTTAAGACAGCTATTATTAAAAAATATATATTAGCAAGGCTGTGGAGAAACTAAAACCCTTATACACTGAAGGTAGGAATGCAAAATGATGTAGCCATTATAAAAAATAATTCTGGTAGTTTTATTGAAACTTTTGGGAAAATAGAAAATCTTAGATTGTTATTTTCAAGATTTCTGGGGATCATCATGTGGGTAGAGTTGCAAAAGAAAGAGGCGACTGGGAAAAACAGAGCTCAGGGATGGGAAGAAAGACTGAATTTTCTAACCCACTAAGCCCCTGGATCTGGCTATGAATGAAGTCCTAGAATATTCAGTTATACAAGCTAATACATTCTCTTCTTGGCTTAGGCCAGTTTGAAGTGGGTTTCTGTCACCTAGAACCCTAGATTCCTGAAAGGTATGCCCAATATGTATTTTATGTTTAAAAATTGTTTAGATGGAACATAAACCCCATTACTATCAGATATAAAACAAGTTAATTCACAGATATGAGGACCTGTCATATCTCACCAAACTTTCTTTGCCCGGAATGTTAGCTAAATTTACAACTGAGACCATTCCACCAAGGAAAAGAGAAAAACACAAGAGGTATGAAACTACTTTAAAATATTATGATACTGAAAAGGATGGAAATTTCCAGTAAATACAAACAGATTTGGTAATACACTGACAATGTAAAATAGTATTTCTTCCTGGTTAGGAAATTATACTAGTTATTCTCTGGCCCTACCTTCTATTCTTTTTGCATAATTAGGGACACACACACACACACACACACACACACGTAAGCACACATTTTCTCCCAACTCAAAATCATTGATCATTGTCATTGGGAAAACCATTGATTTGCCATGTTTGCTAAGAAAGAGTAATTTTTGGCAAAGATAAAACATAGACATTCTTAGGTCAGCAGATGGCATGGCAGTAAAGGCAGCTGGTTCCTACATGGCCGACTGTGTGGTTCAAGTCCCAGACCTGGTGACTTGAAAATCATGTGAAGTGTGTGTGCGTGCATGCCCGAAGTCCCAAGAGGAGAATGGAGGAGAAGGGATTGTGGTGTGGCCATCCTCCCAGGGGGTGATGTTTCACTTTCCCCCTCACTCTTTCCCTAGCAAGCACACATGCCCTATAGGAAAAAAAAAAAAAAAAAGACAAATGCACTTAAACCAAAGGCACCCTAAAGAAATTAAATTTTATATACATATACATATGCTGATTTCATGCTTCCAAAATAATATTTGGCAAACATAGAAGGTTAGTTCCTTTTAGTTTTTGTTAAAAATAAGTTCTGAAAATCCAAATGACAACTAGAATCAAAATACTGGATATTTCTGAAATACTATTTCCTAAAATAATTACTTTAATATTATCTAAGGCTTTAATACTTCTACAAGAAAACTTTATTATTAGGAAATTATGAAAATAAGTTTATTATAGTTGGTCAACTTCCTTTAAATTATTATGCAAAATGGCTTACGCTAAAACTAACATAAATTAATGTAATCTTTTTTCAAGACTTAATGAGATTAATAATGCAACTATATTAATGTGCACCAAAACTACATCAAAATGGTAAAACTAAGATCTATTTACAATGAGTTAAGCTGAAGATATTTTCTTTCTTTTTTTATTGCCAGTGAGCATGTGCATTCACTGGAGAGACAGCCAGAAAGACAGAAATGAGAGAGAGAGAGAGAGAGAGAGAGAGAGAGAGAGAGAGCGCGCCTCCCCTCCCCCCCACCTCGCCACAGAACGTTATCAAGCTGTAATTCTTTTCCCTCCATTTTTCCATCCTGTTAGGCCTGCATGCTCTCACACGTGCCTAGCATGTTTTTCAGGCGTCTGGGGCTGAGATTTGGGTGCAGTTGGCTATGGGGGATTCGGCTCCCTTTGCTTAGTGCTTAACTATTGCACTATGGGGTTGGCCTGAAAAGCAGTATTTTCTTTTATTTTCTTTTGAGAGGTTTTTGCTATAGGGCCCATGCACTCACCAGAAAGACAGAGAGAGACAGAGAGACAGAAAGCGAGAAATCACCTCCCGGGGGGGGAATGGCCACAGCACAATCCCTTTTCCTCCATTCTCCTCTCAGGATCCTGGGCACACACGCACACGTGCTTGGCGTGAGCTTAAGCCACCGGGTCCGGGACTCAAACCACGATCGACCACATGGGAGTCCAGTGACATAGCCATCACGCCAACTGCTGGTCCCAAAAAGCAGTATTTTAATTCTTTTTTTTTTTTTTGGAGAGGTTTTTGCTATAAGGCACGTGCGCTCACCAGACAGACAGAGAGAGCCAGAGAGACAGAAAGCGAGAAATCATCCCCCAGGAGGGATGGCCACGTCGCAATCCCTTATCTCCGTTCTCCTCTCGGGATCTTGGGCACGCACGCACATGTGCCCGGCGTGAGTTTTAAGCCACCGGGTCCGGGACACGAACCGCGGTTGACTACATGGGAGTCCAGCGACATAGCCATTACACTAACTGCTGGTCCCTAAAAAGCAGTATTTTCTAAGAAGTGTTTAGTAAGCTTTCTGAATATCCATAGATTAAAAATACACTCACCTTCATCAGTTCATAAAATATACTAGTTAAAGGGAACATTTTGAAATCAGAAAACCCTAGTAAAATGCCAACTTGAAACATTTGAGACCATATAGAAAAGCTCAAAGTAGTAAATGCAACTTAGCATAATCTTACAGATTATAAATGCAGCATTGAAATAGTAAAATGAATGTAACAACAGAAACAGAAACGATACCCTTTTTAGTTGCTGTTCTTTTAAGCTTCTCACTGTCCTTGCAGGCTCAGATATGAAGTTTTTATAGTTTTCACATATATTGATCCGAGACTGGGCTACCTGCATTGTTCCCTCAAGAAAAGATTTCCAAACGGGATACATGCTCCTAAATTCAAAGAGGGATAGAAAAGCATTAGGCAGGGAAAAGGAAGAAAAAACTGGCTAATCTTTTACTCACTGGCTAGCACTGACAAACAGAATACATGCCTTCTGTATCGCTGTAAATGAATTTATACTGGTTTATAGGCAATACTTGTTTTTTAAATCTTTAACAAGCAACACGCCACACCACAGCTTGCTGTCATTTATTGCTGGGTAGAAAAACAAGCTCTTTATTACTCTGTATAAACATCTCATAAACTGCTGCTCATAGGTTACAATAAAACAAAGCCAGTTTTGACACTCAGTTACTGTACTAAAAGCTAGAGCCACTATACCTTATGTTCTGGAAGATCCTTCAACGAAGTCATGTTAAGGATTGTTTAAAACTACTTTTAGCACAATATGAAGTAGCACAGCAGATACTCTATTCCTCTACAGCTCAGAAATAGGGAGTTTTCTTAATAATGGAGAAAAGGGATACGAAGATTACAATTCTAGATCAAACTATCACTACAGAAATTATTATTCAGACTCTAGAACTTTCACTGCTATAGTCATCAATATGAATATCTGGCTTTATTATTTCATTAAGGTGTTTTCCCAATTTACAGATGAAGTAACAGGCTCAGAGAGATTCACAAAATCATTCTAACTCACATAAGAATATGGTAATACTGACATAAAAATAAAGGTTGGATACCCCCAAAGTAGATTCTTTTTACAACTACATCACATTATTCTGAAGTAAACTGATGTAGCTGGGGAAAAAAAAAATCACGAACAACTGCTTATATGCTTGAGAAATCTATTTTGTCTGACAAAAACAACCTACAGTATTGTGGCTCCACGTCTGTCTCTCTGCTGTAACAATGCTTAGCCAACATCATGCTTGCCTTGGATTCCAACAAGTCCCATCACTTTCGCTTGATGAATGTGCTCAGTAATCTTCTGATGAAGTCAAAAAATTACTCATCCTTTGCTTTTTCTACCCAACCTCCTTTACAAACCTAATCATTGCTATTATGCTCCTATACTAGTTATAAACACATGTTATATTCAATGATGAATAGTATTTTGTTTTTAAAACCATGATACAGTGAAAATTTTTAAAGACTGTAATATTCATCTCCTGAGATATCCCTTCTGGTGTTCACACAGATTTCTACTACAGAAATGTATGAAACTATTCTGCTACATGAAATGCTAACTGTGTAGCTAGCATGATAGTGTAAAAATAAGGGGGAAAAAGGGGGCCCTCAACCTAATTAGGATTTAAAAAACTTGATAAACCGGGCCAGCAGGTAGCACAGAAGTTAAGATGTTGGATACCACATGGCCAGCTGTGTGGTTCGAGTCCTGGACCCAGAGGCCTGAAAATCACACCAGCACATGTGAATGCAATGTCCAAAATCTTGACAGGAGACTGGTGGAGAAGGAATTGTGGCATGGCCATTCCCCAGGGGTGATTTCTCACTTTTCCTCTCTCTCTATTTCCCTCTGGCTAGTGCATGCATCTTAGCAAAACACCACTATAAAACTATAAAAAAGAAAAAAAGAAAAAGAAAAAGAAGGATAAACTGCAGTTTTTAATCAAGGAGTCTTATAAATTAGTTCATGTAACACCAAATGAATCAGTTTAGGTAAAAATATTCATTTACTTAGAATGTATTACCATCCCTTCAAAAAGATTCAATGTGTTGCAAAAACTGTCAGCATAAAAGAACTGGTGGATTTAAGAGCAGCAAAAATAAAGTCTTCCGCTGTCTCAGTGTATGACATCTGATGAAACTTGCCTTAGACCCTTCTAAAGAGTCCGCATGATCGGGACCGGCAGTTAACGTAATGGCTGTGTCGCTGGACTCCCACGTAGTCTACCGTGGCTCGAGTCCCGGACCCGGTGGCTTAAACTCATGCCAGGCGCGTGTGCGTGCGTGCCCAAGATGCCGAGAGGAGAATGGAGGAGAAGGGATTGCGGCGTGGTCATTCCCCCTGGAGGGTGATTTCTCGCTTTCTATCTCTCTGTCTCTCTCTGTCTGTCTAGTGAGCGCACGCGCCCTATAGCAAAAACCTCTCCAAAAAAAAAAAAAAAAAAAAAAAGAGTCCGCATGATCAGCCCATTGTCTGAGAAGATAAATTCTTTTCAGTGAGAATTCTTCAGTGATCAGTTCTTCGCAGTGAAAATGTAGTGCTATGCTATGTAACTACTGGGTCGTTGGGAAAGTCATGGTGCATTTTGGTGTAGAAAAAGACGTCATGACTTTTCTGATGACCAAATATTAATTTATACTTAAAATGTATTTTTTAAATTGTAGTGAAAATGAAAAACAACCATTGTGAATTGTGATAGAAAAGAAGAGAGGGAGGAGAAAAAGGAGGTAAAAAAGGAAGGACCCTTCCTTTGTCCACGTTCTTCCATTAGAGTAGCACCTTTTCCCCTTTCCCCTTTACCTACTTAAGTGCCATTTACCCTTCAAATCCCAACTATAGTAAAATGTAACTTCTGCTCCAAAGGCTTTCATGATCACCACCAAGCAACCTTTACACTCAATCAAGTTCCTCTTTGTTATCATAGCTCTAACACTTTTCCCTTGATTACAAGTATGTTTATATTATTGTGTAGTTAATGTCTGTCCCGGTCACTATAGTGAAAATTCCATAAAGCAGGATGTAATGTCTTGCTACTACATTCCTAGATTTAGCAAATATATAATGGCTACACGAATGTGTACTAAATGAGTAGAAAAATGTGTAAATTATGAAAACTTTACAATAAAAGGATATTTTCATTATCAATAGTTTAAAAAGATACCTTTATAAATTAGCAGATTTATAGCAAGCAAACATATCCTGAATAATACGTATGATGGAAACATAGAATTCAGTTACCAGTCGGAAGACCTGGGTTTAGGTTCTAGTTTAACCAATATAAACATATGTAGCATATCTCACTATACTTTCATTTTTTCCATTGGATAATGGAAAATTTTTTTAAAAAAATAGCCACACCGAGTATCTCATAGGCCATTTTAACAATTATGTACAAAAGATGTAAAAGTTCTAGGCACACAAATCCTTTTAAGTAAATAAATAGTAATAGCTGCAGAATTATAGCAGAAACAGAAGTATTTCTTGTTATTACAATAGCGGGAGTTCCAGTGGTCGTGGTGTTTTTCATGCTAATTAGGGGAAAAAATAATAACCATGGGTCATAATTTTTTTTTAATGTTGTATTTCACTATGTGTCACATGAAGTCATTTTGAAGGATAAAGAAAGACATTCACTTTATCCTACTCCCTTTCCACCATCTCTCACCCCTTCTATAATGGTCATTCTCAGTTCCTTATCCAGACTAGGTTTCACAGTCCATCAGTACAGTCACTCCCTTATGCACACCATTATTATTCTCACGCCTCTCTCTTTCTATCATTTTAGCCTATAAGCTCCTACCTTGGGTAAATCCAAAACTCTGTTCACAGTATACCCAAGTCTATGGTAGTTACGTGGCTGCAAAAATAGATCATCATATTATCTGGTCTCACTCTAAATTGATGTCAAATAATTTGAAGTAAACTCTTAGTACTATACAGCAATCCTACTATATAATCTTAATCCATTTATTTTTTCCAATCTTCCTCTTTCCTAACTTTGAACAGGACCATGCTTTCAGCTGACAGTGAAGCTAACAGAAGACAATGTTCCATGTTCTCACAACTTCTGCCCATTCTCCTCGTCTCTGCCCTCAGAGTCTGCCATCCCTCCTATTGTTTCAAAGAACTAATTATGCTCTGAAGACCAACCCTTCACATTTATACTGCATTATACCTCTCACTCAAAAATACCAATCCAATAATCTATGATATCAATTTCCCCCCTCTACTGGATCATTCTCATGGACAAATAAATATGCTACATCTCCATTTTCATAAAAACAATGTGCCATAGATCCTGCATTTCTCTCCAACTACTACCCCATGTCTGTTTCCTGTTTACAGCAAAACTTGTCTGTTTACAGCAGAACTCCTTGAAAGAATTGTCAAAACTACGTTTTCACTTCCTCTCCTACTGGTCTTTCTTAATGCTATTCACATCAGACTTTGGGGTCCACCATGCTTCTGAAATTGTCTCTCAAGGTCACCAACGATCTCTCTGTGGCTAATCCCAACAGTCAATCCAAGTATTGATTTTATTACTTAACCTATCAGCAGCACTGACCAGTTTATCCTACTTGAAATGCTTTCTTCACTTGGCTTCTAGAACATTGCTATCTTGGTCTACTCCTACCTACGAGGCACTCTTTATTTTCCTTTGCTGGCTCCCCTTCATTTCCCCGCCCTATAAATGCTGGAGTGTCCCAGAGTCAGTGTCTCTGAGTTATATCCCTAATGACTTTAAAATATGATCAATACTGACTATATCTGAATTTTTAATTCCTGTCTGATACCTTTCCCTAGCTCCCATCTGCCTGTTTAACATAGTCAACTTGCATATTTAGTAGACATCTTAAACCTAAAATGTCCAAAACTAAGTTCTTGATTCTCCTAAAATCTTTCCTGTAAATCTACTTCATCTCATCAACAGCTACTCAAACCTAACTGCTCAAGCCAAAACCCCTAGAATCATCATGGAGTCCTCTTTTTTCTCATATCCTGTATCTGCTCCAACAAGAAATCTTGTTTACTAGCTTTGAAAAAAAAAATAATGAAATCAGATTATTGGCTCTCTCCCCTGGAACCATCAAGTTTTGAACCACCAACATCTTGGGCCTGGATTCCTTCCATGGACCTGACCTCTCCGCTTTCGCCCTTATTGTCCAACCTCTGTGTTCTACACAGAGCAGCAAATGCAGTGCCACTGGTCACTGACGCTCTGTACTATCCTTACTATGCTTATTGTACTGGCCTCATCGCCAACTGTCTAATTGCTTTACTGTATGTCTCTCCTCCCTAGAATGCAGGCTCCATGCAGCACAGCACTGCTTTATTCAGATTGTACCCCCGGTCCTACAAGAGTGTAGAGCTTAGTGGGCACTGAATACATACATGGCAGAGAAGAAGAGAAGGAAATGATAGAGCCTGCTTTCGAACTCAAACTCAGATTTGTCTGGCTCCCAAACCTCTGCTATTTTGGTCCCAATAACAATGTAAAAAAAAAAAAAAGAAAGAAAGAAAGCAAAAAGTTAAAAAAAAAAAAAAGACCTCTTTATTCTGGATTGTGTATCCTAAGTCCTTTGTATATATTTGGCATAATTTTTGTTTCATTCTATACCATTATTTTCATTATTTTCTTATCTTGTTTATTTAACTTACATTTTAAACTAAGAGATAGGTACCTTACAGTTTTATATTAGTAGTCTAACTGAAAAATAACACTTGCCATAATTATAGGTAGTAAATACAAAAAACATTCATCCACATACCACCTAAGATGCTGTACACTATTTCTTGAATGAGTATCACACTGGAACAGAGAAAACCTACCCAGAAAGAACCTTTATTTAAGAAACAAGCCAACATATTCATCTCGACTGTGGTAATGGCCTGTACGTGTGGTAAAACTGCATAGAGCATAATATGCATACACACATACACACACACACACACACACACACACACACACACACACACACACAGAGCATATAAAGCTGATGGATTTTTTTTTTTTTTTTTAGAGAGAGAGATTTTTGCTATAGGGTGTGTGCATTTGCCAGAGAAACAGAGAGCGACAAAAAGAAATCATCTCCCAAGGTGGATGACCATGCCGCAATATCTTCTCTTCTATTCTCTTCTTGAGATTTTGGGCATGCAAGCACACACATACACACATAAATGCCTGGTGTGAGTTTTAAGCTGTGGGGTCTGGGACTCAAACTGTGGTCAACTACATGAGAGTCCAGTGATGTAACCATTATACCATCTGCTGGTCCCTGATGAATTCTTTTTTTTTTTTTTTAAATTATTTTATTCATCAATTTTTTTTTAATTTGATGAGAGAGAGAGAGAGAGAGAGCGAGAGCGAGCAAGCAGGGCCAGGTCCAGGACTTAAACTGTGGTTGGCCATGTAGGAGTCCAGCACCCCAACCATGCCACCTGACAGCCCTAAAGCTGATAAATTCAACTACATTGGCAGACTGTATCAGTATCAATTTCCACTATAGTTAATGCAAGATGTTACCACTAGAGGAACTGGGTGAAGAATACATGAGCACTCTTGTGTTATTTCTTATAACCACATGTGAAGATACAATTATCCAAAATACAAAGTTAGGCCCAGTCTCTGTGGTGCAGTCAGCAGCATACCACACTGAACTGCTCACTGTTACTTAATGTGCATATTTTCTCATGCTCTGTGCCTTTAAGGTGTTACTTGTGCTTAGAATTCCTTTTACTTAAATGTCTGCCTGGCAGAATCTTCAAGACTCAGTTCCATAGACCTTGGTTTTCCTTTATGGTCCTAATACATTGTTGCTAGAACACAAGACTGCACCTGCTTATAGTGGCTATCTCCTATAAGCGCCTAAAGGAAACACTGTACCTTCTAGTCCTTCCAATCCTGAAGTCTACTTTAAAATTTGGCAAATAGTAGATATTTCATATGTATCTTATGAATAAAGAATGAATGAATAAGTGTTTAAATAGTTGTGTGACTTTTAGTAAGGCATGTAATCCAAAACATAGTTTCCTAGTATAGAAAAAGAAAATACTTACAGCTACCTCACAGGGTTGTTTTGATTATCATGGGACATGAGTCAAAGTTCCTAGCAGAGTGGAACTGTGCATACAGTAAATTTTTAGTAAATATTGACTTAAAGTACTTTTTAAAATTAAGTTTTCCAACCCAGCAGATGATGTGGAGGCTAAGACACTGAATCCCACATAGCTCACTCCATGGTTCAAATCTCAGACCCAGTAGCTTAAAAATCACACCAAGCAAGTGTGTGCGCATGCCCAAAACTCTGAGAGGAGAATGGATTGCAGAATGGCCATCATCCCTAGGGGATGATTCCCACTGTCTCTCTCTCCCCAGCAAGCACATGTGCCCTACAGGAAAAAAAAAAAAAAAAAAAAAAAAAAGTTTTATAAGGTACCCTGGAAGCATAACCTACTGATCCTTATTTCTTTGGTAACCTAAATCCTAAATTTTAAACAAACTTGGTCTGTAGCAATCTGTAAGTTGCTTCTTTATCACCCAATAAGCAATGCTGATTTCCTCATTCTAGCAATATAACAATATCTAATGTCACTCTCTCACTTCAAAGTTTTGTCTTACTTGCGTCTTTTACCTAGAATTTTATCTCCTCTTTTTCCCCTTAGCTGAACTTTGTAGATACTCAAAAGTCCACAAGAACGCCTGTATTGTTATTTCTGTTTTAATGCTCTATATTGCAATCACACTGTTCTACTACTTATAGTTATCACGCCACCTTCCAACTTACTTGAGTGCCATGATGAAGAACTACTAGCCCCAATGCCATATTGTTCGGGGACCAGCAGTTAGTAAATGTCTCTGATGATCGAGTCAATCCTCCCAGACAATTAAGCTATCTCTCTGTCTCTCTCTGTCTGTCTGGCGAGCGCACGCGCCCTATAGCAAAAACCTCTCCAAAAAAAAAAAAAAAAAAAAAAAAAAAAAGAAAAAGAAAGTCTCTGATGATGTCAATCCTCCCAGACAATTAAGCGGCTTGATTTCACATTCAAACACCAAACCATATACTTTAATTCTGAGTTCTTAATTACCCTGGATTCTCTGCAATTATTTTATGGGTATTAGTCTCAATGCCAACCAGGCTGTAAGCTCTGAGGTCTTTGACTTCTGGGTTTCTCAACCCAGAGGAGAGCCCTGAGCACAAAAGGCAATAAACACTTACAAATTAACCTCAAAAAAAAACCCATCAAATTCCAAACAAAATTATAAACACTTTTAAGATGTTGGTAGGTCATCAAAGACACAATCTGTACTCTACTTTCATCTATGATCTTTAAAATTCATACGTGGGATATTAACTAGCCAATGTCTAGATACTTCATTTACACACACGCACACACACACACTTCTAATAAGTATTATGCTATAAAGTAAGCTCACTCCTTAACATACTTAAGCTCATAATCTCATAAAACTCATCTTTCCCATTTAGAATTTATTTCAGAAGTAAAGAATCAATAATTATGGTACAATATTTTAATTTTGTTTCATTATTGTCATAATAATGTGTTTCGTCGTAGGTCACTGAGAAAATGTGTGTTCACTGTCATCTTCTGTCTTTAAATGCGAGATGTGGGCATTAACTAATTAAAGAAAATGTAATCTTGACTTAATGCAAAAGAAAAGGGACTGTTTTATACAGATTATTACAAATACTATAGAACACTAGAATTTTTGACAAGTTTGAAATTAGGTCTAAAAACGGCATAGGGAAGAAGCAATTCTTTTAAAAACTGTAGTTGTTACATTATTGACATGCAACATAGCTTTGATGAAACCATTTTTTAAGAAAATGGGCAAAAACAACTTAATTAGTTACCTGTAATCAGTCCGGTCATCAGCTTTTATTCCAGGCCAATCTCTCTTCAGGTACTGACTAGCCAACTTTTGAATACCCTGTTTAAAAAAAAAAAAAAAAAAAAACATATATTGTTTCCTAAAATAAGTATCATGCCACAAAGGAAGCTCTTTTCTGTAAAATAAATTAAGCAGACATTATCATTTTTCCAAATATAAAGTTAATTCAGAAATAAAGAACCAATGATAAATGGTAGCCAACACTACAACAGCCTTTTGTCCAGACTTCTCTTGTCTCCATTTTTTAGAACAAGAGCGGGTAGAAAGATAAGAGAAATGAAACTTAATTGATATGCCTTTTTTGCTATTTCACTGGCCATAAAATGAACTACGTCTTGTAAGTCACAGGGAGCACAGCTGTCCGTCTCCACAGAGCTCTGGTTACACAGCTTGACGTCTCTGGTCCCCACTACGCTCAGCTGTGACATGGACTGTATTTCTAAATCCCAGAGCCAAACTCGTGTATCAGGAGAGGGGACACATTCGGTGTGGAATAGACAGACACATACCGGTTTGTACAATTAATGAACAAATGTTAGTGCTGCTCCATATAAGTAATTCCCAAGACAGACTTTTTAAGGAAAAAAAAAAAAAAAAAACCACCATGACACAAGTCACTTCAGATGAAAAATAAATTACTTTTACAAAGAAATATCCCCATTTACTATTACTGACACAACATGAATCTCGACAAAACAGAGTATTTATCTGTAACAGATAGAGGAATATGTGATTTAAACAGAAATAACGCTTTGTTGGGAGGTGAGAATAAATTATACATTACAATTATATATAACTTTTAGGTAGGAACGCATGTGGTCCCCTGACACTACAATGGGGCCTAATTAAACGAACATAGAAATAATCGGCTTTGGGTGCTCATTTCTGAATATACAACTATGAAAAAAACACAATGACAAAATGGAGAGCAATCACAAAATTGAACAGATTGCCTGCTTTAAACAAAGGCTGTTAAGTAAAATCAGCGCTTTGCTCCACATGGTACCGTTCTGCTAAGGTCTACTCCCAAATCAATGGGGCTTAATTAAATCCATCACTGAATGACTCTGTTCACCATTATTTCAATGAATCCAAAGGCTAGCAGAAACTGGACAGAAGCACCTTTGAATCTTGAGTTTCTCCTGAACTTGGCAATAGGTTGGTTTCATTATTTCTAGGTACTGTGTATTCTGAGAACTCACATACAACATATACACAATACTTGCACTTAACTCATCTTATACTTTGGGGAACCCAACTTGTGTCTTCCCTGAATAGGTACAGTACTTTTTCACATCTGATTCTTGTTCATACTGTTACTACTGCATGAAATATCTTCCTACCACTCTGATTCCTGCTTGCTGAATTCTTTTTTCTTTTTTATTTTTTTGGAGAGGTTTTTTTTTGCTATAGGGCGCATGTGCCTGCCAGACAGAAAGAGACAGAGAGACAGAAAGTGAGAAATCACCCCCCGGGGGGGATGGCCATGCCGCAATCCCTTCTCCATTCTCCTCTCGGGATCTTGGGCACGTACACACACACGCCTGGTGTGAGTTTAAGCCCCTGGGTCCGGGACTCGAACCACATTCAACTACATGGGAGTCCAGCGACATAGCCATTACGCTAACTGCTGGTCCTATGGCTGAATTCTTAAAACTGCCTCCCCTACAAACGGAATTTTAGGTTTCTTAATACAAAACATTCAAAAGGCTATACAGAAAAATACGAAAGGTTTCATTGCTTAAGTACTTAATTTCATTTCATTAACATGCAATAGTTTATCATCCTTTCTGCATTTATTAGCTCTACGTCTATAAAGAACTATGCCTCCTGAACTATGTGGTTATCTCGATCGTAGTAGGAAAGACAGGATAAATACCTGATTGTTCAGTTTTGGTCCAAAGATAAACAGTGAATGTTTAAAGCAACACTATGAACTCATGTATTTTAAATAATGGATGTGTTCCAGCTCATTGTGCTCTTCTTTTGAAGCTCCAGTTGTCATATATGTGATCTGTGGGAGACACTAAAGTGGGTTCCTATAGCTTGACCCCAACAGATTTTGATCACGTCTTCATCTTTTATCGTTTCAGTCCCAGATTACAATAAGCTACTTCTTAAGGAATCCTGATTCCTTTCAGAGAGATCATATTTAGAGATTACAATTTAGGCACATCCTCATCCTTCATAGTTCTCTTTGTGTCACTCCCTAAAAGGTCTATTTTTTTTTTTTTTAACTTTTTTTTAATTCCAGAGGGTGTGTACACTCGCCAGAGAGAGACAAAGAGAGAGGGAGGGAGGGAGGGAGGGAGGGAGAGAGAGAGAGAGAGAGAGAGAGAGAGAGAGAGAGAGAGAGAAAGCATCCCCAAATGGGGTATGGTCATGCTTTAATCCTTTCTCATCTATTCTGTCAAGATTTAAAGCACACATGCACATATGTCCGACATGTTTTTCAAGCCACCAGGGCTGGGAGCTGAACTATAGTTAGCAATGTGGAATCTGGTTCCCTTAACCACTTGGCTAAGAGGACTTCTAAAAGACCTTCTCTAATCACTGTATACAAAGTAGCTTACCCTCTACACAGTTATTCTCTCTTATGTAACCTTACTTTTTCATAATCCTCACATTGTATATTGCTACTACCTGGTTTAAGTATTTTTTGGTCTTTTTCTGACTATAAGTCCCAAGGCTGTAGCTGAAAGCCCATATTTTAGCTGATGCCAATAATACCCTTTGACGGCATGAGTAAATGCCACCTTCATTATACTGTCCCTAATGTGTAATACTCTTCTCCTTGTGTGTTTGCCATTATGACTTAGATATGTTTGGACCAAAACTTCTCTGGTATCTAATTTTCATATACTCTGAATAAAAAGATTTTGGCCAGGTGCTTTAACATAATAAATAAATTGCTTAGTAAAATTATAGTCAAATTTGATCATCCTCACTATGGCAAGAGAATACCTGTGTGGATAATCCAAAGCAATTTTTAAACCCTAACAGAAGTTTATTCTGTATCTAAAAAGTACTACACAAAAGCTTTTGTGAAAGTTCAAGGAAGCACAGATTCCTGAATTCAAAGAACTCATTATCTCTGAGAGGAACAGAAGTACACAACACGTAAGACCAGACGACACACTTTACACACACAGGTGGCAGAATGTCACACAAGTACTCAAATGAGAAAAACGTCATTTGGCATTTTCTTAACAAATCACATATAAATGATATGATAATGAACATTTAAGTTTAATTGCTGCGAAAGTTCCTGCAGAACACATCACACAGAACAGGGATATGATACAAGCATCAGCTCATGAGTTGGACTAAGGAGGCAGAATGAGGACCAGCCAGTGACGCGGTGGTTAGGGCGGCTGGACCCCGACATGGCTGACTGCACCGTTTGAGTACCAGACCCAACAGCTTCAGAAACATACCGGGCACATATGCATGTGTGCCTCAAATCCGGAGATAAGAACCAGGAGAAGAGTTTGCAGTATGGCCATTATCCCTGGAGGGTGACTGCTTACTATCCCTGTCTTTCTCTCACTCTTCCTCACTCTCTGGTGACCACATAAGCTCTATGGCAAAAACTTTTTTAAAAAGGAGGGAAAATAAGGGGGGGGGGGTGCAGAATGACAGGGCTCTAAACTTAGATAAAACAAAAGAACTTGGGGCCAGCAGGTGGTGTGATGGCTAAGGTGCTGAACTCTCACAGGGCAAACTACGGTTTGAGTCCTGGACCTGGAGGCCTGCTTTCTCTTTCTCTCTCGTCAAATTGAATAATAATAATAAATAAATAAATAAATAAAATTATTCTTTAAAAACAAAACAAATGAACAAGCACTTCCGGACACTCATTTCTCTTGACTGTGTGTTAGGACTTGTTGTACTCGGTTTCTCTGGACATTCAGAAGATATAAAATTGATTTAAGATCATATTTTTCACAACTAAGTCCAAGCTATAATTCCAAGTTACCAACTTTCCAAAAGATATCATTTTCGAGTGGATTTTTATCTAATTATTTTTTTTAAGAACTGTAAATGTTACTTTAACTTTTTTGTGCATTATATACCACAATACCAATTTCTAGAGCTCTAAACCACAAAGCTGAACTGTATTAAGCTGAATGAGCCCTTCAGAGATGAAATGAGGGATTCATGAAATAGACAAACAGTGAGATCTTTAGATAAAAGGCTTTATTCAAGTTAGTTCACAGAGGCAGAAATGATGACTTCTGAGTACTTCGTGCAGCTGTTCAAGATCTAATCTGCATGGATGCTCAGAAATACTCTGTGGCCATTATATGAAAGGTCCTAAATACTATTCCGCAGCTCTACTTCACTTAACTAGATGTTTTCCTTTTATGTTATGCTTAAAGCTACATCTGATTTTTTTTAAAGGGGGGAGGTTACTTATATTTTAAAAATCCATTCTAATCAATTTGCGAAGGAAAATAAATCCATGGTTTATAATTTCCTGTCTTTCCTGTTTCCAAATCACTTCCCCAGCCCATAGGATTACCTTCTAAAACTAACTCACTAGATATAGAATATTTATTTACATTTACCTGAGCATCACTCATACATAATGTTGATTTGATATGCAATACAGTTTAGTCTGGAGCAGTGCCTTTCAAAACAATGTACTATCAATATACTATTTGTAACATCCAATAACATTTCATTCCAACGTTTAAAAAAGCCATCAGTGTCTAGTATAAGACTTGCTTTGTTTTATCTCTCAATTACACTTGCTGTGTGCCTCTGATGAGTTAAACACACACACACACACACACACACACACATACACACAAAGAATGCCACTGTTGAGTAGACACTGGGAAAGGGACTGATGGCTTACCCCTTGGCCCATTCACCACAGCAGGCTGAGCAGGGTGCTCCCTGCCCTGTCAGGTTATTCTGCTTCCATTTCTTTCTCCAGCATATGAGAAACTAATATTTACATTTTACTAAGGTCTTGCTGTCAAATGTCTCTTTAAAATCTTAGGAAACCATATTTTTTTTATATGCTATGCCACTTTGTCATGAAATTCCCAATGTTATGTAAATTACCTTTTTGGTTTTTTTTGAGAGGTTTTTGCTTTAGAGCACATGAGCTCACCATAAAGACAGAGAAAGACAGAGACAGAGAACAAGAAATCACCCCCCGCCCCAGGGGGGATGGCCACACCATAATCCCTTCTCCTCCATTCTCCTCTTGAGATCTTGGGCATGCACGCACACGCGCCCAGCGTGAGTTTAAGCCACCGGGTCCGGAACTCAAACCGCATATAGGAGTCCAGTGACATAGCCATTACGCCAATTGCTGGTCCCTATATAAATTATCTTTTAAAAATTAACAAGTCTGGATTATGACCACCGAAGACCTCTGCCCAGACTTCACCCAGGAGCCAGAGAATACAAGGGAACTACAAGGGCATGAGTTTAAGCCACCTGGGCCGGAACTCGAACCGCGGTCGACTACATGGTAATCCAGCAACATAGCCGTTACGCTAACTGCTGGTCCCTGGAAATTTCTTATACAGTT
Organism: Tupaia tana; assembly: GCA_026018925.1. Classification (NCBI taxonomy): domain Eukaryota; kingdom Metazoa; phylum Chordata; class Mammalia; order Scandentia; family Tupaiidae; genus Tupaia; species Tupaia tana. The sequence goes on from JAKSZU010000012.1 coordinate 30,282,241, forward strand.
AAAAACAAAGACTTTCCATATGATACAGCAATTGTATTTTAGATATTTACCGAACTAATTTGAAAATGTATGTCCACACAAAAACTCTAAATGCACATGTTCTAGCTGTTTTATTCATAAACTTAGGGAGATTCAAAGACAGATTTGAGCAGGCAGAAGAAAGAATCAGTAAACTTGAAAAGAGACTAACTGAAACTAAAAAGAGGGCCAACGAAACTTGCAGGACACTATCAAGTGGACCAACATTAACAGTGGGGTAGTCTCAGAAAGATAAGACAGGAGCAGAGCGATTACTTAGGAAATGATGGGCACGAACTTCCCAAAGTTGGTGGAAACACCTAGTATAAATGCCCAAGAAGCTCCATGAACTTCAAGTAGGAAGAACTCTGAGACTCAAGCTGAGAATTATAAACTGCCATAACCCAACAACATGGAATTCTGAAAGCAGAAAGTGTGAATTATCTTATTCTTTATCAGGGATTCTCAGTAAGATTAGTAGACTTCTCACCAGAAACATTCAATAAAAATTTGGAGGCCAGAGGCAATGGGCTCTATACTAAGAGTGTTAGAAAGAAAACACCAACAACGACAGAAACTCTGTGAAGTAAGAATCTCACGTCCAGCAAAACTTTCCTCCAAAGCTGAAGAGAAAATTAACACATTCTCAGAGAAACAAAAGCTGAAGTTCATTACCGCTAGAACTACCCTACTAGAAATGCTAAAAGGAGTTTTGCAGGGTAAAAGGAAAAGACACCGACAGTAACTGGAAGACAAATGAAGAGATAAAGTTCTCCATAACGAAATACACGGGCAATTGTACAAGCTAATGTTATTGTGACAACAGTCTGGCGGAAGAATAAGAAAAGAGCAAAGTCAGAATTACTCCCAAAGTGCAAGATATTAAGAAAACCTGTGTAGAATTGGTACATTAGATTTGGACCTAAAAGAGCAAATAGGAATTTAACTAATTGTGAAAATAAAAAAGGGCATTCTAGGATATGATATAATTTAGGTTTTAAAAAACTGGTGACGTGGGACCAGCAGTTGGTGTAATGGCTATGTCGCTGGACTCCCATGTAGTCGACCACGGTTTGAGTCCCAGACCCGGTGGCTTAAACTCACGCCGGGCACATGTGCATGCGTGCCCAAGATCCCGAGAGGAGAAAGAAGAGAAGGGACTGCAGTGTGGCCATCCCCCCTGGGTGGTGATTTCTCGCTTTTTGTCTCTCTGTCTCTCTCTTTCTGGCAAGCACATGCACCCTATACCAAAAACTTCTCAAAAAAATTTTTTTTAAAAAACTGGTGATGTAAAAAAAAAATTGTAGGAAATGTGAGTGATGGGATGGTGAAACACCAAAAATCTGGCTAGACTTGGACATAGAGAACACGTTAGATGCTTGGTTTATAAAATGCTGTTGCCAACAAATACATGACTTGGAAGTGTATTAATAAAAAGTTATCTCTCCTTTTAGGAGGCACCAGACCAAACGTATCCAATGTTAAATTTATTTTTAAGAGAGAGATTTTTGGGCATGTGCTTTTGCCAGAGAGATGGAAAGCAAGAAATCACCCTCTAGGTCAATCACATTTCAAGTCCCAAAACTGATGGCTTAAAACTCATATATAAAACATGTGCTTGTGTGCCCAAGATCCTGAGAGGAGAATGGAGAAGGGACTGCAGTGTGGCCATCTTCCCCCGGTGCATGTTCCCTCTTACTGTCTCTCCAGTGAGCACACATGCACTATAACAAAAATCTCTCGGGAACCAGCAGTTAGCGTAATGGCTATGTCGCTGGACTCCCACGTAGTCGACCGCGGTTCGCGTCTCGGACCCGGTGGCTTACAACTCACGCCGGGCGCGTGTGCGTGCGTGCCCAAGATCCCAAGAGGAGAATGGAGGAGAAGGGATTGCGGCGTGACCATCCCCCCTGGGGGGTGATTTCTCGCTTTCTGTCTCTCTGTCTCTCTCTGTCTGTCTGGCGAGTGCACGCGCACTATAGCGAAAAACCTCTCCAAAAAAAAAAAAAAAAAAAAAACCTCTCTTAAAATAAATAAATAAATAATGAGTCACTAAAGATCATTAAAACTGTAATTTAAAACTTTTTAAGTTAAGTTACATATTCAGGAACAGGACTAGCTGATACCTATTTGTAAGCTCTGCCATGAAGGTTTTTATTGCGGTCAACAAGCTGGGTGCTGTTGCTTTTAAACAGTAAGAATGCGTTGTGTTACAACAGCCAGCGTGATTGAACTGCCTACTTGAACTCAAAGACAGCTGTAAAAGCAGTTCCTTCTTCAGAGCAGAAACTGGAACGTATTAACCAAGCAAGCAAATAATAAGTTCATGCAGTTTACCGTAGCTATCTAGAAACGGGGGAAATCCAGAGGAAAAAGCCAAAATCTAACAGAACATTCAAGGGAAATGATAACCACTCTTCCTTCACTTCCCTTGTCAAATGGAAAACATACATAATTAATCACTATAGCTAATATGTGGCTGCTTATTACGTGCCAGATGCTTCAAATTTATGAATGCTATTTTACAACCACCAACTTATGGGGCAGATGCAACAGAAGTTTTAAAAGGCTAAGTAATTTTGCATAAAATCATCCAACCAGTTAAGTCTGCGTTCACATCCAGATCCCCTTTCAAAATTTAAAACACTTTTTGACTCCTCAATTAATTTGGATTTAATCATACACTATCTCAAATCACTACACATTTTGCTAAGGGCTATCTATAAATTCTATACTGAATAGGGCTGTAACAACCTAGCTCAGCTCTCAGTCTTTGTTCAGCATCCTGGTGCATCCACGTGCGTGTCCCTGGATCATTGTCCCTAGGCCAGGATTCATGTCCTGAATCATTGTCCCTATGGCCACATGGGCTCCAACTGCCTCTGCACAGTGTTTAGCCACTGTGCTATAGGACCAATCTTTTTTCTTTTAATTTATTTTATATATTCAATCACTGTATATCACTACAGCTTATAAAATGAATTTACTCAACATGAACCCCTTTTTATTTTTTGTAAAGACAGGGTCTCTCTCTGTCAAGTCCTATTGCCTCAGTCTCACAACTCCCATGCCTAGCTATTTTTTAGACAAGGCCTTACTTACCATGTTGCCCAGATCAGCCCTGAACTCATAATCCTCCTACCTCAGTCTCCCTGAGTTACTGGGTTTACAGGTACTGACCATGGCACCAGCTTTTAGGTTGGACCTAGAATCAAACTTGGGCCTCCCATGAGGAGCAGAGTCTTAGCAGCACATGTCACCACACCTGGGTCATTTTAAAGGTCTTTCATGCAGAACAGAAGCTTTCTTTCTTTCTTTTCTTTTTTTAAGAGGGATTTTTGCTATAGGTATGTGTGCTCGCCAGAGAGACAGAGCAACAGAAAGAGAAATCACCCCCAAAGGGTGATGGCCATACCATAATCTCTTGTCCTCCATTCTCGTCTTGGGATCTTGGACATGCACACACACGTGCCTCGCATGAATTTTAAGCCACCAAATCCTGGACTCGAACCATGGTTGACTACATGATAGTCCAGCAACGTAACCATTACGCCATGTGCTGGTCCCCAGAGCAGACACTTTAACGACTTATTTTTTTAAATTTTTTTTTATTTAAAGTTTGGCTATAGGGCGTGTGTGCTCATTAGACAGAGACAAAGTCAGAGAGAGAAGGACCGAGAAATCACCTCCAAGGGGGTTGGTACTCTGCAATCCCTTTTCCTCCATTCTCCTCTCTAGATTTTGGGCGCACATGCACACATGTTTTTCAAGCTAGTGGGTTCAGGACTCGAACCATGCAGCTGACCATGTGGGATCCAGTCCCCTCGACTACAATGCTACGTGCTGGCCCTTAACAACTATTTTTAACACTGAGTTCTCACTAAGATCAAAGAGTACTTAGAGATCAGATTATTGAAAAAGGAAAAAGGCAAGTCTCCAAGGCTAGTTCTGCCAACGGGTTAATTATGAAATGATGCATAGGTGTGTGGTGTGTTTCACTCTAATCTAGTCAATTTTGAGTAATTACATATCATCTAAATTTTTTAAAACTGTCTCAATTTTTCCTGGTTGCTATAAAAGCTATACACACATTTGGATACGTTTATGCATGCTAAGTGTAGTAAATTCTGTTGTAAAAGATTCAGGCCTACTTTGTTTTGATTTATAATAATTTCTCTACTGCATCAACTCATAGAGGACAAGAAATGTGAAATGAGAAATTTTTAGAGTGAAAAATTTTGCCTAAGTTAGTTGGCTTGAAAGCTTTAGTTACCATCATGTTCTCCTACAATATGGATAATCTCTAATGATATCCCACTCTACAGAAATAATATGTAAATCCTAAAGCTTGGAATAATATAATAAACAGAGTAATTTTCACAAATTCAATTCAGTAAATTATTATTACAAAAATAACATGTTCTGGGACCAGCAGGTAGCATAATGGCTATGTCGCTGGACTCCCACGTAGGCGGTTCACGTCCCGGACCCGGTGGCTTAAACTCACGCCAGGCGCATGTGCATGCGTGCCCAAGATCCCAAGAGGAGAATGGAGGAGAAGGGATTGCGGCGTGGCCAACCCCTCTGGGGGGTGATTTCTCGCTTTATGTCTCTCTGTCTCTCTCTCTCTCAGTCTGGCGAGCGCACGCGCCCTATAGCAAAAACCTCTATAAAAGAAAGAAAAAAAAATAACATGTTCTCTGCTGTTTGGAGATGGTCCAATAGAAGTGCATTACAGTTATGTACAAAGTGCTATGGGATGACAGATTTGAGCGCAAAAACCACTGAGCAGATCTGAGAAAGAGAACAAAGAAAGCTCCTGAAAGTTTCCCAGTAGATATGATGATGTTTGAGCCGGCACACAAAGAAAGAAAACATAAAGGATGCCAAGTGGCCAAGGATAGAGGTAAGGATATGAGTGAACAAATGTGTTAAGTATAAAACAATAACATAATAGGAGAGTGAGAACATACTGGGTTTAAATTCTGCTTCCACTACTCCCTAGTAGTATAATGTTAAACAAGTGGTATCTCTTCCCTGACAGTTAATTCTCTTATCTGTAAAATGGAGCTCACACACAGGCCATACAGGTCACACATGAGGATTAATACATGCACACATACAGAAAGATATTGGGAAATTCTACTTATATGAGGTATTTAGAGTAGTCAAGTAAATACAGACAGAAACTACAATGGTGGTTGCCAAGGGCTGGAAGGAAAAAGGAACAGGTCCTTGACTGAAGGGCACAGAACTTCACTTGTACAAGATGAAAGAGTTCCGGAGACTGATTGCCCAACAATGTGACTAAACTTACTGTCCCTCTCACTGCCTCTGTCTCTCCCTCTCTACGAATGTGCAAGTGCATGCACCCTAAGAGAAAAACCTCTAGATAAAAGAATTTAGATGTAAAACTGACCCAACTACACTGGTACAGTGACAGCCCAACGCTCTGCAACGCAGAAAGCCATATGGAAGGTCAGGGTTCAGCCGTGCTACACCTGAACGCCTGCATGCACGCCTGTGATCCTGGCTAATGGAAAGGCTGGGCAGGGAATATGGTGTGAGACCCTGTTGAAGGTACCTGTCATCCTCTCTCACATGAAAGAGACTTAAGGAGAAAAAAGGATATTAAGCTTTATGATATGTGCGTTTTACCTCTTAAAAATAAATTTTTCATCTAAAAGCATTATATACAAACTGAGAGAATCTGAGATTTGAGATTTTCTTTTGATAAAGCATAAGTTGAGGTCAATCTTTCATATAATTTCATGTATGGCATTTACAAGGTCTTTTGCAACACAATTCAATCAAGTATAGCAATCTATAATACAAGCTAGTACTTATGGCTGACAAAAATACCCAAGGGGAATCTACCGGTTTCAAAATATTTTCCCCTACAGTTACAAAATTATTACATGGTAGCAGACCCCCTACACACAAATACACATGAAACCCATCGTGAATAAAGTCTTCATACCAAGCTACCAAAATGACTGCTCAGTGTCTACATACAGTCTGTGCCGCATCACATCCTTTCCATCAACAATGGACCGCGTACACTACAGTGGTCCCATTAAGAGCATCTAGGCTATACCATACAGACTAGGTGTGACACAGGCTATATGCCATCTGGGTTGTGTAAGTACACTCTACAATGTTAGTACAGTAACAAAATCACCTATGCATCTCTTAGATCATATTTCTGTCATTCAGCAGCTCGTGATAGTACATGTATATGCGTAATCACAGTACCTTTGCAAAAAGACAAGACACTTGCTGGAAGAGCTGCACTTGTGCTAAGTACGAGGATAGATTCTAAGAGTAGGTATAAGAGAAAACTCCTGTCTTGTCCTCTAAGAGGTGATGCAATAAAGAGATTATAGTCAATCAAAACAAAGTAGGAATTGAAACTTTCACAACAGAATTTACTACACTCAACATATCTACATGTACCCATGTGAGTGTATAGTTTTTATACCAACCAGGAAAAAACAAAAAGTAAGGATTGTATGTCTCTAGAGCCCTAAATACAGAATAATACTCAGTACAGTTTCCTAGGCATTGTAAGGTTTTTTAGATGACCTTAACTCTTTAAAGACAGTGATCACGACTTTGATCTGTTAAAAAATCTCACTGGAGATACAAATCAATCCATATAACCAATAATAAAAAGAAAGAGTAATTATCTACAGTTAAGGTATACAAATGTTTTAATATACTGATAGTAAAATGGTTACTATAATCAAGCAAATTAACATATTGATCATTTCACATGATTATCCATTTTGTGTGTATGGCAAGAACACCTAAAGTCTATTCTTTCACCCAAAATCCTGAAATGCAATATAACTGTAGTCCTCATGTTGTACATCAGAGCTTAAGACTTGTTCATCCTACATATCTGCTATTTTGTATCCTTTGGTCTAAGAAACTATGGTGGTCATACATACAATGCAATACTATTTCACCTTTTAAAGAAAAAGGGACCAACAGATGGCTTAACGGTTTACGTCCCTGGACTCCCACGTAGTCAACTGCAGCTGGAGTCCCGGACCTGGCAGCTTAAAACTCACGCCAGGTGTGTGTGTGTGCGTGCCCAAGAGGAGAATGGAGAAGGGATTGTAGCGTGGCCATCCCCTCCAGGGATGACTTCTCACTTTCTGTCTCTCCGGTGAACACATGCGCCCTATAGCAAAAATCTCTCTCAAAAAAAAAAAAAAAAAAGAGAGGGAACCAGCAGTTAGCGTAATGGCTATGTCGCTGGACTCCCACGTAGTTGACCGTGGTTTGCGTCCCAGACCTGGTGGCTTAAAACTCACGCCGGGCGCGTGTGCGTGCGTGCCCAAGATCCCAAGAGGAGAATGGAGGAGAAGGGATTGCGGCGTGGCCATCCCCCCTGGGGGGTGATTTCTCGCTTTCTGGCTCTATATCTCTCTCTGTCTGTCTGGCAAGCGCACGTGCCCTATAGCAAAAATCTCTCAAAAAAAAAAAAAAAAAGAGAGAGAGAGAGAAAGAGAGAGGGAGGGAGGGAGAGGGTGAGAGAGAGATCTGCCATTTGTCACAACATAGATGAACCTGAAGGGCCTTATGCTAAGGGAAATAACCCAGATACAGAAATAAAAACACTGCATGTGTTTTTAACGTGAAATCTAATAAAAAAAAAAAAGCTGAATTCACAGAGGTAGAGAGTAAAACACTGCTACCAAAGCAGGGAGGGGGGTGGTAATATTATTAACATGTATACCAGATATCACATTTACAACATTTTTTTATATGTATTATATTGTTTGATCTTCACTAAAACTGAGTGTGGTGGGTCCTCTATTAGAGAGAGGCCAATAAGGAACTCTATAAAAAAGTAAAAAAGACATTCTACCTGGAAAAACAAAAACAAAAAAATGTAACTACCTATATCCAGCAATTCCACTCAGTTCTTCTCATGTCAACCAGGCCTCACTCTTACTTCTCTTTTTTGATATGAACAAATGTGTAAGCAACCAACATCAGGCAAGAACTTGCAGAGCACTCTTTTCTTCCAGAAAAGAAAAATGTATTGCTTAACATATTTTATTAAGTGCTTTCTAGAGAGCAGGCACTGTATCGGGTGCTGGGGAAAGAGCAGTGAACACGAGGGGTATCATCAATATCCTTGTGTTGATATATTTGGCCAGGGATGAATTAAGTAAATTAATATCCATCAAGAAGAAATTAAGCAAATTACAGTCATCAATATTCTACAATGTTGAACAATTATCAAAGAAAATGTTCTATATGTTCTAATATTTAATTAAAAATATAAGCTTCAAAAATATGGATTGTGTGAACGAATTTTTGTGTAAAAAAACAACTATGCATAAGCCCACATGGTGTAGAACACGTATGAACTTGGAGATAGGATTGAGAAGTAAGAACTTGAGGTTTTTACACTAATGAATTAGTCGATCTTTTAGACCTTTTAAACATAAATGTTTATAACTTTTATAACTAAACATACATACACACATAATAAAGAGCGAAAGCTCAAGGAATTACCATTTGTAGGTGTTAACGACAGGAAAGTATATGGGAACAGAAAGTGGTCAGATTAAGTCAGGGAAGGCTTTCCAAAGGAAATGAACACTGAAGTCCAAAAGAGAAGCAGGGAGTAAGCAGCAACACAGCTCATTCAAGGAAGTAAAAGACCTTCGGTGTGGCTGGTGTGGAGACTGTAAAAGGGAGAGTGACTTCAAGGTGAGACTAGATATGTAAGCAAGGGCCAGAGCACATGGAATTTACTAGTTTGGAATACCTCAAGATAATAGAAAGCCACTATTTTAAGCAGAGAAATGCCAAGAGCAGATTAAAATGTGTTAAAAAATCATGCCAGCTGTTTGCCTCCCTTGGGAATGGCCCGTTCCGTCTCTGGAATGTGTCCGTCCCGGGCAGGCCTGCCTACCTGGCCAGTGGCCCAGTCCTTCTGTGGAAAGTATCTCCATCTCCTTGATAAAGTTGGGGCTCAGCTTGTCTCCTTTATCCTTCAATTCTTTGCTGGGATAGGGAGACACGGACCACAAATTTCTCAACCTAATACACAAACTCTTATCGTGAATAAAGATGAAAAAAATAATAATAATTATTCAGGGCCGACCCCACGGCATAGCATGACTGCGCTGTTTGAATGAAGCCAAATCCCACATGGTGACCACAGTTCAAGTTGTCGGCCTGAAACATGCCAGGCACAAATGTGTGTCCGAGATGTGACCTGCTTGAAAACTAGAGGGAAGGGATTGTGGAACATCTGAAGGATGCTTTTCTCTCTCCCTACCTCTCTCTCTAGCTCTCTTCCTCTAGCTTTCTCATGTACTTGCATACACACTATCATGGATAAAGAAAAAAAAAAAAAAACATTACTCCAGGCCCAGTCACAGTGGCATGCCAGACATGGTAAGACACTGCTGCTCCACAGGCTGAGACCACGTGGGATGCTGGAGTTCAGTTCCTGACCCATCCTTAAAGGCAGGCACAGCGTTGCACTCCTTTAGTCCCAGCTACCGGAGAGGCTGAGGCAGAAGGATCACATGCTCAGGGATGGCCTGGGCAACACAGCAAAACCCTGTCTGGAAAAGCGGGGTATGGGATACGTACCTGTAGTCCCAGCTAGTCAGGAGGCTGAGACAGGTGGTTTATGACCGAGAGAGAGAGAGACTCTGTCTTTGGGGGGAAGGGATCATTCTACCTTCCAGCTGCAGTATGGAAAACAGGGATTAAGAGCAGTTAAGACTGAAACCAGGGAGACCAAGCGGGAAGCTACAACTCTGGTCCTGTCCAAAGATGAGACACAAGGTATAGAGGTAAAAGCTTTGAGGGAGATATATTGGGTCAGAAAAGTCACGATGCATTTTTGCATAGAAAAACATGACTTTTCCAAGGACTCAATATTAGTGGAAAGAATTCTAAGCTTAGTACTGAAAAGAACAGAAATAGGAGACCTTTAAAGTCTCTACTTCTAAACATACCCTGACCCACAAATATTACCTGTACTAGCATTAGTATGGAAATAAAGGAATTACGGGGAGCCAGAAAAGACCTCTTCCACACGAGCATTTCTCCCACATTAACGTAAAGACATGAAATAACTATAAATGCATCCATGTTCACAACCCAGAGTGAGACCACATTAATTAAATACTCAAACTACTTAGTGCTATGCAAATTTATATAAATTATGGCTATATTTATAGTTAAAAGGTGACTTCAAGTCAACATCTGAGTTTGACTACTGCCTTTGCCATATATTATTTATGAGTATCCCTGGAAAGTCACCAAGCTGACAAGCTTAGGTAGGTTTTCCACCCCTCCAAGTTAAAAACAATGATAATACATTTATTTTAATGATATGTCTATGAGGCTTAAATATGATGATTGACAATGCTTACAACACATAAACATTCAGTAATATTAGCTATTGTAAAGAAATTTTATTTATCATGTTAACTATTAGAAATATGGAAATTTCTGAGCCAGCTGGGGGCATATCCCACATGGCCGACTGCGAGGTCCGAGTCCTGGACTTTGTGGCTTGAAAACACATCAGGCATGTGTGCATGTGTGTCCAAAATCCTTAAAGGATTGAAGGAGAGAGTGTGGCACACCCATAGGATATGCTTTCTCACTTTTTCCCTCTGTCTCTCTCTCTAGCAAGCTCACACACCCTCTAGCAAAGTATTTTTAAATATTAAAAATAAAAAGAAATATGGAAATTTAAGAGAATTATATTATTAGAAAATATACCACTTTTTATAAAAGAGGTACTTTTTTGCTTTCTAAAATTTTAACTACATTTGCAGATATGTTAAAGCTGAATTTTAAAAAAGCTGTTTAAGATCAAGTGCTTACACCTACTTCAAAACATGACACTAGACATTCTTAAGCAGCTTGTCAAATTCGATTAAACAGCACGAAAAGATGCAAACATTACTCTTCCAGATAAAAGCAATTTCCAGCTGTCTAAACTTACAACATAAATGATTAAACAGCAGAAACTGTTACTAATGTTAAAATTACATACCAGAGTCAGCCTATATTAATAAACATATCAAGTTATAAACCACATCAATAAAACATAGTATCCCAGACCTCAGCAAATGTATCTGCTCATAGTAAAGAAAAAGTCAATCAAAGCAAGCTTCAACTCTTTTGATACTACATACAATAATTGCTGAAATTTTCCATTTCTTTTCAACTTCAATAAACTGATTTGAACAAAATAATAGGTGTTTACAAAAAAAATTTTTTGGAGAGGTTTTTGCTATAGGGCGCATGCACTCGCCAGAAAGACAGAGAGAGACAGAGAGACAGAAAGCGAAAAATCACCCCTCCCCCCAAGGAGGATGGCCATGTCACAATCCCTTCTCCTCCATTCTCCTCTCGGGATCCTGGGCACGTGCGCACACACACACGCCCGGTATGAGTTTAAGCCACTGGGTCTGGACTTGAAGCGCGGTCGACTACATGGGAGTCCAGCAACATAGCCATTATGCCAACTGCTAGTCCCAATTGTTCACAAATTTTAAAGTAAAATGAAATAGGATGTATCTATTTACTTATTAAGGATCAAGTAAGTTTTGACCCAGAACCTCTAAGTTGCAAAAGAGATTAAAGAAGGACTAAAACTCGGGACCAGCAGATGGCGTAATGGTTACGTCACTGGACTCCCACAAAGCAGACCGCAGCTCCAGTCCACACTCAGCGACTTAAAACATGCTGGGCACATGTGCATGTGTGCCCAAAATCCCGAGAGGAGAATGGAGGAGAAGGAAATGCAGAGTGGACATCCCCCCAGGGGTGGATTTCTCGCTTTCTGTCTATCTGTCTCCGTCTCTCTGGTGAGTGCACACACCCTATAGCAATAATCTCTCCAACAAAAGGACGAAAAATCAAAAGAACAAAGAGTGTCAATCTGTCGGTCAACAAAACTGAACACCCTCCGGGAGTAAAAAGTACCTCCAGAAAAGTTAAAGCAAATTTTAAAAGGTCACTCCACTAGGCAGCTAAAATATCACAGGATAAATGTCACTTGCTGAACCAGACTGTAGAGCTGTGCTAAGACTTTGATAGTTTAACAAACTTCACAGGTGATTCTTTTTTTTTGAGAGGTTTTTGCTATAGGGTGCGTGCGCTCACCAGACAGACAGAGAAAGACAGAGAGATAGAAAGTGAGAAATCACCCCCCAGGGGGGATGGCCACGCCACAATCCCTTCTCCTCCATTCTCCTCTCGGGATCTTGGGCACACACGCACTAGCGCCCAGCGTGAGTTTAAGCCACTGGGTCTGGGACTCGAACCGCAGTTGACTACGTGGGAGTCCAGCGACATAGCCATTATACTAACTGCTGGTCCCAAGTGATTCTGATGTGCAACCACTTTGGCCTCATGTAACACGGATTATACACATGAACTTGGGCAAGCTATTTAATCTATTTCTTCCCCCACCCCCAATTCATGTGTTGGGACTTGGCTGTACCATAAAAATATCAAGTGAAAACTTAATCCCTTCAATGGTGTCCCAGAGTAGGGCCTTTGGGTGTGGTAAGATCGTTAGGGTGGGATTCCTGTGGTGGAGTTCTGGTGTTTATAATATGGGAAAGGAGGCCAAGAACAGACAGAAACCTATGGAAAGCAGCTCTGTTCGAGACCCTATCCTCCATTTTCTGATGCCTTTGGACCTTCCACCTGGCCACAATTATGAGTCAAATAAACCTCTATCCTCTTAAATTCACTGTCTCAGATATTTCTGTAAGTAACACAATAATAGCCTGACTAAAAGTTTCTACAACATTTGTGAAATAAAGATAATACTTTAAAAGGTGGTTTAATAAACTGTGGTATATCTAGAAAACGGATTATTATTTAGTACTAAAAAGACATGAGCTATCAAGTCATGAAAAGACACGGGGGGAACTTAACGGTTTATTACTAATGAAAAGAAGCCAATATGAAAAGGCTACATACTGTATAATTCCAATTATAACATTCTGGAACAGGCAAAACTACAGAGACAATGAAAGTTCAGTGGTTGCCAAGTACAGACGGAGGGAGGAAGGGAGGGACAAACAGGAAAGAGCAGAGTATTTTTAGGGCAGTGAACCTACTACGATGATTAAATGTATTGTGAATCTACTATAATGGGGGATACATGTGATAATACAGTTATCAAAACCCACAGAATATATAACTGCAACAGTGAACCCTAAGGTACAACGGACTTTGGGTGATCGTGTGCGTCAGGTTCATCAATTGTGACAAGTGTACCACTCAGGGGTGGGATGTTGACAGCACGGGAGGCTGTACATGCGTGGGGCAAAGGGTACGTGGTAATTTCACATACTTTCCACTCAGTTTGGCTAAGAGCCCATAACTATTCTGAAAATTAGTCTACTGAAAACATAATGGCTTGGCTAACGTGGTAAACACTGCTAAGATGCTCAGTCTGGAGCTACACCAGAGGCCTCGGCTTCAGTTCCCACGGGACCTCGACACAGGTGAACACAACAGTGCACACTTGTAGTCCTAGCTGGCTAGAAGGTTGGGGTAGGAGGATCCCAATGTAGTGAGACCCTGTCAAAAAATCAACCACTAATATATAAATAATACATTTCTTAAGATGACAATATAAACTATCTTAAAGGGCTGTTGCAATAATCAAATGAAAAAATTAAATACCGGATGTGTATACTACAGGTACTTCATAATGTCTCAGAAGTATTCAATCTTTTTTTTAAAGAAGTATTTTATTTAGCTCTGTTTGTCTGTTTGTTTGTTTCAATTTAACCAGAGAGGAACAGAGTGAGAGAGAGAGGGAAAGTGAGAAAGCAAGCCACAAGGTCTGGGACTTGAACCATGGTAAACCTTGTGGGAGTCCAGCGCCCTGTAATCATGTCACCTGCTGGCCCCAGTCTTCAATCTCTCAGTCATTCAATGAATATGTAGTAAGAAGTAGAAGTGATTACTGTCATAACCACATAAACTGCCCCAAAACAACTCTGTCAAATAATAAAACATTTTAAAAAATGATTATTAACTCACTGACCACTTATTTCATACGAGACTTAAGTTATATAGGGTCTATCAATTACAAATTAATTCTAGGATATAAATTCACCTCAATTGCTCATCATATACAAGAAGAGTCAACCTTATGTCACACATAAGTTATACACATTCATCACAGCCCAAATGTAGATAATTAATAAAATTAGTCTACATAGCAACACGTGCATTAAGACTGAAACTTCTTGAAGTGACTAAATTAACTATTTTTTAAAAATAAAATAAGGTTGTTTACTATTTCAAGTCCTTAGGTATTCTTTCTTGGCTGACTCTAAATGTTTAATTATTCCACATAAGTGAAGTAGACCACTAGAAAACATTAGACAACACTTGATTTATAATTTATAGAAGGATGAATACAAATCATTTTGAAGTTTCTTTAAATTCTCACATGACTAATTAATATTCATGAGGATAATTTCACAAAAGCAGTTACAAAACTATGCCAGAGGAAGCGTGGAAATATATAGCTGTGCCAGTGAAAGGAGGAGGAAATCTCTCTCCCCCAACAATGCAAGATTTAGATCAACACAAATATTTCCTAAAAAACAGTATCACAATATTTCAATCAAATTATTCATTACTCATAAATAACACTGTGGAGAGCCAGATAATGTCGCACAAAGGCTGAGTTCATTTGTTCTGGACAGGTGGCCAGTCTGCAGCTCTGTGTCAGCAGCCCAAACCCACCCACAATAGCCCTAAAGACGATTATGCAAATGCCAGCCAACCCGGCTATTTTCCCAGGAACAGGAGAAGGGCTCCGAGTAGAAGCTCTAATTGTTCCGCAGTCATGTGGAAAAACAAGCAAACTTGTTGTTGTTGGTTTTTTGCCTTTTTTGGGGGGCTGGGGGGGGGTAGAGGTAGAGTGTTTTCATTGAGAGCACCACTACAATATGTGTGAGATATAAACACATGCATACACACACATGTGTTTGATGTGTATTTCTCAAACACCATAGACAATTCCGTCTTCTTCAGCTCTCCTTGCTGAGAGCAGCTCTACCTTCCTACCAATACCAAGTCTCTTCTGTTGGTTATACCTCCCCCTGCCAATACGATACATAAAGAAATTTATAAACTTTTGGCTCCTTCATCTGATAATTGTAAGGAAAATAATCTCTAGTAAAATAGGGATAACAAGCATTCTTATTTCATATACATAAAAAGCTGTCTTCTTTTTCATCCAGGGACATAGTGAAACAGGCTGAAGATAGAAATCCATCAGATTTGAAGTACAACCTCGTCTAGCCCTAGCATTTATCATATTAACTAATACTATGTTACCATACTTGTTGGGGTTATTTGTTTTAGGTTTTTGCCATAGGGTGCACGTGCTCACTGGAGACATATAGCGAGAGGGAAAGTGAAAAATCAATCCCCCACCCCTGCCAGGGGAGATGACCACATAGCAATTCCTTCTCTTCTGCTCTCCTTGCAGGATTTTGGGCATGTACGCACATGCAACCAGTGTTAGTTTCAAGCTACCAGGTTTGGGAGTGGAACTGCATTTGGCCATGTGGGACTCCAGTGCCTTAACCACCATGTCACCTGATGGCCCCAGATTTTGTTTTATGAAAGTCATCAGATCTGTTAATTTCTAAATGGCAGTTGTTCTTTGTTGTTGTTGTTGTTGTTGTTGTTTATAATTTCCATAGAGTACATATGTTTGCCAGAGAGACAGAGAGGGAAAAGGAGGAAGCACCTCCCGACGGGGCATGGTCACATTGCAATCCCTTCTTTTCCATTTCTCCATCCTGGCAGATTTGGGGCAAGCATGCACATGCATCTGGCATGCTTTTCAAGCCATTGGGATCAGGATTCAAACCACAGTGGGCCATATGGGATACAGCATCAAGGCTTACCCTTACTAAGTGGTAAGTTTTTAAGTTACCTGCTCCAATGCCCAATTTTATAATTCTCTATAGAATTAAAGTTTATTTTAAATTTTATTGCTATTGGATATCTGTTTCTACAGGATTCACAAACAGTACTTTTTTTTCTTCTCTTACTGCTCTGCCATACTTACCCCTCAATTCCTTCTTCTGTAGTAAAAAAGTATATTATCTTCTTTACTTAGAAAGAAGTATCAACGTGGAACTCAACAGTTCCTAGAACTCATTATGTTATGCTACAAAAACATCACCAAGTCAAGCCAGCTCTGCAGCACAGTGAGTGAGCACTGTGCAGAGGGAGCAGAATGCCACATGGCCAACTGCAGTTCCAATTCTGGTATTGGTGGCTTGAAACACATGCCAAGCATGTGCCCACCCACGATCCCAAAAGGATAAATGGAGGAAAAAGGACTGTGGAGTGATCAGGCCCTGTTGGGGGTAGGGAAAGTTCACTCCCTGTCTCTCTCATGTATGCACATACTTTCTATGATAAATAAAATAAAATATAAAATAAAATAAACTTTAAAAAGTTGGGTAAGTTACAGAAAAACTGAAACTACCATACTCTACTGGCAGGAGTGTGACTTGCACAACTTTGGGAAACTGGCCATATCCACAAAAGACAAAAAGATACATGCTTGTGCGAGCCCATGGTGTGGTGTTTACAGCAGCTGGATTCCACGTGGCCAACTGCACGGTTGGAGTGTCAGACCTGGCAGCTTGCAAAACACACAAGGCAGGTGTGCACGTGTGCCCAAAACCCCCAAAGGGGAGAGGAATGAAGAAAAGATTGTAGTGTGACTATTCCCCATGGGGGATACTTTCTCATTTGCTCTCTCTTCCCTTACCCGCAGTGAGAACACACACTCATTATCAAATTTAAAAAAAAAGGGGGGATGCATGCCCTATGACCCAATAATTTCTCTCCAAGGTAATTCCATACCAAGTGGAAACGTATACAACTTTTCATCTATGAAAATATTCAAAGCGACATTTTTCATAATTGCCAAAAACTGTAGACAACTTAAGTATCCATCAACAAAACAGATGTATTGTGATCATTTATATAACAGAATACTTCTCAGCAATGAGATCAATGAACTTTTGTACATTATACAACATGCATGAATCTCACAAACATGTTGACCCAAAAACGTTTATTGTATTATTCTATTTATATAAAAATCAAAAATGGGCAAACTAACCCAGCTGTTAGAAGTCAAAATGATAATTACATTTTGAGAGGTTACTAGGAGGAATAGGAAGGCAGGCTTGTGCGGTGCTCAGATGTCCTAGTTCTAAATCTGTGTGGTGGTTTGCAACAGGCATACTGGCTGCACACCAACGAATGTACACATGTCGGTGTATATTACATCTTAGTAAAAAAAAAAAAAATAACATTAAAAAAACCCACACTTCTAAATAACCCATTGGTCCAAGGAGTAATCACAACGAAAGCCAGAAAACATCTCTGACTGAACAAGCAAACACTACATAAAGTCTTATGAAATGCTGTCAACACCATATTCAGAGAGAAACACATGGCCTTAAATAATTACATTCAAAAGAGAAATGCCTGAGAATCAACAATGCAAGCATTCCTCCCTTTTCCAAAAAGTTAGAAATAAAAGATAAAATCAGAAATGAATAGAAAACATATCATGGAGATTACAAAGCCAAAAGTTAACTTCAAACAATAAAACTGACAAACCCTGATAAGATTGTTCAAGAAAAAGAAAAACTGTACAAATAATCAACATTAGGAACAAACAGAAGAAAATATTACATAAACTGCAAACTATAAAAGAAAAATGCAAAGTAATTAGGAACAATTATGCCAACACATTTGAACATCAGACAAAATATAAAAATTCTTAGGAAAAAAAATACGTTACCAAAATTGACATGAGGAAAAAAAAAATCAGAGACCCTCATCAGCCAGATTACCATTAAAGAAAACAATTTAAAAATCTCTCAAGAAAAACTACAGGCCCCAGATGGCTTCACCAAAATGTAGTTTCTAACAATGAAAAAAGAAATCATTCCAACCTTAGAGAAATTCTTTAAAAAGGGAAAAGAAGGAATATTATCTGATCATTTTACAAGATTAACATAATCTTGATACCAGAATTCAACAAGTATAAGGAAGATTCTAACCTAATTTCACTCATGAACAAATATTAACAAAGATAATCCACCAATATATTTCAAAAAGATAAAACATCAGAATCAACTTGGTTTTATCTGAAGAATGTAAATTTGATTTAGCATTAGTAAAATCAGTATTACTCGCCACAAATTCGAAGTGGAAAATTACATGACCATCTCATTGATAAAGCAATTGATAAAACCCAACATTCTCTCATGCTAAAAATTTTGGGAAACTAAGAATAGAAGTAGGTACCATAAATTGTTATATGAAACATCTATAGCAAATATCATAGTGAATGATAAAAAATAAAAAGGTCTTCTTTTGGGAGACAAAGATGTTGCAATTACCACTTTCCATTCAACACTGTACTGAAGGTCTGTGTCAATGTGATAAAACGAAAACAAAAATTCAAAAGATACTGGTAGTCAGGGTAGCAGGTGGTATGGTGGTTAAGGTGCTGGACGTGGCTGACCACGGTTCAAGTGCCCAACCTAGTGGCTTGATTTCTCACGTCCCCTCTCTGTCTCTCTCTGGTCAAATTTAAATATATACATAACAAATAAAAATAAATAATTCTTTTAAAAAATATATCACAGAGAAGATTAATAAAGCCAAAGTTAACTCCCTGAAGAGACTAATAAAGGTGGTTCACACTTTGCATGATTCTAATATGCACAAATTTTAGTAAGTACAGTTTAAATAGCTGGCCCCCCAACAACAGTTTAAAGTTTAATTACCATGGTATATTAAATATAAGTAATTGTACAAAGTGTGAGTTTCACTGCTAACTTTTTGGTTTACAAGTCACTGCAAATAACAGGTAAGTATTATGATCAGTGACCAATCATATCACTTCCTTCAAAGTCTATCAGTGAGAAGTCACTGCACATCTGTTATTCAGCTCACACAGTCAGTAAAGCATGAAACTGTGTTGCCTCCTTGGCTCACAGTGATAAGCCCACATGATAGTTCACAAAATTAATAATCAAGGGCCAGCTCTGTAGCCTAGTGATTAAGGGAGTTGAATCCCCCATGGCTGACACAGCTGGATAGTTCTAGCTCTGGTGGCTTGAAAAACATGCTGGGGCACATGTGGGTGTGTGCCCCAAATCCCAACAGGACGGAGAAATGGAGGAGAAGGGATTCTGAGAGGTGCTTTCTCTTTCTCTGGGAAGCACACGTGCCCTATAACAAACTAAAATAAAATAAAAAGTCAATTAAAAACAATTTTGAGTAAAACTTATAAATATTGAATCAAAATTCAAAACTCTACATATGAGCAAAAATCAAAATGTAGATTTCTGAAAAGACATCATTTATAATAAAGGTCTACAACTCCAAAATCCAAAATGACCTAAAGACAAAGTTTATCTCTAACTCATTTAGCAGCAAAGCCCAAAGTGAAGCTATTTGCTATTTATAACATTCCCATATCCCCAAAGGAGTGACTATGCTTGCTTCTCACTGGAAATATGAATGTATAAGATTCCAGAGTACTGGCCCAGATGCTGTAGGAGATGTAACATATGGTATATATACTACATAACTTGTCTAAACCCCAAGTCTTGAATTCTGAAACACATCTGGCCTGAAGGGTTTCAGATAAGAGATTGTGTTCATACAGCATTGAAAAACACATTAAGTACCGAGGATTAAATTAACAAAAATGTTCAAACATGTAGAGAGTAACCAATCTGAAAATATGTGATTAAAACATGTGGCCTATAGACACATGTTTCAAACACTCATGAGAAATTATGAAACTTTTACCAAAAAGTAATAAAGGTCACCTTTAAAAATAGAGAGAGGGTCCAGCCTCTGTGGCACAACGGGTAGCATACTGGACTACAGAGCTGGCTCGAGTCCTTGGCCTGGACAACCTGCAAAAGCACTGGGTGTGCTTGCATGTGCCTAGGATCCCAGCAAGCCCGAGGACTGGAGGAAGGAGATCATGCTGTGACCGAACCCCGTGAAGGGTGCTTCTCTCTTTTTTTTCAATGTTGTGCACACATTCACACTCTCATGAATAAAAAAGAAATAAATCCTAAAAGTAAAATAAAAATGAAGATGACCAGCTGTGGTGACGCAGGTAGCACAGCACTGCTGTGATACTGGAACCACGTGGGAGGCTTAGGCGCAAAACCTGAGTTAACCCGAATACACTGGATACAACATGTGCCTGTTACCCTAGCTGGCTGAGACGCGGGGAAGAGCACAGCAGAGTGAGACCCTATCGGAGATACCAGTTTCTGCCTTCCTTCCTACCTGCCTGCCTGTCTGTCTCTCTGCTCTCATTAAAAGACATTTAAAAAATACTTTAAAAAAATGGGGAGATGTGCCATGTTAACTGATGGGACATTTCATGTTGTCAATTCCTTCCAAAATGATCTATAAATAAATGCAATCCCAACTCAAACCCCAAATGGTCTTTTGGCAAAACCTGACAAGTGACTCTAAAATTTGTATGAAAGCTCAAAGGGCCAGGCTAGTACAAATAAAGAACAATGTCTAGATGGGCCTCACAGCACAGTGGTTAAGGGAGCTGGATCCCATATGGCCAACCACAGTTTAAACCCTGGCCCTGGTGGCTTTAAAAACCGCCAGTCATGTGTATGTGTGTGCCCCAAGTCCTGGTTGGACAAACAGAGAGAAAAGTCCCATTGGGAGACTCGCTGTTACACAATCTCTCTCTCTCTCTCTCTCTCTCTCTCTCTCTCTTCTCTCTCTCTCTCGTGAGCACATGCTCTCTCTGGCAATTAAAAAACAGAGAGGGGCTAGCAGGTAATGCTGTGGTTAAGGTCCTAGACTCCCACATGGCTGACCACAGTTCGAGTCTTGGGTCGGGCAGCTTGAAAAATCACACTGGGCTCGTGTACATGCATGACCAAAAATCCTAAGAGGAGAATGGAGGAGAAGGGATTGCAGCATGGCCATCCGTGCCCCCAACCCCAGGGGTTGGGATGATTTCTCACTTTCTTTCTGTCTCTCTCCAGAGATGCACATACCCTATGGCAAAAACCTAAAAAAAAAAAAAAAAAAAAAAAAAAAGAAGAAAGAACAATGAGAAGGAATTGCTATATCAGATATCAAAACTTATTGGAAAACTAAATTAATTAAGACAATACGGCATTTGTAGAAGGGTGACAAACCAATAAAAGAGATAAAAGATCCCAGAAGAAACAAATCCAACAATATATGAAAAATTATGACAAAAGCAACTCTGCAGATAAGGACAAAAAAAGGGGCTACCTTTCCAGTAAACAATGCTAGCACAACAGGGTATCTATATGAAAAAATGACACTAAACTACTCTTTCATTCTATATGCTTAATCAATTCCAGATAAATTATATATCTCAAAATACTATAAAAAGTTTTGGGAAGAGGATATTGGAAAATATATTTTGTATAATAGAGAATAAACATAATGGAAAGGGTTAATAAGTCACTTACATTAAAATAAATAACTTTTGCTTATTAAAAAGCACCACTGTTTGTCAACAGGGGCCATGGGCCTCTTGCATTTCTGCATGTCTGCCAAGAAAGGCACTGACTTTACTGCAAACAATCTTTTCAAGGATATCTGTATAACAGCCTTGCAAGATAGAAATGGTGTCTCTCTATGGATCAAAGGCAGGTTTAGCTATTGTTCATTATTAAAGATTGAGATTCCCTAAGCTTGCGTTCCTCTCATAATGCAAACCATTGTGGCACTTGTCCCTCTCCACTTTGCCCTGTGGAAACGGAAGCCCAGAGAATTAGCACCCAAATGCTAACACTTATGGCTACCATTATTGCCAAGAGTAAGAAAACTCCTTTGTCTCTGACTCAGGAGTTTCGTGGAATGCTAACTTGTTAGCTTGGAAGTAAAATCTTAGACTCTTCATGGGTCTTCACAATCATTCCAAAAATAAATTAAAAAAAAAAAGTCACACAATGGAAGGTGACATTATAACACATTTTACCAAGTCTTTTATTCTGAATATATAAAGAACCCTTATAAATCACTATGAGAAAAGAAATACTAATTCATGGAAAGGCTCTTTACAAGAGGATATATCCAAATGTGGGAGGAGGGTGGGGAATGGCAGAGGGTGAGAAATGGGGATATATATATACATATATATATATATATATATATATATATATATATAAAACAAATGGAAAATTATTTTTTGACAATAACATGTATGATTAAACCACTATACAGTGTATTCTGGATGTGAATATTTTGTAAGCTGTGATGATGTTCAGTGAAAGAACATAAAATAAATTAATTAATTTAAATAAATAAATAGTAAGGACCACTAGGTGGTGTGGTGGTTATCTTTAAAAAAAGAAAAAAAAAGATAAAAAGGGTTTTAACCTCATTAATAACAAAATAATGCAAGTTACAAAAGTAAATGAAATACCATTTCATATCCACCAGATTCACAAAGATTTAATCTGACAACACTAAATGTGCTGACAATGTGTGACATGGGAACTCTCATCTACTTTTGGTAGAATATAAATTGTTACAAACACTTTGGGAAACTATCAAATAAAACTGAAGCCAAATTTAGCACTACAACTCAGTCATTCTACTCCTAGTACACGACACAGAGAAAGTCATGCACATGTGTACAAGGAGATACGTGCACAAAAGATCATTGCACATTTTTCATAAAAGTCAATGAATGGAGACAACTCAAATATCTATCATATATGGTACATACATGCAATATAAAACTACATAGCAATAAAAATCAACTAATTATAGTTTAATCTTATGAGCATGATGATGAGTGAGGTAAGATGAAGAGCACATCTGATGTTTGTATAACGTTTACATAAAGTTTAAAACAGGAAAAGCTAAATGTATTCTTTAAATATGCATACATAATTGCAAAGAAAAGTAAGGACTATCATAAATATCACAATAGTACTTATCTCTTGGTGGTGGGGACAAGTAAGAAAGGTATAATAAAAAAGAAGCACACTTGGGTTTCAAGAAACACACTTGGGTTTCCAGACTGCAGGCAATGTTCTTTTATTTATTTTTTATTTTTGATTTGCTATAGGGCACATGCACTTGCTAGATCTAGATAGAGAGAGAGAGAAAGGAAGAAATCACCCCCAAAGGTGAATGGCCACTTTGCAATCCTTTCTCCATTCTCCTCTGGGGACTCTGGGCATACACGCACACTTACTTGGCATGATTTTCAAGCTGTTCAGTCCAGGACTTGAATAGCAGAGTCAGCCATAGGGGATCCAGTAGTCTTAACCACCACACCACCTAGTGGTCCTTACTATTTATTTCTTTAAATTTATTTATTTTATATTCTTTCACTGAACATCATCACAGCTTACAAAATGTGATTTTACATCCAGAATACACTGTATAGTGGTTTAATCATACATGTTATTGTCAACAAATAACTTTCCATTTGTTTCATATACATATATATATATACATATACATATATATATATATATATATCCCCATTTCTCACCCTCTGCCATTTCCCACCCTCTTTCCACACTGTCTCTGGTATCTGCAGTTGCTTTCCATTCCTTTTCAATTTTTTCCCACATTTTGATTCACAAAATATCTTAATTAATCTAAATACTTTCAATAGCAAGTTCAGCTGATGTATACATATATGTGAACACATGTTGACTTTAGGCATGAAACTCTGTAAGTAGAATGTAAAGTAGCACCTAGCCGAGGCTATATAGCTTACTGTGGTCATTAAATAGGTATTTTTAATGTATTTCTTAATTTTAAAAAGGCAGTTTCAGCTTTAATAAATCAAAATAAAAAAATGTTAAGAGAACTTTGCTTAAGACTTAAAAGCCAGGAAACAAGTTAGGATTCTGTTTGAATAGTAGGTACATGGACTCTTATAAATCACTATGAAAAAAGAAAGTTGACAACTGTCAACAACTCAAGAGAAGACAAAAATCCTTAACTCTTGAAAACAAAGCAAGATTGGTAATGTTTTAGTCAAAAGTCATACATTTCTATTTCACCAGTTGAGACTCATGTAGTTTATCTTCTGTTGTGGTCTGATATTTCCGTTTAAATTCTGGAAGATAATGTTCAACTCTGGACTTGTCCCTACCATTAAGCAGCTGGCCATTTTCTTAGCTGTTTTTGAACTCTTATTTCTGTGTATCTGACTTTAGTTTTCCTGGTATAGTGCTCCGTTCAGAACTTCTTGAAGAGTTTTCTTTCCCACTATACAAGATGGCAGGTGAAAAAGCTGCGAAGCAGGATACCAAGGAGAGGAAACCTGAAGCCAAGAAGGCTGATGCCAGTGGCAAGGTTAAAAAGGGTGACCTCAAGGCTAAAAAGTCCAAGAAAGGGAAGCCCCATTGTGGCCGAAACCTGGTCCTGGTCGGGGCATCGGCAGATACTCCTGGTCTGCCATGTATTCCAGGAAGGCCATGTACAGAAATACTCGGCCACCAAATCCAGGATCGAAAAGAAAAAAGGAGAAGGTTCTTGCGACTGTCACAAAACCAGCTGGTGGAGACAAGAATGGTGGTACCCGGGTGGTTAAACTGTGCAAAATGCCTAGGTATTATCCTACTGAAGATGTGCCTTGAAAGCTGTTGAGCCACAGCAAAACAACCTTCAGTCAGCTTGTGAGAAAGCTGCGAGCCAGCATCACTCCTGGGACCATCTGATCATCCTCACTGGACGCCACAGAGGCAAGAGAGTGGTTTTCCTGAAGCAGCTGAGCAGTGGCTTGCTACTTGTAACTGGACCGCTGGTTCTCAATCAAGTTCCACTGCGTAGAACACACCAGAAATTTGTCATTGCCACCTCCACGAAAATTGGTATTAGCGAAGGAAAAATCCCAAAGCGCCTTACCGATGCTTACTTCTAGAAAAAGAAACTGCGGAAGCCCAGACACCAGGAAGGTGAGATCATCAACACACAGAAGGAGAAATACGAGATTTCAGAGCAGCGCATGATTGATCAGAAAGCTGTGGACTCACAAATTTTACCAAAAATAAAAGCTGTTCCTCAGCTCCAAGGCTACCTAAGATCCATGTATGCCCTCACAAATGGAGTTTATCCTCACAAATTGGTGTTCTAAATTTTTTGCCAAGAACCTAATTAAATAACAGTCTCTCTCTCTCATATATATATATATATGTGTGTGTGTGTGTGTGTGTGTGTATGTATGTATATATTTATATACATACATACACACACACAAGAACTTCTTGGAGAACTGGCCTGGTGTCAGTAAATTCTTTCAAGTTTTGTTTATTTCTTGGGTCTGGATCTTTGAATGCCCTCTAAGTTTGGAAAATTTTCTTCCAGGACTTCATGGAATAGATTATCAATGCCCTTATTAGTCTCTTCACCTTCTGGGATACTGATTATCTGGATACTGGACATTTAATGGTATCTAGTATTTCTCATATATTATTCTCATCTTGGGGGCTATTTTCTCAGTCTTCATGGTGGATTTTTCTAGTCCAGCAATTCTGTCTTCCACATCTGAGTTCGATTTTCTGTATGATCTAGTCTCCTTTTAATATTTTCGAGAGAGGTTTTGACTTCCTGTATTATAGCCTTCATCTCTAACAGGTCTACTTGATTTTTTTTTTTTTTTTTAATGGTGTGTATTTCCTTATTCAGATCTCGCAAGAACTTCTTCACCTCCTGGAACTTGTTGGCTCTTTTCTCCTGCCTCTTCTGAAGTTCACTGTCTCTCTTCTCTTGCATCTCTGTTAGCTTTGTCACTATGAATATTCTAAACTCTTTAACAGACATTTCTGTGAGTTCCACTGTACTATCTGTGGATGAAGAGGAATTATTCTTTTCCCTTGGGGAAGAGGTATTTTCTTGATTTCTCATATTTCTTATGCCTCTGCGGTGATTTCTAGTCACCTGATGGGTTATTTGTTTCTTACTGATTTCTAAAAGTTCAATCTGAGTGTTCAGAGGAATGCAGGAGGAGATGTCTGCAAACTCTGCTGTTCTGCTTTTCTCCAGGGGGCTCTACCAGGGTGAATTCTCCACAGAAAATCTTCATTTTTCTTATTCCCTGAAAGCACTAGGGAGTGCTTTAACTCTCATGGAGAACTCCTACTTCATTTTTTAAAGCAGATGGCAGTTTCATGGGAATTTGCTTGATAATGATCTATTTAGAGTACATTTTTATTCCTTGCATTTTTATCTATTTCTATTATTTTTCAAAATTAAAGCATTTCATTTTAAAATATAAGACTATGAAATCATTAGACCTTAGATTGGAATATATCAATTTACTCATATACATTTATACTAATATGATAAATTGAAGGAACTCTATTTGCTACCTGTGCTATTTTCCCACTATTTTTAGTCCTCTGGTGTGTATGCATGTACACATGTATGTATACATAATCGAGAGAAGAGGAGAGCTCAGAAGATAATATTGATAGAATAGTAAGAAATCACAAAATCGCACAAATCATTTTTTAAATTGCCTTATTATGATACTAAAGAAATTTAAGGATGTAGTACTATAAATCTCTAAAAAACAGGCAGCAGATTAATATCTAACATTCACAAAAATTTTACTTCTCTGTATCATGGATTAAATCACTAAAATGCTCTGTTAAATAGTGAACACAAATATTAGTTTCTGTAAGTATTCATCATTCTATCCACTTTTCTGGACAATCTGTAAAGTAATACATAATTTAAAATTTCTGTTTAATTGTTCTTTCCCATCTTGCTTAACAGAGCCATCATCTGAGGAATCAGAGGAATTAGTCAAATTACATATGACTTTTTATTTTTCTCTTTAAAATTTCACCCAATGTACAGTACAGATAAAATAATATTTTCAGGGACTGGCATGTGGCATGGTGGTTAAGGGCACTGGACTCCT
Organism: Tupaia tana; assembly: GCA_026018925.1. Lineage (NCBI taxonomy): Eukaryota > Metazoa > Chordata > Mammalia > Scandentia > Tupaiidae > Tupaia > Tupaia tana. The sequence goes on from JAKSZU010000012.1 coordinate 30,309,278, forward strand.
ACATGTTCAACCATGGTTCAAGGCCTGGACCTGGCAGCCTGCTTTCTCACTTTCTCTCTCACTCTTGCTCTGTCCATCCCTGGTCTAAATAAATAGATAATAAGTTAAATAAATAAAGTTAAATAAAATAATTCTTTTTTTTTTAAAGAGGTTTTTGCTATAGGGCACGTGCGCTCGCCAGACAGACAGAGAGAGACAGAGAGACAGAAAACGAGAAATCACCCCCCAGGGGGGATGGCCACACCACAATCCCTTCTCCTCCATTCTCCTCTCGGGATCTTGGGCATGCACGCACACGCACCTGGCGTGTTTTAAGCCACCAGGTCTGGGACGCGAACTGCGGTCGACTACGTGGGAGTCCAGCGACATAGCCATTACGCTAACTGCTGGTCCCAATAAAATAATTCTTTAAAAAATATTTTCAGATTTTAAAAACTGGGGTTTCTTTTAATAATGTATGTTTATTTATTGATTAAACAGCTACACATTGGACAGGGTACAACAATGCTTGTCTCCACCCTTTCCTATCATGTAGGCCATTTTAATTTTTTTAAAATAAATTTTAATTCACATATAATAATTGTACATACTTACGGAGTACAGTGTGAATTTTTTCAATATATGCATACAATGTATAATGATCAAATAAGGACAAAAAACATATCCATCATCTGCAACATTTCTCATTACTTTGGGTTGTAAATATTTATATTTCTGTACTTTTTAATCAAAGACGTATCAGAGACTGCTAGCTTTACTAATATCTACTTTCTTTACTTCTTCAAGGCATATATCAATACTTTTCACTGTTACTAATTTAAAATTGCTTTAAGTGTCCTGACTATAAAATCACAGCTAAGGTAACTATTGTGAAAGATGGTGGAGGGAGCTCCAAATTGGCCAAGAAAATCTGGGGTGTGGGACTCTGCATGTTCAAGAAAAGCTTCTTAAGAGCTCAGGCTGCTCATCTGAGTAGTAAAAGGACATAAAGGGTATCTCCAATCTGCACACTGTTAAAGATTTCTTCAACTCCAACTCATAGAGATACAACCAAAGGGATACAGCTGTGAGAATTAAATAAGCCTATAATAATAGGACCAGCAGATGGCATAATGGTTACATCACTGGACCCCCACGTAGTTGACCACAGTTTGAGTGCCAGACCCAGCGGTTTAAACTCATGCCAGGTGCACATGGGCGCAAGCCCAAAATCCCAAGAGGAGAATGGAGGAGAAGGGATTGCAGTGTGGCCATCCCCCCTGGGGAGTGATTTCTTGCTTTCTGTCTCTCTGTCTTGCTCTATCTCTCCAGTGAGCACACGCACGCTATAGCAAAAATCTCTCTTAAAAAATAAAATAAAATAAAATAAGCCTATGAAATTTCTGGTACAGTGAATGGCACACAGTAGATACTGAATAATAATCTTTGTATTCTCAAATGGAACTGTAAAATTCTATGGCTATTGCCTCACATATTACTGTTGATTCACCAATTAAAAAAAGAAAAACTTTACAAACAGTATTTTCAAAATCACTAGCTTAGATAAAAGGTATTTCAGAGACAACTTCCCCAAAACAGAATGGTTTAGTTAATGATGTACGAGTCAGCTATTACTAAGTTAACGTTAGGTAACAAACAACTCGGAAGGCAAATGGATTGCAATAATAAATTCCAATTTCTTGCTCAGGAATTTGCAGGGTGGCTGGTCAAGTTGACCTGAAGCACATCGCAAGCCAAATTCAGGTCTCCTTCACATATCTTTCATCCTGAGACCCACTGTGAAGAAAAAGTAATTACTTGGGTAATCTCTTCTTATAGTAAATGGCAAAAGTACAAGAGAGTTGGAAGAAACTTGCCATACTTCCCAAAAACCTCTCTTCAGAAATGGCTGGCTGTTCACTTCCATTTCTATTCTGTTCAGTACAACAGAGATGTATACTTTTCTTCAAGGGATAGGGTGGGGAATGAGTATTTGCTGAGCGATAAATCAATTTACCATAAACTCTAAGAGAAACTCCCAGAACAACTTCACTTTTGTTCAAGAGTGACTAAGCAAATATACCCAAGGTGTTGATCAGGTAACACTGCTATCAAATTCTCATGTGACAAAGAGCTAAGAGGAACAGTAAATACGTGAATGACAGAATGAAGACGCAAAAGATTCTCAACATACTGACATAACGGGCTAAATAAGCCTAATACAGTGGATACTCAACGGGTGAAATCCCTGCTATGGGTTCGGCCCACGGTAGGTAAGATCTGATTAAATGGCAAGATATGTAAAAGACTTAGTGGTCTGGGGTTTAAGCTCAATAAAAGCCACTGATACGATACAGTCACTAAAAGGATACTGCAACTGAGCCTATTTTAACAATAACAACATAATTGTTAACGTAGCTGAGAACCTAGTACATACGAAGTACACAGTAAAGCATTAAAGAAAAAAAAGTCTGAACCAATCACATCCACAGAAATACTAAACTGAGTAAACTCCAGATTTTTAGGACTGAGAAGACTGGGAATGGGATATAGACCAGTATTAAGATAAGGACAAGCATAAACATTGTCTTCAAATTTCTAAAGACTATCATGTACCCAAGAAGGCCACATAAATAGGAAGATTTTTGCTCAATGTAAATGGAACTTTCTAAGAAGACACTGAATATTTTAAGAGACAGTAAAATATCATCACTGAATGAATTCAGGTAGAGGCTGCAAGGTTATATTAGCAGTCGGTAAACTTTTCTATAATGAGCCACAGACAAAATATTTTTGGCTTTGCAGGCCATGAGGTCTCCATGGCAACTACCACTCTGCCACTGTGACAAGAAAGCAGCCATAGACAACATGTCAACAAATGTGTGTGACTGCAGTCCAATAAAATTTTACTTACAAAAACAGGCATGAGGCCAGATGGCCATAATTTGCCAACCTTCTTCTCTATACTAAAAAGAGAGAATGAACGCAAAGAGGGTTGGGCCAGATGCCCATATAAACTTCACACCATTTCCACTTCCAAAGCTCCATGAAAACATAAAACATGAGCCAGCAGGTGGCATGGAGGTTAAGGCAGCTGGATCCCACATAGCCAACTTCATAGTTTGAGTCCCAGATTTGGAGGTCTGGAAATCACATTAGGCACATGTATGTGCATGCCCAAAATCCCAAGAGGAGAATGGAGAAGGGACTGCAGTGTGGCCATCCCCACAGGGGGTGATTTCTCACTTTCTCTCTCTTGTCTCTCTCTGGCAAGTGCATGCACTCTACAGCAAACTAAATATTTAAATAATAATAATAATAATATATCATTAAAGTAATTCAATGATTTACAGAAAGAGGTGAAAAAGGAACCTATTTAGAGCTATATGAGTATGATGAATATGTACATTATAAATCACAAAGAAAACTGTCAGAAACATATGGAATGGGCCACCCTAATTAAAACAGATTAATAAATATAAACAGATGAGGGGTTGCTGCTGAACATATAAGACTTTCATGGGAGGACAATGGAGTGGTTATAAAACAGACATGGGCACCCAGGTATCATCATGATTTTTCAGTATCAGGAGAACGAGTAAAGCAGTATTAATTAAGACTACTGTTCTTAAATGAGACCTTACATATCCATCTGGGGAAATAATGGGAACATCTGTAGACTACCTACTTACGGTCCCTTTATACTTGCTGAATTTTATGCCTCCATACACAGATACAGGAAAAATTTCTTCTATCAAATCTCAAAGCAAAAGAAAGCTACAACTAAGTTTTACCAAAGACCCAGAATTTCTACTTTAGGAAAAGTAACAAAAGGTTCACAAGATTCTTTTCCCTTGTTACAATGACCCATTAGTCCCTAAGTCAGAAAAGAAAAGTTAGGTCCACAAAAGGTAAGTACGGACATTGAGAGTAAACTCAGAAATTTTTTTTTTTTTTTTTTTGTTTTTGCTATTGGCTCACCAGACAGACAGAGAGAGACAGAGAGACTGAAAGCGAGAAATAAGTACGCCGCAATCCCTTCTCCTCCATTCTCCTCTCGGGATCTTGGGCACGAGACGCGCCCGGGGTGAGTTCTAAGCCATTCAGAAACGTTTTTATAAGCAATTTGAAATTTTTATAACATTGGTTAGTCAGCTGTAATGCAACTGTAAATCAATCTGAGAAGAGGTAAGCATTTATTTTCATAATCTGTCATCTCGCAATCATTTAAATTTAACCAAGTCTATGATTTATCATTTAATAGTTTTCATTAAACAGAGGTAAATAGGTATTTTAACTCTAATTTACAGATAGCAAAAAGCTTAACTACCTTTCTTTGGGGAAAAAAAAAAAGATACAACTTATCTGAATGAGGCAGCAGTTGTAAATGAAACAATAACAGAGGAAGGGATTTCAAAGAAATGAAAGCCAAGGAGTTCATATAATTTTATGTGAAGGTATGATTGACAGCGAAGTGCTGAAACCAATGTGTTATTTGCAGACATATACTGGCTAGGAAACACTAAAGTCATCAAAACCTAAGAAGCATTTATATGAAAGGGTAAAGAGGTTCAAAACAAAACAAAAAAGATTGATTTGAAACAAGGAATATTTCATTACAAAGCCAACAGAGGCAGCTGCTCATTATTTCATATATAAATACTAGTGTTTCCAAGGCTTTATACGTAGTCCTTCAGGATGATAAAATTAAAAGAAATACATACACGCACATTTCTGAGTCTATATACTGAGTGTTAAAACACAGGAACAGTTCACATACACATTAATTCTTGTGCATAGCACTGCCGTCAATTCAACCCAGATAAGTTAATATTAAGAAGCAAATTTATGAGACATTAAAAATTTTAAACACTCACACAGTGTTTGTTTAGAGTATGTTATAAGCATTTTCTTTTTAATTTAACAGAGGCATGTGCACTTGTAGGGGTAGGGGAGGACAGGGGGGAGGGAGAGAGACTGGGGTGAGGGGAGAGAGAGAACATGAGAAAGCAGCTCCCATAGGGAATGCCTATGCAGCAATCCCTCCTCCTCTCTCTCTCTCTCCCGTTGGGATTCTGGGCACATGCACGCATGCACACACACACACACACACAAACACCTAGTGTGTTTCTCAAGCTACTGGGTCTGGAACTTGAACCACGCAACTGGCCATGTGGGATCCAGGTATGCTAACCACTAGGCCATGAGCTGGCTATATTATCCTCTTAATAAATACAAATGAATAAAGACTTTATTTTGCAGGAACTGCTTCTTTCAGATTATATAAATCCTAGAATGCATGTCCTCCTTTATCACTCTAAAGTTTACTATACACATTATCAAATAAAACTATCCATGCATACTATTTTTTTCATCCATCTTTTTGTTTTAGTTTGCCACAGGGTGCTTGCATTCGCCAGAGAAAAAGAGAAAGAGGGCGAGGTGGAAAACACCCTCCAACAGTGCACGTCATATTGCAATCCCTTCTCCGTCTCGCCCTCCTTTCAGAAGTTTGGGCACACATGCATATGCATCCAGTAAATTTTCAAGTCACTGGGGCTGAGATTTGAATCCCACCGTCAGCCAGGTGGGACCCAGCCACCTTAACCACCAGGCCCCAGATCTGGCCTTCTGCCCATCTTTTTAAAAGCTACATGGATAACATACTTGCCAGTCGTTTTTAATTCTATCTTTCCCAAATCAAAAGAAAATGCTATCCCTTTTCACTACCTATATAAAAATATTGCTAAAAGAAGATCATCTCATTTTTATTCATGATATTCTCACCATCTAACAGTGTCTGCCGCATGTCATGTGCTCAGTGTTAGATGAGCTACACTGTTAAACACTATTTAGACAGGGTTTGATGGAGAAGCGCACGCATATATTTTTGGTTCCTGCAGTGGTTCAATATTTATTCTGAAAATTGTAAATACCCTGAAACAGCTATAAGCAAACATAAGAAAAAGACCCTCATGTTTAAGACTGTGTCAGTCTTCCCACCATTCTCTTCTACTAACCATAGGTGAAAGGTTTGGTTTTATCTCTGACCAAGCCATCATAAGTGGAGTAAGATGATGCCAATAACACTAGTCTTTTTTGGCAGCTACTGTATTTTCTCTTAACTAAAAATCATCTAGTGACTATTTGTTTTGAATGGTCTATTTGAAGCTATTAATAGACAAGAATGGCCATTCTAGTCATGTGATTCTCTACACATAATTCTAAAGTCACTGGAACTTCCATGAGAAATTTCTGGTTACTTCCTAGTTCCAGCTATTCAACAATCCCAGAGGAATAGAATGGCATGGCTTGGTTCTAGATTCTAGTCTCTGGCTGAAAATAAGAAAAGCAGGCAAATACCAAAATTATATGGAACTCAGAACTTTGGAGAAAGTTTGCACATTTAAGTAGCAATCACTTCTTTATTTTCCCAGATTTTACCAAGGTAAATTATGAAGTAAAGAAGAAAAACTATAAATACCAGCTGCTCTCACTGCCAGAAGCTGATCTCCGTAAATGTGTGCAGTGATAGAGAAAAGAGAACACAAGCTTTGGACCAGCAGATGGTGTAGCATGTATGCTGCCTGACTCCCACATGGCTGATGGCGGTTCGAGTCCCAAACCCAGTGGTGTGAAAATTATGCCAGGCACATGTGTGCGCATGTCCAAGATCCTGGGAAGAGAATGAAGGAGAAGGGATTGTGGTACGGCCATCCTGGGGGGGACATCTCTCACTTTTCCTCTCACTGTCTCTGCCTCTCTCTCTCCGGTGTGCACATACACCTTAAGGCGAAAACCTCTTTAAAAAAATAAATAAAAGAACACATTTTTTAGTCAGGTACATCAAGGAGCAGACTGGATGAAGGCCATCCTTTCAGAGCCTCAGTGTCTTCATTTTACACTTAGGAATTACAGTCCATACCATACAGCATTCATATAAGAATTTAAATAAAATGATGGTGACTAACATATTTAGAGTACTCCCAAAACTCATGGCTATTACTACAATTTAGGACACAGAATATCCATCTTTTCAAACACATTTATATAAGTAGCCACACCCCGTGGCTCACACTGATATCTGAAAAGGAAAATTATACTTGGTTACTACATTAGATTCCCAGGACTGTTTTAACAAAGTATCACATTGGGTCCAGGCTTAAAACAACAAACTTATTCTTCCCAGTCCAAAAGCAGGATATTGGCAGGGCTGGCTTCTTTTTGGAGGCTCTGAGGGAGAATCTGTTCCACATCTCTCTACTAGCCTTTGGGGCTGCCAGCAATCCTTGGCATCCTTTGGTTTGTGGGTACATCACCCCTTTCTCCACCTCCATCTTCACAGGGTGTTCTGTGTCTCCCTTTTTCCAAATCTCCCTCTTATTATAAGGACACCAGTTATTAGAATAGGGCCTACTCTAATCCAGGATGACCTGTCTTAACTTAATTACTTCTGCAAGGACCCTATTTGCAAATCGGGTCACATATTCACAGGTTCTGGAGGACATGACCTTGGGGAAATTCTAGCCCAGTGTTGCTACAAAATCTCATTTTCAAGAATGAATGAAAATAAAGGCATCCCTTTATACTGAAGCTTTTTAAAAATGATTCTATGTTCTCTGATAGATGGTTTTCATTTATATATTTTTAAACTTATAACTAACGAGACTATGGTGTTGAGTAAATCCAACAAGGTTCTACTTTCCACCTTTAGGAGAAAAAGTGGAATCTATCCAAGGGTGACAATTATTATTTATCTGGCCTGAAGCCATAATGCCTTTACTTCTGTGACAGAGTACTATGAAAATTATAATGATTAAATAAATTACACTAAGGAAAAGGTGTCAGACATGACAGCATAGCTTTAGATAAGTGAAACTGAGGTAAAAGCGCCTATGGGGGGTAGTCAAGCCAACTCACACAAATACAAAGAAAACAGTTCAACCCTCTGTGTAAGAAATCAGTTAAGATGCATGAACATTCAAGCACAGCTGCACCTTTGGCACACCTCACTCCTACCCTCATTTGGACGGAGTATAAGAGAGGTGAATGCCATGCAGAGTACACAGGGTATTTTTAGGGAAGAAAGAAATTTCTACAACACAGAGGGGCTATAGTTGCACCTTCATTTATGCACTCACTTAAAATGTATTTGAACATTACATAGCGTATATGTTTTTGGTTGAGTACATTTTTGGATGAAAGATCATTTTCATTGAGCTCACCCTCACAAAACGAGTAAGTGGCTTTAAAAGACTCCAATAAACAAACATAGATTTGAGCTGGCTTCATGGAACATTGCTGTTCAAGAGAAGCTGGATCCTGGAACCAGTCAGTGGTGAGGTGGTTAAGGTGGCTGATCCCACATGGCCAACTGTGAGGTTCGAATCCTGGGCCCGGAGCCTTGAAAAACATGCCAGGCACATGTGTGTGCCCTAAAATCCTGAAAGGAGAGGGGATTACTGCATGGTCCTCTCTTCTGGGGGATGCTTTCTCACTTTCACTCTTTCTCTGTCTCTCTCCAGCAAGTGTCCATATCCTACAGAAACTTTCAAAAAAAAAAAAAAAAAGTGAGTGAGTGAGTGAGAGAGAGGCCAGATACCACATGGTGACTGCAGTTCAAATTCCTAGCCTGAATAGCTGAAAACATATCAGGCACACACATGGGTGCCCAAGTTCCAATGGGGTAGAGAACTGGAAGAAGGGGATCATAGCATGACCAGACCCTGTGATAGGTACTCGTCATACAATATTCACAACCACATCCATACAATAAATGGAGTTTAGTTCATAAGGTTATTTTCCATAAAATTCTTAAATAACGTAGCTCCTGTCTGCTCCCAGTTTCATCTCACACCACTCCTGGCATTACTTGACAACTCCTAGCACCAAACGGCATATATCCCACCTCCTGAACATACACACACACCATGCAGTCTCTCCACCTCCCCAACACCTAGGTTCATGCCAGTCATGTCGTAGGCACTTGATAAATGCTGAATGTTTAAAAAACTGAGATCGAACAAGTTATTAAGTGAATGGTGACTCTTTTTAAAAAGAATTACTTATTTATTTAATTCCATAAATTACTTATTTATTTAATAATGTTATTATTTTTTAATTTGACCAAACAGAGACAGAGAGAGAGAGAAAGAGGGGGAAAACGAGAAAGCAAGCTACCAGGTCTGGGACTGTGGTCAGCCACGCGGGACTCCGTCGCCTTGAACCACCACACCACCTTCCGGCCTCATGAATGGTGACTCTTTAAGACCTAAACATCCTGCAGTGAGTGCAGTTTTGCTGGGAGTGTAAGTAATATGGTCCAGAAACTAAGAATACCATTTTTCTCAGAATTAAAAACCTAGAACAATTAAAGCAGAGGTTGCAAACCAGCACCCTTCAGATAGGCAAAACCTTCACGTGTGCTTTATTTGCCCTAAGATACTATAAGCAGTGGGGAGCTTAGTTAATAAAAACTTTTTTTTTTTTTGAGAGGTTTTTGCTATCGGGTGTGTGCGCTCACCAGACAGACAGAGAGAGACAGAGAGACAGAAAGCGAGAAATCACCCCCTGGGGGGATGGCCACGCTGCAATCCCTTCTCCTCTGTACTCCTCTTGGGATCTTGGACACGCGCGCACACGTGCCCGGCGTGAGTTTTAAGCCACTGGGTCCAGGACGCGAACCACGGTCGACTACGTGGGAGTCCAGCGACATAGCCATTATGCTAACTGCTGGTTCCCAGTTAATAAAACTTTAAAGGAGAATATGCATTCCATAAATGCCTACCAAAGACGGGCTAACAAGTGCTTTACCTGAACACTTAGGGAAGACATGGTCCCTTCTATTCTGGAACTGCTCTAACTAGAGAACAACTTGTCATCCTGATCTTTCTACTTCTTGTTACTAGTTCTGTGCTGCAGAGCTATTTTTAAAAATTAGATTCCATTCATGTACATATATGAGGAATTTGTAACACAGATTATTGGAACTGCAATTTCTTCATCACATTTTTCCAAACAACATGATGTCCAGCCCCACTACCATCGTTGGCCATCTTCCTCCAGATGTGCTTTAGTCGACCAAAGTCTCTTAAAATGTCTCCAGGTCTAGAATATGCGAACGAAGAGGGTAGAGGGAGCAGAAGACAGAAGATTCCGAGTAAGTCACTTTACTTGACTTTTTCTCCTCATCTGTAAAATGGAAATAACACTAATACCCCCAAAGGGTGATTGAGAAAACCTAAGTGAGTTAACGCATGTAAAGTGGTTAACACAGTGCCTGATAAGTTCTTCACATACGTTATCCAACCTATACTACCCAGAAAGCGGAGTCTACAGTATACACTGAAACCTATGTGATGGTTTTTGATCAGTGGTTGGAGTAGGGGACTCAAACTCAGCTACTAGGACCAGACAAACAAACAAGCAAACAAAATCTAATGAAGACGTGTGCAGACCAATGTACCCCTGTGTTTAAAAAAAAAGCAAGAAGGACCAGCAGGTGGCATGATGGTTAAGGTGCTGGACTCCCACTTGGTTGACTGGTTCACATCCTAGACCCAGTGGCTTAAAAATCATGCCAAGAGGAGACTAGAAAAGGAACTCCATTGTGACCATCCCCCTTAAGGGGGTGGTTTCTCACTTTCCCTTTCACTGTCTCTCACTCTCTGTCTCTGTCTCAGGAGAGCACACATACCCTATGACAAAAAACTAAAATAAATAAATAAAGCAAAAGTCTAAAGAAAAAGAGGTACATTAATATACAAAAGGCTCAATACCACAGCTCTAGTTTGAATTCTGCACTTTACCCACCCAGTTTTATCCAGACCTGGCAACGAACCTCATTCATAGAAACAAGAGATCTGGGGAGGAAAAGAGTGGGGAGCAGCACAAACAAGCTTCCCCCCCTCTTTTAAGAAGTATGCCACAGAACAGCCATGAAAAGAAGGAACCACAAGCAAATCTACATGCCCAGGAGTACGTAATTTTACTTATATCCACCATTCTTTCTCTTAGAATAGTTCTTAAAACTTAAATAAAAGTTGGAACTATCACAAATATTTTTAAAAATTGAACTACCTCAAACATTTTGAGACAAAGATTAGTTTCCTCTTCCAAATGTATTTCTAATCACTGCTGCAATCAAAGGAAAAATCTTATTTTTATAAGATTTTTTTTAATTTTTTTATTATCTATTTTTTATTACATTGAATTACATATAACTTTACAGTGTATTACATTGCTTTTTCAAAAGGGAATGCCATGCATGTCAGTCAGTACAGAGACATTAATCTCCCCGCTTCAACATTCAATATCTTTCCTATGTTTCCCCCAATCATTATTATTATTATTCTAATTATTTTTTATGATAAACATGATTTTTTTTTCCCAATTATCAGATCATAAAGTTCCCAACAATAGGAAACGTAGACTGCACTCAGGGCTGGACCAAGGGTGGGTCTCGTGCAGCCCCGCAAATGTAGGTGAATCTCCATGGAACACAGTTTCAGGAACGCGGCTCAGGAAAGCAGAGACGGCCATCAGCGGTTGCGGCACGCGGGGCAGATCCCGGCCACGGCCCGCGGGGGCAGAACCCCGGCCACGGCCCGCGGGGCAGAACCCCGGCCACGGCACGCGGGGGCAGAGTCCCGGCCACGGCACGCGGGGGCAGACCCCGGCCACGGCACGTGGAACAGGGCCCCGGCCACGGCACGCAGGGCAGAACCCGGCCACGGCACGCGGGGGCAGACCCCGGCCACGGCACGCGGGGCAGAACCCGGCCACGGCACGCGGGGGCAGACCCCGGCCACGGCACGCGGGGCAGAACCCCGGCCACGGCACGCGGGGCAGAGTCCCGGCCACGGCACGCGGGGCAGAACCCCGGCCACGGCACGCGGGGGCAGACCCCGGCCACGGCACGCGGGGGCAGACCCTGGCCACGGCACGTGGAACAGGGCCCCGGCCACGGCACGCGGGGCAGAACCCGGCCACGGCACGCGGGGCAGAGCCCCGGTCGGGCCGGACCTCCGGATAGGGCATGCGGAGCAGAGCCCCGGCCACGGCACACGGGGCAGACCCCGGCCAAGGCACGTGGGGCAGACCCCGGCCACGGCATGCGGGGCAGAGTCCCGGCCACGGCACGTGGGGCAGACACCGGCCACGGCACGCGGGACAGGGCCCCGGCCACGGCACGCGGGGCAGACCCCGGCCACGGCACGCGGAGCAGAGCCCCGGCCACGGCACGCGGGGCAGACCCCGGCCAAGGCACGCGGGGCAGACCCCGGCCACGGCACGCGGGGTCAGAGCCCCGGCCATGGCACGCGGGACAGACCCGGCCAAGGCACGCGGGGTCGGAGCCCCGGCCACGGCACACGGGGCAGAGCCCCGGCCACGGCACGCGGGACAGACCCCGGCCAAGGCACGCGGGACAGACCCCGGCCAAGGCACGCGGGGCAGACCCCGGCCATGGCACACAGGACAGAGCCCCGGCCACGGCACATGGGGCAGAGCCCGTCGGGCCAGACCTCCAGACAGGGCACGTGGAGCGGAGCCCCCGCGCCCTGACCCCGCACCCCAGCACGTGGATTGGAGCCCCCGCGCCCGCCTCCCCACCCCCATGCGCCGGCACGCGGAGCGGAGCCCCCGCCTGCCGCCCCTGGACGTTTAATTGTATCTAGTACTTCTTGCATATTATTCTCAAAGTTTTCTAATCACTGCTGCAATCAAAGGAAAATCTTATTTTTATAAGATTTAAAAATCATTCTATAAATAAGCATCCACATGCACACAAAAAATAACCCTCAATGTTGCCCTGGTGGATCTCCGCCATGGGAGTTGCCCTGTCTCGATGTTCTACAGCAAAGCTGTAGAGAGCTTCAAGTGTAAGTCCACCACTCCTCTCTAACAGCGATGGACAGAACGCTAACTGCGCACAGCTAAATTAACCTACCTGTTAAAGCTTCTATACAGGGGAAAGAAACTAACAAAGAATCCCCACCAAATTTACATAACACTAAATTCTTGGGTAGTATGCCCAACTCTTCATAAATTTATTTCTTAAAAGGATAAAAATGATTTTAAAAAATTTAGGTACAAGAGTATGATACCACAGGGTCCATGTTTACTCTGTGTTTGTCCTTAGGCAGGGAGACGCCCTTAAAGTCCACAACGTTTTCCTGTTCTTTCTCTCCAGCCACAGTAACCTTTTGTATCCTGCCTTCACTCCTAGCATTCTGCCAAAGACTACAGGAAGTACATTAATACACAGAACTTGCCTGTAGTAATTTCAGTTTGGGTCTTGCAAATTATTTTGCCAACACCTCAGAGGTTGGCTAACTACAGTCAGAAGCCAGACTTGATTGTACTCTGATATTTAAAGTTGCTCAGTGATTTTTTTTTTTTTTTTGCATGGCTTCTGTGTTTTCAGAGATTCATTCGTTATGTTTGTATAAATAGATATGCGATACATCTGTTATTTCTAGAGAATTACAAAGCGAACTTCGCAAACCATGCTTAGACATAAAACATTAATATTCTTGTAGAAAATTGAAACTGCAAAGCAACTTGAAAAAGCTCACTGCAATTCTCTTCAAGTGTAAATAGATTCTATAATATTTTTCTTCTTACATTCTTCTAAAGATGTATTACAAGTTAACTTTGCATTTGCTTGAGGCACAGTTTTTGAACTTGCTGTCATATGATCAATCCCTGCTGAATTCTTTCCTTTGCACTAGTGTTCTACTGGGAAGGCTCAACTGTGTGCTCTCAGAATCTTACCAATAATCTTTCCGGCCAATCAACCCTCTGTATGCGGAATGACAACACAGTGCTAGAAATAATTCTATAAAGGTCGTTCTTTCCCATTTGACCATAATGCCATCTCAGTGGCTTTCAAGAGAAAGAAGTTAATGTATTTATTGGAAAACCACATATGACCAGAGAACAGAAGATGATCTATAAGTATAAAGACTTCTTTCTCCATTTTTGAATACTGCTATATCCATAATACCTAGAAGAGTAGTCAATAAATATTTTCTCAACATATAAAAACCAGTGGATCTTAAAATAAACGTCTGGCTTTAAAATAGTACTTCATCACAAAAACAAAATGTGGAAATCCTTCCAGAGCATAAGATTGCAGTCATTTCATGGTCTAACCAGGGAAACAAACATTCACAACAGTGAGTGCCAGACAGAGACGAACTACCAACAAAACTACTAACGAGGACAAAATACACTACCATATTTTAAAAGAATGTTTTGGGGACCAGCAGGTGGCAAGGTGGTTAAGGCACTGGACACTCCCACATGGCCGACCACAGTTTGAGTCCTGGACCTGGTGGCTTGCTTTCTCACTTTTCCTCCCTCTCTCTCTTTCTCCCTCTCTCTCTCTGTGTTTCTCTCTGGTAAAATTAAAATAAAATGAATGAATAAATAAATAAATAATTTTTAAAAGAATGTTTTAAAATTCATAACTTAATAGAGGAAATAAAAAAAAAGTTCAGAGCCAGTTACTTATTCAGATTTGAATTCCAGCTCTCTGGGCACAGACCTAGTTGGCAGTGATATGGCTAAATGCACCAAGAAGATCGGCATCATCGGTAAATACAGGACCTGCTATAGTGCCTCCTTCCAGAAAATGGTGAAGAAAATTGAAATCGGCCAGCACGCCAAGTACATCTGCTCCTTCTCTGGCAAAACTAAGATGAAGAGACGGGCTGTGGGGATCTGGCATTGTGGTTCCCGCATGAAAATGGTAGCTGGTGGCACCTGGACCTACACCACCACTTTGGCCATCACAGTAAAGCCTGCATTTCTTTTTGAGGTATTTAAATAGTCTTGCCTATTAAGATCATGTGCCAATGACAAATATTGGGCTCTTGGGAAAGTTATGACATACTTTTCTAGTTCTTCTATGCAAAAATGCATCATGACTTTCCCAACAACCCAATAATAGTCAAAATTGTAGATCTTCCCAAAAAAGGAAGCTTATAATAGTATTATCACCAAACTTTATGATTAGATGGTATGGTAACAGACTATTCGTATACTTCCAATAAAACTACTAGCAGACTTGCTGAAGAAAAATTCTGTAATAATGACAAATGCTCTAAATTTCAGCTCATTAAAATGTAATAAATGTAATAAAGACACACAGGCTTTTACATTTAAAAAGCTTTAATGACTAAAACTGACATGTGTAAAGTAAAATTAAAATAAATTCTCTAATGCTTAATTTTTCTCTAAGCCTTGCCAAATACTTCCCCATAACAAAACTTCTATTTTAAGGCCACCAGCAAAATGTGACATAACAAAAATATACAGAATGACTGGGTCATTGGGAAAGTCATGGCACATTTTTGCATGGAAAAACATAGAAAAATGACTTCCCTGACGACCTAAGAGATGAGATACTTGGAAACTGTAAGAATCTACTATCATTACTATAGATTCAATCAAGCTTGAAAGCTGGCAGTATTGGGGTTACTGTCTTCTGATCTATCAAAGCCACCAAAACAAACCCTCCAATCTTATCAGACTCGCCAACCCTCTATGTAGTATGACAGTGTGTCGCAGAATGATGTTTTTGTCAACAACAGACCATGTAAACAACAGTGGTCCCAGAAGACTGTAACAGGCTAAACCATGTACCCTAGGTATGCAGTAGGCTGTACCATTTAGGTTTGTGTAAATACACTCTACAATATTTGTACAACAACAAAATTGCCTAATGATACATTTCTTAAAAAACATATCCTGGGGGACCAGCAGTTAGTGTAATGGCTATGTCACTGAACTCCCATGTAGCCAACCACGGTTTGAGTCCCAGACCCAGTGGCTTAAACTCAGGCCAGGAGCGTGTGCGTGCGCGCCCAAGATCCCGAGAGGAGAATGGAGGAGAAGGGATTGCGGCGTGGCCATCTTCCCTGGGGGGTGATTTCTCACCTTCTGTCTCTCTGTCTCTCTATGTCTTTCTGGTGAGTGCACGTGCCCTATAGCAAAAACAACAACAACAACAACAAAATATCCTGGGGCCAGCGGGTGATATGGTGGTTAAGGGCACTGGACTCCCACATTGCTGACCATGGTTCGAGTCACAGACCTGGAGGCTGGCTTTCTCTCTTTCCCTTTCTCCCTCTCTTTTGTCAAATTTAAAAAATAAGGGGACCAGCAGTTAGCGTAATGGCTATGTCGCTGGACTCCCACGTAGTCGACCGCGGTTCGAGTCCCGGACCCGGCGGCTTAAACTCACGCCGGGCGCGTGTGCGTGCGTGCCCAAGATCCCGAGAGGAGAATGGAGGAGAAGGGATTGCGGCGTGGCCATCCCCCCTGGGGGGTGATTTCCTGCTTTCTATCTCTCTGTCTCTCTCTGTCTGTCTGGCGAGCGCACGCGCCCTATAGCAAAAACCTCTCCAAAAAAAAAAAAAAAAAAAGAAAAAAAAAAAAGAAAAAAAAAAAATAATAACAACAAATGGAATCAAATAAATTAAAAATAATTTTATAGAAAAATATGCTTACGTGACCCATGACTATACTCTTGCTAAATTTAACCTTTTTAATCATGAAGAAAAAAGGGAAAAACCCCACATGCACAACATTTAACAAAAGACCAGACTCTTCAAAAAAATCAATGTCATGAAAAAGAAAGGCTTAGTAAGACAGCCAGTCAGTGGCATGGTGGTTAAGGTGGCTGGATCCTTCATGGCTAACTGCATGGTTCGCATCCCAATCCAGTGGCTTGAAAAACATGCAGGTCACATGTGCATGTCTGCCCAATATCCTGAAAGGAAGGAGAAATGGAGGAAAAGGGATTGTGACATGACCGTCCCCATGGAAAGATGCTTTCTCACTTTCTCTCCTCTCTCTCCCACAAGGGCACACGCTCTCTGGCCAAAAAAGAAGGAAAAAAAAAAAAAAAAAGGCATAAGAAATATTCTAATAAAATCAAGAGACATATCTATCAAATGCAATGTATAAAACTTAACTGAATCTTTACCAAAAAAATGGCTATAATAGGCATTTAGTAATAAATAAATAACAGTAAATCTGAAAATGAACTAAATAGATGACCCTGGGACCAGCAGATGAAGGAACTGTTATATTGCTGGACTCCCACATGGCCGACTGTGGCTTGAATCCCAGACCAGAGGCTGGAAACTCACGCTGGCGCTTATGTGTACGTGCCCAAGATCCTGAGAGTGGAGGAGAAGGGACTAGGGCATGGCCATCCCCCAAGGTGGGATTTCTCACTTTGTCTGTCTCTGTCTCTCCAGTGAATGCATGTACCCTATAGCAAAAATTATATACATATATGTGTGTGTGTGTGTGTGTGTGTGTATTAGATGACATTATAGAGTTATTACTCATCTTGGATGTGATAATGAGATTGTAATTATTTGGAAAATGTTCTTTTCTCAGAAGATGAGATGTGAATGTGAGGAAGTGAAGGGACTATGATGGCTCCAGTTACTTCTAGCTTATAGTCCCACTTTATGAAATGAGTAACTAAAGTAAATGTGTCAAAAAGGTAATAAGGGCTTAAGAGTGGAAATAAATATAGTTCTTCAATATATGATTTTTTTTCACTATCTCTGTAGATTTCAAGTAAAAAGTCAGACCAAAAAGTCATCAGCTCTGGTCGAGTAGTACCATGGTTAAGCACTGTGCACAGAAAGCCATACAGCACCACTGATGACCATTCGAATCCCAGCTCTAGTGTTTTGAAAAACATACTGGTCAGGGGTGCCTCCACATCCAAAATCCTGACGGAATGGAGAAATGGAAGAATAAGGACTGTGGTGTGACCATGCCCCATGGGGAGAGAGGGTGTCTTCTCTCTGTCTTTGGAAAATACACACATCCTGTCTAAATTTAAAAATAAAAAAAAGTCACTAGGCTAAACATCTCTTCATATTTCAATTCAATTCATTAAAAAAAAATTACAAAATCCAAGGCTGTATAACATAATGGAAAATCCAATTTGTAAATCTCTTTATGGCTTAAACTAATAGCTCTTCTTGATTCTTGTCACAGACACACTTAGATAACTTGGATTAGAAAGAAAATTTCCATAAACCTGATCCTGTTGCATGGATTTCAATTACAAAATATGAATTACAACTATTTTAAGAGACAGCAAAAAATCTAACACAGTTAAGGAGTTATTCGAATGAAACAATACATGTTCTCATATTAGGAGAGTTTTTACATAGCTTTTCCCAAGTCAAAAGGGCCTCTCATTATTTCACTTCATAACCTTTCCCAGAGAAGTTTGACAGAATACCTACTACATGCAAAGATTCTCCAATTTAATCCACCATTCCTCTCCCACTAGGGAAACCTGTTACCTAACAGCTAGGTAAAGATAATTCATGGAGATAAGGAAAACCATCCAATGCAAGAGAAAAGATCATTTAATATTGTGTCCACACAGATCAAGAAACATTTTCATATTCCTTAGTACATCTGGTCTCCAGAACTAGACTGAGAAGAAGCGGGGGAAAAGGTACTTCATTCCCCTTTCAAAAATGAAAGGGGGAGGGGAGTCCAGAAAAATGAACTAAGTTTTCCAATATCATTAATTTGGTTTACTTCAGACTGAAACTCTTTCCTTTAACTTATGACTGTATTTAAAAAGAAAATCAGGGGACTGGCAGGTGGCATACTGGTTAAAGGCACTGGATTCCCACATGGCCGATCACAGTTCGAGTCCTGGACCTGGCAGCTTGCTTTTACACTTTCCCTTTCTCTGTCTCTCTCCCTGGTCAAATAAAATAACAAATAAATAAAACAATAACAAATGGAATTAAATAAATAAATAATTCTTTTT
This sequence comes from Tupaia tana, assembly GCA_026018925.1. Lineage (NCBI taxonomy): Eukaryota > Metazoa > Chordata > Mammalia > Scandentia > Tupaiidae > Tupaia > Tupaia tana. Next base: position 30,328,086 of record JAKSZU010000012.1, read on the forward strand.
AAAAAAAGGCAAGAAAATCAGTGTCCTATTTCCTGTCCATAAGTTTAAAAATGTATAGTCAGTGGCTAATGCAGTAAAGTACAAATAAGGCAATAAGATACCTATTCCTATACATTAAAAAAATAACTTTTGAAGAAAAAGAAAAATTACTGTCTTCTCTCTCTAGAGATTATTTAATTAGCAATACTTTATGTATTTTAGAAAAAAAGAGCTCGTTAGAAGTTAAATTTATTACAGGTCACCAGGTTGTGTGGCGGTTAAGGCACTAAATTCCACAAAGCCAACTCTGCGATTCAAGTCCCAGATTCAGGAGCTTGAAAACCACACCAGTTATATGTGTGTGCGTGCCCAAAATCCTGAGAGGAGAATGGAGAAGAAAGGATTGCAGCATGGCCATCTCCCCTAGGGGGTGATTTCTCACTTTTCCTCTGTCTCTCTCTCTCTCTCTCTGATGAGTGAACACACACCTTAGAGCAAAAATTTTTTTTTAATAATTATTAAAAGTTTAATTTATTTCATTTTTCCTTTTTTTTTTTTTTTTTTTTTTGAGAGAGAGAGAGACTTTTGCTATAGGGCTTGTGCACTCGCTACAGAGATGGAGACAGAAAGTGAGAACTCACCCCCCCCACCCCTGGGGGGACGACCACACCGCAATCCCTTCTCCATTCTCTTCCCAGGATCCTGGGCTTGCAATGCATACATGCCCAGTTTGAGTTTGAAGCCACTAGGTCTGGGACTAGAACTGTGGTTGGCCATGTGGGAATCCAGTGACATAACCACTACACTATCTTCTGGCTCCTTTATTTCATCATTTAAAACATCATTTTAGGGGCAGCCAAAACCGTGCAGTTTTGAGTTCCAGATCTGGTGGCTTGAGAAATATGCTGGGTGCATGAGTGTATGTCCAAAATCCCAAAAGGAGGAAGAGACAAAGGAGAAGAAGACTGTGGGTGTGATCATGTCCCATGAAGGGGTGCTTTCTTTCTCTCACTTTCTGTCTCAAACACAAACATCCTCTGATAAATAAATGAAAAAGAGAGAGAAAGAGAGAGAGAGAGAACAACAAAAGATACATACAAGAATATGTTCACAGTGGCAACATTCATTATCGCCACTACAATGGCTATACTCAGTAAAAATGACAAATATTGACTAGGATATAACTGGAACTGCAACCTTAGCACATTGCTGGTGGGAGTACAAAATGATACAATTCATTTGGAAAACTGGCTGTTTGTTAAAAAAAAATTAAACATAAACTCAATGAATACATATATATTTGACAGAAAAAGAGAAGTTTAGCTGTACCATTCAGAGTTACAAAACAAAGACACTATTATAGTGCTACAATTACACTGGAAAGAGTAGGTTGGAAAGGATTACCTCAATAAGTTAATTTCTCACTACAAGTAATCAAATAATAATGTCTAGAGGCAATAAATTAAGAATCAGTTATTTAAAGACATGGAAATAATCAAAATAGGCATCCACTTTTAATCTTTTTTCTGAATAAGGAGACTGCTATTGGAGCAGTTTAGTGTACATTTTACAGCTTTAATCATAAATACTGAGTTGTCAGAAAGGTTGTGACATATTTTTTCTATGCAAAAATGCATCATGACTTTTCTGATAACCCAATATATCTTACTTACTTGATTATTAAAGCTTTAAATTTTGTGCAAAAGAATAAAGGTTTTTCACTTGGTATTAAATTTTTAAAAGCAGATCATAAATGTCATTCAAATTTTATAAATATGTATATAAATGTACATATATGAAAATATATGTGTAGAGGGCATGGGAACGATTTTTATTTCACAGATTATTGAGAGGATTAAACCTGACAGCGTATGTAAAATACTCAGCAAAGAGCCTGGTACAAAGTAAGAGTCAATAAATGTTAGCTATCATTACTGGTATTTATACATATGTATAGGAAAACAGTTCAACACGAATATTAGTATTGATTTTATTTGTTACGTAAAGCACTTGACACATTATAAGCATTCAACAACTACTAGATGAATTAATAAATTAATGACTTATATCTAGCTTTCAAGGAATAGCTAATTCTCTTCTAAGACTATCAAACCAAATACAGACAGCTACCTAGTTAACGATAATGAAGTGAGAATGAAACTAAAAATAAAACCTGACAAAGCACAAAAATAGAAAATCACAGCCTAATCTCATGATTTATACTGGGGATAACAGAAGCACCAGGAAGAGTATTTACTACATAGAGAGTATTCCGTATGTTAATTTGTCCTTTCTAATGTTCTCCTGTATTTTAAAATGTGGCAGGGCACTGGCCACCGCTGATGGGAGAGAGAAGCTGCTTGCTAACCAAAGCCTGGGTCTCAGTGCCCAGCATCTAGCAGTGTCCAGCCTGTAACAGGCACTCAAGAAATATATATTGGGGGCTGGCAGGTGGCATAGTGGTTAAGGGTGCTGGACTCCCACATGGCTGACCGCAGTTTGAGTCCCGGACCTGGTGGCTTGCTTTCTCACTTTCCCACTCTCTCTCTAACCCTCTCTGGTCAAAGTGAAAGAAAAGAAAAGAAAGAAAAGAAAGAAAAGAAAAGAAAAGAAAAGAAAAGAAAAGAAAAGAAAAGAAAAGAAAAGAGGTAGGTAGGTAGGTAAAAAAAATTCTTAAAAAAAAAAAAGTGTATGTTGACTGAACGACGCTTGTGACAATCGACCAGACTTTATTCTTTCCTCGCCCTTATTCCTATGACACACCTCCTCCTGACTGCCACTGTCACCCCTTTAGAGTAGAACTTCCCTAGGGAACCCGGAAGGGAAATAGTTATGGCCAAGGACATCCTGGAATACACAGGGCAACACTTTGATGAGCTGAACAAGCTGCAGGTACTAGACCAAAGGTCACCCAGCAGACCACAGAGCTCAAGGAAGAGTGCAAGAACTTTGTGGACAATGTTGGCCAATTTGAGAAAAGAGTTGGTGGTTTAATTGAGCTTGTTGGCCCAGAAAATGAGAAGATGAAAGCCATCAGTGCTCAGAACTTGCTCAAATCTACAGCAGAGCAGAGAGAAGCACAACAGCAGCAGCTTCCAGCACTAATAGATAAGAAAATGCACCTAGAAAGGGACTGGGTTGAACATAAAGTTTTGGGAAAAGGGGAAGCAGAACAAAATGAATTTACTAATTTATTTTCAGAAATGGACTGGAAGTTTCATTTTTAGAGCAGGAAGGCAAACAAAACCCCCAAATCAAAAAATTTCTGTCGCATACCAGTGACTTGACTAAGGCCTTAAGTGTGTCATAAGACGGTGTGTGAGCAGCGCAGCCTTCAGAAGGCAACCCCGCAGCCTGGGAGCTGTTCCGCTGCTGGGCTGCACAGCACAGGTGTTCAACGTTTGCATTCTTATTCTCAGCTAAGCTGTCTGTAAGCTTTGATTATTATTTTTGTACAAAGTTTAGGAGGAAAAGCAATAAATTTTTGTTTTCAAATAAAAAAATAAAATGTTGCTACAAATACAACTTTTACAATTAGAATTACATTCCACATGGAAAGTAATTGCTTGAAGGGGCCATAACTTCCAAATTATGTTCCCTGTTTTTGTACGTGGAAGGATAGTTACCAACGCTTATACATCCACAAAATGGCATGTCAACATCATTTTTTTCTTCGCACATTTAGTCATCAGGGCACAATCAAGGATCTAATTAAAATTTTAGAAGAAAGTGTGTAAATTTCCCTAACAATAGCTCTATACCATCCACTGAAGGCCTACTCCATCAACAGGGCTATAATGAGAAATAAATATCTAACTGAATAAATACAGAAAGTAACCTTTCATCAACTGCAGAGAAATTGAGCATATAAAGAAAAATGAATAAACACACTTGGTTAAGAATGCCTCAATTATCTTTCATACTCATAAATTCTTTACAATTATCATAAATAATGCCTTCTCCCAGAGATCTATAACCATCTTTGTACTAGGAGTAACTTGGGTTCTCACTTGAAGGTTCAGAGGGAGTAAAAGGGCAAGCAAAGGCAGAGCATCAGAAATGAAAAGGATGATGTCGGGACACTATTCTCGCCAACCACATCTGCCCTTAAGTCAAGGAAAAAGCTGTACCCAGCATAGGGACCGCTGAGTCCATGCTTACCTGTGCATATTCTCTTTCGATAGCAGCCTTCTTCTGACTGAATGTCCTAAAAATACAAATAAAAATTAATTACCAAAAGTATAACTTAATAATTTCATGTAAATTTATCAACACACCTTCAAATACTGCCTGGTAAGATGTATGAGGGAAAGGACACTTTATCGAGCTTTATGTGTTTGGGAACACTGCGAACAGCATAGTCTCTACAGTCAGACCACCTACACTCTTAACCCAGCTCCATCACTTAATAGACGGCTGACGTTGGCCAAGTCATTTGCTTTCTCTGTGCCTTGGCTCCCTTCTTGGTAAACCACGTTAAAAGCAGTATTCACCTCACAGGGATACTGTAAAGTTTAAGGTTTTTTCCAAAGATTTATTTATGTCTACCTTTATGAGTGAGAGACAGGGAGAGGGAGAGAAGCACCATTGAGAGAGTCTCATGCCATGAGTCTCCTTACTAGCCTTCCCCAGCCAACAGCAGCAACGTCAAGCACTAATAGAAAAGAAAATGCACCTAGAAAGGGACTGGGTTGAACATAAAGTTTTGGGAAAAGTATACGCAGAACAGAATGAATTTACTGACTAACTTATTTTCAGAAATGGACTGAAAATTTCACTTTTAGAGCAGGAAGGCAAACAAAGCCCCCAAAACCAAAAACTTTCTGTACCATTCCAGTGACTTGACTACCGCCTTAAGTGTGTCACAAAACTGTGTATGAGCAGCGCAGCCTTCAGAAGGCAACCCCGCAGCCTGGGGAGCTGCTCACAGGATCACAGGCATGTACACAGGCACCCAGCATATGCAGGTTGACCCAAGAGCTGACCCTTGATCTTCCATACAGCTCCCAGTATCACAGACCATTATCCTACCCCTGACCACCACGGCTGAGCCTGAACATTTAGTTATTTGAAATATATACAGCATTCCAAAAATAGTGCCTAGCACACAGTGAAACATAGATGTTGACTACTGTTATGAGAACGACTAATACATGGTAAACATGAGAAATGCCTACTAACCTTAACAACCGGCATAGAGAAAACTATAGAAAACAAGTTAAAAATCATATTTTGATCACCCTCTCAACATGAAAAAGAGTCAAGTAATTTCCTATACTTCAGTTTTGCAGAAGAGTTACGAAAGAGTTGAAGGCCACTACAAATTGGGGGATGAGGTGAGCATTCTTTCTACACATGTATTATATTACATAGACTTTAAGGTACTTATTTTTTACATATTAATATTTATGAGACTGGAATGCATGTTTTAATTATCACTGGCAGTATTTCTTCTATCTAAATGGAACATAAAATAACAGTGTACCTTATAAACTATAGGCATTGTATAGTCAATGAAATATGGTAATACTGACAAATTACCTTGAATATTTTGAGTCTAAAGAACTGCCTGTTATGTGCCAGGATTTGTACTCTTAAAAAATCGCTGCACGAAGGCAGAGATATAAGAAGTGAAAACCAAACTCGCTTTGGTGGCACAGTCAGTAACTTACTCAACTGCAGGGCTGCAAGCCACATGGCTGACCACAGGTTCAAATTCCAGGGCTGGCCTGAAAACACACCAGGTGTATGGATACATGCCCAAGATCCTAAGGAGCTAGAGGGCTGAGAGAAGGAAGTCACAGTGTGATAAAAAAACCCAACTTTTTTTTTTTTTTTTTTTTTTTTTTTTTTTAAGGAGAGAGATTTTTCCAATAGGGAGCATGCACTCACTGGAGAAATAGAGACAGCGAGAAATCATCCCGCCCCTCCAGGGGGGCAGCCTCACAGCAATGCCTTCTCCTCCATTCTCCTCTCAAGAATTTTGGGCATGCATTCACACATGCCCAGTGTGAATTTTAAGCCGCCAGGTCCAGGATGTGAACCACGGTCAACTACATGGGAGTTCAGCGACATAACCATTTATGCCATCTGCTGGTCCTGCGATCATTAATTTTTAAAAAGTGTTCAATTATATAATCAGAGGTCATATTTCATACTCTTTGTAAATTTGGATTATACAGCTCAGTAGGTTAACTCCTGAGGCCAGCAGAACCAAGATCGCAATCTACTTTTGAACCAGTCAGGTTTCCTGACTTTGGTCACAGATTGTATAATTAATGCAACCATTTTTTGTACATGCGTTTTAAAAACCAAGGAGGAATCTTAAATGTGCAGTAAAGGGTTAACCTTGCCCACAGAGAGGGCTAATCTTTGTCTTTGGCTTCGGGGAGGTAATAACTGGAATATTCTGCCTGATAATCTTGTTTCTATCGTATTTACCAGGGGACTTCAGTATCAGCTCAACTTCCAGAGGAGCTGACGACTAAAATCAGCTCCATGATCAATCAATCATGTCTAAGTGACTAAACCCCAATAAAAACTCTGATCACCAAAGCTCAGGTAAGCTTTCCTAACTGGCAATGCTCCGTGCACACTGTTACGCACTGTTATTGGAAAAGTAAGTACTATCTGTACAACTCCACTGGGAGAGACAACTATAAATGGAAGTCTTAGATCTGTGCACCACTTCCCTTGGCTGATTTTAAAATGCATGCTTTTGCTATAGAGCCACAACCTTGAATAAACTTTCAGTGAACTCTAAGAGTCCTCCTAGCAAATTATTAAATCTAAGGGTAATCTTGGGGACCCCCAAGATTAAAAAACAGATCAGAAGTGAAGGTAGTCTTGAAGACCTCCAAACCTGCAGTTGATATTATAGTGATGGTAACTGTGGGGACTCTCAAACTTGTAGCAGGCGTCAGAATTGAGTGGTCCTGGTTCTTTTCCGGCTGGAGCCATGGAGGACATTCAAGAGAAGAAAAAGAAGGTTTCTGCTGTGGCAGAAACCAAGAAAAAGGCTCCTGCTGCAGGGGAAGCCACCCAGAAAAAGGTTTCTGCTGTGCCAGAAACCCTTAAGCAAAAGCGAAGGAATTTTGCGGAGCTGAAGATCAAGCACCTGAGAAAAAAGTTTGCTCAAAAGATGCTTTCAAAGTCAAGGAGGAATCTTATCTATGAAAAAGCTAAGCACTATTATAAGGAATATAGACAGATGTACAGAACTGAGATTCGCAAGGCCAGGATGACAAGAAAAGCTGGCAACTTCTATGTACCTGCAGAACCCAAGCTGGCATTTGTTATCAGGATCAGAGGTATCAATGGAGTGAGCCCAAAGGTTCGAAAGGTGTTGCAGCTTCTTCGTCTTCGCCAGAAGACACCTTTGTTAAGCTAAACAAGGCCTCAGTTAACATACTGAGAATCGTGGGACCATATATTGCATGGGTGTACCCGAACTTGAAGTCATTAAATGAACTGATCTACAAGTGTGGCTGTGGCAAAATCAATAAGAAGCAAATTGCTTTGACAGATAACTCTTTGACTGCTCAATCTCTTGGTAAATTTGGCATCATCTGTATGGAGGAACTGATTCATGAAATCTATACTGTTGGAAAACGCTTCAAAGAAGCAAATAACTTCCTGTGACCCTTCAAATTATCTTCTCCACGTGGTGCAATGAAGAAAAAGACTACCCATTTTGTAGAAGGTGGAGATACTAGCAATAGGGACGACCAGATCAACAGACTTATTAGAAGGATGAATTAAGGTATCCACCATGATTATTTTTGTAATCTGGTCAGTAAATAAACAGAGTGGCTGTTTTTAGACTGCAATAAAAAAAAAAAAAGAAGAAGAAGAAGAAAGAAAAAGAAAGAATTGAGTGGTCCTGGGGACTTCCTAATGATACAATGAGTCCATTTAAATTAATCACCAGGATAAGAAGAATATCTAGGACTAATCAAAATAGTAATTGTGGTTGGGGAGATAGGGTATCAATAATCATAATGGTGAATGCAAAAAATAAAAATAAACACATCCAGGCCAGCCTATGGCATGGTGGTTAAGGCAGCTGGATTCCACACAGTTGACCATGTTGTTTAAGTCGCGGACCCAGCAGCTTGAGAAACATGCCAGACATGCACATGCATGCCCCAAATCCCAAAAGGCGGAAAGGCAGAGGAAGAAGGATTGTGGCATGACCGCTCCTTTCTCGCTTTCTCTCTCTCTTTGTCTCTCTGCAGTGCGCACACATGTCCTCTGGCAAAAAAGTATTTGCTCTTTTTTTTTTTTTTTTAGAGGAAATGCCTCAGATATTGATCTGGGCACAGATTTTTTTTTTTTATTAATTAATTTATTTATTTTTGTATATACTTTCAATCATATTGTTTGGCTTACAATGAGACCATTTCGATATGTGAACATTTCTCCCCAGACCCGTTGATCGAAATATATTCAACAGATAACACCACACCTCCCCATCCCATCAATGTAAAAAAAAAAAAGTATTTGCTCTAAGACATGTGTGCCAACCAGAGAGAGACAGCAAAAGAGAGAAAGGGAAAGTGAGAAAGTACCTCCTAAGGGGGGATGACCACACCAGAATCCCTTTTCCTCCACTCTCCTCTCAGAACTTTGGGTACACATGTACATGCACCTGGCATGTTTTTCAAGCCACTGGAACCGCACAGTCAGACATGTGGAATCCAGCTGCCCTAACCACCATGCCATGTGGCTGGCCCCCTTAATTTTTAAAAAATACAAAATAAAAATAAATAAATACACCTACCTGATGGCTAAAATTAAAAAGACTAATAACTATAAATATCAGTGAGGATAAAGAACAATGAAACTCTTTAGAGATGACTGGTGGGAATGTAAAATGGTACAACTTTGGGGGATTTATGTTTGATTAAATGTTTGGCATTTATCAAACATACATCTATCCTGACATATCAATACCAATACTGCTATTTACCAAGGGAAATGAAAACTTATCTCCACAAAAATGCTTACATAAAAAAATTTATAACACCTTTGTTAATATGTAGCCAAAACCAGTCCAAGCGTCCATCGATGGGATTATAGATATAAACAGGAGTATGTTCTTACAATAGAATAAAACTCAGCAACAAAAACAAATGAAGTGTAAGATGACCACCACACTTTTGCCACTCTGAGTTAGAGGACCCCTGTTATTTCAGAGATGACATTGCCTAAAAATAACTAGTATTAGGGTATAAAAAAATAATTTCTTAGCATGGGCAGCAAATCAGATAAGGGAAGTAGTGCACACATTATCAGCACCCTGACAACGTTCATAAATAAACTTTCCTAATTTTGTTCTGGAATACAGTAGCTGCAAACAATTTTTTAAAGGTATATTATAGCAAACAATTCCCCAGCATTAAAATGATAACCTGGGGGGGAATCTCTCTGTCTCTCTCTGTCTGTTTTTTCCAAAAAAAAGAAAAAAAAAAAAAAAAAAAAAAAAAAAAAAAAAAAAAAAAAAAGAATTATTTATTTAATTTTATTTATTCATTCACATATTTTAATTTGACCAGAGAGAGACAAAGAGAGAGAGAGGGAAAGTGAGAAAGCAAGCCACCAGGTCTGGGACTCGAACCATGGCTGGGTATGTGGGAGTGTCCAGCGCCTTAACCAACATGCCACCTGCTGGTCCCGGAGGGAAATTAAAAAAAAAAAAAAAAAAAAAACCAGGCAGATAGAATGAATAAGTCAAGCTAGATAAGTCTGACAGAGAAAAAAGTATCTGACTCCTATAAAAATTAATTCACCCACAAGAGCCATTGAACGGCTTCTGAATTTCAGGTATTCTGCGCACTGGGAATGTAAAAGTGAATTAAGACATGGACCCTGATCTCAAGGGATTCATTAGCATAAGACAGAGACAGATGATGCTAAGGCCCACAAATGCTATAGTTAAAGATTCTTTAAAGTAGGAAGTATTCTTATTTCTTATTAACTAGGTAACCTTGGGCAAGTTAATTTTCCAACTGTGCTTTGGTCTCCTATAGATAAAATGAGAATAGAAAGAACGCCTACCTCAGAGGATTATTACGAGATTAAATGGGAACATATTTGTAAAGCACTTGGAATAAATTTGGCACATAACAAATGCTTCGAAAGTATTTGTTAAACAAGTGAAAATAGCACATCCCACAGTTTATAATTATAGAGTTTAATCTAGTTTAAACATTTTTATTAAATGAATATGCAAAATACTAACTAAAAAAATGCATGTTATGGCCAGCCCTGTAACCACTGTTTTATAGTCCTATGCATAGCGAGCTGGACCCACCACATGCCAACCAAATTTCAAGTCCTGGCCCCAGCAGCTTGAAAAACGGCTTGAGTAGGGCGTGTGTGCATGTATGCCCAGAGATCTGATGGGATGAAGAAATGGAGGATGAGGGATTGGGGTTGCCTAGGCCCCACTGGATGGGCTTTCTCTCTCTCCCTCTCTGGCAAGCGCTTGCACTCTCTGACAACAAAAAGGAAAAAACAAAAAGCAACAACAACAAAAAACATTTTAAGTACATCTAGTCTTAAATGACAGAAAAAAGTCAAAATCCCCCTCTTCTCTCGGAAATCACCAAAAGCAACAAAGAACCTCAGAACTGGAGTGTAAACATAACATCCAATAAAGCTATTGGGTCATTGGGAAAGTCATGACGCATTTTTCCACAGGAAAAGAGAGAAAAATACATCGTGGCTTTTCTAACACCCAAAGAGAAGACATAAGAAACATAAATGGTTGGGACCAGCAGGCCGCGTGGTGGTTAAGGTGCTGGACACTCCCACATGGCCGACCATGGTTCGAGTTCCAGATCTGGTGGTTTGCTTTCCCTATGTCTGTGTGTGTGTGTGTGTGTGTGTGTGTGTGTGTGTGTGTGTTTTCTCTGGACAAATTTAAAAATAATAAGTGAATGAATAAATAAAATTAAATAAATAATTATTAAGGGGGGGGAAAGAAATATAAATGAAGATATGCCAAAAGGAGAAACCATTAACCTGGAGAAAGAGTGAAAAGGTAAAACAGGAGGTTCCAAACCCCAAAAAGGAGCACATGGGGGTACAGTTCTTCAAATACCCTTCCTGAGGTATAAAACTTAAATTCCTCATTTGCAACAACAGAAACAGGCAATGTGAGCTGGCAGGGCAAGCTTCCCTGTTCACAGTCTGAAGAAGTAAAGGAGACAGAACTAAATTAGGAATCACAAAAACAAGCCACGGCGGCAGAAACCTGGCCGCTGGTGTGGCGAAAGCTCACAAGAGCCTGCACTGAGCCTGCACTACGACAGCCTGCAGCAGCCACTCCTCGCCGACTGGCTGGGAAGAGATGGAATTTTCTGAAACTCACATACCCCGCTCATAAAGAAAATGACTATAAATTCAGAAGGCAGTAGGCATCCTGAGCTAGCAACATCTGATATCCTAAAGAGTGCTATAGGGGAGGAAAGCCTCCTCATTCAAAAATAAACCAAAAAGGAAACAAAAACAGGATCCACACAAATATAACATTTTAAAGAACAGAAAAATAGAACAAGAAAAATACGACAGCCAAAGGACACTCATGAGGAAAACACTGCCATGAGCAGATGAAATGTGTAACCAACTACTTCAAATTACTTAACCTTAATTTTAAAATGTTAATGGAGCAGGGCCAGCAGGTGGCATGGTGGTTGGGGCACAGACTCCCACATGGCCAACCATGGTTCAAGTCCTGGACCTTGGCAGCTTGTTTCTCTCTCTCTCTCTCTCTCTCTCACTGTTGAGTGCCTGTATCAAATTTAAAAATAATAATAAATAAAACTAAATAAATAATTATAAAAAATAACTTAAGAAAAGTTAATGAAGCAAGTCTAGCTCTGTGAGGCAGTGGTAATGTGCTACTTAAGAGAAGTGCACACTCTGTCTTGTGTACACGTACGTACCCTGGCATAAAATTTAATGATTAGTAACAAACATTCAAAAAAATTTTAATGAAAAAAAAGGGGGGGGTTGAAGGAGGCAGCCTAGCCTAGGGCTCTTCCATTTCTGTTGTCATGTGAAGAAGCAAAGTTTATCCCTTAGCCCTTCCATCTCTTCCAACATGTGAGAACACAGTGTTTATCACCCCTGCAGGGTATAGGAGAAAAGCACCTCCTCAGAAAAAGAAAACAGCCTTGGGACCAGCAGTTAGCGTAATGGCTATGTCGCTGGACTCCCACGTAGTCAACCACAGTTCGCATCCCGGACCCTGTGGCTTAAAACTCACGCCGGGCGCGTGTGCGTGCATGCCCAAGATCCCGAGAGGAGAATGGAGGAGAAGGGATTACGGCGTGACCATCCCCCCGGGGGGTGATTTCTCGCTTTCTGTCTATCTGTCTCTCTGTCTGGCGAGCGCACATGCCCTATAGCGAAAACCTCTAAAAAAAGAAAAAGAAAACAGCCTTCATCAGAAACCAAATCTACTGGTGCCTTGATCTTGAGCTTCTCAAAATATAATTTCTAGGGACCAGCAGTTAGCGTAATGGCTATGTTGCTGGACTCCCACGTAGTCAACCGTGGTTCGAGTCCTGGACCCGGTGGCTTAAACTCACGCCGGCCACGTGTGCATGCGTGCCCAAGATCCCGAGAGGAGAATGGAGGAGAAGGGATTGCAGCGTGGTCATCCCCCCTGGGGGGTGATTTCTCGCTTTCTATCTCTCTGTCTCTCTCTGTCTGTCTGGCGAGCGCACGCGCCCTATAGCAAAAAGTCTCCGAAAAAAAAAATATAATTTCTAAAAAATAAATTCTATTCTTTATAAATTACCCAGTCTGTGGTATTTTGTTTTGGCAGCAGGAATGGACTATAACTAGGATACAAAGGCAGTATACAAACAGTCAGAAAAAAAAAAAAATGAATCTATAAATCAAAAAAGTACAAGGTTGGCCATGCAAGATCCATGAGACATTAAAGGAACCCAGAGAAGTGCTCCAAATACTTGGCAACCTAGGTAGTAAAATGGACAAATTTCTTGAAGGACACAAATTACCAAAAACATAAGAAAGCCGACAGCAACTTAAAAAGTTGACATTGTAATTACAAGCCCACTCTCAGCCTGTGCACAGTGTCACATAGGTAGCACCACAGCTTGGAAGGCAGGAAGCCACAAGGGAGGCATGGGTTCAGCCACTGGGCCAACCTGAACACAAGGAATGTTGTTGCACATGACCTTTTATCCTAGCTAATGGGGGAGCTGGGGCAGGAGGCTCACAACACAGTGAGAGTCTGTCAAAAATATCTGTCTCTGGGAACCAGCAGTTAGCGTAATGGCTATGTCGCTGGACTCCCACGTAGTCGACCGCGGTTTGCATCCCGGATCCGGTGGCTTAAAACTCACGCCGGGCGCGTGTGCGTGCGTACCCAAGATCCCGAGAGGAGAATGGAGGAGAAGGGATTGTGGCGTGACCATCCCGCCTGGGGGGGTGATTTCTCGCTTTCTGTCTCTATGTCTCTCTCTGTCTGTCTGGCGAGCACACGCGCCCTATAGCGAAAACTTCTCAAAAAAAAAAAAAAAAAAAAAAACTGTCTCTGGCACGGTCCATAGCATACTGGACTGTACTGTTAGAAGTCACATGGCTGGCCATTGTTTAGGATCCCTGAGTCAGCCCGAAAACACACCAGGGGAGCGTGTGCGGTCAAGATCCTGATGAGGTAGAGGGCTGTGGAGAGATTATCTCGGCATGACATGACATTGTCAAGGGTGCTTTTCTCTCCACCCCCCCTTCTTGTGCCCACACATGCTTTCTTTTTTATCTTTTTTTATTTTTTAGAGGTTCTTGCCTTAGAGTTTGTGTGCTCACTGGAGAGAAAGAGAGACAGAGACTGTGACAGGGAAAGTGAGAAATCATCTCTCAGGGGATGGCCACACTACAGTCCCTTCTCCTTCATTCTCCTCTTGGGATTTTGAAGCCACCAGATCTGGGACTTGAACAGTGGTCAGACATGTGGGAGTCCAGCGACATAATCACTACGCCATCACTGGTCCTGCCCCACATGTGCTTTCTATCATTAAAAAAGAGGGGGGAGTGGTGTTGTACTAACTGGAAACAGACCATTACAATCAAAAATTCTTAAACAGCCTATAAAAACACACAAACCACAGAAGAAAACTTGGCTAAAATCTACTTCACCCATATTTAAACTTTCTCGGGGGTGGACAGTGGCACAGCAGCAAAAGCGATGCTCTAACGAGGATGCCACACATGAAAAGGTTTATTCCTATGGAAGTTTAGGAAAGACAGAACAACACGGACACAGGTACATCAGGAGTTGTTTAGGCTGGAGCATCAAAGGGCAGGAAGGTACCTTTCGGGATGATGCATGTTCTACACGTGAGTGTGGCAGTGATCACTCAACTCCATATCATGGCTGATGTGCCAAACTCTGTACTTTACATGAGTGAATCTCACTGTATGTAAATTGCATCTCATTAACAGTCGGAAAAAAAAAAAAAAACACATAATAAAAGTGATTTCAAAACCAGCAAAACATTGAAATAAAAAAAAATTTAGATTTGGCATTTCTGAATATGTAGCCTGTTTCCATTTTGACAGGATTTGATTAGACTTAGTTTAGGTATCAACTCTTTCCTGAAATCATTACTCAAATCCCTGGACCAAGGATCCATCTTCCGTACTCTCAAAGCATATTATGTATCTTACTGCTGACCATATCACATGGAAAATGCCAGCCAGCACTTGTGACTAGTTCTTCTATACATCTTTGTAAATGCAAGCATTACACTTGATACTGGCACACAGAAGTTCAATTAAACTGAAAGAAACCAATATAAAACTTATATATAAAATATAGATACTACTACTGCTACGTGAAGAAAAAAAATTTTTTCATGAAAAAAAGATAAAGGAAGAGGGGGGTATGTGCATGCCCTAGGTCCTGAGAGGAGAATGGAAGAGAAGGGATTGCAGTGTGGCCATTTCCCCTGGGCGATTTCTCTCTGTGTCTTTTCAGCAAGCACAAGTGCCCTATAGCAAAAATCTCTCTCAAAAAAAAAGTAATAAATAAATAAATAAGAAATAAATAAATAAGAAAAGGGGGGGGGTGGTTGGTAACACCAGCACCCTTTGTCCTTAGGCAAATTCGTTTTAGATATTCATTAAATCTAATTGTAACAAGGCACGTTAACTTGAGGTGTATTCCTCTAACAATCCCAAGAACCAAGTCCATCCTCCTCCAGAGAAGGTTTGTAATAGCCTTTAAATATTTAAAGAGCACTCCTGTATCCTTTACTTTTGCAATGTTTGAAACAAAGTACCCAAGGTCCTAGTAAATAGGACCAATCTGAATGTTAAAACAAAAATGAAAGGAAATGTTTTCTGTTACTAAGCCCTTTAAACAGCTTCTAGGGACCTGACAGTCACGTCTCCCCACTGTGCACAAAACTCCACTTAAATGCCAGCTATAATACAGGTACGAGTGGCTAACGGTGTAATTCTAGTCCCTCACTTGGCCTGCCACTCGGCATTTGTGAGAAACACTATGTACACTTTACACCTGATACAATTAAGGAGCACACAAGGTAGTATCACTTTACTTTAGTTCTCTTAAACAGAAAAGACAGCACAAACTTCACTAACATAAAGCAAGAGGGCCACAGTACTAAATGATGAAATCCTGACTCACATTCTAGTGTCTCACGTTTAATTAGAAAACATCTGCTCAGAAGCACCCCAGCAATGAGCTGAACTACAGAGGCTGTCATGTAAAAACAGGAATAACCCCGTTAGAGCTTCAAGTTTTTCTAAGTCTGTTTCTTCTACCCTTCATAGCAATTCCGTGATATAATTAAAATAGATTAATTCCATCCCATAAATGAGAAAAGTACAGATCGGAGCAGCTCAAAGACACACATAAAAACTACTGGCAAATAGCTCTAGTTAAGTAGGGGAAAGAACTGGGAAAATAACCCAAAAACCAATTTTTTTTTTTTTTTTTTTTTTTTTTTTTAGATTTTTGCCATAGGGTGCTTGCACTCAATGGAGAATGAAAGAGAAAAACAGAGGGAAAGAGAAATCACACACACCCCCACCCAGATGGAACGGCCAACTGCAATCCCTTCTCCTCCAGTCTCCTCTCAGGATTTTGGAAACACACACACTCAGCGTGATTTTCAAGCCACCGAATCCACGACACAACCATACTCAGCCATGTGAGAGTTCAGTGCCCTAACAATTATGCTACCTACTCGCCCCCCCCCCAAAACCAACTTCTCTAAGACCACTTCCACAGTAAATAATATGTTGTAAAAGACGGTGATAAAAATGAAGCAAAGATAAAGAAAATAAGAAAAAGGAAAATAAGCAATTTTAAATTTGCTCCCTGCTTTATCGCCTTCCCTTCCATGGTTTATGCTGTATTCTCCCTATAAGACGCCATAATGCCCAGAATCTACCAGGCTCTTTATTGGCTGGTATTACTTTCCTAGGGAAGACAATCAAAAAAAAAAAAAAAAAAAAAAAAAAAATGCACTAGGGAAGTAGAAAAATAACAGGCAAGTAATCATAAGACCTGAACTTTTCCAATACTGATATTCGATAAATAACTCCACCTAGCTGAGCCTCCATTTGTATATCTACAAAAAAAAAAAAAAAAAAAAAAAAAAAGTATACCTATCTCATGAGGCTGTTCTGAAGATGGAGCGAAATAGATAGATATGAAAGGATAGAGGGGCCCAGTCTCAGTGGCAGTCTGAAAGGACTAGACTACAGAGCTGGAACTATAGCACAGGCTGGCGCATGTGCCTGATAGCACAAAATGGAAGCCACATGGCTGACCAGGGATTTGGATCTCTAGCCCCGTTGACCTGAAACATACGAGGTGTACACGTAAGAGTGCCCAAGGTCCTAATGACCTGGGCAGCAGACCTGGGAGAAGAGGATCACAGCAGGATGATACATTGCTGAGTGTCCCCTTCCCCATAAATAAAGTAAACTTAAAAAAAAAAAAAAAAAGGTAAAGAGGCAAGCTGCGCAACAACACTGTATGATGCTGGGCCATGTGGGGAGGTCCCAGGTTTGGGTCCCAGGGTCTTCCCATACACATTGGGCATGTCCCTGCCCATGATCCTGGTTGGCTGTGGCTGGGGACAGATCACAGCACGAAGACCCTGTTGGTGGTGCCTGTCTGTCTCTTCCTCTCTTGATCTGTCTTCCTCCTTCTCATAAAAGAAACAATCTTTTTTAAAAAGTAAATAATTCAGTAAATGTTTATTATTAGATTACAAATGTTACAAAAATTCACAGTGTCTTCTATAACTATTAATAAATTCAAATTATACCAATTATTTCAAAGTTTTACACAATCACATATAAAATTAGATTTAAAAATTACTTGTTGGATGAATGGTCTCTAAAAGAATTAGCAATAATATTGAGTCTATTAAAGCTGAATAAAAGAAAAGCAGTATATTTAAGGACTCCAATAAACCTGACAAGGTACCTAGAAAAGCAAAATACCAGTAAACACACCTGATAGAAGCAAGGGTTCTATCATTTATTTTTTTTATGTACATATATAAACAAACAGCATTCCCAAGTAGGGTCTTGAAACTGATCAACCCCAGCCTTTAGCCTCAGATGATGGGCATATATGCCCAGCAAACTCACAAGGTCTCTGGGCTTGGGCCAGCCAGTGGTATGGTAGTTAAGGCATCTAGATCCCACATGGTAGATTTTCCAATTCAAGAAATTAACCTGATGGCTTGAAAAACATACTGGGCATGTGTGCTTGCATGTCCAAAATCCCAAGAGGAAAATGGAAGAGAAGGGATTGCAGCATGGTCATCCTGTCTGGAAGATGATTTTTCACTTTCCTTCTCTCCCTGTCTCTCTGATGAGCACTTGTGCCTGATAGCACAAAATCACAATAATACTGGGTCTTCAGAAAAATCATGACATGTATTTCTGTTTTTCTATGCAAAAATGCATCATGTCTTTTCTGAAAACCCAATAATTTAACAATTTGACAGAAATGGGAGAAGAATAACATCCTATAAGGCCACCAAACATATCTACCTATAAATGAACACTATGGAAAATTCAAAATCTACCACCCAATATCCAGGACTTCTTACAGTTTAGTTTACATCTTTATTATTATTTATTGGAAAATCTATGCTCTTAAAAGTCATTGGGGGGAGGGGGGGACCAGCAGGTGGCGTGGTGGTTAAGGCACTGGACACTCCCACATGGCCGACCACAATTTGAGTCCCTGACCTGGAGGCTCGCTTTCTCACTTTCCCTCTCTCCTCTCTCTGTGTGTCTCTCTTTGGTCAAATTTTTAAAAATTAATGAATAAATAAATTTTTTAAAAGTCCTTGGTAATATTTCCCTGAAATTAAAATTCTTTATATATCAGGACCAGCAGGTGATGTGGTGGTTAAGGTGCTTGACTCTCAACGTGGCTGATCACAGTTTGAGTCCCAGCCCCGGCAGCTTGCTTTCTCACTTTCACTTTCTGTCTCTCTCTCTGGTCAAATTAAAAAGTAATAATAATTAAATTAAATTAAATCTAAAATTATTTTTTAAGTTCTTTATATATCAATGTTCACTTAATTTAAGTCTGAGAATTTCAATTTGATAAATATTTACCCTATGAACATTACATAAAGATAAAAAAGAAAATGAAGTTCATCTATTTGATAACTCTAAATAATACTTTTAGAAAATGTAATAGGAAAGCAACATACACTTACAGTGATCATCTCTAAATGACAGAGCTATAAGGTGATTTTAACTCTTCATTAACATTTTTAACATAAAAGTACTAGAAATATTAAAAATATCCATTTGATTGCCAAAAATGTCAAATCTGCATCCTACCTGCTCTATGTATATTTTAAAGAAATGTAAGTACATAGACACACTATAATACACCAGTTCTATTATTCTCCTCCTCTCTTCAGAGGCAACCAATCACATACTCTTCTCAAGTTTTTATTCAGTAAATATATAATGTCTATCAATAATACATAGTACTTTGTCATTCCGAAACTTGGCTTTTCCAGTGAACATTAGAATGTGAGATTTACCCAAGAGGCTTCTTTCTTTCTTTCTTTTTAAAATTTATTTATTTCTCCCATGAAAGACAGAGAGGAAGAGAGACAGATGAGCATTCCCAGTGGGGACTCCATGCCATAATCTATCCCTAGCCAGTCTGGATCACGTGCACATGCATCCATGCTTGGTGTGCTCAGAGAGGCCTCATGACTTGAACTGAGGACCTTTCCTATGTGGATCCAATTGTGCCACTGCTAAGCCACTTCCTGGCCCCAAATACATTTCTTTCCTCTTAACTTATATTTCATCATACAATTACATCACCGTTCATTTATCCATCCTCCTCTCACATAACACTGTAAGTTGTTACCAAATTTTTGCTATGAACAATGATGCAATGAACATATCCAGGCACATCTCTTAGAATAGAGGAGTTTCTCTAACTTGTTGTCGTTTTAGATTTTGGTCACAGGTGCATGCTCTCACTGGAGAGACACAAAGAAATGGAAAGTGAGAAATCATCCCTGGGGGTGTGGCCATGCCACAATCCCTTCTCCTCCATTCTCCTTTCAGGATTTGGTCATGCACGGACATTTGCCTGGCATGTTTTTCAAGCCATTGGGACCAGGACTTGAACCATGTAGTTGACCATGTGGGATCCAGCTGCCTTAACTGCCCTGTCACCTGCTGTCCCTCTCTAAGGTATTAACAGGTAAGTAGAGCTGTTGAGTGAGAGGTTACACATATTTTAATTTTTATTAAGTAGCTCTCCTGCCTCAAACCTGTATGAGTTCCAACTGGAGAATATTCTTGTTCCCATCTGAAAGTGAAAAATGTTATTTTTTGCCAATCTGATGAACAGGAAAATAAATTTTTTTTTTCTTTAACATTTATTTATTTATTTATTTATTTATTTATTTATTTATTTAATTTTGACCAGAGAGGGACAGAGTGAGGAGGGGAGCAGAGAGTGAGAAAGCAAGTCACCAGGTCTGGGACTCAAACTGCATTTGGCCATGTTGGAGACCAGTGCCCTTAACCACCACGTAACCTGCCAGCCCCAGGAAGTTAAATCTTACTTCTACTTTCCTTGGTATTTCCCCAACAACTAATGAAATTAACCATTTTTACCTTTATAAGCCACCAGATTTCTTTTTCTTTTGTAGGTCCTAATATTTCTTTATTTGCATTTTTTTATACTAGACAGTTATACTTTTTTATTGATAGATGAGTTACTTATATATTCTGATTCCATATACTTTGTCTTTTTTATGTATTCTGGCATTAGGGACTGTATCAGTCACAGTTCTTCTGAGAAACACAACAAATGGATGGAGAAGAGAAGATAGATAAGTGACTGATAGAACTACCAGCAGATAGATATAGATTGGTTTTAATGGGCCAGTTCCATGGTGCACAGGAAGGTACTACTCAAGAGAAGCCAGATCCCACACTGGGACCACAGTTTGAACCCCTAGCCTGGTCAGCCTGGAATTCTGAGCACAAGCACAAACACCCAAGATCCAATGGACTGGAGAATTAGGAAAAAAGGATCACAGCATCACCCACTCCTGTGATGAGTGCTTGTATCTCTTTCTTTTTCATTGTTATGTGTACAAATACGTGCTCTATCATAAATTTTTTAAGTTATTATTTTTTTAAAACTGGCTTGTGCAAGCATGGGGGATCACAAGTTTGAAATCCGTAGTGCATCCAGCAGACTGGAAACTCAGTCAGGAATTAACACTGCAGTCCTAAGGCAGAATTTCTAGAAACCCAGTTTTGCCTCTAAGGCCTTTCATGTGATTGGACGAGACACACCCATAGAACTGAGAGTGAGCTAGATTCCACGTGGCAGCTGCAGTTTGAATTCACAGCCCAGTCAGGTTGAAACACACCAGGCACACGCCTGAGTATCCAGGATCTGGTATTGGAGGACTGCAGAAACGGATCGTGGTGTGATCAGACCCTGTGGAGGATGTTCATCTCCCTCCCTGCCTTTCTCTCCCACTTTCAGGTACCTGTAAAAATGCTCTATCAAGAATAATGTTAATATCTCCAGGCCTTTCCCACAAATCTACCAGCTCTTGCTCACTCTCATGCTCTCTCTCTCTCCCTCTCTCTCTCTTTCTCTCTCTCTTTTGGGAGAGATTTTTCCTATAGGGCCCATGCACTCACTGGAGAGACAGAAAACAAGGAATCACCCCCTAGTGAGAATGGCCACTCTGCAGTCCCTTATCCTCCATTCTCCTCTTGGGATTTTGGGCACACATACACACACACCCAGAGTGAGTTTTAAGACGATGGGTTTGGGACTCAAACTGTGGTCAACTTATGTAGGAGTCCTGCAACGTAACCATTATGCCATCTGCTGGTCCCCCAACTCAGAATCTTAACAGGAGGGCCTAGGCATCCGTAATGTGAAGTGCACAGGTGACTCTTGCTTTTACAATGGACAGCTGGCACCTACAGCCAAATAAGCTACACTTAATTCTGAGAATTAAAAATATTTCAAGGGCAACAATGTCATCACACTGTAATGGCAATGTGTTATTATCATAACAGCTTTTAAGTAATACTTAGGTCAAGTTGGTAAAAAACGATAAAGATAGAAGTTTACTACATCCTCTCATTTTTCAAAACTGTTTATATCACAGTACACACATAGGCACACACACATTCACAAAACAGGGAAGAAGAAGTTAAAATCCCCAGTTAAGACTGTGTTTTCAAGTAAAAAAAAAAAAAATTACTTTCCATTCAGATTAGTCAATATCAATCAGGTTGACAAAAGCATCTTGTCAAGAGCTCTATAACCAAGTTTACTTCTGAACACCATAATTTAAATGTTTTCATCTATATCATGTTTAAGATCCAGTTCAAGATGACTAGCTTTCCATGAAAAAAGTGGAAGATATTCATTAGATTATCTTTTATTAAAGTGAAACATTTCTTTGGCATCATAACAGAGAATATATACCAAACACTGTAATGAAATGAAAATGTTTGCCAGTTATATGAGATACAAATAAACATTTATATACTGCTCTAGTGGCAGCACATATACTCAAACAGTTGATACACAATTTTGTACTAGGGATATTTGTTTTTAAACATTTTGAGTATAAGTAACATCTTACCCTTATCTTGAGTTACTTTGTATATCTAAAAGATACATTATAAATCTTTCACAGCATTCTACTGGCAGTCACTCACATGAAATTCAACACTGAAGTCTTTTTTTCTCCCTTGCTTTCTCCTTCAATAAAACAATGCTAACACCTACCATATGAGAGATTTGAAGACTTAATTGTTTTTGCGCTTATTGCTATAAGGCATGTGTATAATCAGGGGAGACAGACAGAAGTAGAGAGAGACAGGGAAAGTGAGAAAGCACTTGTACCTGAACGTGAGAGAGAGAGAGAGAGGGAAGGATGGCCATGTGCAATCCCTTCTCCTCCAGTCTCCCCTCAGGACTTTGGGCCCACAAGCACATGCACCCTCCGTATTTTTCAAGCCATCAGGTGGAGGACTCCAACCAGCTGTCAGTCTCCTTAACCTCCTTGCCATCTGCTGGCCTCACTGAAGACTTAACACATTTGTATTAATACACTGAGATTAGACTTAGTTCAATGACAAAAGACACCAAATTAACAAAACAGGTTATTGTCAAAGCTATTTTCAAAATTTTATAAATGGAACTTGGAAATCCAGGTTATTTTCCTAAAAGTAGATTTGGGATCATTTTGTCTCCTCAGAACAACGTTTGTCCTTATGCATATCATCACGCAAAATGAAACAATACAATTGGCTAATGGCAATCTATTTTCTAGGTAAGGAGCACCTCGATACCTTGAAATCTATTCATTTCAAATATCTAAGGAATTTTTTTTTATTAAAGGGAGTTTACTAATACAAAGCATCATATTTATACACATTTCTACCACTCAAAATGAGTTGATGCTAAGCTATTCTTGTAATGTAATTTGTTTTAGGTACACTACCAAAAAGTTTAAAATAAACACATTTACTTGAAAAAATTGCTTGCTGCACAATGAGACGTCAGCTCTATTCAGAAACTTGGTACCCTTCCCTCATCACTCCTCAACTGCCTGGTCTTAAGACAGGCAAGGCATTTCCAACCGTGGAAATACCTCAAAATACAGGCTAAACCTCAAATGCGACTATCAAAAGAGCCTAGTACCTAGTCTAAGGGGTAGACATAAAGAAGATACAATATTCTATCTACAGTGTCTGGACATGGTGGGCACTGAAAATGTGGTACCTTTAATTATTGTGGGGGACCAGCAAGTGGCATGGTGGCTGAGATGCTGGACTCCCACATGGCCAACCACCATTCGAGTTCCGGACCTGGTGGCTTGAAAATCACTCTGGGTGAATGTGTGTACCCAAAACCCCAGAAGGAAAATGGAGAGGGGATTGTGGTGATGCCAACTCCCCTCGGGGTTGGGGAGGGTGTTTTCTCACTTTCCCCTTTCACTGTCTCTCTCTCGTCTCTTTTCAGCAAGCACACGCACCCTATGGCAAAAACCTTTAAAAATAAATAATTAAAATTGATTGTGTTAATGGATACGCAACTCTATAAATACAGAAAAAGCCACTGAATTATGTACTTTAAATGAGTTACTGGCAGGATATTGAGTTACAGCTTTTTTTTTTTTAAATTCTGTGCTACAGGGTACATATAATTATATATGCAATATACAAACTCACATGTCCACAAGCAGAGGACTAAGATTATGCAGTTATTAAGTATGTATAGGGGCAGCCAGTGGCATGGTGGTTAAAGTAGGTGAATCCCACATGGCCAACTACATGGTTTGAGTTCTGTACCCCACGGCTTGAAAAACATGCTGGGAGCATGTACATATGTGCCCAAAATCTCCAAAGGAGGGAGAAATGGAGAAGAGATTGTGGCATGATCATTCCCCTGGGGAGTTCTTTCTCCCTCTCTCTTTCCAGTGAGTGCACACACCTTCTGGCAAAATTTAAATAAGAAAGTATAAATACAATAGCCTTACACAAGAATTTACAAACAGCTAAAATCCCCACCCTTGACATCTAAAAAATAGACTCCCATCTCTAGCCGTGATGAAATAACTGATACCAGGCTAGCCCTCCCCAGGTAACATCTATCAAAGTAGACAAAATATATGACTCTACTGTTTTCAGGTACGAAACAGCAGACAGCATGGGTGATGTGTACCACGTTCACCCAGCTTTCTGCTGGGACGCTTTCCCAATTACACCACAGGGAGGTGGAATCTAAGCCAAGAATGATGGTCTCACTACACTGAGAGGCAGGGATCAGAGTTTGGGTTACTGGAGTGCCTGTGAACAGGGTACTAGCAACAGTAGGAAGCAACATACAGACAGGTGGCCCCAGAAGTCTCCATGGGGGTTCCCTGAGTGTCCTAGGCTGAGGGTTGGGCCACACATAAGCCAGGGCAGGACTCCATGAAGCTTGAGAGCCACTACTGCAGGCCTGGGAACTGAACAGAACCAGAGGCTGCTCTCTGCTGGGAGGGAGTGGAATTCTAGCGCACTCGGAATGGAGAGACTGCTGCACACCTTAGGCACGCCAGACATTCAGCTGAAACCCGGGAAAGGTCACACGCAGCGTAAAGTCTTATGACAGAGGACAAAACAAACAGATTTACCAAACCGCAAAATAAACCCTGATCAAAAATAATTTCACACTTGCCAAAATTCAACACTCTTTAAAGAAAGACAACACTCTCAAAACATCCTATCATGTGTCATTCACGATTTCTAAATAATAAAAAAAGTTATTAGATATGCAAGTAAGCAGGAAAATATGACCTGTAATGGGGAGGAGGAGAAGTAGTCAATAGAAATAAACCATGAAATGACTCCAAAGTTTGAAACAACAGGCTAAGGTTTAAAGTACCTATTATAAATATGTTTAACCGGGACTAGCAGATGGTGTAATAGTTACGTTGCTGAACTCTCACTGACTGCAGTTCAAGTCCCGGACCCAGCAGCTTGAAACCTACACCAGGTACATGTGTGTACATGCCCAAAATCCCGAGAGGACACTGGAGGAGAAGGGAATGCGGTGTGACCATCCCCCCTAGGGAGGTGATATCTCACTTTCTGTCTTCTGTCTCTCCGGCAAGCGTACAAGCCCTATAGCAAACTGTCTCTAAATAAATAAATATTTTCAGGGGACCAGCAGTTGGCGCAATGGCTAAGTCGCTGGACTCCCATATAGTCGACTGCGGTTCGAGTCCTGGACCGAGTGGTTTAAACTCACACCGGGCACGTGTGCGTGCATGCCCAAGATCCTAAGAGGAGAATGGAGGAGAAGGGATTGTGGTGTGGCCATCCCCCTTGGGGGGTGATTTCTCGCTTTCTGTCTCTCTGTCTTTCTGGCGAGCACACGTGCCCTATAGTAAAAACCGCTCCAGTCAATCACTCAATCAATCAGTATTTTCAACCACTTAAAGGTACAATAACAGAAATAAATACTTCACTAGATAGGCTTAACAGTTATTGAAAAGCAGAGAAGATCAATGAAAGAAACCAAATGATATAAATTATCTAATCGGAAGAACACAGAGTAGTATCAAACCTTTTAACCTATGTGTAATTGGAGTTCAAAATGACAGAATTGAGCAGGAAAAAAAATTTTTTTTGAGGCCCAGGCACAGTGGCACACATTTAGGAGGCTGGAAGCCACCTAGGAGGCAGAGGTTTATTTCCTGGGCCAACCAAAACAAACCAGCACAGCTGTCCATGCCCATAAAAATCTTAGCTAATTGGGAGGCTACTGCATCGTGACATGGCAATACTTTGCCAAAAATATCTACCGTGGTGGCCAGCTGACGGTGTGGTGATTAAGATGGCTGGATCCCACAGAGCTGACTGTGTGGTTCGAGTACCAGAGCTGCCAACGTGAAAAACACACTGAGTACGTGTGCATACCTGCCCAAAATCCCGCAAAAGAGAACAGAGAAGATGGGACTGAGGCACGGCTATCTCTCGTAGGGGGTGATTTTTTTTTTGAGAGAGAGAGAGAGATTTTTGATATAAGGCGCATGCACTCGCTGGAGAACCAGAGAGAGACAGAGAGACAGAAAGTGAGAAATCAACCCCCAGAGGAGATAGCCACACTGCAACCCCTTCTCCTCCAGTTTCCTCTCGTGATTTTGGACATACACACATGTGCCCAATGTGAGTTTTAAGCCATTGGGTCCAGGACTCGAACCATGATCGACTACATGGGAGTCCAGCAATGTAACCATTACGCTATCTGCTGGGGCGATTTCTCACTTTCTCTCTCTCTCTCCCCCTCTTTCTCTTTCTGAGCAAATGTGCTTAATAACAAAACAAAAACAAAACAATTACCTATATCTCAAGGCCAGACAGTGACGCAGGGAAAACACAATGTTCTGAGAGGCTGACCTACATTGGAAGGTTCTGAGTTTACATCCAGATACCTCCCTGAGTACAGTGACCATGATCTGGGGCTGGCTGAAGCTCAAGTGAATTGCAGGATCAAGACTATGTTGAGGGTGTTTCTCTCTCTCTCTTACTCATGGAAGAAATAAATAAACTTACAAAAAATTCTCTGTCTCTCTCCATTTCCCAGTCTCTTCTTCTCTCTCTCTCTTATAAAGGAAAAAGAAGAAAATTGAAAAGATAATGGCCAACTTTCCCAAGTTTGTTCAAAAACATCAACCTATAGATCCAAAACCTCAGTGAACCCCAAACAAAATAATTATACCACACTAGTCACATCTATAAACTATAGAAAACCAAACGTTCTACAAACTAGAAAACCAGAGGCAGAGAAAATAAAAGCTATCAGAGGGAAAAGGCACATTGCAAGTATATAAACAGTAGTTACTTCTCATCAGAAATAGTAAGATTAGAAGACAATAGGGAGATCAATCATCAATCAAGAATTCTACATCTGGGGAAAAAATTCTTCCAGAACTGAGGGTGAAATCAAGACATTTTCAGATAAATGAAAGTTAAGAGAACATCTCCAGCAGAACTGCACTAGAAATGCTGGAGGAAGTTTCTTAAGACAGAAATGACACTAGACAGGAACTCTAATGTGAGTGTTGGTCTCAGGAAGGAAAGAAGAGAGTCAGAATGGGTACATTTTGTAAAAGACTTTTTCCTTCCCTTACCTCTCTGGGACTGACCCTGTGCTCAGTGGTTAAGTACTATGCAGAAGAAGACAGATACTAAATGGCCAGCCGGAGTTAGAGTCCTGGCCTGGATGGTTTTAAAATATACACGGCCAGGGACCAGCAGTTAGCATAATGGCTATGTCGCTGGACTCCCATGTAATCAACCATGGTTCGAGTCCCGGACCCGGTGGCTTAAACTCACGCTGGGCATGTGTGTGTGCGTGCGTGCCCAAGATCCCGGGGGACCAGCAGTTAGTGTAATGGCTATGTCGCTGGACTCCCACGTAGCCGACCACAGTTCGAGTCCCGGACCTGGTGGCTTAAACTCATGCCGGGCGCGTGTGCGTGCATGCCCAAGATCCTGAGAGGAGAATGGAGGAGAAGGGATTGCAGCATGGCCATCCCCCCTGGGGGGTGATTTCTCGCTTTCGGTCTGTCTCTCTCTTTCTGGCGAGCGCGCGTGTCCTATAGCAAAAACCTCTCCATAAAAAAAAAGAAATACACAGAGCCAGCAGGTGGTGTAGTAGTTAAGGCACTGGACTCCCACATGGTTGAATGTGGTTCGAGTCCCAGATCTGGTAGCTTGAAAACATACACCAGGCACATGTGTGTGCATGCCCAAGTTCCTGAGAGGGGAATGGAGAAGAGACTGCAGTGTGGTCATTCCCCCTAGGGGGTAATTTCTCGCTTTCTGTCTGTCTCTGTCTCTCCAGTGAGCATACCTGCCCTACAGCAAAAATACCGTTAAAAAAAGTGTGTGCACCTGTGTGCCCAGGGTCCTGAAAGAACCAAGAATTAGAAGGAAAAAGACTGTGATGTGAAAGGGTCCCATTGGGGGCACTGTTCTCTCTTATGTGTGCATGCATGCTCTCTGGTTTAGTTTTTGAAAATAAAATAAAATAAAATAAAATGAAATACAGCAGCTTAAAGCAAAACCAACATAATATTATGTTTATAAAGTATGTGATACAAAGCCTGCAATGGAATAACTACAACTAAATTATTAAAAGGGTTTATATGGGGGGTACAATACTATCTCTAAGTAGACAATGATAAATTAAGGATGCATATAAAATTCCTAGAACAACCACTTTAAAAATAGAAGTATAGTTAAAAATACAAGAGAAGAAATAAAATGGAATATTAGTAATATTCAAATTTTTACCACAGCTAAGTATTATATAAAATACCTTGTAAACTAAAACATACCAAACAATTCCCCATGAAGTTAACTAATAATGTAAAATGCATTTTACCACAGAAATAAATATTTTAAATGATGACTATGACATAAACCCTTAGGATAAAGACAGCTAAAACAAAATTTGAGACTGGACAAGAATCTAGTATGCTTGTTTAGGGACAAAAGAAGTCTAGGAGGACCAGCAGTTAGCATATTGGCTATGTCGCTGGACTCCCATGTAGTCAACCGTGGTTCGAGTCCCGGACCCAGTGGCTTAAACTCACGCCAGGCGCGTGTGCGTGCGTGCCCAAGATCCTGAGAGGAGAATGGAGGAGAAGGAATTGTGGTGTGGCCATCCCCCCCCGGGGGGTTATTTCTTGCTTTCTGTCTCTCTGTCTCTGTCTTTTTGGTGTGTGCACACACCCTATAGCAAAAAGATCTCCAATAAAAAAAAAAAAAATGTCTACAATGCAGAAAGAAAAGTACATAGCAGTTCAGAAAGCTTGTTTCCCCAACTCTGTGCCATGGGGAGCTAGAAACCAGTTGTTTTTAAGAAAGTGAAATCTGTAACTTAAATATTCTTAATATTTGTACATATTAGACATAAATTTTGAAGTCTATTAATAACAAAAATAACTTCACTAAAAACTAATTGGAAGCCCAAAGTGACATTTCAGCATCAATTCACTTAAACTTTTACAATATCTATTATATTTAACAGAACTGCAATAAAATGTTTACCACTATTACTGAACTATTTCACTTTAGAGAGCAGATAATATTCACACAGTTCAAAATTCAAAACATACAAGAAAAAGTATACAGAGAAAAGCCTTTGCCCTCTGCCCTCATCCTCCATTGAGAGGAAAACAAATAGCACTAAAATACAATCCAAGTACATATACACTGCTCTAAGTGCTTCCTGTGGGACCACAGACATGGCAACACTTTACAAAACACCAGAAATAACATTTTCTTTCTGAATTGGGATTATGTCAAAGCTCACAAAACAGAAAACATCTGGATGACGAGAGATTCACATGTGAATACCAAAAAGGAGATCAACTGGAATGTTAGAACAAAGCAAGATGAAGGAATACTGGGAGGACACAACGAAAAGAAATAAAAATATCGACTTTGGTACTATAAGTCAGTCCTGACCCACACAGGACAGAGAATCTGTAACAACAGGAAAAAGGGCAGGATTCTAAGTTTCTGTGTCTAATTCCCAAATTAGTCACCGAAAAGCCAACCAACCACACAAACTTAACTTCTGCTTATGTATCAGATCATTCCTAAAGACTGACACAACAAAACAGAATGGCATCTGTGGCATTCAAATGAACATCTGAAGGATGTACAAAGGAAAACATCCAGCTGGCCCCATAGCACCATGGTCAAGCAAGTGCATGGGGAGCTGGACCCCACATGGCTAACCAGGGTCTCAATCTCGGCCCCAGAGACTTGAAAAACACACTGGGCATGTGTGCATGCATGTTCAAAATCCTGACAGGAAGAAGAAATGGAGGAAAAAGGATTGTACCCTTACCATGGCCCATTAGGGGGTGCTTTCTCTCTCTGCTGAACCCTGCACCCTCTAACAATTAACAAACAAACAAAAAACGAAAGACTGGACTTTCAATCCTCAATCATGAAGGGGCATATCATTCAGCCAGGGGCAATTCTAGCTCTTATCTGCCCTTCCCTATCTTCGGTTTAGCCACTTCGCTAATGCTTTCAGCAGCAAAGTAAGAGGAGTTCATTAAAAACAAATTGTCTGGAGAGTCCTTAGACAACCATGTCTCTAAACTATCAGAAGACCAAAACCAGCAAGATTTTTAACCACTCTGAAGAGGGCAATTCAAGGAGCCGCAGGTATCCGCGAACTACCTATGCCAAATACAAAAAACCTCCTCCGGGAGCTGGATAGGTGATATAGCACTAAAATGTGATGACCTGCGAAGCTGACCCAGTGGGAAGGCTCCGGGTTCACATCTGGGTCCTCCCTGAGAACGCCAGCGTGTGTGTTCCCCTAATCAGGGGCTAGTCGAAGCTGGGGTAGATGGCAGCATCAGGATCCCATAGAGGGTGCTGCTCGTCCCTCTCACTCACGGAAGAAATAAAACTTAATTCTATCATAAGATAATGAATCTATAACAAGTGTGGAGGAGATGCTACAAAAGAAGTCCCCTATTCCCAGTCTTCTTGGAACAACTGGAATTCCAACAACATCCCTCATAATTTAAGTCCAACACATTTTTAATACTTTTATGGAAACCACTACAAGTAAATTGGAAATGACTCCCTGTGGCAAACAGGGCAAAGCAGTAATGTGGCAAGAGCCAAACTACCGCCATAACGACCTTATTTCTTGTTGACAAAGACTCACCTCCCAGAAAATAATCACATTCCCACCCTCTTGCCTTTGTAGCTTGACATGCATTGGGCACATGAAGCAAACTCAGCCAATGAGCTATAAGGCAAAGTCTTCGGGGATCATTTCTAGTTATCCCAAGAATTATCTTCTCTAATGGAAGGGAAGGATGGAGGGGAGGAGGTGGGAAGGAGTAAAAATGGAGGAGGAAAGGAAGGAAAATTTGCATAAGGAGAAATTTTCCTTTTCTTCTCTCTACTTCCACCGAAAGTTGTTATATGAAAATAAGAGGCTTGGAGTTGCCGAAGTCACACATCGATTATGAGGAGAATCATTACCAACACACAGAAAGATAGACGATACCTAAGACTACTGACCTTGGTGAAAGAGTCTTTAGCATCACTTAAGCAATTTATCTTGAGGTCAATCACATTTTTCAACCCACAGGTTAACTCTCTAGGGGACAAGTCACAGACCATAATTTCTGAATTAATGCCCTCAATTACTTAACAAGATTACAATCCACACGCATGTGTTGAACAAATACTGCATTCCACACATTGTACAAAATAGTTCTTATATGTATTACTCTAATTATCAAAATAATCCCATAAGGTATTATTATGATCATGTTATAGATGAAAACATGAGGCTTAGGGTAGTTTAAGTGACTTGGGTCCAAAAAAAGCCACACATGTAAAGAGAGTAAGAACTAGGATTTCTACCCAAGATGTATGCCTCTAAACTAGTGCTTTTTCCAGTACATCGTGTGGCTTACCCTGCCACACCAACCGCTTTCACCATCTCTCAAATCTATATTCCTGTGTGCAGCTGAAAAGACCACATCAAGGTAAAGTGCTCACAAAAATTATACAACACTTCTATCCTTAAAGCAAGTGGTGGGTAACTTCCATTATTCATCTTTAATTTCAACTGGCTCAGGGGAGTATCCTCCATTCACATCTAAAAATTATAAATAACCTCACCTGTAGTAAGCTTCAATAACTATGCCATTCAAAACTAAATCTTTATATGTGAGACACAGATAACGATCCATGAAGAATGACTTAAGAATTAATAAACCATAAAATAGCAATACCAGTAGGAGAGCCAGTTCCTCAGTGCAGCTGTAAGGTGCTGCTCAAGAAAAGGGAATCCCACATGGTGACTACAGTTTGAATCCCCATCTTGGTCAGCCTGACAACACACTAGGCACAGGGGCAAAAGGAGACCACGGCGTGATCAGACTCTGTGGAGGGTGCTTCTCTCTCTCTCTCTCTCTCTCTCTCTCTCCCCCTTTCACTCTCATGTGTACACATTCTAACATGAATAAAGAAAACTTTTTGAAAAAAACTTTAAATAGCAGTAGGAAGAGTTATTATTAAAATCCTGACTCTTTCAATTCAAGCAAGCAATGGTCTGTAACAATAAAGTTGGGGTCTCTTTGTTTTGCTTTGTTTTGTTTTGGGGGGGAGAGGTTTTTGCTATAGGGTGCATACATTTGCCAGAAAGACGGAGAGACAGAGAGAGAGAAAACGAGAAATCACCCCTCAGGGGGGATGGCCACGCCGCAATCCCTTCTCCTCCATTCTCCTCTAGGGATCTTGGGCTCGCACACACACGCTCTGGCGTGAGTTTAAGCCACTGGGTCTGGGACTCGAACCGTGGTCGACTATATGGGAGTCCAGTGACATAGCCATTACGCCAACTGCTAGTCCCAAGTTTTTTTAAAGAATTATTTTATTTAACTTTATTTATTATTTATTTGTTTGTTTGTTTGTTTGTTTTAATTTGCCCAGAGAGGGACAGAGAGAGAGAGAGAAAGTGAGAAAGCAAGCCGCCTGGTCTGGAACTCAAACCACAGTCAGCCATGTGGGAATCCAGCGCCTTTCCCACCATGCCATCTGCCGACTCCACCAGAACAGTTGTATTAAATAGACCCCCTCAAATTCTATTTTCTCTTCTGCCTAGTTTGCATCTCCTTCTCAGTCTCACCCTCCATAATTGATCATAATGTGAAAGTAAATATTTAAATTTTCTGTTTAGTCAGTTGAAGTTCCATGTTATCTTTTATTAATTTCAAAATCAGGTTTTTTCCTCTCTTGAAAAAAAAACATTAAATGTGGTCCTACTTGATCTTTTCTTTTGCAGTCCTCAGTTAAAAAAACGATGTCTCAAGATTTGTATCACTTCTAAGTTCTAATTTGAAAGAATGCTAATTGAGAAGAAATAATAATTGTTAAGTGAAGGAAAAAATACCTGAATCTAGTACCTGATCTGCTGCTTTCAACACATCCAAGACAATGCTGGTTTCAATACATACTATTTTATATTCCACTAGGAAAATAATGCTGCCAATTAATCGATATACCTTATTGCATCGATTTTTATTTATACGTTATTAAAAGAGCTCTCTTAAGTTTAGTCATGTTTTTAGTATATGCTACTATTGTGTATAATTAAAAAAAAAAGATAAACAAAACCAGTTGGTGCATAAATTGGTCACACTCAGAGTTGAACTCTTCTGAATCCATTTTAGAAACGGTCATCGATACCAATTTTTTTCCACACGTTACCATCCTCCATGCCACCGAAAGCCCAGATGATCCAACATTTGTATTCCAAGCATTGTCTCTGGGATTGTCCTCCAAGCCTGCTGATACCTATTCTGCAAGTTCTGTGCATGAAGAGGCAATGACAAGTGCATCAGAGCCGACAGAAATGATAAGATGCATCTTGATTTCAGAAATGTAAGAATGCAAAAAAAAAAATGCTTCTTATAATGGGTGAAACACAAGAACTTCCTGAGTTACCTTTAATAAGATAACATCCTTCCTGGACTTTAATTTCCAGCAATCCTAGTAGCTACCCGTGTGAATATACCTACCTTGCGAGGCATTTCAAACATCTTGTTTAACTTTTACAGAAAATCAAAAATGTAAGCATTAACTTTGTTACATATATGAAATACGAGGCTAAAATGTCCAAGATCACCTATCTAATTAGTGCAAGGCTAGGTGTCATCTCTGTTCTACCCTCAAAGTCCTTATTTTTCCCACTACTTTAGTGGTTCTCAAATTTTAGCGAACTTAAGAATCACCTGAGGTGATCTCCCATTCCCAGAGGATGGGGAAAATATTATAAATACGAAACATATATGCAAATCATATCATTGATAAGGTACATATATATATATATATAAACCTCTCACAACTC
Source organism: Tupaia tana (assembly GCA_026018925.1). Classification (NCBI taxonomy): domain Eukaryota; kingdom Metazoa; phylum Chordata; class Mammalia; order Scandentia; family Tupaiidae; genus Tupaia; species Tupaia tana. The sequence continues at coordinate 30,362,086 of JAKSZU010000012.1, forward strand.
CATAAGAAAAAGACAAATAACCCAATTTAAAAATGGGCAAAAGATCTGAATAGACATTTCTCCAAAGAAGATATATAAATGGGCATTTATAGAACTAGGATTTATAGTCACTAAAATGACTAGAATGACTATAATGATTTATAGTCACTAAAATCACTAGAATGACTATAATCAGAGAGCCAAACAATAACAAGCACTGACAAGGGTGTGATCCATCACACATTATGGCTGGCGGGACTGTAAAATGGTATAGATGGTTTGGGAAAAAAGTTCCTCGGGCCAGCCAGTGGCATAGTGACTGAGGCAGTTAGATCCCACATGGCCAACTGAGCAATTCAAGTCTTGGGCCCAGCGGCTTGAAAAATACATCCAGCATGTGTGTGCGTGTGCATGCCCAAAACCCCAAGAAGATAACAGGAGAAGGGACTACACCATGCACCCTCCTCCCTACCCCACCCTCCGCATGTCCCTGTGTCTCCTTCCAACAAACACATGTGCCCTATAGAAAATTTTATAAAAGGAAATTTTAAAAAAAGGCCTCACACACCAATTAAAATCAGAGAGAGTAAAAAACAATTAGTGCTGGCAGGTGGCATGGTGGTTAAGGTGCTGGACCCCCACAGTGTTGACCTCAGTTTGAATCCTGGACATAGAGGCTTACTTTCTCATTTTCCCTCTCTCTCTATCTCTCTCTGATCGAATGAAAAAATAATAATAAACAAAATGAAATAAATCTTTAAAAGAAAAAAAAATTAAGTTCTTCAAAAAGTTAGAGTTCCCGGGACCGGCAGTTACCATAATGGCTATGTCCCTGGACTCCCACGTAGTCAACCGCGGTTCACGTCCCAGACCCGGTGGCTTAAAACTCACGCCGGGTGCGTGTGCATGAGTGCTCAAGATCCCGAGAGGAGAACAGAGGAGAAGGGATTGCAGCGTGGCCATCCCTCCTGGGAGGTGATTTCTCACTTTCTGTCTCTCTGTCTCTCTCTGTCTGTCTGGCGAGCGCACGCGCCCTATAGCAAAAACCTCTCCAAAAAAAAAAAAAAAAGTTAGAGTTTCCAGCAATTCCACTTCTAGTTATATGCCCAAGAAAAATGAAAACATGTCCACAGTAAATCTGTACATGAATGTTCCCAGGATCATTATTCATAATACTGAAAAAGTAGAAACAATCCAAATGTCCATCGACTACCTGATGAGTGAATTAATAATGTGGTATATCCATTCAAAGGGACATTATTTGACAATAAAAGGAATGAAGTACTGCTACTACAGAAATGAACCTTGAAACCTTAGGCTAGAAGAGGCCAGTCACAATAAATCACATAATGTATGACTGTATTTACAGATTCTATTTCTAAGACAGAAAACAGATTAGTAGTTGCTTAAGGTTGGAGAAGGGAAGAATAATGACTGCTACAGGGTTTATTTTAGGGAGGACAAAAATGTTTTAAGGTTAAACTGTGGTAATGGTTGCACAACCCTAAATATACTAACAAACATTGAGTGTTACATTTCAAATGGGTTAACTGTATGATATGTAATCATTATTTAATATGTAGTGACAGCATGTAAGTTAAATCTCAATAAAGCTATTATTTTAAAAAGCTTATAGTGGGACCAGCAGTTAGCATAATGGCTATGTCGCTGAACTCCCATGTAGTCCACCATGGTTCAGGTCCCAGACCCGGAGGCTTAAACTCACGCCGGGTGCATGTGTGTGAGTGCCCAAGATCCCAAGAGGAGACTGGAGGAGAAGGGACTGCAGTGTGGCCATCCCCCCTGGGGGGTGATTTCTTGCTTTCTGTCTCTCTGTCTCTCTCTGTCTTTCTGGCGAGCACAAGCGCCCTATAGCAAAAAACTCTCAAAAAAAAAAAAAAAAAGCTTCTAGGGTCAGTTTCCAGGGGTTAAGGGAGCCAGATGCCACATGGCTGGATGGAGAAGTGAACGAGAAGGGACTGCAGCATGACCACCTCCCAGTGGGGTATGCTCCAGCAAGGGTAGGCTGTACAATAGCCTACCTATATATTTAGTTTCGTTATAGGCCTATAACGAAACTAAATAATAATAAAATAAAATTTAAAACTCTAGACCAGATTACCTTTAAAGTCCCTTTAGCACTTTGTAGGACAATGAAAAAAAGTCTCAGAGCATCCATAAACCGACTTCAGAATCCAACCTCCAGTGACTCTTGTAAACCTACAGTTTGGAGAAAGTAACATACAGAGTGTACAATAATTCCTCACTTGAGCTCTCTCCAGGAGTCTGCAAAGGCAGGACAGGTGCTTCCTGAGCTAGTTTCAATTTCTTAGAACATCTATAAGAATGATATGTTTATTAGCCTTCTCTGAGGTAAAGTTTTAAGTGTCCCTGTCTGGCTAGACTCATGTTAGTGGTTTTAAAGTGCTCACTTGAAGCTAATTTTTAGTTTAAAATATGAATAATTTAACATTTTTAAAAATTATTAATTAATAATGTACTTTGTGATAGCTAAAAAATAGGACTCATGGGACCAGCAGTTGGTGTAATGGCCATGGACTCCCATATAGTTGACCGCGGTTCAAATCCTGGACCTGGTGATTTAAACTCATGCCGGACACATGTGCGTGCGTGCCCAAGATCCCGAGAGGAGAATGGAGGAGAAGAGACTGTGATGTGGCCATCCCCCCTGGGGGGAGATTTCTCACTTTCTGTCTCTGTCTCTCTCTTTCTGATGAGCACACATGCCCTACAGCAAAACCCTCTCAAAAAAAAAAAAAAAAAATGGGACTCAGGATGAATTCCTCAATTGAAATCTTGGAAAAATATTAATATTGGGAAGAATTCAGAAGTGTAGAAATTAGAAAACAGACAGATTGAAGTCCTCACCCGTATGATTCACTCATTTCACTATGCCTCAGTTCCCACTTTCATCTATAAAATAAACAAAAGTAATAGTATCCACCTGGCTCCAAAACCCTATAATTTTTCCATATTACATAATCACCTCCTAAAAATTTCTGCTAAGGAGGTACTTCTTTATATTCTGAGTTCCTGTAAAGAGCCTTTTTTAACTGACTCTACTTATCATAAGGATAAATGGTACTAATAAGAAAAGTGCATGAGCTCTAATAGCAACTCACTTGTACGACGCATTAGAAAGCAATGAGGAAAACAACAAACTAAAAAGAAAGAGTTCTTGTCTGTTGCTGACGGCAAAAGTCAACAGGAAGCACATCAGTATAAAAATCTTCCCAAAGCATAGAATGTCCCTGATAAACAAGTGAGCTATCTTTCCTTCTCGTACTTCACTCCCAACACACCAGCTTCTAAATGCATCCCTGAGACAAATGAACTGAAGAAGGGGAGGAGAGCAAAGGAAAAGAACTGTATCATAATAGGTCTCCTCCTCTCAAAAATTCCGAAAGAAGAGAGTGGGAACTAGCCACAATCCAGTTTGAAATTCTATTTACAGTTTAATGAGTTGTAGAGTTTTGTTTTGTTTTGTTTTTTTAACATTTTAAAAAGTCATAAAAGGCTTTTCTCAGGACCAGCAGATAGCATAGTTACGCCACAGGATTCCCATGTAGTCGACAGCTGTTCAAGTCCTGGACTCGGCAGCTTAAAACTCATGCCGGGCGCATGTGTATACATGCCCAAAATCCTGAGAGGAGAAGCGATTGTGGTGTGACCATCGCTTTCTGTCTCTCTGGTGACCACATGTGTCCTAGAGCAAAAATCTCTCTAAAAAAAAAAGAAAAGAAAACTTTTCTGTCTACTATTAATTTACATTAAAAATAAAAAGTTATTTGCACTTTTCTAAGTGCATTTATACTAACTTAAAATGAGCATAAAACTGGCAGTGTGCAGCACTGATGAGGAGCACTGTCTATGGGCTTCAGGGGGGAGAGTGGTGGAAACCTCAGAGAGGACATACGGGCAAGATTCCTTACAACTTAATACACATTAAAAACCCAAGTTCAGAAATTCCTTATGAATTTTTAAAAAGCCATTCCACTTACTTGAACAGACCAAAAAAGCAGATCACTTCCTTCCTCAAACAACTCAAAGAGTAGGTATTGAACTGAAATATCAACTTTCGATTCAATATTATCATTGAAAAAAAAAAGCAAACCAAAAACCTAAAGTAATGTTTTAGCAAGTAATAACAGTATTCTATTTACAACTATACGGGAGTGAAGGGATTCATACCATTAATTTAATACGGGTAGAAGAACATACTGACCTTTTAAAATAATAAAGACTCTTGTTACTTCTTGGCGTACCAACAATTTCTGCATATTACATTGAAGAGTATAGTATTAGGTTGTCGGGGAAGTCATGACATGCTTTTCTATGGAAAAATGACAGCCCAATGTATTTTAAAGTTCCCTCGTGAATTAAAGTGTTAAACTCCACAGATGCTCCTATATAGCCCCCACAAATAGAGCTTACAAAATGTAACCCTAAGAACAGATAAGGTACACTTCAATACGATCAGTTAACATTCATTTGACAATTCTGCCAGCTTAACCAAAGTGTATAAAGATACAAAAATGACTAAGACTTAGCCCTTTACCACAAGGAATTCACATGAGGGAAAGCCAGAAGCATGTACAAAATCAAACTCCTTCAAGATCACAGAGAACAGCAAACAGTCAGTGGGAACCAGGACTTGCCACTTGAAAAAGTGGGAGGAAGGGTATCTACAGCAAAAGGAACAGCACTAGCAAAGGCATGAGCGTAGACTGCAGATAACCAAACTTCCTGAGAGGCCAGAGCGAGGGGGAATAAAGAGGAAGGATGTATAGGCATGAAACGGTAAGTAGCCAAGCCAGGAAAGGAAGTTTACAGCGAGTCACATATACTATAACAAGGTGTTTGGCCTTTATCCAGAAGGCCACAGAGAGCCTTATAATAATATTTTTAAAAAGCTAACTGGTGCTGATATAAAAAACAGATTTAAAAATCTGACTATGTGAGGACACGACTGCAATAATGAGGACATTACTGTAATAATTCAAGTGAAAAGTGATGAATCAGTAATAATTCAAACAAATGAACAAAAGTAGCAGGAGCAAACACATCAACTTAGCTTAGGTGTGTGCCATATCTCACATTCACTGGCATTTGATCTGCACAGCCCTTATAAAGAGAGGCCATTAAGTGTCCCGTTTTGCCCATTTGACAAATGAAAAAACTGACATTTAAAAACATTAAGTCATTTTCCAAAAGTCAGCACAGCTAGTAGGTGACAGGCCTAGACACAAACCCAGGACTATCTGACTCCACCGTCCATATTTTTTAACCACAATCTTTGGCACTAATATATAAGCAATAGAGGGAAGGGGGGGGGGGAAGCAATCAAGAAGGCTTCGGAAGATACAAAGCAACCAGACTTAACGAACATAGACCACCCACATCTACACGGGATCTTTACTAATTTTGCCTATCTGAACTATTTCTGAAAATTGATTACTTTTTTTTTTGCTCTTTTTTTTTTTTTTTTTTTTTTTTTTGGAGAGGTTTTTTGCTATAGGGCGCGTGCACTCGCCAGACAGACAGAGAGAGACAGAGAGACAGAAAGCGAGAAATCACCCCCCCAGGGGGGGATGGTCACGCCGCAATCCCTTCTCCTCCATTCTCCTCTCGGGATCTTGGGCACGCACGCACACGCGCCCGGCGTGAGTTGTAAGCCACCGGGTCAGAGACGCGAACCGCGGTCGACTACGTGGGAGTTCAGTGACATAGCCATTACGCTAACTGCTGGTTCCCAAAATTGATTACTTTTTTCATCCACAGATTTCTACCAAAATATCTTAGTTCACTTAAAAGATATCAAAAATCTTAAATTGTTAACTATATGAAGAGTTTCAGACATCTTAACACAATTTTTATGTGGCTATCAGAAATAAAATAATAATTATAATACAGAATTAGAGTACTTTTCAGTAAGAAAACTACCATTTTACTACAACCAAGTTGAATGAGAATAGATTCATAGTCGATTTAGTCAGAAACCCTGAAAAGACAAGCATACAACAGAAATGCTCATTAAAAAAAAAAAACACCTAACTTGGGCCAGCAGATGGCATAGAGGTTAAGGCTGTTGGATCCCATGGCTGCCTGAGCTGTTCGAGTCCCGGACTCAGCAGTTCTAAAATCACCGTATTAGGCAACAGGGCAGTGCGTGCCCAAAGTCCAGAGAGGAGAATAGAGGAAAAAGGATCACAGCCTGGCCATGCCCCCTAGAAAGGTGATTTCTCACTTTCTCTCTCTCTCCTGGATTTCTCACTTTCCCTCTCTCTTTCTCAAGCACACATACCCTACAGCAAACTTAAAAACAAAACAGAGTACCTAACTTAAATGTGGCAGAAGAAAAAAGAAACTTCTTAAACTAAAATCTTTAGGCTATAAGCAACCTGGCTATCCAAACATACATAATTTTATCAAAACAACATAAAGTTAGTATTTTTCATAAACCCAACATGAAGTTAGTGCACCACAGGAAAAATAGGCAACTGATGAGGCTTACAGACCCAATTCTAATTTGATACATGTATTACTAAAGGGAAATCAGAATTGCAGCCACTTCAATCAACATGTATATCATCTTCTCTCCTTTACAAAAATATATCTGTTGAACTTTCAGTTTGTATTAGTTTTGTTAAAACAAAATAAGTGGTATTTCTTTAGATAAAATAAGCTACGCTTCTCTTTGTAAAGATAGTGATTTTCACAATGTTAGCAAAATGACTTATCTACTGAATTCAAAGTTACCTTGATTATAAATAAGCACAGGTAACTTTAATAATAAAATAAAATGTGATAAACACATTTCCCACTACATTAACATTCAAAGACAGTTATATTTGTCATGTTCTAACACATGGTGCTAAAACATAATCATCCGGGGTTGACCAGCTCACTCTTAGATAGTAACCATTAACCACAAGTGTTGCTTGCTTTAAAATTTTTTTTTGAGATTTTTTTTCTTCTTGCTATCAGGGCGCATCACTAACAAGTGAGACAGAGAGCCGAAAAGCAAGAAATCACGCCATGCGGGGATGGCCACGCTGCAATCCCTTTTCCTCAATTCTCCTCTCAGGATTTTGGGGACACAAACACACACACTTGTACACGCACCCAGTGTGAGTTTTAAGCTGCCAGGTCGGGGACTTGAACCATGGTCAATTACATGGAAGTCCAGCAATGTAACCATTATGCCATCTGCTGGTCCCTCCTAAAATTTTAATTAAGCAAAATTGTTTAGGCTAATAAATGTTACAATTCAATGGGCAGATTATTTAAACAAGGATCATTTCAATGATCATAATCTGACTGATAAGACCTTCAAGGCTCCTGTTTTTTCATACTGGTATGTGTGCGATATAGGTTCCCTCTGTGAGGGAAAAGAAGTTTGTATTGTGTTAGTTCCAGTTATAATTTCCAGCTGAGTCAAAGTTCTAACAGCCTTAAAAAGGAGGAAATCCAAAAGGAAATTCCATCACCAGTTCCTGGGGCTTGGTAACTCAAAGGTTCTTTGAAAGATAGAGAAGTTCTCCAAGTATTTACTATAACCTTACCTCATATCTTCCAGCAAATCACATTCGGCTTGATGTTTAGCTTGAAGTTTTGTCATCTGCTCAACTTGAATGTTTTTCAGTTCTTGTGTAACTTTTACCTAAAATACATCACATATTTTAATGCTGTTAAAGGCCTTCCTGCGACTTTCACCAAAAAAAGTTACTTAAGCAAACTACTTAATATTTGTCACACTGGACATCTTGTTCGCCTCTCCCCTGAAGACCACAAATCTGTTACTAATCATCAAAGCTTATTTACTAAAGATACTTAAAGAAAAAAACTAGTCAAATCATCTGGCACCGAGACTGAACGAAAGTACATGAGTGTAAAGATTACACATTAAACAGCTGCGAAATGAATTGCCAGTCATTCCATTTCATGCACAAGCTCAGTACCTATCTAGGTTTTTAAAAGAGCCTGTCTTCTATTTCTTCCAAAAAGAATTCAAAAACACTAACCACTAGAGTGTAGATGAGAGACGGGAGCATAAGAATGCCTAATATCTAGTGACTGAAATGTACACAATCATGAAATGATATGCGTGAATCAACTACATAAATAATTCCATAATGGCTGCGAGAAAGCACACTGTCTCAGGATGATGCCCTCCACTCGCTGACAGCGCATCAAATCACAATCTCTTTCTCACAAAGGGGAAAGCAAAAGTGACCTTCTAGCATATGCAGTGCTTTTAAACTATCCCAGCAAGCCGGTCCCGTGGCGGCTCCACTTCAAACAGCGAGCACACCAAATGCCAGCTGGCCAGGGCCTCGCCTGCCAGGCTGGGACCCCAGGGTTCGAGGTTACGGTCAGTCTGGAATCTCAGCCGCCAGAGCTACGCCAGAGCTAGCTGGGGACTACCCGGAGGGAAGGGGTAACGTGAGCAAAAGAAAAAGACTCACTTAACTGGAGAAACCCGGATTAAGAAAGAGAAAGCAGCAGCAGACACGGGTGAGTTAGGCATTCAGCAAATGTTTGCCCACGAGGGGAGGACAGAACGGCCTCCTCCACCCAGTGTCCAGAGTAGACACTCAGTATCCGTCTGCAGGATTAAAAAGACAAGGACACAGCATCGACCCCTGGGAAAGCTGGGGAAGGGCGCAGCGGCGAAGCTGCTGACAAGCCCGGAGCACCCGTCACTCCCACCCTGGCCATCCAAGCCTAGATCGCGATGCACACGCCACGCACCGCCAGGTTCTCACTTTCCTGGGGGCAACACCACCTCCTCCGGCCCTTAGCCAGGGGGTGGGGCGGGAACGGCGGGTGGGGGAGAAAGGCAGGACCCTTCATTCTTAATTTGTTTTCTCCTGGGGCAGGGAGGGGGAAGGTGGTTCTATCAACTTCTTTTCGATCGCCCCGTGGGAAAAGCAGGCCAAACCTAAAGCTAGGCTTCAAATAAATGCCCCGTAAATTTGCAGAAGGGTGGGGGTGGCGACAAGCGGCTGGAGGGCTCAAACCTGGTGCAGACTAAACAATCACACACGCACAAGGCTCTGCAAAGCTGCAGGGGCTCCCCCGCCTCCCCCCCCCCCGGTGCAGCCCCGAGAATGCACTTTGCAGCGGGCAGCACTGCCATGCGCGCGCACACACACAAATGCACACCCGAAACTCTTGTGAAATGTCTGGGGGGGCCTCCAGTGTAGTGAAGAGGACAAGCGCCAGTCGCCCCTCTGTCAGAAGAGCACCTCACACGCTGGCCCCCCACTTGGGCCAGCAACAACTCAGTGACAAGCCCAAGGCGAGGGCGGTCCCGGCCCCTTGCGGGAAGGGGGAGGGGGCGCAGCGGTCGCGCTGGCCGTGTTCGTCGTACGCAGCCCCCGGATCCTTCAGAGCCCCCCAGCTGCGCCCTTACCTTCCTCGGCGGCGGCTGCATGATGCTGAAGGGACATCAATCCTTCCCCGACGGCAGCGTTAGCAAGGACGAGGAAGAGGAGGGCGGAGAGGAGGGGCGGCCCAGCGCGAGGCGCGTGGATGTGTGAAAGGAGAGCCTAGGGAGGAGGGTTCGCCCGGAGGGAGCGAGGCCGGCGGGCGGCAGGCGGACCCCAGCCGGAGAGCGAGTGTGCAGAGGAGGAGGAGGAGCGCCGGGAAGGCCTGGGGCCCGGCGGCCGGGGGGTGTGTGAGCGAAGGAGGCGGAGACCGCCAGGGGGCGGGGGCCGGGCGCGGGGGCGAGGGTCTCCCTGCTCGCCCGGCCGCTGCAGAGGGGCGGCCGCGCTGTCCGCGCTCCCCGCCCGCCGCCGGCTCCACGGCTCGCGGCGGCCCCCACCCACCACCCACCCCCACCCAGGCACCGGCCCTCGCTGGGCCCGACGCCCCCGCCCGCCGGGGAGGAGGAAGGCGGTGCCGCGCTCCCCGCTAGGGCTCCACCACTCAGGCCGCGGGAATTTCCGGCCCCGCCGCGCGGCACAGCGCCCCGCTCCGGCGGCGAAGGGAAGGGCTCAGCCAGCCCAGAGCGGGGTTCCAGGGCCGGGGCCGGGCTGCGGGAGGGAGCGAGGCCGCGGCGAGGGGCTCCGTATCGCAGCGGGGGCCGGGGAAGATTAACGGCTCGGTAGGCGTGTGGGCAGGGTGGAACGCTAGTGGATCGCGGAAATCCCCCCGTCCTCTCCAAGAGTGGCACGTTCCAAACGCCTCCTGCCCGCCCTCCCCCACACTGAAGACGCCGGGGGCTTCCCGCGCGCTTTCCCGCCAGCCCGCCGCGGCGCGCGCCTCCAGGCGGGGGCGCGCACGTGGGCGGGAGAGGGCTCTGCGCCGACGCACGCGCACGGGCCGCCCCCGCCTCCTGCTGGTTTTGCGGCTGCAGCATTTGGGAGTGCATATAAGGGTGGGGGTCCACGCTCACAATGAAACGTTTGCAATGTGGGGAGGGGGACACCATGCCTGGTGGCTGTAGGAGAGTCCCCTTTTTTTTGCTTCCTGTCGGCCTCCCAACTCCCCTCTCTCCCTGCCCGCTAGAGGCACACGAAGGGGGCTTAGCAATGACAAGTTTTTTTGTGGCTGACCGCAGGTGCCAGGCCGTTGCGTTTGCGCTGGGCGGGGTGGCAGTTGCCTTGCAAAGGAAAAACGGCCCTCTGCCACACGGCATTCAAGTCAGAGATCAGGGCTCTGCTGGAAGGAGGCTGAGAAGTCTTGACAAGTCTTGAAGGCCGAGGTCCTCATTTCACAGATGGGGAGGCTGCTTCCCATGGAGGATGGAGGCTTCATGAAGGTCACACATTAGGACCAGAATCTCTGGGTCGGGAAGGGCTCTGTGGGTTATAAAGACACAAATGCAAGATGTAGCCGTGAAGAGTAAAGACGAGACAGCAACAGGGGCATGGAGGAAGCCCTCCTCTGGTAGTCAGGACCCCTAGTTGCCAGTCTACTCTGCCTGCCCCGGACTGACTGGATGAGCTCTGGCTCCCTCACCTGCCATTGATTGGAGGGTATCCCCCCAAGCCTTCCCACTCTGCCCAGACTGCCTGCAGGTAGGGTCCTTGGAAGACTGAAAATATCTCTTCCCCAGGCTCAGGGAGTTGCTTTGAGCCACAGAACTTGGAAGGTCAACTGGATTGCCCGCAGTTTTTCCGAAGTTAGGATTCCAGACACTGTTTTCAGAAGTACAGTCAGGCAAAAGAGAAAGTGAGGCCCTAGAACCTCAGTAGTTTGTCAGATGACCACATGGCCAGAATTGGAAAGGTGGACCTTGCGCTCAGGTTGTTTACATTGAGTTAGCCTAGATTCTTGTGCAGGAAAGGGATGGGGTCAGAACCCTGCTCTGGTCAGGTTAATCTAGAGCCATGTATGAACTAGGAGGCAACTCTTGCCATTCAGACGTCACCAAAGTCCTCAATTAGCACAGGAAAGTGAACAGGTAGATTGAGGCCAGGAGCCCTGACAACAGGAGGGGGGAGGGATAGCAACTAGAGGCCCAGGTCCACCAGTTCACTGTGAAACCTTGCACTAGTCGGCTTCAGCCTGCTTCCTCACTCATTAAAGGGACCATCAGTTAGCGTAATGGCTATGTCACTGGATTCCCACGTAGTCGACCGCGGTTCGAGTCCCGGACCCGGTGGCTTAAATTTATGCCAGGCGCGTGTGCGTGCATGCCCAAGATCCCGAGAGGAGAATGGAGGAGAAGGGATTGCGGCGTGGCCATCCCCCCTGGGGGGTGATTTCTCGCTTTCTGTCTCTCTCTGTCTGTCTGGCGAGTGCACGCGCCCTATAGCAAAAACCTCTCCAAAAAAAACAAAATGGGGGTATGATACCAGTCTCAGGGCTAGTTGTAGTAAGTAGAATGTATTAGGTGGCCCCCAAGGTCTGATGGATAAGGGAGCCAGGTCACACATGGCCAACTGCATTGTTCACATTCCGTCCCCAACAGCTTGAAAAACACACTGAGCACATGTGCATGCATGCCCCAAATCCCAACAGGATGTAGAAATGGAGGAGAAGGGGTTGCCACGTGGCCTGCCCCAGTGGGGACACTTTATCCCTCTCCCCCTCTCTTTGTCTTTCTCTGATGATCCCATGTACCTCTTGGCAAATTTAAAAAGAAAAAGAAAGAGAAAAGATAGGCCAGTTCACAGCATGGTTAGCTGGATCTCCTGACTGCACAGTTCAAGTCCCCAACCTACAGGCTTGAAAAACATGACTGACACGTGTGCATGTGTACCCAAAATCTCAAGAGGAAAATAGAGAACTAGGGATTGGGGCATGGTCATATCCCCAGGGAAGAATACTTTCTCACTTTCTCTCTCTGTATCTCTCTCCCTGTCTTTCTCTCCCCAGCGAGCATACACACCTTACAGCAAAAATTTGTTAAAATAATTTCTACTACCATAAGGCTTGGCATATAATCAGCAATCAATAAATGTTCAATGAGTTCTAATTCATTCAAAATTATTTGTGGGGCCAGCCGGCTGGCATGATGGTTAAGATGGCTGGATCCCACATGGCTGACTATGAGGTTCGAGTCCCAGACTTGGAGGCTTGAAAACACACTGGGCACGTGTGCACGCATGCCCAAAATCCTGAGAGGAGAATGGAGGAAAGGGATTGAGATGTAGTCATCCTCGTGGGGAGTGCTTTGTCATTTTCTCTCTGTCTCTACCCCCACCCCTCGGTGAGTACATGAACCCTATAGCAAATTTATACATACTCAGGTATCTGTGAAGGTGCCCCGGCTTGTGCTCACCTCTGAGAATATAGGGCTGAGCAAGACAGAAGCAGCTTAGGCCCTCCCCAAGGCCAAGTTCCAGACCAGCCACTCCATAAATGGTGGGAGAGGCGGGAGGGTAACAGTGTTTGCCCAGGCGCTTGCCAGGTGCTTAACAAACATTAGCTAAATCCTTGTCCCAGAGGACTGGTCTGGCCTGGAGGCTATGCATCCATCATTTCCCTTCTTGGGATATGAGAACTGGGAGTATAAAGATGCTGAATATGGGGATCCAGCCTTGGTGCCCATCTGCAGAATACAGTAAGAAGGAGCCTAGAATTTGCTGGCTTTTCACAGACGAAGCCAGACCCCGAGGCTTTATTTTATGCATTTAGGAGGGAATCTTCTACCTGACTTGCCAGCTTTCTGAAGTCAGGAGTGACATTGACGTTCTGGAATGATTTCCTCTGGCGGTGTTATAAAGAGCTAAGGGCAATACTAGATGGGCTTATCTGCTAACTACTTTTTCAAAAGTGTGAATTTTTTTTAATATGCCAGAGGATAAGTGCACTTGCCAAAGATAGAGACAGAGTGAAGAAGAGGAAGAAACCACTCCCCAGTGGAGCGTGGTCAAGCTGCAATCCCTTGTCCTCCATTTCTTTACCCTGTCTGGTATTTGGGGCAGGCACACACGCACCCATGTTGGGCATGTTTCTCAAGCCAACAGGACCAGGATTAGAACCACACAGTCAGCCATGTGGAATCTAGCTCCTTTAACCACCAGACCAAAGACCCAGCCTAAAAGTGTGATTAAAAAAAAAAAAAAAATTGGGACCAGCAGTTGGTGTAATGGTTAAGTTGCTGGACTCCCATGTAGTCGGCCATGGTTCGAGTCCTGGTCCCAGTGGCTTAAACTCACGCCGGGCATGTGTGTGTGCGTGCCCAAGATCCCAAGAAGAGGGACCAGCAGTTAGCGTAATGGCTATGTCGTTGGACTCCCACGTAGTCGACCGAGGTTCGAGTCCCGGACCTGGTGGCTTAAACTCACGCCGGGCGCGTGTGCGTGTGTGCTCAAGATCCCGAGAGGAGAACGGAGGAGAAGGGATTGCAGCGTGGCCATCCGCCCTGGGGGGTGATTTCTCGCTTTCTGTCTGTCTCTCTCTGTCTGTCTGGCGGGCGCACACGCCCTATAGCAAAAACCTCTCCAAAAAAAAAAAAAGATCCCAAGAGGAGAGTGGAGGAGAAGGGGGAGAAGGGATTGTGTTGTGGCCATCCCCTGGGGGGGGCGGGGTGGTGGTGGTGATTTCTTGCTTTCAGTCTCTCTCTGTCTCTCTGCCTCTCTCTGTCTTTCTGGCGAGTGCACGCGCACTATAGCAATAAACCTCTCCAAAAACAAATAAATAAACAAAATAAAAATTAATAGTTATCAAGTGCCTTTTCCAAACCCTAAACTTTCACATTACTTTTTCAAGCTAATCTTCACTATAACCCCATGCGGTGGTATTACTTTCTTCATTTTTACAGATAAAGAGTTGAACTTAGGTGACTTGCCCTGATATAATGAATTTGGGGCCAGAACCCTGTTCTCCCCTGAGAAATGTTCAAAGGAAGGGTTCACCCTAAAAAAAAAGCAGAATCAGGAGGATGCAACCTTTACAGGACAAGAGGAAAATCAACCCATCTGAACAAGGCTGGGAACTTCCAGAGCCTCCTCCTGCAATGCGGAACCAATAAGTTCTCTTGAGATTCTCTGGGGAAAATGCCGCAGAGCCACATGCACTGTGTGGCTCAAGAGACAGAACTGGGACAAGTCTCAACTGTGTCTGGGAAGGAGGTTTTCCAGGCAGAGTCACCCCCTGGAGGGGGTGAGTTCCCCATCCCTTGGGCTGTTCAAGCAGGTGCTGGCTCTTTCATCAAACAAGCCACAGATGGGATTCTCCCCTGGAGAGAAATTAGTAACAGCTACCATTTATTTTGCCTCTTTGATGTTTCTGGCATTGAACTAGGCATATTATTTACATTGTTTTCATTCCTTACAACAACCCTTCAGGATACATACATCCCACTTCACAGATTCCACTGAGGAATGTCTGAGGCTGAGGTTCAGAGATGAAATGACCTACCCAAAGTCACATTGCTGGATATTGCTGGATAAAGGAGAATCAAGTTTGGCCTCGGCGGCCTCTGGCTTCCTCTGGTTCTCAAACTGCACAGCCTCCCAGAGGAAATGTGATTCAAGGTTAAGTCACAGCCAGGATCAAAAACTGGCCTGGAGTAAATGCATGAGTGGGCATTGGAACACCAGCTACTCTGATACTGTACAAGGCTCCCTGGAGAAATGCAAGAAGGCAAATTGTAACAGCAACCCTTTAGTGTGGTTTGAATATGAATAGCACCCCACTCCCAGTCCAGAGCAGGCACTCCATCCAGCTCTCTCAAGGGTAGGCAGTCACCAGTGGCCAGCCGGTGCTGCACAAAGATACCCCCCCCCCCCCTTTTCTGGGTCTGCAGCCTTCTCCCTTCCTCTGTCATTATCCCCCACTTAAATTGACACAGGCTGCTTAGGGCTGCTGTCAGAATGTGTAGATGCCTGCCATTCCCAGCCTGAGCCCCACCAAGCCCAGCTGGGGGTGCTGCTGCAGATAATGCAGTTTGTAGACCCGCCCCCATTCCCTATTCCAGTTGCCTTTCCTGATTCCCACCCACCTTTGCTCCTCCTAGAGCTAATCCCCTCAGCACAGCCCTCCAGTCAGCCTTGTGGGAGTGTGACTGTCTCTCCACTAGTCAGCTCTCCAGACAGACCCTCAGCACAGTGGGGAGCACAGAGGCTTCTAGATCAGTGGCCAGCAGAAGAGGGCAGGGGCTCTCCCTAGGAGGTACCATGTGGCACAGCTAGGTCTTGGATTCCATCTATGTTGCCAAACAAGCCCCTTATTCTGCGTCAGCAGGTCGGAAAGGCAAGACTCAGACCCTGCCCTCCAGCTACTCCTGGTCTCAACACATGGGCCAAAGGGCCCAGCAGGAACTGGGAGAGGCAGAGCCAGGGACCCCATCTAGGGTCCCAGATCTCACCAGGTGGTCTCTAAGAGGCAAGCACTAGAGCAGGGAATTATTTGGTTAACTAGGTCAACTTTGGTCCTGCCTGGGAGTATTGCAACAGGGGAGGTGAAGGGATAAACAGTCAGCCCCAGGGCTATGGTAGGAGTTGGCAGACACAATGCAAGCTGGGTTTGACATCAGGAATAAGGAAACCCAGATTCTAATCCTATCGTTGCCAAGGCACTTTGCTGAGCGTGACCCCCGACCCATCACTGTCGTCTCAGCCTCACTGTCTACATCCATAATATGAAAATAACAAAGTCTGTCCCAGGCCACCCCATAGTGCAGTGATTCTGGTGCATAGAAAGCCAGGGCCAGGGGCCAGCCAGGGACACGGTAGTTAAGATAGCCAGATCTCACATGGCCAGCTGTGCAGTTCCAGTCCCAGACCCAGGGGCTACAGAAACATGCGAGGCATGTGTCCGTGTATGCCAAACCCCCTGTGAGGAGGATGGAGAAGAAGGGGTGATGGCGTGGCCATCCTCCCCGGGACTGATATCTCACTATTCCACTATTCGCTCTCTGGTAAGTGCATACTCTCTGTAGGAAAAAAAAAAGAAAAGAAAAAGACCAGAACCCACATGGCTGAGTACAGTTCAAGTCTTGGCCCAATAGCTTGAAAAACACTCTGAGCATGTGTACTTGTATGCCAAAGGTCCTGATGGGATGGAGAAATGGAGAGTAAAGGAATGCAGCACTACACGCCTCGTTGGAGCGTGCTCTCTCTCTCTCTCTCACTCTTCCTCTCTTGTTTTTTCAAGAGCAGATGCACCCTCTGGCAACTAAAGTCTGGCCTGTCTTTCTCCTAGGCAGGATCTGTAGGTTAAATAAAATAGCAGATATGTGATCTGTTGATGGCTAAGGAGCCGTGTAAGCCTAGGACTGCCAATGCTTCCATCGGGTCATCAGGGAAGGCTGAGTGACTGCCTGTGTGGGAACCGACCAGAAACTTCTCCAGGAGCTGTGCTATGCGGCTCTGACAGGTAGGCTGGTAAGTAAAACAGACAGGTCAGGGTGGAGAAGTGAGGTGGTGGGGAACCGGGGCCAGGTAAACTTGAGAAGATGACTGGTTCCTCCTCTGATCAAATCCCAAAACCTCCTTTCAACTGGTTCCCATGTCTACAAAAGGCACGTAATGGTGCTTTATGGGGTTGTGGTAAAAACTGAGACTTTTTTGTTTGTTTGGTTTGGTTTTTAAGTTTTTTGGTTTTTGGTTTTTGTTTGTTTTGTTTCTTTTTTTTTTGTTTGTTTTTTTTTTTTTTTTTTTTTTTTTGCCATAGAGCATGTTCACTTGCTAGAGAGACAGAGACAGAGTGAGGGAAAGTGAGAAATCACCCCCGTGGGGAGGGGGATGATCTCCACACCACAATCACTTCTCCTCCAGTATCCTTTTGGGATTTTCAGCATTCATGCACATGTACACAGCATGATTTTTCGAACCACCGGGTCTGGGACTCGAGCAGCAGTCATAGCATGTGGGACTCCATTACCTTACCCACTCTGTTACCTGCTGGCCCTTAAATAAAACTTTATGTAAAGTGCCTGCAATTAGGCAGGCTTCCAAATACATTTGCTTTGTGTGAATTTTCCTTTAGTTTCCTGTCATTTTGTTCTGGTTTTGTTTGTAAAGTTAAAATTTAAACACAAAAAGAGGAATTCCCATGGGGGAAGGTTGAACCCAACGTAGACCCAGTTCTGCCCCTGACTCATTATGAGGGCTTGGGAAGTCCCTAACTCTCCCTCAGCCTCAGTTTCCTCATCGAAACACCAGCGTTCGTCCAAAGAGTTTCTCCAAGGCCCAGCCCAGAGCCCCTTCCACAGAGAGGAGCCTCCAGGCTGAGCTGGGAGAAGATGGTCAGGCAGGGAACAGGGAGGGGAGGGAGTTTCAGTGGAAAGACAGCCAGGTGGAGAGGCTGCAGCTCCGTCACCATGATAGGCCGATCTGCAAAGCCAGTTTACGAAAACTTCCTGCCTGTTTTCCCCAGTCTGCCCAGTTAATGCCTACACAAAACATGCTTCCCTTCTCTCTGCCAGAGGGTGGGCCAAAATGAGTATCCTGAAGGGCTGGTAGACACCCTGGCATTGTGCCTACGCTCCCTGGGCACCCGCCCTTCCCCTGTCTGGGGCACCACCCTCAGCCAAAGTTGGCCCAGCCTAAAGAGCAGCTTGCCCGGGTCTGCACTTCCTTCCCTGTCTTCAGCTTTCCAAAGTGAATACTTCCAACGCCTAAGCCCGCCTGACTTCCCAGTCCCGCCTTGGCCCCGAGACATGATCTAATTCTTACTGTGCTGGACAGGCAGCATGTGGCATCAGAATTCCGGGGGCTGCTGTCAGTCACCATGGGAGGGAATTCCCTCGCTCAGGAAAGCTCTTCCAGGAGAAGAGAGCAGGCGGTAAGTCTCCCCGCAGAGACAGACACCGCCAACGCTGTAAGCAGAGCCAATCCTGGGGTAAGGAGCATCAATTCCACCACCCCCAGCCTTCTGTCTGAGGTTTGTCTACACTGGGCACAGCAATACAAGTAGCTCAGACTTTGTCATAGTTACAATGTGGCAGACACTGTTTCCAGCACTTCACAACAGCTCTAAGGTGGACACTATTATTAGCACCCAGTTTACAGATCAGGTATTGACAGGATAAGAAATTTGCCTAAGGTCACGCACCTAGTAAATGGCAAACTGAGATTTGGATCCAGTCAATCAGGCTCTAGGGTCTGTGCTATTAAATGCTATGTTAATCTGCCACCAGAACATGATATCCCCCATAAAACTCAGGTCCACACTTGGAACATGGCAAGATGCTTGCCCTAGTATCTTAGAATCCTAGCATCTTCCGCGATTTGCCCAGGCAGAGAATCACCTGAGGGTTCCTGTTGAAAATAGATAGCCCAAGAGCCTGACACATGGAAATGGCTCAGTAAATATTGGTTAAAAAGAAATAATGCACCTGAAGTCTCTGAGCCCCTGCTCATCTTGCTAAAATGCAATTACAGTCCCTACCCACCCCCATCAAGTGTGACTGTGTGTGGGGCCAGTCTGTAGCTCCACCAGCTTTGTTTGGGTGTGAGGAGTTTTTTAGTAGCACGTCCAGCTGGCTCCTAATAATAGCTGTAATAATAATAGCTAACATTTTTCGAATGTTCAGGGGGTACTAGACACATCTCTGAAGACTGATGTGTTGACTCATTGATTCTGAAAACATTCAATGATCTCGATTTTAAGGGCAGAATCAAGTCACTTGCTTTAGGTCACACACAGTAAGGAGCAGGATTTGAACCCAGACAGGCCAGCTCCAGAGTCCAGAGATTAGCCACTCCATCGTAGTTGCCAAACTCCCCAGTTCCCTTCTCATGGAACTGGAGGGGAGGGAGAATGAGAAACTGACTTAACGGGAGCTCTCAATAGAGGTAGGAAGACAAGATCTAGAATTCCCAGACTATTGTTGAATTCTGAGTAAGAAATCCCAAAGTGTGGGGCCAGCAGGTGGTGTAGTGGTTAAGGTGCTGGATTCCTACATAGTCAACCATCGTTCGAGTCCCAGATTCAGCAGCTTGAAACTCACACTGGGTGCATGTGAGTGCATGCCCAAAATCCTGAAAGAAGAATGGAGAAGAAGGGGTTGCTGCTTGACTATCCCCCCTGGGGAGTGATTTCGTGCTTCTTGTCTCTCTGGTGAACACATACTCCCCACAGCAAAAATCTCTCTTAAAAAGAAAAAGAAAGAAAGAAATTCCCAAGTGCAGGATCAGAGTGCTGTGGTGGCTCCAAGTCAGGGGAAGCTATCTCTGTCTAAAGACGGGGCCCCAGGGACCAGCAGTTAGCGTAATGGCTATGTCACTGGACTCCCACGTAGTCGACCGTGGTTCGAGTCCCGGACCCAGTAGCTTAAAACTCACGCCAGGCGCATGTGCGTGCGTGCCCAAGATCCCGAGAGGAGAATGGAGGAGAAGGGATTGCGGCGTGGCCACCCCCCCGCGGGGTGATTTCTCACTTTCTGTCTCTCTGTCTCTTTCTGTCTGTTTGGTGAGCGCATGCACCCTATAGTAAAAACCTCTCAAAAAAAAAAAAAAAAAAAAAAAAAAAAGACGGGGCCCCAGAAGTCTGCACTCTAAGTGGGTCTGAAGGACAAGACGCACTGGGCTTGGGTCATACTAACTCCGCACATTGGTCTCTCACCTTGGGGCCTTGGTTAAGAGCTTGGGTTAAGTCAAACTGATTGGTTTGACTTTGAGCTCCGATCCTTTCTAGCAGCATGGGCTTCCCGGCATCCCAGGCTCCTCTCCTCCACCAGGTTCTACCATGTTCCACCCTAGCCCTGTTTGCCCTTCACACCGGCCTCGCCCGCTCTGGGCCTCAGGCACTGTGTAGGTTGGGATAGTTAGCCTTGGGGCCCATGCAGCTCTGTCATTCTCTAGCTCTGTGAGCACTGAGACCGGAGTGCTTTCTACCTGGTGGCAGAAGAAATATGAACGTAAAGTTTGACCCTTCTCTCGGGAGCAGCTGGAAAACCCTCCTCCAGCCCAGCACTGATCACAGAGATGTGCTTGCATCAAAGACAAGGGTGTTATCCAGGTAGCCCTTCTGGGTGATAATCATTTGGGCACGTCAGCCGCCGCATTATGGCCCAGGAGACTGTCCCCCAGGGGCTACACCACCCAGCCCCCTTGCCAACAGGCTTCCACTGGGGTTTGGACAATGAGGAGACTAGAGGATGAGAGAAGGGTGAGGCTGGGGTGTTCCTCCCCTGATCCCTCCTTGAACCCAGTTGCTGCCAGGCAGTCCTGGCTCCCGCCATGCTCCATCATATGATTTCCCACCCTCTTCACCTTCACTCTTGAGGGGTAAGAGGTTCCCGCCATGGTGGGTACCTCACTATCTTTCATCTTCTCCCCTAACCTGCCCCACCTCAGAACAGTAAGTGCCTTCACTAAAGTCTCTTCATTTGTACCATTCGGGATAAAATGCTTACTTCTGGTCCTGGTCCTCTGACCCACAGAGGACTCCACCCAGATCTGCCCTTCCAACCAATCAGGTCCAGACTTTCTCCCAGACAAAGACCCAAACAGCCCAGCCCCGGAACAGCCCCTCCCAGTGTTCTGCTTCAGGACTGGCAGACTCAGTGCTGGCCCTTCTGGGGACTCCAGGGTCTGAGTCACTCCCAGGATCTCTTGTGGGCAGAGTCAGATGAGGCAGGAACACCTGCAACAAGGTAACAGTGACTGACGCGGTGAAGCAAGGCCACAGAACAAAACACGCCTCAAGGCAGAACCTGGGCATCCTATCGGTGCAGTGGGAGGAAGCCAGGGAGCCTGTATTGCTCAGGGGCTGCCAAGAACTATGGGGTGCTGGAAAGGTAGTGGGGAAGGGGGAAGGCTTATCTCAGGAGAAATTGTCGAGCAAGGGCTTACCAGAAGGAAGTAAAATCCCCAGTGGCAGGAATAAGGGGCAGGGGCTTGGCGGAGCACACTGTCCCTTGAGCTCCCTTAGGACACAGTCCCTCACTATGCCCTACTATGCAGCAGGACTCCAGCCTGAGGTCAGGCCTTAGCAATCAGCATAAGCTAAGAAGCCCCCTCCCCCCATCAAGGCTGGATGGACAGTCACCCCAACACTTTCACTTCCCTTCCTAACCGCACCTGCTAGACCACAGCCGTAGCAGGGCTTAGGTTTCAGTTCTCACTTCCTCCCCACCTCTGTAGGCTCCTGAAAAGTTTCAATTTCTTGATAAAGGCTGAGCCTGACACTCACCTGGCCCTCTGCCACTGCATCCCTGCAGACAGTGCTGCCCACCCTGCAACCCTGCACTCTTGTCTTCTGCCCTCCTTGCAGCCACAGCAAGCCTTTTAAGAAAATATTTTGGCCATGCACTCCTCTGCTCAAGACCCTTGTATGGCTCCCCACTGCCCTCCAAATTAGTACAAGCTTTTCAGTGTGATAGTCAAGGTCCTCCGTTCAGCCTGCCCAACCTCACCTCTCAGTCCCACCGTTTTATAAACACACCAAGCATATTCACTGCGCCAGCAACTCGTCAGGCTCCCTCAGCAGCTTCAAGCTTTTGGAACATGCTGCTCCCTCTGCTTTCAACAACTTTCCCCCTTTCCTTCATCTGATAAACTCATATTCACCCTTGTTTGAAATTTTTATCTTTTTTTTTTTTTTTTTTTAGAGAAAGAGATTTTTGCTTAGGGCGCATGCGCTCGCCAGAGAGAGACAGAAAGTGAGAAATCGCCCTCCCCAGGAGGGATGGCCATGCTGCAATCCCTTCTCCTCCATCCTCTCAGGATCTTGGGCACACACACACACATATGCCTGGCATGAGGTTTATTTTTTTATTTATTTTTTTTTTTGGAGAGATTTTTGCTATAGGGCTCGTGTGCTCGCCAGACAGAGAGAGAGAGACAGAGAGACAGAAAGCGAGAAATCACCCCCCAGGGAGGATGGTCACACCGCAATCCCTTCTCCTCCATTCTCCTCTCGGGATCTTGGGCATGCTCACACACGCACCCGGCGTGAGTTTAAGCCACTGGGTCTGGAACTCAAACCGCGGTCGCCTACATGGGAGTCCAGCGACATAGTCATTACGCTAACTGCTGGTCCCACGCCTGGCATGAGTTTTAAGCCACCAGATCTGGGACTCAAACACAGTCAACTATGTGGGAGCCCAGCAACGTAACCATGACACCATGTGCTGGTCCCCACATTCACCCTTTAAATCTCAGCTCAAAACTCCTGCTTTTATGAAGCCTTCCTCCTTCCCCCAAGTCAGAATTAATCCCCTCTGCTCTGGGTCTCCATAGCTGTTCAGACCTTGAAAACAGCACTAAGCACAAGCTGACCAGACTGCTACACTGTAGCTGGGTCCTTTACTGAATTCCTCTTCTTTTAGAAACTCTGGCCCCAGCTGGACCATGTATTTAGTCATGTGGTTTGAGCAAGTCACTTAATCTCCTCTAGAGCTTCCCCTGAGCCCCAGGCTGGAGTGAGCACTCCGTGTTCAGGCACCTATCCATGCAGTGCTAATCATGATTAGTCCATGCTTCTATAACCATCTCCCTCCAGGCTGAGTCCCTTGTCAGAGGGAAGCACACCAGGTTCCTTATAACCAAACAGCAGCCTTTCTATCCCAGTGCCCATTCCAGAAATCTTTACCGCACAAGCAAACTTAGCCCAAACTCCATTTTTACAAATATTCCCACATTAGAACTTGCTCTGTTAATCAGGCCCCTCCTAAATCAGACACCTTATCCCTGACTTCTTTTTTTTTTTTTTTTTTTTTTTTTTTGAGAGGTTTTTGCTATGGGGTGTGTGCGCTCGACAGACAGACAGAGAGAGACAGAGGGTCAGAAAGTGAGAAATCACCCCCCAGGGCGATGGCCATGCTGCAATCCCTTCTCCTCCATTCTCCTCTTGGGATCTTGGGCATGCACACAGATGCGCCTGGCATGAGTTTAAGCCACCGGGTCGATTACATGGGAGTCCAGCGACATGGCCATTATGCCAACTGCTGGTCCCAAGACTCCCTGACTTCTAACACCCCTTTGGCTTCCCACCAGGCTTTATTCACTCACTGTATCAATCAGCACACTTTCCCGGGTACTTCATCTGTGAAGATTCTGTACTGGGCTCTGAAGACTCTTGGCCTTGAGGAACTCCTAGCCCTGTAAGGAGATGGGTTCTTGGGGAAACTAGGCCTAGTACAGTAGGCAGCATATGGTTAAGGTGCGAGATCCCACATGGCCAACTGTTCAGTTCGAGCCTCAGACCTGGTAGTTTGGAAAGCATGCTGGGCGCGTGTGCATGTGTTCCTGAAATCCCTGGAAGAGAATGGAGGAGAAATGATTGCAGTGTGGCCAACCCCAGGGGGTGTGATTTCTCACTTTCTTTCTCTTTCTCCAGTGAGCATATACACTCTATAGCAAAAGTAAATAAATAAAAGAAAGCCAAGAAATGAAATGAAACTGGGCCCCAAAAGGCACAGAGATTTGTTCTGGGTGTAAGCCAGCTTCAAGGTTTTTCCCATTGCCCTCCCTCAATCCTTGGACCAGCCTCTTCCATCAATTGTCCCAGCCTAGATCAGGGCTCTGGGCCAAAGAGCAGGCCTGCCTGAGACCTCACCTTCTGCTGTCCTATGGACTTTCAGGGTAGAAGTTGCCAGGTGCCCAGACAGTTTTACTTCCCCTGGCAGCAGAGACTGCATGGGGAGCAACTACAGATGCGGGCACTTCCGTTTTGCACAGAGCCAGGCTTCCTGTGCATCTCTTCCATTGGCAGCAAGCAGAACCACAGCCACGCTCTCGCGTCAGTTCTCAGGAGTCCTGTTTCTCCTTGGGTACTCAGCCACATAGCCCGAGTGACGGACTCCCCTAAGGGCAGGCTCCACCCTTGGGGGTTTGTGGCAGGAAAGCCTGATTACCCACAACCCTGGAGACTAGGGGCTTGACCTTGACAAACCTCATCTGGCCTGTCTGACGGGGGACAGAAAGGCATCACATGAGGAAACTCCTGGCACACCACAAGTCTTAGCGTCCCTAGTGGAACCCGTTCATTTTACAGATGGAGAGGTGGGCCAGAAAGGGATTTGCTCAGAGTAAATGCAGGGGCATTTCCCTGGAGGGAAGCCTGACCCTGAACTAAAGGATTCAGTCTAGGAGGCTTTGAGCGCTTTTAGTCTGTGTGATATTGTTTTATTTCTCCATCTCCTTTCTACTTGCCCAGCAGGTGCCTCTCTGCTGCCTTTTGAGAACCTGCGTACCTGCAGCAGCAACTTCTCACCCCCGACACTGATGGCCAACTCACCTTTGCACTGTTTACAACCAGATCACCAAGGGCTTAAAAGCGCAGGGCGAAAGTGTAAAGTACACAAATGAGCTCCCATCAAGGGTTTGAGGACGTGTTTCAGATATCCAGAGGCTTTTTATGGCGAGAGTCTGGTTTCTATGGCCTTTCTTCTGCAGCAGAAAGAGAGGGCCTGGTGCAAGGGTGCGGCCCAGGTGTGTGTTTTCACTGCTCTTTCTCCTTCTCACCAGCTCACAGCTGACCACGCACACACAGCGCAGCCTCTGGAAGGAAGATGATGGCCTGACCTTCCGTTTCTTTCACTTCGATAACTGGTTATTATCCCCAAGACTGGGAGAGGCATTAAATGCATTATATCAGGCAGTTCAACCCTGAGGTGGATTCGGAAATCATTTCTGCATCCATACTTTCTCTCTACAACTTCTTTTTTCCTGGTTGATTTATCTGACTTTTCCATGAGTTAGAGAGACAGAGACTGAAGAATAGCACCCCCAACAGGAGTCCAGTGCCACGATGGCTCTCCAGCCCCAGCCAGGTCCAGACCCTGAGCCGGTGTACCCAGGGAGGTCTCCTGATGTGAACCCAGAACCCTCCCATCTGGGTCACCTGGGTCATCCTTGCAGAGCGTCTTACTTTACTGCTGTGTTACCATGTGGACCCCGTCTGTCCATAACCTTTACTGGACTCATGCCAAACATAGCGTTTGGTGCTGTGAAATCCAGAAGGCTCTTGCCTTCTAGGAAATCATCATCCGAGGGGGGAGGCAGACAGATAAAGAAACCTTGCCGTGGAGTGTGAAATGTGTCAGGGAGAGTATGCCCAAGTATCTCAGGGAAGGAATTGCTCTCCTAGAATCTTGAAGGATGAATATTCCTACCTCTAGAACTTGCCCTGTCAGTCAGGCCAGGCCCCTCCTAAGCCAGCCTCCCTGACTTCTTTTTTTCTTTCTTTTTTTGGAGAGGATTTTGCTATAGGGCGCGTGCGCTTGACAGACAGACAGACAGAGACAGAGAGATAGCGAGACAGAAAGCGAGAAATCACCCCCCCCCCGGGGGGGGATGGCCACACTGCAATCCCCTCTCCTCCATTCTCCTCTCGGGATCTTGGGCACGCACGAACACGCCCCCAGCGTGAGTTTTAAGCCACCAGGTTCAGGACTCGAACCGCGGTCGACTACTTGGGAGTCTAGCGACATAGCCATTATGCTAACCGCTGGTCCCAAGCCTCCCTGATTTCTAACACCCCTTTGGCCTTCCCCAAGCTCTATTCACTCACTGTATCAATCAACACACTTTCCCAGGTATTTCATTTGTGAAGATCCTCAACTGGGCTCTGAAGACTCTTGGCCTTGGGGCCAGCAGATAGCATGGTGGTTAAAGGCACTGGACTCCCACATGGCTGACTACAGTTTGAGTCCTGGACCTGGTGACTTGTTTTCTCACTTTCTGTCTCTCTTGCTCTCTCTCACTCTGTCCCTCTCTGGTCAAATTAAAATATACAGATAAATAAATAAGACTCTTGGCCTTGAGGAGCCCCCAGCCCTGTGGGAGGCGGGTGCATAAGGAGAGCATGACCACATAGTATGGACGTGGTGTAAAGGGAAGGCTGGAACTGGAGAGCCAGCCAAGGTGCCGAACCATCCTGGGAGGTCAGAGAACACTTCCTGCAGGAGGCAAGTTATGACCTGCAATCCAGGGTATGGAATCTCCTTTATCCTCTTACTAGTCCCATAGCACCTTCCTATCTCCCTTTTAGAGGTGTTGAAACTGAGACCCAGAAAAGGGCAGGGCCTTACCCAAGGTCATATGATTAGTGAGTGGGCGTGGTGCATTCCCCTGGACACCCAGCAGCAGAAGCAGAGGTGGCACCACTAGGAGAGCTGGGCCTAGGGGAAGGGGACCAGAGGCTTAGAGGGAGGAGCAGAGGGTGCGAGCCTGGAGTTGAGTGGAAGCAGCAGAAGAGCCGTCTTCCCTTACACAGTGTAGCAGAGGAGGGGACAAGCATAACCACTAGGGCTTCAGCTCATGGCTTCAGGACAAGGCCAGCTCAGTCCTTAGGCATCTTTTCACCCAGTTCCCATTAACCTGGCTCATCCAGGTCACGTAGGGTCACAGTAGTTGAGCCTGGACTAGAACCCAGAGGTCCTGTCCTCTAACCCAAGGCTCTGTGACAGCCCTGGCTGTCACTATACTGTTGAATTCAATCTGCATTTACTGAGGTGTGCTCTGGATTGGGCACTGTTCTGAAACTATGGGAACCAGGGATCTTCTCAGGCCTGTGTCGGGGCTATGGCTGATGCAGGGGATGACAAACTGGCTCAAAGGCCTGGACTTGGGCAACATGTGGAAAGCGGGGCAGCAGCAGGCATGACCACAGTGCTGCGGGGTGCAGTGGGGAGGACCTTAGTGTCACAAGTGCCCTGGGCAAGTCCGTGAGCCTCAGTCCTCCCATCCACCCATAGAAGGAACTAGAGTCAACACTCTCAGAGGTCTATCATTCAGGTCTATCAGGTCAACAGTCTCTATCAGGCAGAAGGATCTCTACCTTATTTTGCCTTGCAGGGATTGGGAGGTAGGGCTGGGCCCAGCTCTGGTAGCTTGCTGGGTGGGAGGCAGAGGAAGTGGCTTGGGCTGCTTGGGCCACCCTCAGCCACTCATGGTGGGGCTGTCCCATTATGGGCAGGGAAATCACAGACTCAGCGCTCAGACATCTGGGAGGCACTGGGTGGCTGGGTATTTTTAGGCCAGAAGCAGACATGCCCCAAATCCTGAGTGTTGCTGAGCCGTAGCAGCTGGGAGGCCAGCGAGAGATAAAGCAGAAGAGGTGGCCTCTTACTTCACCAAGGACAGCTGACCTACCTTTCCCTAGACGCCACACTTAGGCCTACTGTGTGCAGGCTCTGGTTTCCCTGATTTGCGGCTCACTTGGGCTTCCTTCCAGTGGCCCGGTGCTGAGCTGATACAGGGCCTCAGGGAGAGGGCAAGTGTGTCCAGTGATTTATTCAGCAGCTCTCTGGAGCTTCCTCTGGTCCAGGTGAGCTGCTGGGCCCTAGGGATATGGAATAGAAGGAGCATCCCGAGGGGTTCAGATGTCTTGGTGGTGCTGCTAGGAAGATCGGAACAAGATAACATCCTGAAATCTCTGTGGGAGAGGAGGTAGTGTGGATGAGCCTGAGGGAGCTCAGAGGGGGTGGGGCCCCACGGCTGCCACAGGACCAGATGATTATCAGTGGATAATAATTAAGTTGCCAGCTAGGGGGCAAACTCCAGTTGTAACCAGCAGGCTGATATCAGCCCTTCCTACAGCCATGCCTTTTGCTCCTGCACTATTTCTGGCTGATGGCTTCTCAGAAGTGGAGTAAATGATAAGAAAATCTTTCTCTGCTTTTGACGTCAGACTACCAGAAAAACTGCCCAGTTTGCGGAGGCAACTCTAACTAATGCATGCTTCTGCCCCCTTGGGCCCACCCCATCCCCATCAATCCCTCTAGGCAAGTCTATTCTGATACACAGATAAAGATGAAAACCCAGCAGGGCCTGTCCAGCCTAGGTAACCTCTGAGATGTGTGGAACCTGCGGGTTCCCACGGGGCTGAAACTACAGGAAGCACAGTCCCAGGTCTGCCCATCAGAGGGAAAGGGCTGGAGCCTGGGCGGGTAGAGGGCAGGAGTCCACCCCACACCATGCCCCATGACAGCTGGGTCTGCAGCTCGACCTGGTCTGTCCCCCTCTCCCCAAGACTGTCTTTCCAGCCCTGGACTTCTCAAACTGGGCTCTTCTGTTTCCTGAGGGTTCCCATCCTTCTTCCAGGCCTAAAAATACCCAAATATCCAAATTCTCTAACTCGATTTCAAAATTATGTACCTTTGCTTTTAATGATCATCTAAACAAATTCCTATGAGAATGTCCTGGCCTGGTTGGAATGCAGAATCTCTTATAAAAGGGCCTAAGGGTTAGTGCCCATGTCTGGATTTATCAGGAGACTGGCTTCAGAGAATCTCCTAGGCTGGCCCAGCCACAGTAGCACACAGGCAGTGCCACCACTTGGGAGGCTGGATGCTGCATACAAGGCCCAGGTTCAGTTCCCAGGCCAGCTTGAACACACAGGGCACAGTTGTCTGCACCTATAATCCTGGTTAATTAGAAAGCTGAAGTAGAAGGATCACAATACAGCAAGGCTCTGTCCAAAACATTTATCTCTGTCTCTCCCTCTTCTCTTTCTTTCTTCCCCACCTCTTTAAAAAAGAAAGAAAGGGGACCAGCAGTTAGCGTAATGGCTATGTCACTGGACTCCCACATGATCAACCGCGGTTCAAGTCCCGGACTGGGTGGCTTAAACTCACACCGG
The DNA here is from genome assembly GCA_026018925.1 of Tupaia tana. NCBI lineage: Eukaryota > Metazoa > Chordata > Mammalia > Scandentia > Tupaiidae > Tupaia > Tupaia tana. Next base: position 30,391,024 of record JAKSZU010000012.1, read on the forward strand.
GTGCGTGTGCATGCGTGCCCAAGATCTGGAGAGGAGAATGGAGGAGAAGGAATTGTGGTGTGGCCATCCCCCCTGGGGGGTGATTTTTCACTTTCTGTCTCTCTGTCTGTCTGGCGAGCGCATGTGCCCTCTAGCAAAAACCTCTCCAAAAAAAAAAAAAAAAAAGAAAGAAAGAAAGAAAGAAAGGAGGAAAAAAAGAATCCCCTCCTTTTTTTGAGAGAGAAAGTTTTTTGCTAAAGGGCACACATGCTTGTCAGAGAGGCAGAGAGACAGAATGAGAAATCATCCCCTAGTGAGGATGACCGCGCCACAATCCCTTCCCCTCCATTCTCTTCTCAGGATTTTGAGCATGCACACACATGCATTCAGCGTGAGTTTCAAGCTACCAGGTCCAGGATTCAAACCACAGTCAGCCACCTGGGAATCCAACACCTTAATCACTATTCTACCTGCTGCTCCCCCCCTCCCCAAATATATAGCCCAAATCTCCACATTTAGCTTCAATGCAGCATCTCAAACTGACTTATCAGGTTTAAGACTCAATCCTCTAGCTAAAATGCGTATTTCCTTCCTCTAAGATCCTGGGTAGAGAAAGAAGGATGGCATTGGTGTCAGGCCTAGGTTCTAATTTTGGCTCTGCTCCCAGTTCACTAAGCAGCCCTAGCCTCCCTGTCTCTGTCTGTGTCTCTGTTGTCTCCATCTGTAAATGGACAGTTTGGTTTAGACAGTCCCCACGGCCTCTCTGGCTCTCACATCCAGGGTTATGAACTGAAACCGAGCTGCTCTCTCACTCTCTGAGGCCCCAGTGCTACGCTGGGCTAGAGGCTGAAGCCTGCAGACAGAAGTGGAGGCTCTAGGAGGACAGGGGTCAAGCAGATATAAAGGCAGCCTGAGGAGTTGAAGGTCATCCGGAAGAAAACTACCAGGCCAAGAGAGGTTCACAGTTAGCCAGGTTGTCGGCTTAGACCCTAATCAAGGTCTATCTGGAGGCTTCTGCCAGGGTAGTGAGATTCTATATCCTGGGATCCCAGAAGGTCAGAGACCCCAGCCCACAGCTGTTTAGACAATTACCCTGTGAGGTTCACTGATGGCCACACCATCTCCCCAATCTGCCAGGAACCCTAATCCACACTGGGGCCTTAGGGGACAGGGGCCCCTAGACAGTACCAGACTCATCCCCCTAACAGGGGGATATTAGTCCTCAGGCCTGTCCGACTCCCATAGAGTGCCTCCATCTCAAATTAGGAGTCCCCTCTGTCAGGAAGCTCTCCAAGATTGCAGTCTGTACTGACACTGATCCATTGTGATTTTTTTCCCCATCTCTTCCTCCATACTCCCTACTGTGTTTGTTAATTCAAACTAAACCAGCCTTTTCTGAAATTGGCTGGGTACTGGGCCCTGGGCCTGCATAATGACCACCTGAAGGAGAGGCTGACTGTAGTCCTCGAGCCTCTTTTATGAAGTGTACATTTGCTGTTTGGCCTCTGGAGTTGGAGATGAGGTGCTGTTAAACCCTTCTCACATTGCTGGGAAAAGGTTTGAAGCTCTCCCTTGGTCAGAGAATTTCAGGCCCAGAAGAGCAGCCGAGATAAGAGGAAGTGTCTGTCTTGAAGGCCCCTCCTGACCTTGGCCCCAGGCATCCCCACCCTTCATGTCCAGCAGTGCCCCGGGCAAGCTTGGCCTACATGTGAGTTTCCTGACCAGGTAAACTTGTCTGATGGCCTATATCCTGGTTCATCAGTCTGTCCTGCCTTGTAGTGCTGACCCTGAGGGGTCTCCTGAGGACACAGGCCACAGAAGTGAGTGGGGCAATGTCAGAGGCAGGAGAGGGCAGTACTGGAGGTGGGTGTGGCAGACAAATGCTTGGGGCAGGTGGGGCTCTCCATCACCTAGTTATGGTGACTGCACATTAATTCAGGTGTGGAACTGTCCTAGAATTCAATGACCTGATCCCCATCCTAGCCCAGTCGAAGATGCTTCAGAGCCTAGAGGTCAGAGCTCATCACTTGCAACAGAAACCTGCCTGGCCCCGAGGTGGTCTGTTCTGAGTATTCTAACTGAGCTGAGCGCACACTATGCAGTCAAGAAAGAGCATGGCTCTGGGGAGGTCTCATCCCCCTCTCTGGGCCTCGGTTTCCCCATCTGAACAATGAGGAGGTGGACTCTGGGAACCCTAAGGGCCTGTCGGATCAAGATGGTCAGTAGGCAGGATGAAGTGGAGGAAATTGCTCCTATGTGCAGAGTGCTAGCTGAGTCTCGCCATTTCTCTCATCGCGTCCTGTCGCACAGCCATGAAGTCAGAAAGAAATCCCTCTGCCCAGGGAAAGCTGATGGAACTGATAGCATAGGCTTCTTTGGCTCCTTCAGAAACGACTCCTTTGGATTTCCCACTATACAAGATGGCAGGTGAAAAAGCAGCGAAGCAGGATACTAAGGAGAAGAAACCTGAAGCCAAGAAGGCTGATGCCAGTGGCAAGGTTACAAAGGGTGACCCCAAGGCTTAAAAGCCCAAGAAGAGGAAGCCCCATTGCAGCTGAAACCCGGTCCTAATCCAGGGCATCAGCAGATACTCCCGGTCTGCCATGTATTCCAGGAAGGCCATGCACAAGAGGAAACACTCGGCCACCAAATCCAGGATCGAAAAGAAAAAGGAGAAGGTTCTTGCGACTGTCACAAAACCAGTTGGTGGAGACAAAGATGGTGGTACCCAGTGGTTAAACTGCGCAAAATGCCTAGGTATTATCCTACTGAAGATGTGCCTCGAAAGCTGTTGAGCCACGGCAAAAAACCCTTCAGTCAGCATGTGAGAAAGCTGTGAGCCAGCATCACTCCTGGGACCGTTCTGATCATCCTCACTGGACGCCACAGAGGCAAGAGAGTGGTTTTCCTGAAGCAGCTGAGCAGTGGCTTGCTACTTGTAACTGGACCGCTGGTTCTCAGTCAAGTTCCACTGCGTAGAACACACCAGAAATTTGTCATTGCTACCTCCTCGAAAATTTATATTAGAGAAGGAAAAATCCCAAAGCACCTTACCGATGCTAACTTCAAGTAAAATAAACTGCAGAAGCCCAGACACCAGGAAGGTGAGATCTTCAACACAGAGAAGGAGAAATACGAGATTTCAGAGCAGCGCATGATTGATCGAAAGCTGTGGACTTGCAAATTTTACCAAAAAACAAAGCTGTTCCTTAGCTCCAGGGCTACCTGCGATCTGTATTTGCCCTTACAAATGGAGTTTATCCTCACAAATTGGTGTTCTAATTTTGTTGCCAAGAACCTAATTAAATAACTGATCATATATATATATATTTAAAAAAAAAAAAAAAAAGAAAAGACAAAGAAACGACTCCTTTGGGATGGCACATAGCCTAGTGATTAAGGAAGCTGGTTCCCATATAGCTAACCACTGTTTGAATCCCAACTTTGGCAGCTTGGAAAACATGCTGGGTGCAAGTACATGTGTTCCCCAAATCCCAACTGGATGGAGAAATGGAGGAGAAGGGATTGTGGTGTGACCATATCCCCTAAGGGTGGGGTCGGGGAATGTTTTCTCATTTTCTCTCTCTGGAGAGCACACATACCCTCTGGCAAGTAGGAAAGAAGAAAGAGGGAGGGAGGGAAGGAGGGAGGGGGGAGAGAGGGAGGGAGGGAAGGAGGGAGGGAGGGAGGAAGGCAGGCAGGCAGGCAAACAACTCATATTTTAGCTGCAGAGTCCTTTCACCAGAGGAAAATTACCCAAAAGCTACGTGAAGCTTTTGGGTGAGGAGCTGGCAGTGGTTAACTGGAGCAAGAGAGGGTGGTGATGTCTCAAGGGTCCAGTGTGGGGTGTTTGGGGTGTTTGTGTGTGAAGGCGCTTTCTCTTGGTTTCTCTTTTCCTGCACTGCCCCATGCAGAGATCCCTGAGGCCTTTCTGAGGAACTCTGTGGCCCAGGGTAAAAGTTCCTAACTAATGGTTCCTCAAGCCACTTTCTTTCTGGACTACTAACCCAGAGGAGACCAAGTGTAGCAGGAGCAGGAACCCTCTCATCCTGTGTCCTTGTTCAACTAGGTTACCTTGCAGGAGGCTCTCTGCAGGCAGTCATCTGAGGTTATCAGATATAAGTAGGCCCTGCGAGAACAAAACAGGACCTTCTGTGTCCTGCCAAAGACGGCCTCTCCTTAGATCCAATGGGATGCTGTACAGAAGAAAGAAGGCCCAGTCCCTTCCCCTGTGAGGTTCAAAGCTATTTGATTCTCTCCTAAGATTATCATCCTTATGAACCCCACTGGTTGGTGGGAAATAACCTGTAGGTCTCTAAGGGGAACTCAGCAGTGGGTGGGGGGTCTTGGACTGGTGACCAGGTTCAACATTAGGGTCAAGGACCTAGAAGCCCCTCTGGACCTTTCTCCTGGTGAAAACCACCTGGACTCTGGATTGAACAAGAGCTTGGACTTTGGGGTCCTGTGCTCTTGGCTGCTGGAGCTCTGAGCACCAAAGTAGAGCAAAACTGGTACTCAGGTGTCACCAGGTTGGAAGGAGCTAGTCCCTGAGGGTTTTGAGTGCTCCTATGGAGTGGGGGGTGAAGGTATCCAGAGGACCAGATTAGACTTCCTGCTGATACGATCTTGTGGGAGCTCAAGCAATAAATGGGGTATGTTTGAAATGCGAATGGTTTCTACCTGAAGCTGGTGAAGTGACCATATGAATTACATGTGGTTCTCAAGGTCTTTGTTTCTATAGTTCCCAGAGTGGGGCAGGGTAAGGGGACTAGATAGGAGTATTATCTCTTTCTGCACCCAGACCAGCTCAAGACAAGCCTGGGGAGTGGGTAGAAAGTCTCTGGGCCTCTTTCCTTACTTCAGTTGCCAGGAACCCTTCAAGAGCTGCCCCGATGCTCCTCATTTTCAGCCTACGGCCCCTCTCTTAGATCTGCAGCCTGGGGTAAAACTCAATTATCCAGGCTATTTCCTATTTGTTCCTTCTGCCAAAACTCCTCTAGTCTCTGCCCAGGTCTCTGTTCCCTACCAAGATGCTTAGTTTAGATGCTAGACAATGTTGACTCAAGAAGCTGACAGCAACCGTTGGTTACCCTAGCCAATAAGGGCTTCACATGCACCTCTTTTTCTGAGTCCAAAGACACAATGATCTGAACAAAAAGTGATCGAAATGTACTACCTCAACAGTCTGTCAGCTCTATTGTACAAAGAAGGTATGATTCTACTGGTGGAATTTTAGGCACTTTGAAGATACATTCTAGTCAAATAGGCATCCTCTGCTCACCCACAGAAAAGAGAGCATTTTCTGCCTACACACATGGAAGTCCAGAGGAGACCCAGGGCTCTGGGCCAAACAGGCCTACCTCCCGCCGGGACCTTCAGTTCTACTTCCTAGGCCAAAATGCCAAATTCACATCCGTCCTGAAGCAGGTTAGACCGGTCATCATGGGCACGTGCCTAGGCAACCAAACTTGCCTAAGATGAAATCTTGACCATGCAAAAGGAATCCTTAGCCTGCAATGTTTTCCACACCTAGCACACAAATTAAAACATTTTTTTTTTCTTGATTACATTTGGAGGGAAAAGAAAAACAAAAATAGGATAAAGGGCAAGAATAGAACAGGAACCCAGGAACTAGATCCTATCAACTGTCAAATCTTCAGTCCACCAGCCTGTTCATCTATGTCCTACATTTGCTATTTCATTCTTGCAACCGGCCAATCAATCTTCATTCAACGAATCAATGAGCAAGCCAGTCTTAATTTAGTCAGACATCCTGAATTTATCAGAATAACCAACCAATGCCGTTCATTCATTCACTTTCTTTAACAAATCAACCTTTATTCAGCCAACAAAGCAGTAAATAGTCCCTCACTCTCTGTTTATTCAACTAAGTATTCCAAATATCAAAGCTCAAGGCTGGAAGAGACCAGCAAGACCATCTAGTTCAACCATTTCAACCTTATAGAAATTTTATCCATTGAAATCCTGCCAGACTGAGGAGCTCATTATTTTCAAAGGTTTGCCTGTTCTGTTGTGGAACAGATGTGACTGTGAGAAAATGTTTCTAAAGCTGAACTGCAATCCGCCCCCGACTCTGGTTCTGGTACTGCCTTTCAGGCCACCTAGAACAATTCAGTGCTTGCACTAGGAGACAGGTAAAGATGGAGATTGCATTGTCTGTGGCCCCTTCTCTCCCTCACCTGTCCCTGTGGGTGATGTTCCTTCACTGTCGCTGTCTGTCTCTGCTGATCAGGTAGGTCTTGTTACATGAAGAGCTCTTTCCTGGGTTTTGGATTTAGAATGGGAATCCACATTCCAAGGATGATGTGGGGGAAAACCACCAGTTTTGGACAGATCAAGCTCCAGAGTGTATTGTTTGCCATGTGAAAAAGAGGTCTTCTTGGTGGTTCCTCACCTCCCTTAGCTATAGCTGAATACTCTAAGGGCAGCTGGTCCATGGGCTTGCTGGAGACTTCAGAGATACCTGACCCCAGATGCTCTGCCCAAGCTGGGGCAACAGGGATTAGGTAAACTAGCCATTTAGTCCTCAGTGGAATTGGAACCTGAGTCCTGAGAAGCAGGAAATGAGGCAGGATGACTCAAAGAAAAGGGAGTGGAAAGGTGCCTGAGGCAGTGTAGGTCCAAGAAGACAGAGCCTGAGTTGGGGCAAGGGAAAGACGTGAGCCACTGCACCAGCAGGGTTGAGGGGGCACAAGGCTTTGCAAACTGACCAGTTTCAGCAGAAATAGAGTTCACAGCCCAGCCTGGTGGTCAGTCAGTGGCAAACTGAGCTGCAGTGTTGGAGGTCACATAGCTGACTTCAGGCTTAGATCTGGGTTCACCTGAAAACATACTGGGCTCATGTGCATATGTCCAAGATCCTGATAGGCTGAAGGGCTGGGAAAAGGTGATTGTGACATGGTAGACTACTGCAGGTGCTTCTCTTTCTTTCATGCCCATGCACGTACTCTCTGTTATGAGTAAAATAAATACAACTTTTAAAGAAATGTGGGTAGACCTACTGTGGTAGAGTGTGCTAGATGCTGCTACTTGGCAGGCTGAAGTCACACGGGAGGCCTGGGTTTGATTTCTGGCCCACTTAAAAAGCAGATACCACCAGTACCAGCTACTTGGGCAGTTGACACAAGATGATTTTGGCATGGTATGCTGTCCCAGCTGCCCAGTTTGCCAGGATTACAGACATGCACCGCTGAGCCCAGCCTGTTCAGGTTGGTCCATCTCAAAAAACACCCTCCCCTGAATACATACGCAAAGGACGCTTTGCATAAATTGATCTCCACTTACAGGGTGATTTATTAGTGGAGTATTTATTTGACTCTATAAAATTATAACACATAACAGGGAAACAATTTTGTTTCAGGAAATTTAAGTAGCTACATAAAATGATGGCTATGTGAATTAGTTTGATTGTGGTAAGCATTTCACAATGTATATGTCCATAAAAACACCACTTTGTATACCTTGATTATATAGAATTTTTCCTTTCTCAATTATTCTTCCATACAGCTGGAATAACATGGATTTAAATGAATATTTTCCCTTTGGGGTGCATAACAGAAAATGATTTTACACTATCAATTGGCATTTGCGTCATGTACAATGATTTAAAAATAAAGTAAGCATGCCCTCGTATAACAAATACTCAGATCCAAAATGATATAATTAAATAACCATAATGAAACAAATCCCTAATAAAATTGTTTTCTCTTCCCCCATGACTTCTAAGGAAGATCTATTCAGGCAGCTTGAGAGTTTTGGTTTGTAGCAAACAGAGTCGTGTTCAGGGGAATGGCCTTTCCTCTACTGGATCACAGACTCACATCATGGATAAAGGAGAGAAGCACAGAGCAAACGGTACCACAAAAAGTGGGGGGAAAGACCAAGTAAGAGGTGGAAGAGGCCGGGAGAGGAGGGGGGCAGGGTTGCTTGAGGGGAAAGAGAACCACTGCAGATGGTCTGATGTAAAACCCCGCTCCATTTCCAGACAGACATCTTCACTGCAATGACCATTCCTCAGCAAGGCCAGCAGGAAAGACCTGAGGTTATTAAAAGAAGTAGAGTTTTGTTCTTCAAAGAGGCGCATGAGAGGAGGCTACTGTGGGCAGGCGCACACAGCTGGGCAGCATTTTGGGATCCTTTCCAAGTGTTCTTTTTTGGGGGGAGAAGGGTTGTTTGTTTTTTTAGTGAGAGAGTGTGGAGAAGGGAGGAGAGAGATGTTTGACAGTCTTGCTGTTGCGAGCCTCTGTCCCAGCCTCCCAGTTTGCTTGGATTACTGGCAATGCACTGCTGAGCTCAGCCTGGTCCAGGATTGGAACCCAGACCTCCCAAGCAGCCCCAACCTTGCACAGCAGCACCTTACCACTTGTGCCACCGCGTCTGGGCCCCTTCCTGGAATTTTGGATGGGAAGTTCAATTCTCAGCTGAATTTCAATCATTATCCTAAATACACCACTAAACACATGGCTTCCTTCCCACCACTGCCAAAATGGCAGGACAGACTGCTCCAGCCCAAACGGCTACAGCCTTAGCATACCACCTCAGAGCCAGAGGGAAGTTGTGGCTCTGAGGTCAGCCTTGTGTCCTGACCAGGAGCAGATTTTTCAGAAGATATATTCATCAGGATCTTTTGGCTATGAATCATGAAAATCCATCTCTAGTGCATTAAGCAAATCAAACAAACAAAACCTCAAAATTCATGAAAGGAAGGGGAACTATTGGTTCACGTGAATGTGAAACCCAGGAAGAGGACCAGCTTCAGAACTGGCTAGATCCAGGCACACAAGCAAGTCCCGGGGACTCTGCCTCCCTGTCACCACTCTTCTGTGTGTTGGCCTCCTCTCCCCATGTGGTAGCAAGACGGCCCCCCAGAGTTGCATCTTGACATCATCAGCCCTACTGGAAAGAGGGTACTGTGCCAGTAGTTCTGGGGAAAGTCCCAGGCCTGGGTCTCATGGGACTACCTGGGTTATTCCCCCGACTCTGGGTCTGGGAGGAGACGGTCTGCCACAGGGAAACCCCTTGAGTGAAGAGTAGGACAGTAAAGTCTCCCGGGGGAATCGGGGTGCTGACAGCAGAAAGGGGAATTGCAGGACAGCTGTTGGTGAGAAATGGAAGCACATCCCCTACGAAGTAAGCTCGGGGTCGTGACATCAGAGACACCCCAAACTTCCTTCTGTGACTTCAGCCTGGAAACGGATGTTTAATCCAGCCTTGTAGGACACATGATTTATTAAGAAACTAGAATTTCTCCAGAAAGGGGTGAGGTGTATGGGGGCAGATACCCTTAGCGGACTGGCTTTTCACCCACCCCCTCCCCTTTGGCCTTAGCTGCAGAGACAGGATTTCCTGGAGCTGGACTGCCTGTGTGGGGCTGGCTAGCAGACAAGCCCTGGTCAAGTGACCAGAAACCTCTGATCATGGTCGTGTGCTACCAGAAAAGAGAGACATTTGTAGGCGTCCAGCCCCTGGGGCTGGAGAAGAGGGTGCTGAATTGTGGTTAGGGTTTACCATTAAAATATTGCAGGATGGTGGTGAGAGTGAGGCAAAATTGAGGTCTGAGCTCTGGCAGTTGGAATCAGTCATGGATTCAAAGCAGCAAATCAATGCCTCTGCTCCTGCATGAGAATGACCAGTGCCTTTTTTTCTTTTTATTTTTTCAGAGAGAGATTTTTGCTATAGGGCACATGTGCTCACCAGGGAGACAGAGAAACAAAAAGACATGCATGGAGAATCTGACCCTGCTAGAACAGCTATCCATTGGGGCAACTGAAAGGGACTTTCTTTAGAAAAGCAAATGTCCCTGAAACTAGACTCTGGACTCCCTCTGCTGGATGTCGACCATCCTCTACTCTTTCCCACCCTGCTCGCTCTTCCAGGAAGCTGACCTCTATAGATTTCACTAGCTGGAATCCTGTGCTTCCGGCTTCAGCTTATGTTTGGCTAACAAAGGGGCTGGACTGGCCTCAGAGGAAGGGAGGAGAGGGAGGTCAGGGTATTTGTTCCTCTGGCCTCTTTCTTGTGGCACTGCCTTGGGTTGGCTCTGTCCCTAAAGGTCACTGCTCCTCTCAAGGTGGAGCATCTATGTGAGTCTCTTGTTCCAGATTCCAGTAACTGGTCCCTCCCCTTGGCCATTCAGGCCTGGAGGTGGGGACGGGCCTGCTGCCAGCACCCGGATATTGCACTGAGGTTCCCCTGCACTTTGTAAACAGTCTTTTTATCAGTATAACCTCTGTCCTTTGCCATCTGTGTTTTGTTGGGACCCTGGATGATACCGTCCCTGAAAAGCTCCCTGCTAGTTAACGTGATTTGCAAAGATGGGGGGTGGGGAAGGGATCTGGGAGTCAGAGTCACCAGGGGTGCAAAGACCACTCAGACTCCTGAGTCTGGGTCCCAGGCAGGAACGACAGGGGTGTGCAGGCAGGGAGCCAGTGACTGATGGAAGGTTCTTCAGAGCCAGTCTGGCCTTAGACCTGGCATCCTCTCTTTAAGGGGAGAGTCGAGTCATCAAGAGGATTGGCATTTGCCAGCATCTTAGGGGTCCCTACACAGGCTGGGCAGTTGGAAGGATTCATGAGTTTGAAATGTTCTGGACAAATTTTCCTACTCATCCCATTCCCCAAAAGCTCCCTAGGGAGCAGGGCAGGCAACACAGTCAGTTGTCACCATAGGAAGGAGGATCTGAGTTACACCTCTAACTGACTCTGGGAGGAGAAGGAGACCTGGTGTGGAGTGGGCTGCCTGATGTCTGGCAGGGTGAACCCGGTCCCTACCCTGGGCAGTCCTCTTCTTGCTGGATGGCAGTATCTGGGCAGGGCCCATGGTTATACTCAGGCGCCTGGCTCCCAGAAGCTGTGATGGCGTCTCAATGTCTCAGGTGACCTCTATAGCCACACAATGCGTGTGACACTGTGAACCTGCCATTTGCCAGCTGTCCAGCAGATCCTACCAGCAGGGCCCTGTTCTCTTCTGTGCTGGGGCTCGGGATGCCACAGAGCAAGACTCCCTATGCCTGGCTGCTTCTCCAAGGACGTGTACTGGGCTGCTGTCCTCTGGGACTCTGACTCAACCCCTCCGTGAGCTTCTGCAGAGCTTCAAGGAAAGGGAAGTCTGGGTGGTGCAAGTGCAGGCTGTAGGGCTGGACCATCACATGGGGACCTTTCCTCAGGCAAAGCTTCGCTCCGTTCCTGTGAAATGAGCAAGAAGGGGTCAAGATGATTCTCTATTAGAAGAAATCCCGGGACCAGCAGGTGGCGTGGTGGTTAAGGCGCTGGACACTCCCACATGGCTGACCTGGGTTCAAGTCCTGGACCTGGTGGCTTGCTTTCTCACTTCCTTTCTCTCTCACTCTCACCCTCTGTCTCTCTCTGGTCAAATTAAAAAATCAATGAATGAATAAATAAATAAAATAAATAATGATTTAAAAAAGAAGAAGAAGAAGAAGAAGAAATCCCATGCTTTCAGGGAAGAAGGGCCTAGAGAAAGGTGGAGACACATGGGTGACACTGAAGGATGAGAGAACATGGGCCAAGTCTCAGTGACTCTCAGGGTCTTGGATGAGATGTAGAGGGAAAGCCCCGGAGGCCAGAGGTGGGATGGGTTCTGTCATGGAGAATGTGGGGCCTGAGGGTATTGCTGTGGGTAGGCAGACAGATGAGGGCCCACAAACAGGAGGCCAGCCTGGGCCTACTTGACCTTGTGAGAACCACTGGATTCTGGGGCATCAGAGCCTATGACATCTAATCCATTACACTGGTGGGAAGAACAAGAAGGGAAATGGGCGTGTCTTAGGTCATCCAGTTTGTCAAGGCAGAGTCCAGCTTCAAGGGTCATACTTGCCAGGCCAGACCGTTTCTCACCCATGTTTAGCAAGTCAAGCCCAGCCAGGGTCAGGGACTTGACTATCTAGTGACCAGCAAAATCCACCTACCAGGCCCAGTTGCCCTGACCCTCAGCCCCAGACTTCTCACTCCACCCATGTCTTCCAAGGAGAGGAAAGAGCAGGGATAAAGGTGCTCACATTTACTGAATGACTATCATGCACCAGGTCCTTGATACACATTCTTCCTAATCCCTACCTCAGCCTTGGAGACAAACATTCTCACCATTAAAAGAACAAATCAGAGATCCAGGTTCAGAGAGACAAAGCAACTTGTTTCAGGCCATACAGCTGGTAGCCGGCAGTGCAGGGACTCTGGAACTCAAGGCCAGGGCTGCCCACTTTAAAGCTTGTGTGCTTGTCCTTCCCCAGGCTGGGCTGGGTCTGGAGCCCAGGACAAGGACGTGGCATGGAGGAGGAAGCCAGAGCAAGTTGTACCAGTGACAAAGATCAATTGAAGTGACCTTGGGAACAGGGCCCTGCCTCCCCCTGATGGATTTGTCTTTTGTCTGTTTTTTTTTTTTTAAAGGTATCTTGGTCTACACCCAGCAACAGAGCCACACAAACAGACAGGCTCCTGGTTTACTGAGATATTCACCACCAAGTGGTTGCCGGTGAAGGCACAGTTGGTTTAAGAACTTCAGATTCTTTTTTTTTTTTTTTTTTAAAGTTTACTTAGTTTATTTCTTGAGAAAGAGAAGTACCCTTGACAGGTCTGGACACACTGATGCCCTTCCCCAGACCTCCACCTAGTCAGGATCTTGGATGCATCTGCCCCTTGTGTTTTAGGCCAACTCAGGATTTGAACCTCTGATCAGCCATGTGGCTTCCAGCACTGCAAATCAGTATACTATCATCTGTGCTATACCAGGGGGCCAGAATCACAGACTCACAGATTGACTTAGAAACTTAGGCTCTCACAGCCCAAACATGGAGGGGCCTCCCAGACCTCTGGTCCACCCCACCATGGGAGGAATCTTCAGATTTCCCAGCTGGTCTCACCCAGCCCCGCTCGCACACCTTTACTGCCCATCTCTAGAAGCAGCCCTTGCTGCTATGGGAGTGCCTTCTCCTAGCTGAGACCACTCTCCGGTGACATTTCCATAGTCTCCCCAAGTCAGTGACTGCATCTGTTCTGCTCTGAGCATGACACCACCTGGACAGGGGTTGCAACGCTGAAGTCATTCCTAAGAAACAGGCACAAGGCTCTGTTGTGGAATGGCTTCTGTGATGATATCCAGGTTCTTGGTGTTTTGGACAAAGAATTGAACAAAACACACCAATAGTGAAAGGAAACGGTAGTTTATTAAGTAAAAATGAAAGTATACTCCTGAGAGGTAGGAGCAGGGCTGGGCAGACAAAGAGTGGCTCAAAAGGCCCTGGCAGTTGTATTCTGTGAGATTTATAATTTTTTTAAAGAGATTTTTGGTATAGGGTGTGTGTGCTTGCCAGAGAGACAGAAAGAGACAAAGAGATACGAAGTGAGAAATCATGTCCAGTGAGGGATGGCCACGCTGCAATGGCCACGCTGCAATGGCCACGCTGCAATCCCTTCTCCTCCACTCTCCTCTTGGGATTTTTGGGCACACATGCACACTTGTGCCTGGCATGAATTTCAAACTGCTCTATCTGGGACTCAAACCATGGTTGGCCATGTGGGAGTCCAGCAACATAACCATCATGCCATCTGCTGGTTCTAAGGTTTATACTTTTTAAATCTAGATCATAGTGGTTGACCATTGGCTGGGCCCCACTGATTTTCTCATCTCATTGGTTCTATCAATTGCAGTTGGACCCCCTGATTTCTCATTGGCTATGTCAAATGTGACTGGGCCCACTGATTCATCTCATTGGCTATATCAAACAAATGTGGCTTAATCAGCTAGATACCCCCTACCGATCTGCCTACATTACCTTGGGCAGGACATTTTCTGACTTGATTGACTTTGCTTTTTCAAATACTTTTTAAATTTCATTTTCTTTTATACATTCAATTACATTCTTTAGCTTACAAAGTGAATATTCCAACATGTGAACATTTCTCCCTAGTCCAGTTGATAAAACTATAATATTATCTTCAACAGATAATACCACATTTCTTTGTCCCATTAATGCCTTGATTGACTTTTCTATCTAGCCACATGGGCAGATGCTCCAGTTCCTTACCCACTTCCATTCCCTAGCGTTCTCCTGCCTCAGCTCCAGAAAAGAGCCAGCTGGTCACCTCTCACATTCTAGGCTTTATGCCTCTACTAGTGTGGCCAGACATCAACTCTACTTTTGTGCTGGCCTCTGCCCACTGAGTTCTTATCATCTCAGACTTCAACTTATCAAAGCCCAGAGTCCTCCATTTCTCTTTTTCATTTCTCTCTTGTAACTCTAAGCAATTCGCAATGGCACAATGCTTTATAGTTTACACACATCCCCTTCATGCGCATCATCTCCTTCCATGCTTGGTTGGGATAGTTTACTGGACCTCACAGACAGAGCTCATGTGAAGTGCTCCCTACAAAGCCTGGTGGCAGCAGGGACCCCAGCAACAGCTACTGAAATGGGGCTCTGAGTATTAGGCTGGCAAGACCCCGTGCCCCCAGGAGTGAGGAATATAAGACTGAGGGAGCCTAGGGAAGGGGAAATGGGGTGCAGCCCATACAGTCCAGAGGGGCTCCCCAAGGACTGCCTCAGAGGCAACACAGAGCCTCAAACAGGGCTCCGGGGACGAGTAATTGGAGCTAGCCAGAGGAGGAGAGGAGGGATCCATCTGGACTAGTTTGGGAGAAATCCCTCTTGACGCAGAACGTGGGCTGGGTGTTTTTCCAGGAACCAACCCCGTCCCACCTCACCAATGTTGTGCCCCCTTAACTGAATATTAGCAGCCCTCCTACCTTCCCATTTGCAGAAGAGGAAACTAGGTCCTGCCAGGACCAGAGCCCAGGTCTCTGTATAGACTCCCAGCCAGGGACTTCAGCAAACCAAAGTCAGGCTGGTCTAACAACCCGTCCTGAGCTCCCCAAGAGAGTTTGAGGAGGGGACAAGCTCCCTGCCCTCCTGGGGCTCCCATCTGGTTAGGAAGAGGGCCTTCACATTTTGTGAGACGTCATTTAGGTGACAGGATTCCAGAAAGGCTGGTGGTGGAAAGCGAGACCCGGATGACAAGCCCGTGAACATCACTCTGAAGCTGGTTTGTGAACCATCCCATGCCCCCGGGCCTCTGAGGGCTGGTGTGGGAGCTGGGTCTGGCTGCAGCTCAGAAAGCAGGGCCCACCCAACCCAGGGCTGGGCCTGTGCGTGGGTCCAAGCTAAACCTCCACACAAGGGTCCTTTGTGGTCGCGTGGCCTGGTCCTGGGCTCCACAAGCCCTTCCGACTCTCAGAAAATACTTCCCACCTGGCAGCTTCCAGAGTGGCCTGGTGTTAGACAAGATGCCAACTGGGGCCACACCCAGGCCTCTCCCATCCCGTGGGCAGCCTGGACTCGGCAGCTCAAACCTTGTGGGTCCAGCTCTCAGTTAACATACACAGTCCCTGAGGTTCAAGGGAGAGGGTATGGGCCAGAGGCACAAGGAGGCTGGAATCTGGACCAGAACCCAGCTCTCTGGGCATTTCCAGCTCTTCCTACTAGCAGCAGGAGGTGGGGATTGGACCCAGGGCGGGGAAGGGCTGTCCCATCTACAGCCTCGTGTGGCAGAGTCTGGAAGAAACAACTGGCGCTTCATGGCTGCTCTTCACCTAGACCTCTCAGGAGTCTGGGCTCTTGCTTCAGCCATGTGGCCTTGTGGGGCTGTGTTGCTCTCTGTACCTGGGGTTGGAGGGCCCCTACTGTTGACCAGCCCTGACATCCTAAGCTTTGAGAATAATATGGATGGACTGGATGGGGTGAGAAGCAGTTCTGGAACTGGGGGCTTTGACCATTCCCCCGTCTCTGTGTGCCAGGCTGTGCTAACGCTGGAGGCACTGGAACCTGGGACTCCCCGACTCTTACCTGGGCCGACAGCGCCACCTGGGGTCCGATGTCTGGGACGCAAGTCCTACTGGAGATGCTACCACCAGCCTTCCTTCACTCTGGGACCTCTGTGGCCCTGAGATCGGCACTTGGCACAAAGACAGGGTTCTTACCCCAGATGAGAAGGGAGAAGGCTGGCAGAGGATGACCCCGCGGGATGGGGAAGCTGTGGCAGCAGGAAGCCCGGGGCTGAGGAGCGTCTGTGGAAGAGAGGAATTGCCTCATTACAGCTCTCCCTGGCTGTCCTCTTGACCAGGTCCTGTGCAGGCGTTGGGAAACCTCAGGGAATTTATTGTAATCTGTTGAGGAAGGGGTGGAGTGGTGGGTTAGAGTGGGAGCCCAGAGCCAGGACTTGCAGCTGGGCCTTGGAGAGTAATAGTTACTTAGCCGGGCATGAGAACGGAGGGCATGATTTAGAAGCTCAGGAAACAGCCTGTGCAAAGTCACGGAGGAGTGAGTTTATGTGAAGAAGCTCAAGGGAGAGAGTGGAGAGGAGGGGAGGGAGAGGGGACACAGCAGACATGAGGTCACGGAGGGCGCAGGCCTGGGTGCCTGTGGCCAACACCGCTCCCCTGCCTTCACACCACCTCTTGCTTTGACCCTTTATGTCCACGTAGACTTCATGCCACTGCCTTGAATTCCAACCTCGTCCCCTCTGGGTCTGATTGCCCAGTGTGGGGCGAGGGTGGGGCAGGATTCCTGGCTGCCCCTTCTTCTCCCAGGCAGGGACCAGCCTGCTCCCAGGCTGATCTTACGGGACATAGTCCTGTGGCCTCGAGGGAGCCCAGGCACAGTCCTTGGACTTAGAGAAGGTTCTTGAAGCAGCTATTTGACTCCAGTCTTCAGCTATAAAGTGGAAAGGATGATAGTGCCTGCCTCGGGGGGAGAGATGGGGATTAAGTGAGAAAGTGTGTATCAAGTCCCTCGTTAGCAGCTTGCTGGCACGGGCTGAGGCCAAGTAAGGAGGCTTCTCCCCACTGCCCATGCCCTTGGGCATACACCTTCTGGGGGAGGCTCAAGGGCTCCTGATCTTGGCCCCTCCCCGATGCCCACACCCCAGCCTCAGGTCTCTTTCTCCCTGTCCAGAGTCCAAGGAAGCTCTACCATGTGCCCAGCAGGTGGCTTGTCAGGTTTTCCTCCATTTTTTAAAAAAATTTTTATAATTTTGTGAGAGGGTATGTGCTCACCAGAGAGCCAGAGAGAAGGCGCCCTCCTCCTCCCGTGTGTCTGCCCCTCTCAGGGTGGTACCGCAGCTCTTGTCTGGAAGCTGCGAGAAGGAACCCCGTACTCTTGCCCTCCCCTTCCTGGAGTGGAGTCTCCATCGTGCTTAGCTGGCAGGGGATGGAGGAGAGAGGGAGAGAGGGCCCGGAGGGTTCACTGGGAGAGGGCCCGGAGGCTTTCTGCAGAGCGCCTCACACCACCCTTCCAGAAGTTGGCCACCAGTTCTTCCTTTGTGCTGAGCAGTGCTCCATTGTATGTGTGGACCACATTTGTTCATCCATTCACCTGTTGACAACAGAGCTATTAAAAATAAAGTTACTGGAGGGACCAGCAGTTAGCATAATGGCTATGTTGCTGGACTCCCATGTAGTCGACCGCGGTTCTAGTCCTGGACCCGGTGGCTTAAACTCATGCCGGCGCGTGTGCGTGCGTGCCCAAGATCCCGAGAGGAGAAGGGATTGCGGCATGGCCATCCCCCCTGGGGGGTGATTTCTCGCTTTCTGTCTCTCTTTCTTTCAGGTGAGCGCATATGCCCTATAGCAAAAAAAATCTCCATAAATAAATAAATAAATAAATAAATAAATAAATAAAGTTACTGGAGCCAGTAGGTGGCCTGGAGGTTAAGACAGCTAGATCCTCCATGACCAACTCTGTGGTTCAAGGCCCAGATCCGGCAGCTTGAGAATCATACTGGGCATGTGTGCGTGCATGGCCAAAATCCCAAGAGGAAAATGGAGGAGAAGGGATTACAGTGTTATCATCTCCTCTAAAATAAATAAATAGCTTATTTCTTTCTTCTATGAGAGAACAGGGGGAGAGAGAGGGAGAGAGAGAGAGAGAGAGCCCAAACAGGATTCCTATGCCAGCCTCCACCATAGCCTCAGCCTGCTCCGGATGAGAGAGTGTGTACCTGACACGCTCAGGGAGGTCTCTAGGCAGGAATCTGGAACTTCCCCATGGGTCAGCCTTGGCAGGGTTGCATTATGATTATGCCGCCAGCTAGTCCCTCGCTTTGAACATTTGCGTACGACAGTTGTGAACAATTGCGTACATTTGTTTAGACACATACTTTGTTTAATCCTGAGTAAACACCTAGAAGTGGGAATGGCTGGGTTATGTGGTGGATTTGTGCTTAACTTTTTTTTTCTTTTAAGAACGATTTCGTTTACATTTATTTATTTACTTATTTATTTAAATTTGACTAGAGAGGGACAGAGTGTGTGTGAGAGAGAAAGCTGCCAGGTCTGGGACTTGAATTGCAATCCGCCTTGTCCAGCGCCCTTAATCACCACACCACCTGCTGGTCCCAGGATTTATGAAGCTCTTTAAGAAACTACTGGACTGGTCATATCATTTTACATTTCCATCAGCGGTATATGAAAGTTCCTGTTGCTCCACGTCCTTAGCCACACTTGGTATGGTCGGTTTTTAAAATTTAGCCATTCTAAGGTACTATGTGTAGTGCTATCTCATGGTGAGTTTAATTTTCATTCCTTGCTAGCTAATGATGCAATTGACATCTTTTTGTGCTCATTTGTTATCCACACACTTTGTTTGTGAAGTACCTTTTCAAATCTTTAGCTCCATTTTTATTGAGTGGTTTATGTTCTTAGTACTGATGTTTGAGTGCTCTTTATAAATTCTGGGTATAAATACTTTCTTGGATACGTGTTTTGCAATAGACTTCTCTTTCCATTCTCCTACCAGTGTGCTTTAAAGGGCAGAAGTTCTGGGGGTCGGCAGGTGGTGTGGAGGTTAATGTGCTGGATTCCCACATGGTCGACCGTGGTTCGAGTCCCAGGCCTGGCACCTTGAAATCATACAGGGTGCATGTGCGTGCGTGTTAAAAATCTTGAGAAGAGAGTGGAAGAGAAGTGACTGTGGTACGGCCAGCCCCTCTCGGGGTGCGGGGCGATTTCTCACTTTCCCTCTCTTTCACGATCTCTCTGGCGAGCACACACACCTATCACAAAACTTAAAATAAAGGGCAGAAGTTCTTAATATTGATGAAGTTCAACTTATCAATATTTTTTATTTAACAGATCATGTTTCTGGTATTACACATATGGAATCTTTGCCTAACTCAAGGTCACAAAGATTTTATGTCTTCAATGTCTCCTCCCTCCAATTTTTGTCCACCATTGCTTATATGATCTTATATCTTGCTTTTCTTCCCAAAAATTTTTTTAAAAAACTTTAAATCTCTGGAAAACTTGAAATAGTCCCATGAACACCAGTATACCATTGTCTACAGCATCAATTGTTAACATTTTGCCACATCTGTTTCATCTCCCTGGATACTTTTTTCCCAGAAACATTTGACAATAAGTTGCAGGATTTTGTAACAATGACTTTTTACAAGGTCTAAGCAAGCTGTCCTGGAAATGTTCTTTAAAAAGCAGCAACAAGCCAGCTGTGGTGGCAGGGTGGTAAGACAATGCTCCAGGATGCCAAGGCCATGTGGGAAGACCCAGGTTCCTGTCCCCAGGTCTCCCTGTATACACGGGGCGTATGCACATGGCTGCGATCCTGGCAGGTTAAGGCTGGGAATGGATTGTGCGTGAGAACCCAGTTGGGGTCTCTGTCATTTTCTGTCTCTCTCTCTCTCAAAATAAATAAATAGACATTTTTTAAAAAGTCATAAACATTTACTTAGATAGCAAAGGTAGTACTTGCCCAACATAGAGGACTAGAGAAAAAACAGAGAAGCAAAGAAGAAAACAAAACTATTCTCTCCTCCTTTTCCAACCCCATGATCCCAGTGGAAACATTTTCCTGAGAGGTGGGTAGGGAGGACTCACAGAGATCAGATAGCCCCTAAAATTTGGGGTGTAAGTCCCCAATTCCCACAGCAGCCCTCAGTCTTAGGGCCATTTTCCGCTTCCCTCCCTTGTACATCCTATTCTCAATCAGACCTCTCCTTTTTAATTTTTAAGTTTTGCTATAGGGCATGTGCACTCCTGGAGAGAGAGACGGTGAGGAACACCTCCACCCCGGGGGATGGCCACACCACAATGCTTTCTCCTTTATTCTCCTCTTAGGATTTTGGTTACACATGCATATGTGCCTGGCATGTTTTTAAGCTGCTGGAGCTGGGATTCAAACCATATAATCAGCCATGTGGGATCAAGCTGCCCTATGCGCCCTGGGACTGATTGTCCCAGGTCTCTCTTTCAACCTTTTGCTGGGGCTCAGAATTCCAGCTGCATTTGACTGCAATGTCAGCCCTGTTCTCTGCCAACCTTCCATCCTTCAAAGCCCAGCTAAGGGCCTTTTTTCTCAAACCTGCTCCAAACCTGCTTAGAATCAGCCTTGCAGCTCATTCCATCCTTCCAGGTCCATCCTTGGAACAGGCCAGGTCCAAGCTGGCGACTACTTCATACTCCTATCTCACTCCAGCCTCATGACAATCCTCAAAGGAGATTTTCTTGGATTGCAGAGACTCATCCTTGGTGCACTGGGTAAGGTTAGGCACCTGGAGTTAGGACAGAGCCAAGGCGAATGACTCAGACCCTTGTCCCTTCTCTGCCTATAAAGAGACCGGTGCCCTTGTCTACCACCCCAGTGACCTGTGCACAGAGGTCAAGCCGGTGTCTGATAGGTCTGGGATCTGCACCCCACCCTACCCCTCACCCCCACCTCTGTTCATCTCCATTAGTCTTAATTCTCCTTTTGCTTAGGAGTCCAGCCAGCTGCAGGGGTGCCTCTACCACAAAGCCTTCCACTGAGAGTGACTGTCCCTTTTCTGGATGTCTTCATACCTTGGAATAAGTGACCTGATTCTTCTGCCTCCTCCCTCTCCCCATCAGACACCCTCTAACAGGTGCCTGGACAGTGATGCTGCACACTGGTCCTTAATTCATTCATTCCATATACTTTAATATTTGATTTCATTTGTATTATCTTTCCATTAGCATTTGTTATTTTTCTTTAAACTTTTTAAATGTAATTTTGTTTCCGTCCATGCACATTCATGTTGCCAATAACTTAGGAAAGAGGCCTGCCTCTGTGGTGCAGACAGTGGCATACTGAACTGTGGTGCTGGAAGCCACGTGGCTGACACAGATTTGGAGCCCTGGTCCCGTGGACTGGAAATGTGCCAGCATGCGTGGGCATCCAAGATTCTGATAAGACCCTATAGAGTGTGCTTCTCTCCCTCTCCCTACAAACTTAAAATTTAAGGAAGAATAAAACACAACCAAAATTGCCACAAATAACCATATTAACATTTTGGTAGGTTATTTTTCTGTCTGGTTTCTGTAGACATGCATGTTATAGAGTTGAGACCACATTGTATAAATAGTTCTAAAGACTGCTTTTTAAAGCCCAATATTACAACAAGGCTATTTTCCCATGTCATTAAATATTATATAGGCCACACCCACTAGGAGAGCTAGAAGCACAAAAGACAGTTAATACCAAATCAGAACATTTCTATACTACTGGTAGAAATATAAACTAGTGCGGCTTCTTTGGAAACCAGTTTTTCTGTTTCTCAAATAGTTAACCATAAGATCCAGAATTTTTTTTTTGTAGAGGCTTTTTCCTATAGGGCACATGTGCTCGCCAGAAAGACAGAGAGAGACAGAGAGACAGAAAGCAAGAAATCACCCCCCGATGGCCACGCCGCAATCCTTTCTCCTTCATTCTCCTCTCAGGATCCTGGGCATGCATGCACATGCGCCCGGCATGAGTTTAAGCCACTGGGTCTGGGACTCGAACCACAGTCGACTACATGGGAGTCCAGTGACATAGCCATTACGCTAACTGCTGGTCCCAAGATCCAGAAATTTTACTGCTAGGTACTTATAGTATTCAAGAAAAATGAAAACATTCACATAAAAGCTTGAACATGAATATTCATAGCATGTTATTCATAATAACTAAAAAATGCAAATAACCCAAATGCCCACCAACTAATGAATGGACAGATAACGTGTCATATATCCATACCCTGGAATATGACCCAGCCCAAGGAGGAATGAAGTACTGATACGTGCTATGACATAGGTGAGACTTAGGACACTGTGCTGAGTGAAAAAAATCCAGACACGTAAAGACAGGGTATTACATCATTTTATTTCAATGAAATATCCAGAACAGGCGTAAAGCGACAGAAAGTTTGTTTGTGGGCTCGGGGTGGGGGTGTGGGGAAGTTTGGAAGAAAATGGGAAGCAACTGCTCACAGGTGTGAGGGAGGAGATGAACATGTTATAAAATGTTATAAAATAAGGGACCAGCAGGTGGCATGGTGGTTAAGGTGCTGGATACTCCCACATGGCTGACCATGGTTCAAGTCCTGGACCTGGTGGCTTGCTTTCTCACTTCTCCACTTTTTCTCCCTCTCAGTCAAATTAAAAATAAGTGAATGAATAAATAAAATTAAAAAAAGATGTTGAGTATCTTTTAAAAAATGTTATAAAATAAAAATGCTACAGGCCGGGGTAATGAAAATGTTATAAAATTGGTCATGGTGATGGTGGCAAAACTTTGTGACTATACTGAAAACCATTGAATCGTACACTTGCAATGGGTGAATTGTGTGGCCTGTGGATGGCAGATCCATAAAGCTGAAGCTGTTTTCATTAAAAATGAAATATTCTGAGGCAGCATTTTTAATGTCTCTAGACGTTATTCTTTTGCACAGCTGCATCATAATGCATTTAGATTTCTATTGTTGGCCTTTTCTGTTTTCTATTAATTCCTTTGTTTCAAAACATTTCAAGCACAAACAAAACTAAATTGAACAATATAATGAACCCCTACACCCATTGCCCACTTCAAAACGATCAGAGCAATTTCTGCTTTTGCAAACACTGGTTTGGTGAACATTCTTGTGTATAAATCTTGGTCCACATCCTACACTGTTTCCTTCCATTTATACAAACCATTTCCGCGAATCCTCACAATGCCCTCCCAGCATGCCCTAGTGATATGACGGATCGACCCTCACCCAACCCTTGGTGGGGGCACCCAGTCTGTTGGAGGAGATAAAATTGGATTGACGTGACCAGTAGGGACAGCTGCCGTGACTGAAGAGAGTCTTCACCCTCTTACCCAGGAAGGGCACCTCACATTGGAATCCCTCCAAGGCAGCCTCTTTCCCGAATCTCTGCCTGGTGCTGCACTTCTTCCTTTCTGCCACGTGGGGGAGCCAGAGCCAGTCCTTCACAGCCTCCTCTGGAAAGTCTCCCATCATTATGGATGGGTGGTTGAGTGACCCCTCCATTCTGGGTTCCAGGAGAGACTAAGGCTGACCCAGATCACTTCCCACTTTTGACAGAGGCCTACAAGAGGCAGGTCAGTCCCCCTGGAGCACCCCAGGCAGTAGACTTGCCAGTCACACAGTGCTAATGATCTGAGGTCTGCCTTGTGATACTTCACAGCTGCCTCCCCCCCCACCCCCCCTGAAGATCCCTGAGTGTGGGCAGCCTCAGGGTGGCCCCAGACCCAGGAGCAAAGTCAGATTGTGGGTGGAGAAGGAGCCAGTGAGTCACCGGGGGCTTCTAAATGCCCAGCCCAGAGCTTTGGTCACCAGCAGGCAGGGCCTGTAGGACCATGGGGGTTGAGCGTATGGCATCGCCGAGAGCTGAGTCAAGGGGCAGGGCCAGGGTGTGTCCTTTCCTGAGAGGGCTTCTCCGGGGTGGGGGTCTCCGACCTCTCCAGTCCCTGCCAAGGCCGGGGGCAGTGGGCAGGCTCAGAGCTCTATTGAGATGTCTGTCCCTCCCTGGCAGGCTCTCTCAACTGGAAACCTGACGCCACCCTCTGGGCCTTGCCCCCACTTGTCCCCGGCCCTCCCCAGTCTGCCTCCTCTTAATCCAGTGAGCTGGCTGCAACCAGCCAGGGTGCAAGGTTAGCCAAGCAGTTCGGCACAGGGAAGGAGTAGGCAGCTCGCCCAATCTGAGCACCTACTGTGTGCCAGGCAGGCCTGAGAAGCACGTGGTGTATTATCTCACAGCTGAGCCTCATGAGGAAATACCCTGTACTCCTTGCATGGAGGAAGGAGTTGAAGCTGGCTGGGCCCGGCAGCGTGAGGCCTCAGGCCCAGACTTGTCTGACTCCCCGCTGTACCTCCTTCCGTCTCCTCACCTGTGTGGGTGTCCCTTACCTCACTCACTCCTTCTCACCACTCTTGCGCCACTCATGCCCCCCGCCCCCATGCACACACTTACACTTACACAGACAGCAAGGTGAGCACGCTGATGGACGCTGGCGCACACGTATGTTCCAGCCCTGCCACTTACCCGCTATGTGAGCTTGAGCAAGTCACTTAACTTCTCTAAGCCCCAATTTTCTTATCTCATCAGAGTTGTTACGAGGATTAGGTAAGATACTGTGTGTAACATCCTTAATACCTGTCTGGGCGTAATGCTCAATAAAGACTAGCTGTTTAAAAATATTTAGCTTTTTAATTGCCAAAGAGCACGTGTGCTTGCCAGAGAAAGAGACAGAGAGGGAGAGGGAGAGGGAGAAAGCACCCCGAATGGGGTATGGTCACACTGCAATCCCTTCTCCATTTCTTCATCCTGTCAGAATTTTGGACATGCATGCACATATCCGGTGTGCTTTTCAAGCTACTGGGGCTAGGATTTGAATCGTGATTGGCCATGCGAGATCCAGTCCCTAACCACTAGGCTACAAGGCCAGCCCTTAATTTTATTATTATTGTGTGTGTGTGTATCTTTATACTTGCTACGTGTGTAACAAGCTGCAAGCAATATACATAGGGGTGCAAGGATTGCCATGCACACGCCCCAGCAGGAACCTACAATAAGTCAGCCACCTGGTGTATCGCGTGCCTGTGAGCCTGCCTGTGCCAGGCTCCATTGCAGTTGGGGGAGGGGACACCTGTGGTACAGAAGACAGGGAGCCTAGCCTTGCCATCCACCCGAGTGGGCTGAAACTGAGGTTCATGCAGACTAGAATCTCTCACTCTACCCCAGACCTCCTGAATCAGAATCTTCATTTAAAGAATAAAGCTATTATTTTCTTCAGTTGCTAGAGGACGCACACACTCACCAGAGAGAGAAAAAGTGTGTGAGAGAGAGAGAGAGAGAGAGAAAGAGAGAGAGAGACTGTACGTATATCTACCCTGCCTGTTCCTCAAGCCACCAGGGCTAGAATTCAGACTGCAGTTGGCCGTGTAGGATCCAGCTTCCAATGCACAGGGCCCATCACTGCACTGTGGGGCAGGCTCAGAAGCTTTGTTTTTTTAGAGAATTGTTTTTTGAGACTTGCAGATGGTGTAATGGCTGTGTCGCTGGACTCCCACGTAGTCAACTGCAGTTCAAGTCTCGGAGCCAGTGGCTTAAACTCACGCTGGGCATTTGTGTGTGGGTGCCCAAGATCCCAAGAGGTGAATGAAGGAGAAGGGATTGCACTGCCAGGGGGTGATTTCTCACTTTCTGTCTCTCTGTCTCTCTCTGTCTTTCCAGTGAATGCACACGCCTTATAGCAAAAATCTCTCTTAAAAATTATTTTCATTTCATTGTATTTATTATTATTTTTTGGGGGGGAGAGATTTTTGCTATAGGGCATCTGCACTTGCTGGAGAGAGACAGAGAGACAGAAAGCGAGAACTCAGCCCACAGGGAATGGCCACGCCACAATCTCTTCTCCATTCTCCTTGCGGAATCTTGGGCGTGCGCACACACACGCACCTGGAGTGAGCTTTAAGTTGCCAGGCCTGGGACTCAAACAGCAATCGACTACGTGGGAGTCTTGCGATGTAATCATTACATCATCTGCTGGTCCCAATTTTTAGAATTTGTTATAGGGCATGCATGCTCACCAGAGAGAGAAAGAGAGGGAAAGTGAGAAAGTAAGCTGCCAGCCAGGTTCGAGACTCAAACCACGGTCGGCCATGTGAGGAGCCAGTGCCCTAACCACCACACTACCTGCTGGCCCCAAATCTACTTTTTCTACTCTATTTATTTTGTTTATTGACAGAGAAACAGACACCCTCAGCAGGTCTTGTCATGCTGAGCCAGGATCACAGACGCACCTGGAATGTTTCAGGGTGAGCCTGGATCCCATTGCCACCTCCCGTGTGGCTCCAGCATCGCAGAACGAAGCCCTAGGGCCTGCACACAGGAATCTGCATTTAATAACATCCTCAGTGCACAAGGACAGAGCAGAGGGATGCTTCTCCCTGGGTGGGAGGGGCTGGATTTGAACCTGTCCCTGGTGTCCCTAACCCACTCCTCCCTCATCAGGCTGACTAACTTCCTAGCTCCTCTGCTGCTCTCAGGAGGTGGCACTAGGATGTGAGGTTATTCAACTCAGCCTGCGGAGGGCAGACTGGTGCCACAACCTGTTCTAGGAGACCATAAATAGCAAGGTCCTCCCAGGGTTCTGAAAGGCTGGAGGCTCAGAGCTGCACCGGGGCCCAGGCAACTGGTAGGGGCTGCCTCCTGCCCTTCATACCCCTCTGCCATGTGCCCAGCTAGACGTGACTTTCCCCCCTGGGCATCATGGTATGTCACTCCAGAACTCTGACTGCTCCCATCCTGAGAGGGGTGTGGGTTCAGTCCTTTGGGGCCATGGAAGCCTGAAGCCTGAGCCTGTTCCCCCCGCCCCATCCCTGCTGGGGCTAATTTTAGGGCAGCCTTGACAGCTGCCCCAGCTCCACCTGGGTCGGTTCCCAAACGCTAGTTGTCGGAGTCAGATGGGGTCATGAGGCAGTGGGCCAGGCCAGCCCCAGCTATGGCTGTAATAGATGGAAGTAGAATCCTTGTGCCGGTCTGCCTTCCCTGCCTGGGTGGTCCCACCGCATTGCTGACCAGCAGGATGGGACGAGACCTGGTCCTCCTGCTAGCCTGGCTTACACTCTGAAGTCAGACAGGATCCCTCGGGAACTGCTAAGTTACAAAGATTGGAGAGCTGAGGACAGAAAGGGCCCTTAAGGCCTTCTAGCTCTGCTCTTGCCTGCAGAAGAGAAAGGGCGAGAGAACAAGGCCTTGGCCAGAGCCACACAGCAAATGATGGCAGAGCTGGTATTGGCCTCATGGTGGCCAGCCCGGTTCCAGGCCCTGTGGGAGAGGATGCACAGAGGCCCCCGACTGACAACAGCATGTGGAGGTCAAGGCTGGTCATCGATGGCTCCCTGCCTGGACAATGCAGGGAGGAGAGGCCCCTTCTCAGGGTTTCTGCCTGATGCCAACGCCACATGGCACGGATTTCCTGAGCTCCCTTAAGTGCTTGAGTTCAGGGATCAGGAGCAGATTGATACCTAGGACAGCTGATAGGGGGAGTATTTTAGCCTCTGAGGACAAAGGTCTGAGGACAAATACTTGCTGTCACCAGTATTCTGGTCCTTGGGGAAGAAACTCTGAAATGGAGGTGTGGCCCAGGGTCATTGACTGGTTGCAGGGGGTGGGGGGTGCCCACAGGGCTGCCAGCTGGGGCTGGCCCGAGAAGCTCCAAACCATCTTCACTCCACCCTGCCCCCGCCCAGAGATGCTGCAGGAGGAAAGAGGAAGACCTCGACACTGACCTGGGCCCTAGGGAAGGGAAATGCACGCGAAGTGACAAGAGAAGCTGCGGTTCTCCCCTGGCTGCTGCTGAGCCTTTGGTTCCTGCCTGTCAGGCCCTTCTCACTATCATCTCCTTCCACAACCCCCCCTCCTCCCTGCTTCCCCTTTCTCCCCATCCCAGCTGGCTCACACTGGGGGTGGGGGCAGACACTGAGCACCCTGGGGTGAGCCATCCAGTCAGTTCCATTTCATTTTCCAGAGAGTCCCTTCTCTGAGTCACCAAGGACTTTCCCGAGGGCAGGGCTGGGCCCCCTCCAGGGGCAGCCCTGTGAACTCCAGGCTCAGAAAACTCCATATTGGAACCCCCCAGCTCCACATCTATCTGTGTCATGCTGGGCAATACGGGTACCCCTCTGAACCCAGGTGCTTCATCCTCACTTACCCAGGCTTCCTGAGGCCCTTGTGAGCTTCTGCCCATGGTCCTCGGGGTGCCCTGGCCCTGTGTGCGAAGGGAGTGTGGATGCGTGCACGTGTGTCACACAGGGCTTTGCTGCCTGTGGCTGGCAATACATATTTAATGGGCCGCCTCAGATCCTTTGGAAACAAGGCTTTGAATACAAAGTAATTAGACGAACATCGACTGACTAAACACACGTATCCTCCCTGAGAAAAGCCTGTGTAATCTAGCCTCTGTGGACAAGGAGGGGCTTCCCAGTGTGGACTCTCCAGATGATTTGAGGAGGAGGAAGCTGAGGGTGAGGGAGCAGAGGCACGCCAGGTGGAGGGGTCACTTGAGCCGAGGCAGGGAGCTGGAGAAGGCATGGCGGTCAGTGGAACAGCAGCATGAGATGAGCTGATGGGACAGGCGGGGTCCAGAGCATGAAGGGCCTGAAGTGCCTGGCCAGGAGCTGGACCTTATCCTGTGGACAGTGGGAGCCATGGGAGGGCTTTGAGCCCGGGAGTGACGAGGCTGGGTTTGCTGCCAGTGGGATCCCTCTCTGGTTGCCGCATGGAGTAGGAGTGAAAGCAAGAGAGGGCGTGGAGGGTCTCTGTCCTGAGGTTCAGCTGGAGAAGATGCAGCGTGAACAGACAGTGCTCTGGAAGGGGAGAGGTGGGTAATCCCCAGGGTGTCACAGAGGCATGGCCAGGACTTAACACAGGTTTGGATGGGGTCACGGCTGGGGGAGTCCCAGGTTCCTGACCCAGTGGTCAGCTAGCTGGAGGCGCTGAGGTCGAGAGAGGAGCAGGCCTGGGGAAGAGGTCATCTTCGAACATAGCAGAAGAGAAAGCGTCCGAAAGGAGGCTCCCAAACTGGTGAGAGGGTGGCGGTCAGGCACGTCTGGACAGATGTTTTCTGAATAACACTCTCCGATGACTTCTAAGTGTCCAAGTACTGGGACCAGCAGTTAGCGTAATGGCTATGTCGCTGGACTCCCACGTAGTCGACCGCGGTTCACGTCCTGAACCCGGTGGCTTAAAACTCACGCCGGGCGCGTGTGCGTGTGTGCCCAAGATCTCGAGAGGAGAATGGAGGAGAAGGGATTGCGGCGTGACCATCCCCCCTGGGGGGTGATTTCTCACTTTCTGTCTCTCTGTCTCTGTCTGTCTGGCGAGTGCACATGCCCTATAGCAAAAAACCTCTCCAAAAAAAATAAATAAATAAATAAATAAGTGTCCAAGTACTCCCAGGCACTGTTCCTTGGGCACCGATCACTGGTGGTCCCCGAGACAGACGGGAGCTGGACTTGGGTCCCAGGGAAGGGCAGTGGTTAGGGTCAGCAAAGGTCTGAGCAGGTGAAGATGAGGAGCCCCAGGAAAAGGGACACACCCAGGGTAGGGCGGCGTGGCCCGCACAGTGGTCTGAGGAGATCAGTCAGCCAAGGCTGTCATTAGGCAGACAGGAAGATCTGGGATGACCAGATCACTTGCAGGGCAGGTCATCGGCCCCTGACTCAGTGCCGTACCTGGCCAGACTTGCTGGGGGCAGTCAGCTCTGCGGTTCTGGGAGGGAGCTCCCTGGCCGGGCCCAGTTGTGTGAGCTTGTGTGGTCCTGGAGGGGGCACCAGGGTAAGCCAGTGAGAGTTGGCCCTCTATGAGCAGCAACCTAAAGCCCGCTGTCAGCCTATCCCTGCCCTGGGTGTTTACTTTCTCAGTCCAGGGCCCAGGCAGAGCTGGGGTCAGAGGTGGGAGACACAGGCCCAGTCCTGAGGGAGCAATAGCCCAGCTCACTGCTGGTCTCCTGGCAGTTACTGCCGTTCCTGCTCAAGGGCAGGGGAGTGTGACGTCATGTCAGGGTCCACACAGGGTGAAATGCATTCGGAGCAACGTCCTTTAACAAATGCCTCTGAAGCCCCTCCTCCATGCCAGGCACTGTTGTACGATCCTGAGATGGTGAACAGGAGTTAGGTTCTAACTGGAGACTGGCAATAAGCAAACTAAGACCTGACATAACGTCAGGGAGGGGACAGTGAGACGAAGAAATGGAGCAGGGTGGGGTGGGCAACTTCAGCGGAGAGCAGGGAATGGCCCTCTGACTGAAAGAGCTCTGTGGGCTGGACTGGCTGTATGATTGTGGCCAAGTGTCTATCTCCCTACCCCTGGCCTCAGTGTCACCACTGGAAGTTGGGCTAAGCCTTCTCTGAGGGCACCTTCTTGGCTGGGCTTGGCTCTCTTCCTGGAGAGGCTGGTGGAGGGGCAAGGAGCCTCCTGCAGGGCACGAGGTCCCACCCATGCACTCCAGCACTCCCCAGCCCCACTCAGCCGGCTCCTCTCAAGAGCCAGGTAGGAGGTGAGGAGTCTGGAGCCTTGGCACTGCACCAAATCTAGCCTGGCAGGTGGAGGTGACTCAACTGGAGGTGTCAGGATCCGGGAAACAGCCCCGGTTCAGGCAGGAACCTGGGTACTCCCTGCCTTGCCCCACCCAAGAATAATGATTGGGTGGGCCTTGATCTTCGGTAAGCAGTCCCCTGCCCAGGGTCATCCTTCTGCTCTCCAAGAGGCCCCAGCTGCCGCCGAGAAGCTGGGAGGTGCCAGAGGACTTGCCCGTGTCTGTCCCCTCTGGGCCTGGCCTCCTAGAACACATGCAGGGAGGGCTGGGGCTAGATGCCTGTCAGTCCTGCCTGTGCCCTAAATTCTATTTTGTTGCTTATGTTGCAGGAGGCACCCCACCACACACCCCACGCTCCCTGGGGATGAGGGCCAGTGAGTGAAATTCTGAAAAGGAGGTGGGGGAAGGGTTGCAAAGTTTAGTGAAGGAAAACGCAGGGCACTAAGTTCAATTTGGATTTCAGATAAAGAGAAAAAAAATTTTTTTTTGAGAGGTTCTTGCTATAGGGCGCGTGTGCTCAACAGAAAGACAGAAAGCAAGAAATCACCCCCAAGGGGGGATGGCCATGCCGCAATCCCTTCTCCTCCATTCTCCTCTTGGAATCTTGGGCACGCACGCACACGTGCCTGGCGTGAGTTTAAGCCACCGGGTCCGGGATGCAAACCGCAGTCGACTACATGGGAGTCCAGCGACATAGCCATTACACTAACTGCTGGTCCCTAAACAGCAATTTTTTTTAAGGATGACATGTAGAGCATAGTAAAGCACTGTGTATTGGGAGCTGGATACTATCTGAACATCAGCAGTTTGAATCCTGGCCTGGGACTTGAAAAATGCACAGGCACGTGTGTGTGCATGAGCAAAATGGTGACAGGATGGAGAATGGAGGGAATAGGATTCCGACCACGCCACATTGGGGGTGCTTACCCTCTGGTGAGCACATGTGAACTCTGGCAATAAAAAAATATAATAAAGGGGCCAGCAGGTGGGATGGTGGTTAGGACGATGGACTCCCCCATGGTTGACTGCAGTACCAGACCTGGTGGCTTAAAATCACACCAGGGACATGTGTATGTGCCCAAAATCCCAAGAGGAGAATGGAGGAGAAGGGATTGTGGTGTGGCCATGCCCCTGGAGTGAGGTGATTTCTCACTTTCCCTTTCCCTGCTTTCTCTGTCTCTCACTAGCCCTAGGGCAACCCCTCCCCACAAAAAATAATAATTTAAAAAAATATATAAACATGTCCTGAGGGGGCCAGCAGGTGGTGTAGTGGTTAAGAGCGCTGGATTCTCACAAGGCCGACCACGGTTCGAGTCCTGGACCTTGTGACTTGCTTTCTCACTCTCTCTCTCTGTCCCTCTCTGGTCAAATTTAAATAAATAAATAAATAAATAAATAAAAATAACATAATTCTTAAAGAAAAAAAAAAAAAACATGTCCTGAATGTTACTTAGGCTAAAGAATTTTTCATTGTTTATCCCAAGTTCTAGATGGGGACTGTGAATGGAGCTTCCTTCAGCAGAGGAAGATCCTAGATAACCAGAGTTCTTGCCACCTTCCTCTCTTCCTTATCCGTAGACTTCTCTGTGCTTTGTTGGAAGGTGTGGTGTGAGGTGGGGGAGAACTGGGATCAGGGGAAACTATGAGCGATGTAGGGAGGCAGAGAGACCCCGAGACCCCAAGGCAGCACCTGGCCCTACTAACCTCACCACCCCTCCTCCCCATGTCTCCTGCACAGCCTAGACTCATCCCTATTCACACCCTCATTCTGGCCCGCCCCCCTCCCCTCTTACACAAACTCCAACCATCGCCTCCTCAACCATCGCCTCCTCGAGGAATGAGGAACGCTTCCCTGGCTGTTCTTTGCCGTCTTGACAGCCTCCTCTGAGTTCCCAGGGTGCATCAGTCATAAGCTATGGCACAGAGCCGTGTAGTTGGCTAGGACCCGCTATGTAGCAGCTGTGGCCACGCACAACGGTGATCGGGACAAATAGTCCCCATGGAATGCACACTTTAGTGGGGAGACAGACTCCCAAAGAATCACAAAATTGGGAGATAATTGCCCCTCGACTGTGTGCGTGACTGGAGGCTTCGTGTAGGCAGAGAGGGGCCGTTCTGTGTTACTCCGGCCCTACCACAGAGCAGATGTCAATCAACGTCAGCGGAGTAAATGAAAGTGCAGAATGAGGGCGGGGGTGCTCTCAGGAAACCTTCCCAGCAAGAGAGGAAGTTGTGTTGGAGTGGAAGAGGGCCTTCCAGAGGCAGGAGGTCGGGGTGTACGGAGAAAGGACGCAGAGAGGGTGTGGCCTGCAAGGAGGATCAGCGGAGATGAGGCTGGGAGGCCACCATGCAGAGAACCTCTGGCTAGTGTGGTGGCTGTGACTTGGTGAGGCTGGGCCTCGTGGTGTGCCGTGCTGCTGAAATTTCGCAGCCCTGGGAGATACTGTATTTCCGGAGGGAAAGGGCTGGGCCTTCCTCTTCTCTCATCCCCTCAAGCCATGGGCCTGACACAGGCCTGAGATGGGCTGAGTGAGAGCTGATGGGTGAGGAAATAAGCCTGCGGGCTACTCCCTGGGTGGCTGGGGACTAGTCACACCACACTGCTTGCTTTCCTGTTTCAGATGTCGCTCAGGGCAATCGTAATAGGTGATCAGGTCACTGCGATGTTAGAAAAGGTTAGTGACTTTCTGCCTACGCGGACTTCCTGTGGCTTTACCATCCGTTTGCACAGACCCCTCCATAGCCATGGTCGGGGACAGTGCAAGGACAATGAGCGGGCCATGTCTACCTGCCCTTCGCAGAGTCCCAGGTGCATGAGTCAGGCTCCTCACACACACCATCTCTAGTACCCAAACTAAATAAGAAACCGAGGCTCAGGGAGCTTAGGTGATTTTCACAGGGATTTTGGGTACTAGGAAGTGGCAAGCCAGGCTTTTAACCCAAATGTGTCTAACACTGAGGCTCAAGTTCCTCCTGTTAGACTGACCTGCCTCTGTTTTTGGAAGTAATTTCCAAAATACTGCTCAGAAACTCGACTTTATCCCATTTTGCTCCTTGAGACTGGTTTGCAGATGCCATCAATGCTGCGGCTAGTCTGCGAACCTCTGCAGTGGCCTTTGCTCAGAAGCAATAAACCTTAGAAGGAGGGTCGGAAGCAGGAAGGTAGGGATGAAACTGGCTCCTCCTAGGGTTCACTGGCACTTTCCCTGGTTACCTCACCCATTCCCCAGCTCTACCCTTCCCCCAGCCCCTCCCTGCCTTGAGTCATGCATGCAGCTAGCCAGCACTCTCGCAGCTGAGCCGGATGCACGCACATTGCATTCTTCTGCGGCCAGGCTCACTCTGTCTCCACGCATCACCTTCTACTTGGTTCTGAAAGTGATTTGATAGAGCTCAGGGTATTCAACTATCAAAGTCCATGGGCAAGATTCTCTGAGGGTTTGTGGTGTACCATGTGTCCCCTGCTAGCCTGCGAGTGCCTGGAGGACACAGAGCTTTCGTCCTCTCATTTGTGTGCTTCATTAAGCACCTACTGAGTGCCAGGTTCAGTGCTAAGCTCCAGGGTGCCACTGGGGCTAATGTGCAGTCAGCCTGCAGTGTACAGCCATGGCTGCCCTGAGACGTCCAGGTCCCACCACCCTGGCTGCCCTGAGTGTACTGCCTGGGGCTCCTCTCAGTACTCCAACTGAAGGCTAGAGACTGTACACCAGGGGGGCTCCCAGAGCTCAGGCCACCTCCACCTGTGTCGTGCACCTGCTGGACTTCCCTGGCCACTCCAGGTGTGTGTCTGGGGCAGGGCAGGTACTCGCTGG
This sequence comes from Tupaia tana, assembly GCA_026018925.1. NCBI lineage: Eukaryota > Metazoa > Chordata > Mammalia > Scandentia > Tupaiidae > Tupaia > Tupaia tana. The sequence continues at coordinate 30,425,236 of JAKSZU010000012.1, forward strand.
GCTGGATGTGGGGCAGTTTTAATGATCGTTCATCTGATGATCCTGCAGAATACAAAGTACAGCTGGGTACGGACAGGGGCGATACCTTGAAAGTCACTCCACAACAGTCTCCTCCGAGCCAATGTGGTCATGGCAAACCCCTGGTCACCCCTTCCTTTCCTCTCACTGGCTGTAGGATCCAGGCAGTCCTCTCTCTCTTTTCCAGCTTCTGTGGCACTGATGGACCTGTGGTCTTAGTGGCAGGCACTGCTTTCCTGGTGCCTCTTAAATTCTTATCCGCTCCATCCAAGACCTGTTTAAAGTCCTTGTCCCCTAATAGAACCTCACTGAGTTCTTGCTTATGGCCTAAGGTCATTGCTCCCTCTTAGCGCACAAGTGGAGCTGAGACCTTTGACATGCTCAGTGCTCAGCTTCGGTCCCCACATCAGGCCTCTCACAGATGCCTCCTGGATCTTGGAGACCATCTTCAGAGATGGTCTTTCAGGACCTGTCCATGCAGTGTTCATGGCAAAAACATAGCAATGAAAGCAGAGGCAAGCACTTCCCAGCAGAAGAAAATGGGCTTTATTTTTTATTTGTCAGAGGGTGCAGGTGCTCATCAAACAGAGACAGAGAGAAGGAGAAAGCAACGCCTGATGGGGTACAGTCATACTGCAATCTGTTCTCCTTCATTTTCCCATCCTGTTGAGATTTGAGACACACACACACACACACACACACACACACATCTGGCACGTTTCTCAAGCTGTGAGGGCTGGGATTTGAACTGTGGTTGGCCCTGTGGGATCCTATTCCCTTAACTACTAGGCCATAGGGCTGGCCCCAGAAGATTTTGAACTGATGGGACAGGGCTGTGTAGTAAGATTGTGGACTGGCTAGCAGATAGTGTGGTGGTTAACGCACTGGACTTCCACATGGCCAATTGCAGTTTGAGACCTGGACCTGGAGGCTTACTTTCTCACTCCCCACCTCTGCCCCATCTCTTTCTGGTGAGTGCACATGTCTATAGCAAATTAAAAAAAAAAAAAAAAAAGTAATCATAAAAATAAATAAGGGGACCAGCAGTTGGCATAATGGCTATGTCGCTGGACTCCCATGTAGTTGACTGTGGTTCGAGTCCCAGACCCAGTGGCTTAAATTCACTCCAGGCGCATATGCATGTGTGCTCAGGATCCCAAGAGGAGAATGGAGGAGAAGGGATTGCGGTGTGGCCATCCCCCCTGGGGAGTGATTTCTCACTTTCTGTCTCTCTCTGTTTTCCTGGCGAGTGCACGCACGCTATAGCAAAAACCTCTCCCCCCCCCAAAAAAAAAAAAAAAATTAAATAAGTAAGTCTTTAAAAAAAAAAAAAAAAGGACGGTAGATGATTCAGTTAAGATGATCAGAGCCAGCAGGTGGCATGGTGGTTAAAGTGCTAGATTCCCACATGACCAACCACTGTTTGAGTCTGGACCTGGTGGCTTACTTCGTCTCTCTCTCTCTCCCTTCTGTTTCCTTCTGATGAGCACCTATAGCAAATTTAAAATGAATAATAATAAATAAAATTAAGTAATTTCTTTTCCTTTTTTTTTTTTTTTTTTGGAGAGGTTTTTGCTATAGGGCGCGTGTGCTCGCCAGACAGACAGAGACAAAGAGATAAAAAGCGAGAAATCACCCCCCAGGGGGGATGGCCACACCACAATCCCTTCTCCTCCATTCTCCTCTTGGGATCTTGGGCATGCACGCACATGTACCCGGCGTGAGTTTTAAGCCACCGGGTCCGGGACGCGAACTGCAGTTGACTACGTGGGAGTCCAGCGACATAGCCATTACACTAACTGCTGGTTCCCAAAATTAGGTAATTTCTAAAAACAAAAGAACAGTGTGTGGATGCTGGACAACCAACCGGAAGCAGGCAGGCCGGGTGCGTGGCAGGCAACTGTAATGATAGCTAACCGGGAGGCTGGGCAAGAGGGTCGGGACACGGTGGGCTCTGCCAGGGAGGCTGTCTCTGTCTCTCTTCCTTCCACTCTCTCTCTTACTCATAAAAGAAAAAAGATTACACGTGTAAAGTCCTTATTTCAGTATCTGACACATACTAGGTACTCAGTAAATCACAAGTACTATTAAAAGCACAGTGAGGAGACCAAGGTTTGTCATGTAAACAAACGGTTTGTTTTGTATGTAAAGGTGAATGACAATTTTTTAAAAAAAATTTATTTACCATTTTTTTAAGTTATTTTATTAAGCTTTGAAGAGCTACTTACAATCCTTTGGTATCATAGACATCCAGAAGTCTTTTTACTTTATTTATTTATTTTTAAAAAATTGACCAGAAAGGGACAGAGGAGAGAGAAAGAGAGAGGGAAAGTGAGAAAGCAAGCTGCCAGGTCTGGGACTTGAATGGTCATCGGCCATGTGGGAGTCCAGCACCCTTAACCACCACGCTACCAGCCAACCCCTGTAATTGCTATTTTTAAATTTGCATATGTGTTCACCAGAGAGAGACAGAGAGAGAGAAGGAAAGTGACCCGGAACTGAAACGCAGCGGGAGTCCAGCACCTTGACCATCATGCCACCTGCTGGCCCCAGTGACAGTTTTCTTTAACCAGGGAGTGACTCTCTCTGGGGATGGTCACAGCAGGTGTGTGGATCAATATGTGACAGAGTCCTTGGCCTTCACCTTACCTTTGCTGTACCTGAGAGTCAAGAAGAGGAAGAGGTAAGTCCTATGGGGAAACTTTGAGTTTGACTTTGGAGAAAAGATTTGTAGACATCCAAGAACTCTGGAATAAGACCTCTTCCAGATGACCTGGAGGTGGGCAGATCAGGCTGGGTGAGGTTCAGAACCTCCTGGTCTCCCCCAGCTCCAGCTCCTCCCAAGGGGTTTGGGCTGGATGGCATCCCTGGGCACAATGGAGCCCACCACTGTGTCCATAGAGCTGCCGTCGGAGATCTTTGAGGACTCACAGCGAACAACCACTAGCAGGCTGGAGAGCCAGCCTATGAAAAAGGTAACTGTGGAAAGCAGAGGAAGGCATCTTGGACCCTCTGCCGGCCACGTCTGGGTTCTCTCATTCACCTGCAGATCTGAGCCTACATGGGGAAGGCGGTGAGCAGAGAACCCAGGCATCTCGCTAGCCCAGCTGGCCTCCTTCCCTTCTCACGGCTTCCCACAGCTGAAGGATGAGGTGAACTGTACGTGACACTTTGGGGCACCATATTTGAATGATCATCTCAACCCAGGTACCTAAACATATTATGTAACACCAATCTTCCAACCCCATAAAGTAGATGTTATCAATACCCTTATCTTACAGTGGTGGGAACTAAGGGACATAGAGTTAAATAATAATGAAGTAAATTCTAATAAATAGAACCAGGATTTTTTTTTTTTCTTTCACAGTCTAGGTCTGTTGTGATCTTCCTGCCTCAGCTTCCTAGTGCCTAGCTTTTAGGCTGAGTCAGGAATTGAACCTGGGCCTCCCATATGGCCTCAGCCTACTGAGCAGCACCATCAACAGCATATGCCACCATGGCTGGGCCGTAAAGAATCAGGATTGAATCTAGGAGTATCTATTCCAAACCATCCCTCTCAACCACTGCTCTGCCTGGAGCTGCGTTTGTATTGGAAGGCTGCAGTCTAAGGCATCCACAGGGCCAGACAGTGGCATGGTGGTTGAGGCAGCTAGATTCCATGTGAATGAACGCGTGGTTTGATAACCGGACCCGGTGACTTGAAAACATGCCAGATGTGTGTGTATGTGCCCAACATCCCGAGAGGAGAATGGAGGAGAAGGTATTACAGCCTAGCTATCTCCCTGGGGGATACTTTCTTACTCTCTCTGCCTCTTTATAGCAAGCACATGTGCCCTGCAGCAAAACTGGAAAAACAAAGGGCCAGCAGGTGACTTGGTGATTGAGACATTGGACTGTCATGTAGTCCACCATGATTCGAGTCCCAGACCTGTCAGCTTACTTTCTTACTCTCCCTCTCTCTCACTCTGGCCAAATTAAAAATTAATTAATTAAATTTAAAAAAATAATTATTTTTAATTTTTTTAAAAAGATATTTTTTGTTGGGGCCACAGGTGACATGGTGGTTAGGGAGGCTGGACTCCTACATGGCAGACAATGGTTCGAGTCCTGGACCTGGAGGCTTGTTTTCTCACTTTCCTTCTCTTTCTCTCCTTCTCTCTCTCTCTGGTGGGTGCATGTGCCTTGTAGCTAATTAAAAAACAATGATGATGATAAATAAAATCAAATAAAGAGATATCTGTTGTTGATTTAGAACATGATCATCAGCCATGGGCAGCAGCCCTGAGAGAAGGCAGCGAAGTGGCTCATTTAAAGTCCTTCCTGGTCATATCTCCTGGGGAGGGTGTGTTTAACATAACATAACAGCAACCATTTTAAAGTGTACCATTCAGTGGTATTTAGCACATTCACCATGTCGTGTGCCCCCTCTGTCTAGATCCATAACGTTTTCATCACCCCCGTATCAAGTAAGCAGTGACTCCCTATTTCTCACTCCCCGCAGCTCCTGGTAATCACTCACCTGCTCTCAGTCTCTACAGCTTTATTTGTTCTAGAAATTTCATATAAATAGAATTACATAATGTGTGACCTTTTGTGTTTGGCTTCTTCCACTTAGCATAATGTTTTCGAGGTTCATCCATGTTGTAGTGTGTATCCGAGCTTCATTTAGGACCAGCATGTAGCCTGGTGGTTAAGGGAACTGGATCCCACATAGCTGGCCACATATTTCGGATCCTGGCTCCAACAGCTTGAAAAATATGCTGGGTGCATGTGCGTGTGTTCCCAAAATCCCAAGAAAAGAGAGAAGTGGAGAAGGGATTGTGGTGTGACCATGCTCCACTGTGTGTGGGGGGTGCTTTCTCCTCTCTCTCTGTCAAGCTCATGTGCCCTCTGGCAGAATTTTATAAAAAAAGAAAAAGAAAAAGAATTTCATTCCTTTTTGTGGCTGAGTAGGACTCCACTGTATATGTAATACATTCTGTTTTCATTCATCCATTGTTAGACATTTGAGTTATTTCCACTTTTTGGCTATTATGAATGTTGCTGCTAGGGACATTTGTGTAAGAGTTTATTTGAGTATTTGATTTCAAGTCTTTGGGGCATATACTTATGCATGATTGAATTTTTAAAGAAGGTGTCATTTCTTCACAGGTTTTTTTTACCAAGCTGATCAAACTTCCAGCCCTGGTTACAGACCAGGGCCTATTGAACGGGGGAGTCAGTCTTGAGTTGGGTTCAAGTTATTATCTTATTACTAGGTTAATAATAAAGACATGGCACACTTGTATCGAATTCATCACGACAAGAAGCCAGGAAGGAGAGCTAAAAATCACAACGCAAATAAAGAGGGCAAAATATCAAGTCTTACCGTGGTTTCTATAAAAGACTGTCCACGCACAGGATCTGGGAGAGCTGGTTTCCAACAATGATGCAAAAAGAAGCTGAGAAGTTGAGCTGACCACAAGCTCTGTGAGCCAAGGCCGAGGCTGCCACATAAGCAAATGCAAATGCAGGCTGCATCAACAGGGGCATAGCATCTAGAACAATGATGCATCTCCACGCTCAGCCAGACCCACTAAAACTCCATGTTCTCTCTGACATGCTAGGCTATGCTCTGGGACAAGAGAAGGTGACCAGATCACAAAGGCCTAAAAACCCAATCATGTGACGAGTAGATGGTCCACCTGAGTGAAGCAGGGTGGCTGGGGCATGGTCTGCAGTGCCAGACCTAGGGAAGGAAAGCTCTTTTCCCAGCAGGCAGTGCACTTCCTTCATGTTACGTCTGGGCCTGCAAAGTGAACAGAAGAAAGACTCCGAAGGGAACCAGCAGTTAGCGTAATGGCTATGTCGCTGGACTCCTACGTAGTCGGCCGCGGTTCGCATCCCGGACCCGGTGGCTTAAAAGTCATGCCGGGCGCATGTGCGTGTATGCCCAAGATCCTGAGAGGAGAATGGAGGAGAAGGGATTACGGCGTGACCATCCCCCCTGGGGGGTGATTTCTCGCTTTCTGTCTCTCTGTCTCTCTCTGTCTTTCTGGTGAGCGCACGTGCCCTATAGCAAAAACCTCTCAAAAAAAAAAAAAAAAAAAAGAAAAAAGAAAGAAAGAAAGACTCCGAAGAAAGTGAAGTAGGCCTGTGACCCTGGGAGCTAGGTGACTGCTCTGAAGTTTTCCAATCCCGAGAAACAGATTAGCCTGAGGGAGTGAGAGAATGAACCTGCTGGGTGTTGGTTTTGCCTCCTCCTCCTTCTTCCCGTCCCTCTTCACCTTCTCTGCCAGCTCCTCCTCCTTCCCTCCTCCTTTTCCTCCAGGCTGGCACCCAGATCATTTTATCCTGAGAAGGGGAAGCTAAATCCCAACCAAAGTTAAGAATTTTTATTAGAACAATGGGCTGAAATGAGTTAAGAATTTTTATTAGAACAATGGGCTGAAATGAACAGGGTAGAATTTAAGTGTATGGCTTGGAAAAAAATCTAGGAAAATGTTTGTGCTATTATGACGAATAAAAAAAAAGGATACAAAGTTATATCTACATTATGATTAGGTTAAAATGCATAGAAACCGCTGATATAAAGAACAACAACATCTTAAAACCTCTTCCTGTGTGAATTAGGACTGCCAGGATTGATTCTTTACTGTTTTACATGTTTCTATGTTGTCAAATATTATGCAATCAAGAGACATTCTTTCTATAGTCAGAGAAAGCAAAGCCCTTGATTTAATTTCTGAGAACTAATTGACTGGAATAGTAGTGAGATGCCACAGAAGTGCCTGTAGTTTTCTCCTGACCACTTCCTGCCTGGCAGTGGGCTGGCTGTGGATTCTCTGCCGCTCTTCTGGTCCCCTGGAACTTCCTAACAGGCCCCTGTGACCAGCAGGTGCTCGGGAAATTTGGGTAAACATAACATCTTCCCCAAAGAGCCATGCAAGTGTGATCCTAGGGCAGGAAGGAGAGCCCCAGCTCATGCAGACAGAAAAGGCCTGGGGGTGTGGGAAGCCCACAGACAGGTACAGCTGGTTAGGCAATCACCAACGGGGAGCAGGCCTCTCCCTCCCAGTGGTGGCTGCAATTGGCCATCAGCCTGGGTGGACCCAGCCCTGACAGGGAACACAGGCTGCCTGAGGTTGCCCCGAGGAGCCAGGGGCAGTGTGTGCAGCTCATGCCGTCACCGGGTATTGCCTTGTGAGAGTGCGGATTCACTGAGCCCCCTCCAAGGGTCACTGGTCTGACCCTTTACATACCACCATGTAACTCACACGCGCCCTTAGGAGCTCAGTGTCACTGCCCCATTGCACTTACAAGAAAACAGAGGCTCAGAAATGAGTACAAAACAGATTCATCACTATCACATGTCACCCCCAAATGGTCTACGACATTCCCAGTTCCTGGTTGGTAAAATGGACCAACTCTTGATCGTGTTAGCCTTGGCGTCCCCCACTGATTGCTTATAGCATGTGGTCACATTTTAACTCTGGCCTTGGACAGATGACCTACGGCTCACTTCATCTCTCAGGGATGGCAGGGTACCTGCTATGGTTGGACTGTGTCCCCCAAGGTTCACGTGTTGGGTGCTTAATTGGCAGTGTCACAGTATTAAGGGCTTTTAAGAGGTGATTGAGTCATGAGGGCTCTGTCCTCATGAATGGATTAATGTCTTTGTCAAGGGAGTGATTAATCATCAAGAGAGTGGACTTGTTACAAATGCAGCTCTCTCACTCTGCAGCATGTGCTTTGATCCCAGCCCTGGTGATCTGCTTCCGACTTCCGCCGGCTGCTGTGGGATGAACCTTGCCAAATGCTGACACTACGTACTTGGACTTCTTGGCCTCCAAACCCAAGAACTGAATACTTTTCTGTTTTGTTTTAATTTTTTTTATATTGGTAGAGAATGTATGTACTTTCCCGAGAAACAAAGCACCCTTGATGGGGCATGGTCGTGCTGCAATCCCTTTTCCTCCATTTCTCCTTTCCATCAGGACTTTGGGCACACACACACACACACACACACACACATCCTCAAGCCGAACAAGGGCTGGCCATGAGAGATCTGATTCCCTTAACCACTGAGCTATGAGGCTGGCCCAAACTTTCGTTCTTTTGAAATTATTACTCAGTCTTAGGTATTTTGTTATAGCAACAGAACGTGGATTAAGATAGTGCCCTGCTTCACTCCTGCCTGGCTCTGGTGGGCTGTTCTGGCCCTGGGGAGGAGGTGGTGGTCTCCATGGTCTGAGGCTACAGAGGAGACCCTCAGGAAAGTCGCAAAGACTGGTCTCAGGCCCCAGGTTGGGGTAAATTTCTGTGACGAAGGGCATGGTGATCAGGACCTGGCCAGGACCTTTGGGATTCCTCAAAAAGACAGTTGGGTGACATGACCCAGAGGGCCAAAGATGGTTCAATTCCAAGACTCTCGAATATTGGCAGGGGACTGTGGGAGACAGTGAATTGAACACCCTGGTGACCTCAGAATAGCCAGGGGCATGCTGGGTCTGCCACTGCCCAGGCCCTAAGGACAGAGTCATGGCAGCCTGATGCTGCTCACCGGACACTGGGAGTTCCTGGCTGCCTCCTGGGGCCCGGTGGGTAACTGGGAAGAGGCTGGCAGTTTGTAGGCATTGCATAACCACTGGGCCTCGTGAAACTTCACGTTTCTGTGTGTACCTCTCCCCAGCTTCCTCTTTCACAGCCAGGCTGGGGACCAGGGAGCAACTATATGTTCACATTCATTTATTTCCTGATTCAGCAATCACTTGTTCATCATATATTCTGCTCCTACCTGTCCTGCACTTGGGAGACCCAGAGAGATATCCATGGAGTTCTGCCTTCCCAGTCTCCCAAGCTGCAGATGCACCATCTGCTCCTCCAGCCAAGACAGAAATCCAGGCATCAGCCTGGGCTTCTCCCTCATGTCCATCACGTGCCCCTTTCTGCTGTCCTTTCAATCATGTATCGGCTTCTACTGGAAAGACCCCAGGAGCCTCTGTCCCCCTTGGATTCAGCAAAGGCAGGCCCTGTCTCCATCTTATTCACTGCTGTATTCCTGGCACCTAGTGCAGTACCTGGTACTTAGATGCCCCCTAAGCCCCCTAAGCATTACTGAATGAATTAGTAAGTCTCCTCTGTTCCGTATCCTTAATATCTTTGGATCTATGTCCTCTGTCCTCCCCCAGCCACAGTCTTTACCCAGATCTCATATTCTACCGGCATATTGAGCAGCCTGCTAACTGGGCTGCCTGCCTATTCTGTTCCATTTCTTTTCTTTTTCTTTTTCTTTTCTTTTTTTTTTTTTTTTGAGAGAGATTTTTTGCTATAAGGCACGTGCGCTTGCCAGAGAGACAGAAAGCAAGAAATCACCCCCCAGGGGCGATGGCCATGCTGCAATCCCTTCTCCTCCATTCTCCTTTCAGGATCTTGGGGATGCATGCACATGCACCTGGCGTGAGTTTAAGCCGCCGGGTCCGGGACTCGAACCGCCGTTGACTACATGGGAGTCCAGCGACATAGCCATTACGCCAACTGCTGGTCCCTGTCCCATACAATTTCTTTACTTTGCTTTCTTTCTTTTTTAGTTTTGCTATAGGGAGTGTGCACTTATGTGTGCAAACAAGAAAGAGAAAGAGAATTTACTCCTCAGGGGGTTGGCCATTGCGCGATCCCTCTTCCTCCATTCTCCTCTTGGGATCTGGGGCTCCCACACACAAGAACCTGGCATGTCCCTCAATTCACCGGGTCTGGGCCTTGAACCACACAGTCAGTCATTTGGGATCCAGTTGCCTTAACCTCCATACCACCTGCTGGCCTCATCCAATTTATTTATCCAGACTATAGCCAGAGGACTCATTCTAGAGTGCCCAACCACCCTACTCGGAACCCTTTAGGGCTGCTAGCCACTCTTTCCTGGCTCCCTAACATTAACAGGAGGGTCACTTTCTTGGGATAATTAAAAAATGACAAGCAGGGCCAGCTAGGTGGCAGGGTAGTTAAGGTGGCTGGGTCCCACATGGTTGACTGTACAGTTTGAGTCCCAGACCCAGCAGCTTGGAAAACAAGTGTGTGTTGGGGTTGGCAGGTGGCATAGTGATTAAGATGCTGGACTCCCACATGGCTTACTGTAGTTCAAGTCCTAGACCTGGCAGCTTTCTCTGTCTCTCTCTGTTAAGTACATGTGTCCTGTATCAAATTAAAAAATATTAAGAAGAAAAAATAAAATTAAATGAATAATTCTTTAACAATAAAAACAAAAAGAAGTGTGTGCATTTGTGTCCAAAATTCCTAGAGGAGAATGGAGGAGAAAGGGTTGTGGCATGGTCATCCCCCCGCCCCAGGGTTGCTTTCTCACTTTCTCTCTCTCTCTCTCTCCAGCGAGCATGTGCACACTACAACAAATTTTAAAAAGGGGGGAGAGAGGAAAAAAAGAAAGACAGAAATGACAAGTTAGCCCATAGCCTGGTGCTTAAGGCTCTGGATGACTGCGTGATTTGAGTCCTGGGTCTGGTGTTTTGAAAAACATGCAAAGCACATATGTGTGCATGCCAAAATCCTTGAGAGGAGGGAGAAATGGAAGAGAAGGGATTGCTGTGTGACCATTCCTCATGGGAGAGAGTGTTTTCTTGTTCTCCCCTACTCTCTGTCTCTCTCTGGTGAGCACACGCACCTTCTGGCAAATTATATAGATAAAATATATATATGCACATATGTATATCAGCATATGACTGATCAGCCCAATCTCTATCCTGTAAAAATTCTTAAGAGGATATGCAGAAATTGAAAAATAATTTGCAGTGGAGACTAGAGATAAGATCACAGGGCAAGGTACAAGGGAGAAATTGAGCTAACCAGATGGGAGATGAGGATGGATTGAGAAATCCACTCCTGGATGACACACCACCTACCCCTCCCTCTGAAACAGAACAGTATGTGTCCTTAACCGACCATGTCCCCAGTCCTTTTACGTATACTCCTGAAAGATAAGGACCACATCTATTTATCGTGGTATCTCTGGCACCTAGCAGAGGACTTAGCTTATAGTAGGCATTCGGGAAATATTTGTTGAATGAATGAAATGGAGGATTCAATGACTTAATGAACAAAGAACAAACAGTCCCCAAATAGACATGATAAGACAGATTAACCCCACTGCCTACCCCTGTCTCAGAGTCCCTGTGATCTTTAGCCAGACCCCAATGGTCTTCTGAGCCAGTCAGAGTGGTTGAGGGCATGGATTATGGGCAGGTAGCACTTGGGCATGGATCCCACATGGCTGACCCAGTGGTTAAAGTCCTGGATCTGGTGACTTGAAAAACATGCAGGGCATATGTGTGTGCATGCCCAAAATCCTGAGAAGAGGGAGAAATGGAGGCAAAGGAATTGTGGTGTGACCATTCCTCAAGGGAGAGGGGTGCTTTCTTGGTCTCCCTTCCCCTCTGTCTCTCTGTGGTGAGTGCACGTGCCCTCAATTAAAAACAAAAACAAAAACCACAGATAGAATCTGGTTCAACCACTTATTAGCTGTGTGAAGCAAGTTATATAACCTCTCTGTGCCTCAGCTTTGTCATCCGTAAAATGGGATTAGATAATAATAGTACCTATCTTACCAGGTTGTTATGAGGGCTTAATTTGTGAGTATCTGTGTGTTTAGTATACATGCATTTATTTTATACATTTATACACACACACACACGTATGCACACACATAAATAAATAAACAAATAAATGTACACACCCATATATTGGACGATGCAAGTGACAGCTAGTACAGATTCCAATGCCGATGGCAATGTCCCTAATCCATTCCCATCAGCCTCTGTTTGCCTGTGTCTACACTGTCTGTCTAATGGTGAACTGAGACTCCCACCATTACTAGGCAATACAGGATAAAGTTCAGAGGGTAAAGAGGTGGTGCCCAGCCTGGCTTTATTTCTACCTTAAGAGAGAGTGAACAGGGACCAGCAGTTAGCGTAATGGCTATGTCGCTGGACTCCCACGTAGTCGACCACGGTTCGAGTCTCGGACCCAGTGGCTTAAACTCACGCCGGGCGCGTGTGCGTGCGTGCCCAAGATCCTGAGAGGAGAATGGAGGAGAAGGGATTGTGGCGTGGCCATCCCCCCTGGGGGGTGATTTCTCGCTTTCTATCTCTCTGTCTCTCTCTGTCTTTCTTGTGAGCGCACACACCCTGTAGGAAAAATCTCTCTCAAAAAAAAAAAAAAAAAAAAAAAAAAGAGAGAGAGAAAGTGAACAAAACCGATGAACGTGGGACCTGTGAACAGATCCTACAGCAGAGGGAAGAAGGAAAGTGTTCCGAAGGTCCAGGTAAAGAGCTTATCATCACTGAGATACTTCTCTACAGGAAACAGAATAAAACCCTGACAGTCATCTGATGGTATTCTGCAATGACGTGGTCCAGGAAGCTGTGATGTGCGGTTACTCGCTGAGTGCCTCCCAAGTGGGCACAGGTTATGAATAGGTAGTTCGTAGAAGTGGAAATGCAAATGGCTCTCCAGCAGATGAAGAGATGCTCTGGCTCGAGAGCCACAAAAATGCAAACCACAACCTCAAGGAGACATGGTTTTTCATCTATCAGATTGGCCAAGATCCAAGGGTTTGATATCGAGGCTTGTGAGGCCATGGGGATTTTATTTTGAGGAAGTCACTCACCTCCATCACTTTCAGCAATATTGCTTAGCTGAGATGTTTTCCATTCCAGCTCCAGGGTGGCCCACCCTGGCTTAAATCTGCTAAATTTCTCATCACCCAGAAGAGATCATCAAAAATTATTGGGTGGACCCTGGGCAAACCAAGTAAGCGTTCCGAAGTTTCCTCCTCTGTAAAATGAAGAAAAGTACATAGCAGAGACTTGTGAAAAGTGGTCAGCACCATGTAATAATTGGCACCTTTAATAGACATTTGATGTCCGTGCATTTAAACATGAGTGCTTGGGCTGGTCCTATAGTCTAGTAATTAAGGGAGCTGATTCCATATGGCCAAACATGGTTTGAATCGTAGCCCTGGTGGCTGGAAAAACACACCAGGTGCATGTGTGTGTGTGTGTGTGTGTTTGTGTGTGTGTGTGTGCCCCAAATCCCATCAAGGTGGAGAAATGGAGGATAAGGAATTGCACTGTGACCGTGCTTTTTTGTCTGTTTATCTGTCTGACTCTCTCTCTGGCAAGTGCACATGCTCTTTGGCAATTAAAAAAAAGGTAAAAAGGACAAATAATAATGTGATTGAATGTATAAAAGAAAATGAAATGAAAACAAAAAAATAAATAATAATTTTTTAAAAATGTAAAAGTGGGGCCAGTGGGTGGCGTGGTGGCTAGGGCACTGGACTCCCTCAGAGCCAAGTGTGGTTCTTGAGCTTGGGACCCAGCAGCTTGAGAATCACTTTGGGTGTGTGTGCGTACATATCCAAAATCCCAGGAGAAGAATGGAAGAGAAGGGATTTGGGCATGGCCATCCCCCCAGGGGTGATTTCTCACTTTCCATCTCTCTGTCTCTCTCTGATGAGCACAGGTGTCTGATAGCAAAAACCCTTAAAAAAAAAAAAGTCAATTTATATATGTGCTTATTTCATCTAAATGTTTATACAGATTTCCACTTTCTTAATTGTAGAAGATAAAAGCAAGAAAACCCTAGGATGTACAGTAAAAAACAAAGCAATAAGGAAGTGCAAAAATATAGGAAATGAGACTAATGAAATAGATATAAATAAATTAAGCCAAGCTGTTGAAGGCAAAGCTTCTCACATCCTCATGTTTGAAAACAAAATTCAACTACGCAATATGCTGCTTACAAGAAATACTTAACATAGAATGTCCAAATGTATTAGATATATAAAAGAGTATTAAGAGAAAATATGAGAAAGAAATCTTGGAGTAGGAAAAGCCTTTCAACTAATGCCTCAAAATCTAGATGCCATCAAAGGAAAGATGAATAAATTCAACCACAGAATAATAAAAAGTTTTGCCTTTTTTTTTTTTTTAAATAAAAAAGTACAGGACTGATCTGTAGCACAGTGGTTAAGCTCTGTGTATGGGATATGGTGGTTAAGGTGGGTGAATCCCACATGGCTGACTATACTTTTTAAGTTCTCGACCCAGCAGTTTGAAAAACACTCTGGGAGGACCAGCAGATGGCATAATGGTTACATTGCTGGATTCTCACATGGTCAACTGTGGTTTGAATCCTGCACCCATTGGCTTGGAACTCATGCTGGGCGCGTGTGCATGCATGCCCCAAATCCGGGAGGATAATGGAGGAGAAGGAATTGTGACATGGCTATCTCCCTGGGGGGAGAGGGGGTGATTTCTCGTTTCCTGTCTCTCTCTGTCTCTCTGGCGAGTACAGGTGTCTTGCAGCAAAAATCTCTCTAAAAAGAAAGAAAAACACTCTGGACATATGTGCATGTGTGCCCAAAATTCCAGAAGGAGAAGTGGAGAAGAAGAGATTGCAGTGTGACTGTCCCCCATGGCGGAGAGGGTGTTTTTTCTCTCTCTCTCTCTCTCTCTCTCTCTCTCTCTCTCTCTCTCTCTCTCTCTGTCTCTCTCCTCAGGCAACCTCATGCACCCTCTAGCAAATTAAAATAAATAAATAAAAGTAAACTATAACTTAAAAATGAAGGTACTTTAAAACTGAAAGGGTAAAGACACATGACAAACTGGGATAACCATTTTCCACTCAGGTGACAAAGGGATAGACAACCTTCCTAAAATATAAAAAGCTGGGGGCTGGATGGTGATGCAGCAATAAACTGTGACGCTCTGGGGGGCAAGACCCTCCTGGGAATGTTGCTGGTTCCTGTCGGAGACCACCCTACTCACGCACACACGTGCCCTTCATCAGGGCTGGCTGAGGCTAAGGCATTGGAATCCTGTCGGGGCACTGTCTCTCTGTCTCTCGCTCTCTACTTGTCTTTCTCATTCATGGAATAAACTTTAAAAACATATAAAAAGGGACCAGCAGATGGTGTAATGTTTACATCGCTGGACTCCCATGTAGTTGACCGTGATTCGAGTCCTAGACCTGGGGACTTAAAACTCATGCCAGGCACGTGTGCGTACCCAAAATCCCAAGAGGAGAATGAGGAAGAAAGGACTGCGGTGTGGCCATTCTTCCTGGGGGTAATCACCCTATAGCAAAAATCTCTCTCTAAAATATAAAATAAAATAAAATAAAATAATATATATGTATGTAAAAGATGAAAAGTTAATAGGAATCAATAAGATCTACAAGCTAACAGAAAAATGGCTAAAGGCTATAATAGAAAAAGAAATGCAAATGGATCTTAACTAATTTTTTTATACAAAGAGATACTCAACCCAAGATAAATATAAATTAAAACTACATAGAGACAAGAAGGGGCCAGTAGGTGATGTAGTGGTTGAGGTGCTGGACTCCCACATGACTGACTGGTTCGAGTCCCAGAACTGGTGGTTGAATATCACACCAAGTGCATGTGCCTGTGTGCCCAAAATCCCAGGAGAAGAAAAGAGGAGAAAAAATTGCAGCGTGGCCATCACCTCTAGGGGGTGACTTTCTCTCTCACTGTCTCTCTCTATTTCTGTCTGGTAAGCACATGCACCCTCTGGCAGAAACCTAAAAAACAAAAACAAAAAACTACACCAAGACATAATTTCTCACCTATCTTACTGGCAAAAATCCCAAAGTTTTATATGCCATTGTTGGTGAGGCCATGGAGGGACAGACCCTCTCACACATTGCTGATATGAGAGTACAGTGGTACAGCCCTAATGGCAAGCCACTCGGCAGTAGTTGCCAGATCTACACATGCCCAATCTTTTTGATGTAGTGACAGTTCTGAGAAGTGTTTCTAGGTATATTTGTATCTGAGCAAAAAGTTTGTATAAGTTTATTCTTTGCAACATTGTTGGTCCTAGTAAGAAATTGGCAACAACTCAAAAGTCTGCCAGTAGAGGATTGGTTAAATATGTTATGGTACGACTATACCCGGAGAGACCATGCAGACCTTAAGAGGAATAAGGAGGCTTCCAATGTACTGATTTGGAAAGACTCCACAGATACATTGTTAAGTGATAAAATGCAAGGTTGGTGTGCGTACACTATGTTTTGTGTTAAAAGGAAAAATTTAAAAAGTAGAAATATTGCATGTGCACAAAGAAACTCAAGGATGCCAAAGCAACTAACACAAACACCCTCCATGAGGGTGAAGGGAGGAGTGGAGATTGGAGATGAGCGATGAGGAATGGAGAGAGGTATTTCTCTGATTATCTTTTTTTTTTAACCATGTAAATATATATTTTTGAGAGGTTTTGCTATAGGGCACATGTGCTCACCAGGAAGATGGAGAACGGAGAAAGACAGATAGAAAGTAAGAAATCACCCCCCAAGGGGGGGTGGCCACACTGCAGTCCTTTCTCCTCCATTCTCCTCTCGGGATCCTGGGCATACACGCACATGCTCCCAGCATGTGTTTAAACCACGAGGTCTGGGAATTGAACCACGGTCGACTACATGGGAGTCCAGCGACATAGCCATTATGCTAACTGCTGGTCCCACCATGTAAATAAATTTCTCACTCAAACTTTTAAATAAAAAAGTTAGGGGCCGGTAGGTGGTATGGTGGTTAAAGGTGCTGGATTCCCACATGGCTGACTGTGATTTGAGCCCTGGACCTGTGGCTTGCTTTCTCACTTTCCCTTTCTCTCTGTCTGTCTCTTTCTGGTCAAATTAAAAAATAATAATAACAAACAAAATTAAATAAATAAATAAACATTTTAAAAAGTTAACTGATACAGAAAGTTTAAAGAAGCACAGACAAAGCTATGCTAGGTAAACGCTAATGAAATAAAGTAGGATGGCAATAGTGCTATGAGAAATAAGAAAACTTGTGGCCAAAATCACTAAATGGGACAAAGGAGCACATTATTATTAATTATTATAATAATAATAATAATTATTATTATTATAGGTCTTGCTATAGGGCATGTGCACTCTGGAAAGAGAGAGAAACAGGAACAATGAGAGAGAAAATGAGGAATCACCCCTCAAGGGGGATGGCCATGCCACAATCCCTTCTCCTCCGTTCTTCTCCTGGGATCTTGAGCATGCATGCACCTGGTGTGATTTTTAAGCCACTGAGTTCAGGACTCAAAAAAGCAGCAGTTGGCCATGTGGGAGTCCAATGACGAAACCACTACGTCACCTACTGGCCCCATAGGGGGCCAGTTTTAATTAGAGAAAATATGTAATCTATATAAGGGAGAGCTTTTATATATTGACTAACTGAGCAACAAAATAGATTAAATAAAAATAGAAGGAGAGAGTGATATAAACAAAAAAGCAGGGGCCAGCTGATGGTGTGGTGGTGAAGGTGGCTGGATCCCACAAGGTCAACTGCACAGCTCAAGTCCTGGACCCAAAGGCTTGAAAAACATGTCATGCACTGTGTGTGCCCAAAATCCCTAGAGGAGAATGGAGGAGAAGTGATTGTGGCATGGCTATCCCCCATGGAAGGTACTTTCTCACCTTCCCTCTCTCTCTGTATGTCTCTTTCTGGCAAGTACACACACCTCTAGAAAATTAACAAAAACAACCAAAAAAGCAGTGGGAGGCATGTCATTATCAGCCTGATGGGCTATATAGGTTAATCATAAATATGAGTACACATTATTTTTAAACATTACATATGGGTGTATATGTATACACATAGTAAAATTAGACTAATAACATATTAAGATATGTATTGTATAAAACACATACTTTTGAGCTGACTCTGATCTGGTGTTTAAGGCAGTCAAATCCCATATGGCCATCCACACGATGTGGGTCTTGGACCAATGACTTGAGTAATACATGGGGTGCATGTGTGTGTGTGCCCAAAATCCTGAAAGGAGGGAGAAATGGAGGAGAAAGAATTACAGCGTGATCATTACCCATGGGAAGGAGTTTGCTTTTTCCCCCCCCTCTCTCTCTGTGGTAAGCACACATGTCCTCTAGCAAAAATAAAAAACAAACATCTGCTTTTAAAATACCTATGGAACACACAAGAATATAATGGCAATAAAACTAGAAATTCCTAACCCATTTGAATAACAAAAAGAACCCCTTAAAAATGTCAATATTTCCCTAAAAGGACTTGACTGAGTCAAAGAAGAATTTTAAATGTAATTGCCAACTATTTGTAAAATAATACCACAACTGACCTTAACCAAAAGGCTGAGAAGTGATAAAAAAAAATGATAAAAAACTTTACATATCAAAAAGTATACAATGCAGCCAAAGCTGAATTCAGAGGGAAATCATAGCCTTAAATGCTTACATCACTGTGACCAACCGCTGGGGTGGTGGTTAAGGTGGAGGACACTCCCAACATGGCTGACCATGGTTTAAGTCCCAGATCTGTTGGCTTGATTTCTCACTTCCTCTCTCTCTCTCTCTCACTCTCACTCTCTCTCTCTGTTTCTCTCTGGTCAAATTAAAATAAATGAATGAATGGATGAAATTAAATAATTAATTCTTTAAAAATGGTTGCATCGGGACCAGCAGTTAGCGTAATGGCTATGTCGCTGGACTCCCACGTAGTTGACCACGGTTCGCGTCCTGGACCCAGTGGCTTAAAAGTCATGCCTGGCGCGTGTGCGTGCGTGCCCAAGATCCTGAGAGGAGAAGGGAGGAGAAGGGATTGCGGCATGGCCATCCCCCCTGGGGGGTGATTTCTCACTTTCTGTCTCTCTGTCTCTCTCTGTCTGTCTAGCAAGCGCACGCGCCCTATAGCAAAAACCTCTCCAAAAAAAAAAAAAAAAAAATGGTTGCATCATTTAAAAAGAATGACAGTAAACAAACAGGTATTTACTTGAAAATGCTTATAGAGAAAGAACAGAAAACTTAGCCTAGGGCAATTAAGAGGAAAAAAATAATAAAAAATAAATATGCAGACTAATTACTTAGTCTACAATAGAACTGAGAAATAAATTCAGCTATGCTTTAAACAAGCAAACATAAACATTACTTGTATGGCATGGGAAACTTTTGATGACTTGGCACTTGTCAAGTTTTTATCTTTATCCCTTGACAATGCCCCTGCAAACTCAATTCCTGCCATCTGAACTTTGGACCCCTTGCTATCTGAACTCAGACACCAGATTGATTCAGATACAATCTTTGAGATAGGGCTGGTATGTTTGGCTCTCCAAGCTCTTGTTACCTGCTATTACTCCCATCCACTAGTGAAGTCCACTTGCTCTAGTAAGGCCCAGTTCAAATGCCCTCTCTTCCAGGCAGGCTTCATGGATTCAAACAACTACAACACAAGTCAACACAAGATGAACACTATAAGGGTAAACCTAACATTTGTGGCAGTGAGGATTAGTGGGTTAATGGGTGGAGCTGGATCTAACTGTGGAATTGGAGGAGAGCTGCCTGGTGGCAGTGATATGTGAGCTGGTTCATGAAGGAGAAATGGGATTTCATCTCACAATGGAGCAGAGGACAGGGCACACTTGAGAGAAGGAGAAGCTTGAGCACACACGGGAGTGTGTGTGTAAGGACAGAGTGGTTTGGAGAACGGCAGGACAGCCTATATGACTGTGTGCTGGGGGAGGCTATGGGGACTGGGGACAGGTGAGTGTGGACAGGTCAATGGCACAAGTCACACAGGGTCTTGAATGAAACTATGCCTCATTTTTCTGTGGATAGCACTTCTGCAGGTGCCAGAAGCAGAATCGTGATGCTGGGACTGTCAAATGGTCACTAGATGGCGGAACTCGGATTGTGGGTGTTGTTGGGTGTTCTTTAAACTGGCAGGATGCTCAGGAGGAACTGGGGAACTGGGGAAAGGCGGGTGACAGCTCTGCCTCTGGAGGCCTGAGCAGGGGCTAAAGGGCCGAGCCCTGGGTCTGTTTCTCCTTTCAGACCCACTTCTTAGTTCCTGCATGCCACTTCCCACTCCGTCCTCTACGACCAGGGAGGGGCTGGCAGGCAGCTCCCAGCAGCGCCCCAGTGGCCATGGATAGTCACGCAGCTGTATCCATGTATCTGGCCCAGCCCCCACCAGGGCCTCTGTGGTCAGGTCTTTGTGTCTGCACAGTGGCCCTCTTTGTCCTGAGTCGCTTCCCCCACCTTCCTGTGCCCTTCTCTTTCTCTCTGGTGTCACAAAAGCACTGGCTTTATAGAGAGACAGGGCTGGCTTCTAGTCTTGGCTTCCCCCTTTAATTCTGTGCGACTCCGAGCAAGTCCCTTTGCTTCTCTGATCCTTAGCTCTTGGGTCTGTGTAAAATTGCTGTTGCAAGGAATCCGAGTTCTGGCGAGAGTTGGTCTGCAAGTCAGTGCTGAGACCCAAACAACAGATGATGTCCACGGGACCCCCGCCCAACCCTCAGGCCATTCGCTGGCCCTCCTGCTTACATCTCCCACCTCTCCTTAACCTGGCCAGGTGGCTACTGTTCTCTCTTTTGACAGATGAAGAAACTAAGGCCAGCAGATGAGGCTGGCTTCCTGTGCACAGGGCCTGTGGTTACAGAGCCATGCTTCGGAGGACCTGCACTTGGTTTAGTACTCTGCTCTCACCATCTTGAGGTTCTTAATGACCTTTTTTTTTTCTTTTTCTTTTTTTTTTAGGTTTTTTTTTTTTTTTTTTTTTTTTTTTTTTTTTTTTTTTTTGCCATAGGGAACATGCACTTGCCAGAGAGACACAGAGAGAGGGAAAGTAAGAAATCACCTACCAGGAGGGATGGACATGCTACAATACCTTCTCCTCCATTGTCCTTTTGGGATTGGGGGCACGCATGCACACATGCATGCAAGTGTGCCAGGAATAATTTTTTTTGAAAGATTTTTGGTATAAGGTGCATGTGCTCACTGGAGAGACAGAGACAGAGAGATAGAAAGCAAGTAATCACCACCTGGGGGGATGGCCACACTGCAATCCATTCTCCTCCATTCTCTTGGGATCTTGAGCAAACATGCACCCGGCATAAGTTCTTTTTTTTTTTTTTTTTTTTTTTTTGCTATAGGGCGCGTGCGCTCGCCAGACAGAGAGACAGAGAGACAGAGAGATAGAAAGCGAGAAATCATCCCCCAGGGGGGATGGCCACGCCACAGTCCCTTCTCCTCCATTCTCCTCTCGGGATCTTGGGCATGCACGCACACGCGCCTGGCATGAGTTTAAGCCGCCGGGTCCGGGACTCGAACCACGGTCGACAACGTGGGAGTCCAGCAACATAGCCATTATGCTAACTGCTGGTCCCAAGTTCTTTTTTTTTTTTTTTTTTTAAGAATTCTTTTATTTAACTTTATTTATTTATTTATTTTAATTTGACCAGAGAGCGATAGAGTAAGAGAGAGAGAAAGTGAGAAAGCAAGCTGCCAGATCCAGGACTCAAACTGTAGTTGGCCATGTGGAAGTCCAGTGCCCTTAACTGCCATGCCACCTGCTGGTTCCCCCCATCCCCTGCCATGAGTTTTAAGCGGCCAGGTCTGGGACTTGAACTGTGGTCGACTACATGGGAGTCCAGAGAAGTAACCATTACACCATCTGCTGGTCCCCAGCATGGTTTCTTTCTTTTTTATTTTTAAGAATTATTTTATTTAACTTTATTTATTTATTTATTTATTTATTTTTAACTTGACCAGAGAGATAGAGAAAAGCGAGAAGGCAAGTGCCAGGTCTGGGACTTGAACTGCAGTGGGCCGTGTGGAGTCCAGCGCCCTTAACCACCATGACACCTGCCGGCCTCCCCAGCGTGATTTTCAAACTGCCAGATCTGGGACTCAAACTGTGGTTAGTCATTTGCGAGTTCAGTGCCTTAATCACCGCACCACTTGCTGGCCCGGAGATTCTTAATGACTTTAAAACAAGGGGCCTACGTGTTATGTACTTGGTCCTAGGAAGAGGTGGAGCAGAGGCTTGTCAGTCCTGAACAAGGCTTCTTTCCTCCAAGGGCTGCCTCCCTCGGGCACCTGCAGCCTGGCATGCTGAGAACCAGAGCTTCCGGGCTGTCTTTGGCATCAATGCTCCTGTCCTCTACCCGGGAAACCTGAGTAGCACAGTTCCCAGCCGGCGAAGAGGGAGGATGACGTAGTCCAACACAGCAGTCCGGGGAACAAACAAGACAAGGCTGCTGGAGCCAGCCCAGCCCCTGAAACTGGAGCCACCAGAGTGGGTCCGAGGGTCGAGGCCCAGCTCTTGCTCCGGGAATTCATCAGGGCCTTCTGATGCACTACAGCAGACTGCAGTTCCAGAGCCAGGAGACCCCTGAAAGACGTACTGTGCGACTTCGGAGATTTACTTCCGCTTTCTGAACCTCAGTCTCCCTATGTGCAAAACGGGAACAATACCTATCTTGCAGGGCTCTGGGGAAGAGTCAATGAAATACCTTAGCACGACTAGCACAAAGAAGGTGATTTCTACATAGCGTGCTTACCCATTCACTTAATAAATACCCATGGAGATGAGAGTGTGACAGAGACAGTGGGCACCTGACTGCCAGCAGGATGGGCCCTGGCCCTGGCCTCTAAGAGATCCCCCTTAGAGGAGGATGTGGACATTGGTGTGCTAACAGCATGGCAAGTGGAGGGTACCTGGCTCAATCTTAGGGAAGCGAGTGTGGCGAGTCAGCAGAGTCGAGGACGGAGAAGTACGGAGCAGCAAGTGCCAGGCAGGACACCGTGAGAGCTCACCTCTTCTGCATGGCTGGACCAGACCAGGAGGTGAACCAGAAGTGGAAAGATTTGGAGTGGCAGACTGGAGAGCCAGGCTTTTTTTCCCCCAAAATTTATTTATTTCTTCTATAAGCAAGAGTGGCAGAGAGAGAGTCAGGAAGAGACAGAGAGAGAGAGAGAGAGAGACAGGACCCCTAAGGTGGGTCTCAATGACATGCTCCACTCCAACATCAGCCAGCCACGGATCACGGATACCCCCACACACCTGGCATGTTTAGGAAGGTCTCCAGACAGTAACCCGGAGCCCTGCTGTGTGGGTCAGCTTTGCAATGGTGCCATTATCCAGCCCCCCGGCATATCATGAGGGTGGTGGAGCCACCAGACAATGTGAGACAGGCGATGGCAGTGAGGGATGACAGATGCCACCCTAGCCCAGCAGATTCTCAGAGCAGAAGGCTTCCTCAGGGGAGAGGAGGGAAGTTGTGAGAGGGAAGATGAGAAGGCCCGAGCGAGCCCAATGCCTCCTTGGGCCAGGAGAGACAGGAAGCCTCCTAATGCGCGGAGCTTTACCCTTCCCCTCCCGACCTGCTGCTGCTAATGGAACCCTCACTCCTGCCCCATGGCTCCATTACCCACCTCGTGGGGACCATTACTGTGCCTGGGCCTTCACCATTAGCCTGCCCTGCTGCTCTGTTCCAGGGAGACTCCCTTGATGCTATTTCACCCTTTCAGATGGGGCTTTGTGTGGGACTTGCTGTGTGATCCACTGGGCCTCAATTTCCCGGTTGGATCAATAGTTCTAAAGTCTTTTTTTTTTTTTTTTTTTTGAGAGAGAGAGATTTTTACTATAGGGTGTGTACACTCACTGAAGAGACAGAGGGAGAAAGCAAGAAATCACCCACCAGGGGAGATGGCCAGGCTGTAATCCTTTCTCTTCCATTCTCCTCTTGGGATTTTGGACATGCATGCACACGCATCTGGTGTGAGTTTTAAGCCACTGGGTTCGGGACCTGAATTGCTGTCAGCTACATGGGAGTCCAGCAATGTAACCACTACAGCATTTGCTATCCCAATTGTTCTAAATTCTTTTAGTCGTAGAATCTTCTTCTTCTCTTTCTCCTTCTTCTTCTTTTAATTGCTGAAGGACATGTGCACTTATCAGAGGGAGACAGAGAGACAAAGACAGAGAGAGGAGGCAGCCTCCAATGGGGTGTGATCATGCAGCAAGTCCTTCTCATTCATTTTAATATCCTATCAAGATTTTGGGCATGGGGGACCAGCAGTTAGTGTAATGGCTATGTCGCTGGACTCCCACGTAGTCGACCACGGTTCGCGTCCTGGACCCGGTGGCTTAAACTCATGCCAGGCACGTGTGTGTGCATGCCCAAAATCCCGAGAGGAGAATGGAGGAGAAGGGATTGCGGCGTGGCCATCTCCCCTGGGGGGTGATTTCTCACTTTCTATCTCTCTGTCTCTCTCTGTCTGTCTGGCGAGCGCACGCGCCCTATAGCAAAAAAAAAAAAAAAAAAAAAAAAAAAAAGATTTTGGGCATGAACACATACATACTGACATATTTTTCAAGCCATCAGGGCTGGGATTCAAACTGCGTGGTTGGCCATGTGGTCTATAGCTCCCTTAATCATTCTGCTACAGGGTTGGCCCACTATAGAAGTTTCTATATATTTCCAGCAAATTCTTATCAGGAGACATAAATAAATACAAATTATAAAAGTAAATGTTTTCATATTGAAATGGGGTAGGGGCTCCCCTAGGTCCTTCTAGGAAAGGGGGACTCCCCTGGGGAATTTGAAACCTGCAGGATTAAAACCCAGTGATGGAAGTGTCAAGAGAAGATGTCTGAAGGCCTAGATGTCCAGCCCACGGTGAAAGGGGTTACTAACCCCTTGAATCCAGGCACCTGGGGTTGACGGGCAAACCCCTAAGAGAACGTAACACAAGCCAGCACGTCAGAGATCGTTATTACTCCATTTGGCAGAAGAGGAACCTGAAGCTCTGAGAAGAGTCATGGGAGAGGTGAGGCAAGATAGAAATCTATGGCTGTGGAGGCCGTGGTGTTCAAGGACAGGCCCTTTCCTCTGCTCCTCAGGCCTAAGTCACCTGTTGCAGTGGCTCGGGTACACTGGTCTCAGAAATGCCATTTCTTTGGCTGTAGCTAAGGGGGTAGAGCAGGGCAGAGGCCTGGAGAGGCCCTTATCCTAGGTGTATCTGCTGAGGGAGGCTGAGCCTGGGTCCTCATCTTGGTATCCAAGGGATTTTTTTTTTTTCCTCCTGGGCTAACCAGTAGAGACAGTAGACAGTTTGAAGACAGAACAGGAAGGAGAAAGAGTGGGCTGGCTTGGGATCCAGGGCCTAAGGGAATTTCCCCACACTGGGACCCTAAGTCCTGGGCCTCACAAGCTGAAGATACAGGGAGACTATGGCCCCCAGAGAGTGCATGGACCAGCGTGGACACTAGGCGGAGAAGGTTGGACAAGGGGCCTTTGTGTGTCCCAGGCAGAGGTCCCAGGGGCCTGTAGAGGCGGCTCAGCCACCGTGTCTCCACTTTGCAGCTAGTCAGCTAGCCAGCACTCTTCCTGGGCCCCTGCTGGGGCTGCCAGCTAGCCTTGTCAGCTGATGTGGAGCCGGGCAGGGAGCCGGGCAAGCTTTTGGGCAGCCTCTGCACCTGTCCAGACAACACACCACCCCGAGCACCTGGTGGTGAGCACTGAGAGGTGGAGGATGAGTGTAACTGGCTCCATCTCACAGAACAGGAGGCCTTGGGAGGGACTGGGACTGGGTCAAGGTCTCTTAGAGTCAGAGCTGAAGCTGGGCCAGAAATGAGAGCTCCCAGACCAGAAATGAGAGAGGACATTCACTCAGTCATCCATTCCCATGTGTAAAGAATGAGCAGCTATCAGTCTGGGGACACAGCAGGAGGATAGCAGACTGGGCCCCTGCTCCTGAGCTCACAGCCTAGGGAAAGGCCTGGGGTGCCTCACGGTGGAAGCCATCAGAGCAGGGCAGAAAAGGGAGTTAAGGCAGCTCAGAATAAGGGACCAGCGAGTAAGGAGTTCGGGGACCAGCTGGTGAGATGAAGGAGGAGAAGGGAGCTGGGAGGAGAGAGGCAGCGCCCCAGGACCCCGCTTCCTACCCAGGGCACCGGGGACCCTCACCCCCGTGTCTGGAGCAAGGGGAGGCGCGTTTTCAGCCCAGTGTCCTGAGCAGGTGCTGCTGGAACAGGTCTCTGAGGCGAGCCAAGCCGGGACAGGCGGGGGTCCCGCGGAGGCGCACAGACACAGAGCAAATCTCGTAAAACTCGACGAAGATCTCGACTCCCTTGCTTCCCCCTCTTGGGGGCGGCGGGCGGCCCCTAAACCACCAGGCACTGGGACTGTCGCCGGCCCCTCCCGGCGAAGCGCCCGCGCCCACGGCGGCCGCTCTGACCCGGCCGTCCGGACTAAACTGGGCGGCGTCCCGGAGCTGGTGGCGAAGTGTCTGCCGGGGCGGGTGGGGGGGCGGTGCCAAGGTTTGTCCGGCGTCCGCCCCGCCCCCTGCCGGGCCCAGAGCCGGGGTGCAGAGCGAGGCGGGGCGTGGGCGCGGGGCTCCCGGGCACGTGGGTCCCTGCGCCCTGCTGTCGCGCGGGCTCTGGCGGAGGCCTGGCGCAGCGCGAGGTGAGAGGCGGGCCGCCCGGAGGGGCAGGACACGGAGAGGGTCCGCGGGCGCCGCGGGGGACGCGGCGGGTCAGCCCCGCGCAGGTGTCGCCTGGGCGCTGGGCAGGGAAGGCGAGCGAGTGAGCCGTCCCAGTGGGGCAGGGCTCCGAGCCCCGGCGCAGCGCGGAATCGGACCGGGCGGGCGCGCCTGCGGGCCGGTGGTTGAACTTTGTCTCCCCTGGAGCGCGAGTTCGGTGAGTGGTGGCTGGGGTGTGCGTGTCCGCGGATTTGGGAAGCCTGTCAATAGGGTGAGTGCACGCTCAACTTGGGGAACTTGTCTGCGTCTGTGCTCGGGCGTGGGCGCCCCGGCGACGTGGGGCCTCAACCAGAGACCCAGGAATCCCCCGGAGATAGGCCGCGGCTCCCCCTACCCTGTTTTCCCCTGTCGTCGTCTTCCCATAGTCACTCTGAGTGACCCGCTGTCCTGGGCATCAGTAAGACTTGAGGGGGCGGCAGCCGTGAGAAAAGGAGGGGGAGGGGACAGTGCCGAAGTACAGTTAAGCCTCTCTGTCAGGGGACTTTTACTCTGGCAGATGGTGCTCTAGGACGATTCAGTCAGGAGGAAGGTAGTGACCCCCTAACCTCCAAGTCTGCCAGTGACAGGCTTGGTGTCCTCAGGAGCCAGTCCCCAGGGCCAGGTCCCACTGGGACCTAGCACTGTCAGTTTGGGATCTCTGGAGCTCGGATTGGCTGTTCCTCTCAGCATAGCCAGTGTCCTGGGGTCCCTAGCCCCACCTGCTCCTTTGTTTTGGTTCTAGCTAAAAATAATGAGCTTTTGAGGGTCAGGGTGGGGCCTCACCCACTTACCTGTGGGTGGGAGTGGGAAAATTCTTTGAGCAGAGAAGGTTTTCAAAAGAGCTTCAGAGAGCGGGACCAGCAGATGGCGTTTTGGTTACGTCGCTGGACTCCCACATAATTAACTGCAGTTCGACTCCCGGACCTAGTGACTTAAACTGTGCACGCATGCCCAAAATCCTGAGAGGAGAACAGAAGAGAAAGGATTGTGGTGTCCATCCTCCCTGGGGGGCGATTTCTTGCTTTCTGTCTTTCTGGCTCTCTCTGGCAAGCACACACACCCTATAGCAAAAATCTCTTTAAAAAAAAGAGAGAGAGAGAGAGAGCTTCAGAGGATTCGGGGACTTACGTTACAGTGCTACCTTGGCCACTGTGTGACCCTGTGCAAGCCCATCCCCTCTCTGGGACTCAGTGGCCTCATCTGTATAAAGGGGACAATAACGATGTGGCATTTGAAAGCTATGGAGGAGCTGATTCACGGGTCGGTCGTGTCCAGCACCACAGTGCCCCTGGGCAGACCCAGGCAGACTCGCAGCCTTGGGTGGAGATGGAAAGGTCAGTCTCCTGAAACTGAAATCCCAGCGGTGCTCCTCCTAGGGACTGAACTCTCGCAGACAGAACCCTTAGTGTGGTTCTTGAGGCCTCTCTGAACTGTCCCTGTCCACCTTTCTACCACCTCTCCTACCTGACCGATCACCTGCAGTGACTGCGTGGAGCCGCCTGTGCCCACCGGGCTGTTTCATGCCTCTGACCCACTGAACATCACGTTTTCACTGCCTGTTTTCTCTCCCACTCTCACCTGCAGAGCTTCCCAAGCTCGGGGCCTGGGGCCTGGCTTAGATGTCCCCTTCTCCAAAAAGTCTTCTTTGATTCCCCAGTTGGGCTGGACACTTCTGGACACTCGCGGTCCCAGTGCTGACAACTCTGGTCCCACCTTGGACTGTCATGGTCTATGTCTCTTCCTTCCCTCTCACCAGGTCTGGGGACTCCTGAAGCACAGAAACTGGGTCTCATTCATTTCTGTGTTGCCAGCACCCCGCACAGTGCTGAACCGAACTGAGAGACAGGGAGCAGATTCCATCTCCTGCCCCCAACTTCCCCAGTGAAGGCCTGTCTGCAGCGACACGCCATGTCATTATAGGGAAGGTTAAACCAGAGTCAGTTATCAGAGAAGATGGTACAGGTTGCCAGAACAGTGTGGCCTGGGCCACTGCAGGACTCAGAATGTGCAGACCGAAAACCCTCATCCTGAAGAAATAGGGAGCCATAGAAGTTCGTGAGCAGAGGAGATCCGTGGTCAGGGCAGCGTTTCAGAAAGAGCTCTCTGGCTGTGAGGTGGGGAACAGATTGAGTGCAGGGAGGCGAGGGCATTGGGAGACACCAGACCCATTCCAGGTATTGTTTAGCTCTGAGCACCTGTCCCCCTGGAACTGAACACTTTCCCCTAAGCCCTCAAATCCTTCTGCTGTGGAATGCAAGGACACTTAGGACTCTCCTTCCCCCAGCTGAAGCCAGGAGAACTCGGACCAACATCATCCCAGCTCTGCCCACAATCTGTTGGGTGACGATGGGTCCCTGACCTGCCAGCCTCTTCAAGGAGGCCAGGAACAGTAAGGTCCTGCATGGTAGAGGGCGTGTATGTGTGGGAAGGAAGAGGGACCTGGCTCAGTGGCTGGTCACTCCTCCTCTCCTCCCTGCCTTGGGTGATCCTGGGGTCTGCCTAGAGGAGCTAGGGAACCCCAATGAGCAGTCCTCAGAAATATCTGCCAAGCTTGGGCTGCAGAGGGAGCTGTGGTCTCTTCATCACGTCCCCTTCCTGCCTGGCATGGACGGGGCTTTAAGGCTTCGGGATCCCCCAAGGACAAGCTGAGAGAGTGTGAGGACATCGCTGAGGCCTCACAAGCGACCCTGTGAGAGGTTTCATTTTGTGACTGTAGACCTCAGAGGGTCTATTGCACTTCTCTAGGCATGCGTTTTGCCGTCTGTAAATTGGAAATGATGATATTGCCTCTTCGAGTGCGAGGTTGCTATGAGGATTCTAAGACAGTGGCCAGGAAAGGGCTTTGTGAGCTGTAAAGTGCACGGGGGGAGGAGTGCACCAAAACTGTACCGAGCACGGAGCAGCAGCCAGGGGTCAGTAGTGCTGGGTACCGGCATTCCACTGCAGTGCCTTCCTCACCCCTGCCCTTCCGCAGAGCTAGCTAACAAATACCAATGTACAAAGATCTTTCATTTGATCCTCCAACAACGCTATGAGGGCAGAATTATCATCTCCATTTTGCAGCTGAGGAAACAGAGGCTTGGAGAGTATCTTGCCCAAGGTCCCAAAGCAAAGGGGAGTTCTGGTGAGGCCTGGTGCTCTGACTTCCAGGCTAAAGGGAATTGGAATCCTGGCCCAGGAGCCTGAATTTGGGGCTTTCTTGGGGCCTGACTACCCAGCTGCTGACAAGATGACATCTGCTCGGCTCTGCCCACAGCACGAGGGAAGCTTGCTGATATGCTGAGGGGGGAGGAGGTGCCCGTGATGAAATCTTTCCTGTCCCCAAACTGCCTTCTCTAGGTCGGTCTGATGTACCTTTTGGCTCACATCTTCCTCTTGGGCTGCCCTTAAGTCCTCAGGCCTGACCTCTCACTGTCATGGGGCCTTAGTTGGGGAGAGGTTGGCTGTGGGGTCCTTCCTGATCTCTGAACCCATCCCAGAGGCCAACTGCAGGACAAGGCCAGCCATCTCAGCTTTCTCTGTCTCTGTCATCCAGCACAGGTTGGGTATAGAGCAGGGGCCAGCTTGTGTTCTGGAGATGAGTGGCCAGGTGGAAGTGGATGGACCGTGGATGAGGAGGGCCTTGCCCTGTGGACAGCCTCAGTTGGTTCTTGAGCTGAAGAGCTTCTCTACTGCCCTATCACCCGGTCTCCCAGGCCTGCGTCATTGCTGGGCCAGGACGAGTCGTTGGAGTCCCTGCTGTGAGGGTGGGCAGCCTGAGCCCGGCTGAGCAGCTCCTTAGCTCTCTACTCGGACACCCTGTAGCTGTCATGGCCGCTCCCCAGAGGAGATGCCTGGACTCTGGAGTGAGGGAGGAGGAAGGATGCTAGAGTGAGAGTCCTCTGACTCTTTGGGGCCCAAATGGCCGTCCTTTCTTCCCTTGTCTAGGGGAGCCTCCTGGTGTTGACACTGCTTTCTGGTGAGTGCTGGCCTGCTGGGTCCAGCGTGGAGGAGGAGGGCCATGGCTGGGAAAGATGCCCCCCATCCGGCAGGGATGAGAGCAGGGGAGTGGCTCTCTCCCTGCAATGCTGTGTGTGTCTCCTCTGTGTTGGCCTCCATCCCAGTCCTAGCCCCCTTCCATATGGCACCATCTTGGAAAGGTCAACTCCGGCCATGTCCTTATAAAGGGCAACTCTACCCTGTAAAGGTCAACTTCAGTCGTGTTCTTTCCCTCCCTCCCTCTCTCTCTCTCTTTATTTTTTAAAATATTTTTGCCATAGGGCACGTGATCTCACCAGAGAGACAGAGAAAGAGAAAAGTCATCCCCAGGGGGGATGACCACACCACAATCCCTCCTCCTCCATTATTCTCTCAGGATTTGGGGCACCACACGTGCACCCAGTGTGATTTTTCAAGCTTCCAGGTCCAGGACCTGAACTGCAAAGTCAGGAGTATGGGATCCAGTGCCTTAACCACCTGCTGGCCTCAGCCCTTCCCCTTTTTAAAGTTTACCCATTTATTTCTTCTAAGAGACAGAAAGAGAGAAAGGCACTCCCAGCTGGGTCCTCACGTTGTTATCTCCCTAACCCCCAGACTCAGCCAGCCAGCATCATGGGTCATGTGCATGTGCGTGCACCCAGCACGTACAGGGAGACTTTGGGACGTGAACCTGGGACCTTCCCATATGGCCCCACGTTGCAGAGGGCCTCATTACTGCTGCTCCACCATGGCTGGCTTCCTTCTCTTCCTAAGCCTGGCACGGCTCCCATTGTCCTCAGAATAGAGGCCAAGCTCCTCAGCCTGGCATTTGAGCCCTTTCATGTGAGTTCTTCAGGCCCCCTCACATTCCTCTCCTCCTAAGCCTCCATGCGGGCCATATTTGATCTCCTGACCTTTTCCCAACAGGCCACACTCTCATGCCGCTGAGCCTTTACACAGGTCTCTCCTGCCTTCAGTGTCCTCCTGCCTCTTTGTTTACCTGAAAAACTAATGATCGTCTTAGCTCAAATGACCCCTCTTCTGGGAGGCTCTCCCTGACCACCTCCCCCAGGCCAGGTAGGAGTTGCTCTGGGCTCCATGGCCCCTGGGCCTCCCTTGGTCATGGCTTACAATCCAAGCGGTCTTGGTCCATGTCTGTGTCTTTCTCTCCTTCTC
Source organism: Tupaia tana (assembly GCA_026018925.1). NCBI lineage: Eukaryota > Metazoa > Chordata > Mammalia > Scandentia > Tupaiidae > Tupaia > Tupaia tana. The sequence continues at coordinate 30,456,751 of JAKSZU010000012.1, forward strand.
AAGGGCCCTGCAGAGTTTGATCCAAGCCTGGATTCTCAGGCCGCCCCCAGAGGCCAGGCACATGAGGGCCCTGGCAAGTGTTTGCTGGGACCCTGGCTCCTGGGAATGAGTTTTATGATTGCATTACTCTGAAGCCTAGTTTCCTGTGGTCCTGACGGTCACAAAACCAAGGGCTGACAGAGCAACAAGCAACGGGGTTAGAGAAACATTTAGTATTCACTCTGGGAGCCAGAGGCTCTTGAAATCGGACTCAGAACAGTGAATCCCGGGATCGCTCAGGGAGACAGCCTCAGCATCACAGCCTCCCCGTCTCTGCTCAGGCCCCTTTTTTACTTGGGTGTTCTATTCTCTCTCTTTCCTCCCAAGTAGAACACTTCCTGCTCCTCTGCAAGCCTGATTCTCTTCCAGAAGCTTTCTCTGACTGCTCTGACCATGACCTCTGCCCCTCTGCTGGGGACACTAGGGAGGCCCCCTGCCGAGAAGCATCGGACTCCCGATTTCAATGTTTTTCTGCCGTGGCAGGCGGGCACGGCCTCCATGTCAGGACAGTGACCAATCCTCTAGCTCCATGGAGCTCCCACCCACGCCCTTGCCTTGCCCATCCCCCATGAGCTGCCCAAGAAGCAGCAAATCTCCCCATTTGGTCAGTGAAGGACCAGGATGAAAGACAGGGGCTGACACTGACTTGACTAGGATCACACAGCATGGGGGGGGGTCCAGGTTGGAGCCTGAACATCAGGCTCTGGCCTGGCTGGAGGCACTTGAATGTGATGGTTTGGAGTGGAGTCCAGGGTACCGGTTTTGAAACTCTTCACTTTGGTAGCGTGTCCCTATAGCCCTGTGCCGGCCTCTGTCACCTGTGCTGGATTTGGCGGGAGGGGTAGTTTGGAGTCCTGCCCTGGTTGGAGGGGAGGGAGCTCAATCCCACGTGAAAATAATTAAAACACGAAGCCTTGAGCAAGGCCCTTCCTCATTAGGGGTCTCAATTTCCTGATCGGAGGCCCACTCCGATGCTCCGAGCGCGTCCTCAGTGAGTGGCCCCTGAAGCCGGGCTCCTGAGAGGGAGAGAGCCTCTGGAGGGGTACAGAGCCCGTGGCCCCTGGAGAGAGGCCTCACGCCAGGCGCTGGGCGATAACAGAGGTGGCCCCTCTGCTGCTTCCCCAGACAGCCCGGTGCTCCTGGAGCAGCAGCACATCAGGCAAGGCTGGGGACTGCTGGCCGTTAGCCCTGGGAGGACATTTCGGAGGGGACTCGGGTGGCCTCTGTGCTCCTAGGCCTGTGCAACCCAGCCTTGCCCTCTCCACTCCCCTCAAGCCACAGGACGATCAGCAGATCCCCTGATGTTTGCTCACTCCACTCCTTTCTCTCGACTCACCTGACCCCTGCTCATCTTTTAAAATGCAGGTCAGGTGTCCTTTCCTCCAGGAAGCCTCCCCTGACCATGCCTCCATTCCCATTAGGGTCCCATTTACCCTAAGTTGTCCTTGCTTGTGTCTGGGTGTCTCCCCCACTCGGAGAGTGAGATCATTGACACGAGGGAAAGGTCTGACCTCCCTCAGAGTCCCCAAGTGCCCTGCCTCTGTGAAGGAAGGAGTGCAGGGGATGTCTGGCTCCTACTGGAGTGTCCCTGGACTGCCTGCCCCTGAGGATGGCCTTTGAATGGGAACTTGATCTGTGGCCAGTCTGGCTGTGACCTGGCCACCTGGAGCCCCTACTGTAATCCCAATGGGTCTCCTGCCCCCCTCTTCTCAGAATACCTTCCTCCACCCTCCTTGCCTTTTCCACCTGCTGAAATCTTTAAATTATTTTATAAAATGAGTCTAAATCTTCTCATTTAAGTGTCTCAACAACTCCCTGGGGCAGATACTATTCCTCTATTGAGAGGAGATTGAGATTCGGGTTTGGGAGTTCAGAATGTTGACCACGTCCTGCAGCTGGGCATGGCCAAACTGGGGTTGCCCATTTGCCCAGTGCCCTTTCCTGCCCCTTCTGGGTGTCCTGGGTCCAGATCCTCTGTTTCCCACAGCATCCCACCCCCAGGAGACACTGGTCATAGGGGTCTCCAGAGGAGTGACAGGACCTGCTGAGGCCAGGGCAGGCAGGCAGGACATTCCAGAGCCACCCCATGGAGGAACTGGAATGTCGTCCAACCACCCTGGGAGTTCCAGCCTGTGAATGGCCCCAGCCCCTCCTCCTGGCTTTGCCCTCTAACCTATACCCACAGAGAGAAAGCCCTAGACCAGGGCGGGTAGGCGAGCTGCATGCCACGCTCGGCTCTGCCCTTGTCCTACTGGTGACCTGGAGGAGACCTGAGCTACCCCTTTCTGGCCTTAGTTTTCCTCCCTGTGACCATGATGGCCACTTCAGACTAGGAAGTACGAAGAAGAGTGGATCCAGGGCCTGGGCAGTTGGGCTCTCCTCTGGTGGAGAGCTGATCTGCAGGCAGAGATGTGGGGCTCCCAAAGGGGTGGTCGGGAGCTTCCTGGGGAGAAAACCTGGGTCCTGTGGTGGGGGGCAGTGATCAGGGGCACAGCTTCTGAAGTCAGGTAGACCGGAGCTGCTCTGCGCTGGTGGGCTGGGTGTCCCTGGAGAGGTTATGCAGCCTCTGAGTCTCCAGATTATCAGAGAAGTCCATGAAGCCATGGCACACGAACCTTGGCACAGGGACAGTGTGGAAGACAAGAGAGGGTGTCCCTCAGCAAAGATGTGGCCACAGGATAGCGTGGGCAGTGCTTTCTTTAGACGGGAAGAGGGGTGGCCCAGAGAGGTGGGTTTTCTGGAGGGGAAGCAGGAATCAGCTCAGCTGGGTCTTGAACTCCAAGCTAAGCACCTTGGACATCATCCTGAAGGCACCAGGGAGCCATGGAAGGTTTTGAGCTCAACAAAGCCTGAAGTAGTCAGATTGATGTTTTAGGAGGCCCATATGGCTGCAGCGTGAAGGCTGGACAGGTGGGGCAGGGGTGCAGCAAGGAGCTGGGTGAGGAGGCGAGCACAGGGGTGTGGAGGACCACGTGATGCCTGTGAAGGAACTTCGTTGGTCGATTGGACAAGACGTGGGGAGTGATGGGCTTCAAGCAGGTAAGGAAGAGAGAGTTAGTTGCCTGGCTGCATCTCAGGCCGGCCCCGGGAAGGATGCAGACTCCCTTCTCAGAAACAGAGAATTACTTTGAGAAAGTGACGGGCTCCACCCCTACCTGTGGGGTCAGGGCATCTCCCAAGGAGGAGAGGACAGGGAGTGTGATGGGTGGAGCAGGGTGAAAAGGTGACATTCTTTTGTCTTGTTCCTAGATTCCAGAGCACACTGGCACATCACTACCAGCTCACTGGGCCTGAGACAACTGGGCAGGGTGTCTCAGTGAATGGTGGCCCGGAGGCCCCGGCCCCGCTTTGCTCCTGCAGCCTCCACTCCCCACGGCTCCTCTCCCCACAGCCCGTCACCCTTCACTGCCTTTCCTGCTTGGGGACTGGCCTCGGCTGTCAGATCACACATCCCTGTTCCAGGGAAATGGAGCAGATAGGAAAAAACAGTTCAGGAAGGGGATGTCTCGCTTCTCCTGGGATGTGTTCGAGGTTCTGGTAGATGCTGGGACCCGCCCATACAGAGGGGTCCCTCCACCATCAAGGACTCCTGAACTCTCACTGAGGCCCCATGCTTGGCGTGTGTGAAGGGCTCCCAGGCAAGACAAAAGCCAGGGTCAGAATTCAAAAAACCCGGGTTCGAATCTTGACTTTGTCCCTGACTTACTGTTGAGGGCTTAGGCCTCGGTTTTCTCCTCTTTAAAATGGGGTGACTTCTTTACTTTTTTTAAAAAGGTTTTTTGTTTTGTCTTTGCTATAGGACGCATGCCGCGCTAGAGAGACAGAGAGACAGAAACCAAGAAATCACCCTCCGGGGGGACAGCTGCATTCCCTTCTCCTCTCAGGATCTTGGGCACACGTGCACATGTGCCAACTGTGAGCTTCAAGCCTCCAGGTCTGGGACTGCGGTCCGCCATGTGGGAGTAATGTAACCATTATGCCATCTGCTGGTCCCAAATGCGCTGATTTCTAAAGGTCGTTCCAGGCCCTGTCTGCCTAGACTGTGTGTATATGTGTGTGTGTGCACTGCATGTACCTGAGTGTGACTGCCTGGGTGTGTCTGTGCCTGCGTGTCAGGTGGGTGTTTATAACTTACAGGAGAGCGGTGGGAGGAGGGGATGTTCTAGGTAGAGACCTTCCTTGGACGAAGCGTGTTGGCAGAAGTCCTGCAGCATATGCTGGGCTGGCAGGATGGCTTCCTGCTGTGGGGCTGGAGCACAGAGCCAGGACCCAGGGAGGGGATGCTGGAGGCTTGGCTCAGTCTGCAGGATCTGGGGGAGACCTCCCCTCAGCAGAGCCAACCTCCTGGGGAAGGGGGTGCCCAGGTAAGGAGGCTGTGAACAACTCATCTCTGGGTATGTGAGCTGGGGGTGGGCGTCTCAAGGACTGGGGGTGCAGAAGCCACTGAAACCAGGACAAGCACACCAGGTCACCTCTGCCGCTTTCAGGCCAAGGTCGGCCACCGTGGGAGGGCTGAGCGGGTTGGCTGGCTTCCCGTGACCCCAGCCCACACTGTCTCCACCTCCCTGTGTCTGCAGGAGCTCCCTGTGGCAGCAGCGACAACAGCCTGCCCTGAAAAATGCTGGAGGCTGGGCGTGGCCCTAGGCCGGGGGACCTGTTTTTCCTGTTTCTCGCAGAGTTCCCTGCAGCCTGGTCCAGGCGAATGCACTCTGGAGGAAGGAACCTGAGCAGGCGCTGAGCATCCTGACAGCAGAGTGGGGCTGGTCAGGTACAGGTGTGCAGGGCAGCCACTGGCTGGGAGGCCTGGCGGGCGGGCCTGGGCATGGGGGTGTGTCCACTGAACTGGGATTCCTGCAGAGGTGTCTGAGCCCTCGTCCTGGCCTGTGATGTATTTATAACACCTTGGGTACCTTGCTTTGGGACCATACAGCCCTGGGGGTCAAGCCCAATTCCTGGAGGGACAATACCCAATTTGCCCAACTCCTGCAAGTGTGACCTTGGACAAATAGCTTAATGGCCAAGGCAGTATCTACCAAATGGAAAGGTCGAGAGATGAAGGGAAGATGCTGCCTGGAAGCTGCTCAGCCCAGGCCTGGCCCCTGAAAGGTTGGGTGGATGGCAGTGAGGGCTCCATGATGGGGAGCTCCGGCTGAGCCAGCCATAACCTGAGCCAGGGGTGGGCCAGATCAAAGCTGTGTCTGGCCTCAGCTGACCCATCTTCAGAAGGCCTAATCCAATCCCCCCACGTTCCCCACACTTTCTGGCCTGTCGAGGGAAGAGGCATGGTCGTCCTAGCCCCTGCAGCTCTATAAGGAGACGATCCGGGGGCCTGTCTTGGGTAGGAGTCACTGAGAGGGCAGAGTTGTCCCCTGGTCACCTGGGGTCAGCAGCTGAGAGATCTTTTTATGTTTGGCTTTGTTTTATTTTGTTTTTTTTAGAGAGTTTTTTTTGCTACAGGGTATCTGCACTTGCTAGAGACACAGAGAACAGAGAAACAGAGAGAGAAAGTGAAAAGTCTCTCCCTCAGGGAGGATGGCCACATCACAGTACTTTCTCCTCCATTCTCCTCTCAGGATTTTGAACATGCATGCTCACATGTCCTGTGAGTGTTAAGCCACTGGGTCCAAGACTCAAACCGTAGTTGGCTATGTGGGAGTCCAGGGCCTTACCCAGTATGCCACCTGCTGGCCAAGCTGAGACATCCTTAGGCATCGTTGTCCTCCAGCAGGCCCTCAGATGGAGGGTGCTCTGCAGGAGAAAGCAGCAGCGCCTTCACCTGAGCTCGGGGCTGACGCAGCCTCCCTCCAGGCTTGGGGCTTGCTTCCTTCCTGCTCACTCTGTACCACCTGCACTGGGTCAGGCCTCTTGCTGGGTGACAGGGACAGAGAAAGCCTGGGGTAGCTCTCTGGAGCTCTCAAGGAGCCCCTGGCACGTGCTGGGGTAGTGGGTGGAAGGACAAATTACAAGGCTGGAGGAACAGCAGAGGTGGGTAACCTTTGGGAAGAGGCGGGGGCAGCCAGCACCAGGCGCCAAAGGGCCAGTGAGCAGCATTGCACCAAGTCAGGAGCTGGGGTGAAGTCCGAAAAGCAGCCAGGGTCAGGGGAGGCAGAGGGGAGGCCCAGAGGGAGAGGGCTGGGGACCTGGTGTCTCCCTAAAGCAGGCGCTGGTGGTGAGTGCACAGGGACTAGGAAACGCCTGCTCACGGGCTAGTGAACCAGTTCATGGAGGGAGAGGGCGGCCAGGGTCAGTCTGGCCTGGGGCCACGGTGATGGAATCCCCAGCTGGCCTGGGAAGGCCCCAGGATGTCTGAACACAGGTGGAAGGGGTAGCTCCCTCGGTTGGTGGGGAGACAGGGAAGTCTCCACCTTTCAGTGTCAGAGATTCCACCATTAGTACTTGGCAGGAAACTCCGTGCAGTGAGAGACGCCCACTCTGCCAAGGAGATGGGGGGACCCTGAGGTAGGGGCAGAGAAGCAGCTTGGGGGAAGCCACCTCCCTGACTCCAGGGAGCAAAGCTTCCTTCTGGGGAAGTTGGGTTTTCCAAGGCTGGAGGCTCTGACCCATGAGAGGTCTGAGAGTCCAGAGGGAAGGAAGTGCCTGCTGGTCTTTGGTGGCTAGCTGGTCTTGAACCTAGGCTTATGCCTCCCAGGCCGGGCCATCCAGGAAGCGAATGGAACCTCTGCAGCTTCTGGGAGCCCCGACTCCCAGTTTGCCATGTGCCCTACACTTCCCATGTCCAGCACAGAATTCCTCCCAAGCCTTCCTGCCCCCAGCCCTGGGCCAAGCCTCCTTGGCGGCGTCCCTCTCTCCCCCCCTCCTCTCCAGGAGACAGTTTCAGCAGCCACTTCTGAGCCAAGCCTTGAGGCTCATGGCACTGCTGTGAACCCAATATGCACGAGGCACGTACACTACAGCAGCCCTGGCGAGTCTAGATGGCGAGTCTACCTATTGCCTCATCTTTTAAAAATTTAATGTAATTTAATAATTATTTTCAATTTGCTATCTTATCACCTTATCTGATAGCCGAGGAAACAAAGCCCGGCTGGCTCCAGAGGCCAGTCCTCAGTGCACTGCAGGATAAACAGCTGTGGTCCCAGCAAGAGGGGAGGAGGGTGTGGGTGGGTTCCAGGGCGCAGGAGCAGCAGGAAGTAAGGCTGGGGGCTCATTAGGGCAGCTGCCTCTCTCAGAGTGGGCGTGGTGCGTCTGGCCCAGGCTGGGTTAGGAGAGCTTCAGGTACCAGGCCCAGGAGCTGGGCTTCCTCCTGGGAGCACCTGAGCCACAGAGGGTTTCCAGCGAGGGAAGGGCTTTGTTTTTCACAAAGACCCTTCTAGAGCACAGGGAGGGGCGGAGACTGGGGGGAGGCTGATGAGATGGTTCTGGCAACAAGAGGTAGGGCACTGGGCTGGGGCATGGAGCAAGGTAGGGCGCAGGCAGTGCTGGAGTGCTGGTCCCTGCTGACCCTGGCCAAGAGGCCTTCTAGCTGCTTGGCTCTGCTAGAGTCCCACCTTGACCTCCGGGTTCTGACTTGGCAACACTGCTCTTCTCTCTGCCTCCTCACCCTGCTCTGCCCTAGGAGCCCTCTCTGTCCATGCCTTGGGGGTCAGGGTGCAGGCCCCCTTCCTCCTGGGTGCATATTTGTTGATAGCAAGAGACAGGGAAGATTGAGAAGCATGGAGAAAGAAGGGAAACTGAGAAACCTATGTGCCACTCAGCGCCCCAACTCAACCTCGGAAGCCTTGAACTGCCGCTGGGAAGCCAGGGCTGGTCTAAGGGAGTATGGCCAGCCCTGCAGAGTCCCCAGGTCCTAGCCTCCCAGGACGCCCAGATTCAAATTGAAGAGAATTACACAGTCCCAGGTTCTCAGAGTGGGGAGGACTCACACATCACATGCCCTCTCTGTCCTCCCCAACACAGCCACACATGGGCATGAGCCTTCTGCAGCCTCTGCTGGAGAGCCATTTGCACACCTCCATAAGCGAGGAGTTCACTACCTCCTTTCTACAGCCCCTTCTGTAGTACCGTGGGATGGACCCAGATCAGGACTGCAGCCCGTTCCCAGCTGTCAAGGTCACTTGGCTGAATTATTCCAATGATCTATTTCTTAGCCTCTTGATTAAAAAGCTGAGGATAGGGGCCAGCAGATGGCATAGTGGTTGCAATGTTGGATTCCTACGTGGCCAATTGCAGTTCAAGTCCCGGACCCAGTGGCTCGAAACTCACGCCGGGCACCCAAGATCCCAGGAGGAGGATCCCAGGAAGTGATTGCAGTGTGGCCATCCCCCAGGGGGTGATTTCTCACTTTTCTTCTCACTGTCTCTGTCTCCCTCTCTCTCCCTCTCTCTCTTTGGTGAGTGCACATGCCCTAAGGCAAAAATCTATTTAAAAAAAAAAAAAAAAAAAAAAGGAAGCTGGGGATAGTGACCTGGTTCCCAGAGCATGATGCAGGGATTAACTGGGTAACTTTGATAAAGCACATATAGTAGTAAGATTTGAAAAATGCCAGGTCCCCCTGTCTTGTCATGCTGTTAGAGAGTTATTCTTTGGGTCCAGCTGAGTTGAAAGCAGTAGGGTGCCAGAGGCCACCTGGAGGCCTGGGTTAGGTTCCCAGGCCAGCCTAAATAGGCCTGGCATAATACTGCATGCCTGGGGGCATAGTGGTCAAGGCACTGGACTCCTATGTTGTTGGCTGCAGTTAGAGTCCCGGACTAGGAGGCTTGAAACACACTGGGTACATGTGTGTGTGTATGCCCAAAATTTTAAGAGGAGAATGGAGGAGAAGGGATTGTGGCATGGCCGTCCCCCCAGGGGCTGATTTCTTGCTTTCTCTCTGCCTCTGCAGTGAGTGCATGAGCCCTATAGTAAAAATATCCCCTACATACAATAAAAGAGATAGTGCATGCATGGAGTCCTAGCTAACCCTGAGGCTGGGCAGGAGGACCGTGACATGGCAAGACCCTGTCAAAAATACCTCTCACTCTCACATTTAAAAAAAGGAAGTTATTCTTTGTGTTTTTTTTTTTTTTTTTTCCCCCAAAGCTGTCCACCTGGAACTCCTGCTATGACTTCCAGCTTGTCTTTTAGGGCCTTTGGGCACATCTTTGCCCTCTGGACTGGGGTGTCTGTCCCTTGCCTCCCAGAGAGCTCTTATTGGTGACATAGGCAGGGGAGGGGAGAGGAGGGAGGAAGATAACCCGCTCTCTGGGGCTTACTGTCCCCTGAGCAGTCAGACCTCATAGGTGTGATACATGCTCCCTAGGGCAGGTGGGGAAATGCCAAGGTAGTGGGGGCATGCAAAGAGAAACCGGGCAGACCAAGAAGTTGAAAAGGAAATCCCCACTTACTCCCATCCCTACCTCCACCCAGACATCCCTGGACTCCGGGAAGGTTACTGTCCCCCTGGGAGGCCGGGGCAGGACTGCTGTCTGCACGGGTAGGAAGTGCCAGAACATAGGCCTACCTACAAAAGATTTGCTGAGCAAGTGAAAAACGGACTGAAGAGGCCCTGGAAATACTTCACCACATACGGGACCAGGCTCAGGACCAGAGCCTCCGCAGAGAGGGGAAGATGAGCTGAGAAAGAGCTCTGTCAAGCCCATAAACGTCCAAGGCTGCCCACTGGGCACAACCCCGCACTGGTGTGAAGCCACTGGACAGGCTCCAAGTCCCTTTCCCACAACCCTGAAATTACAGCCCTAGGGCCTCCAGGACTCCGATTCTACAGCCCAGAAACCCCAGACCCAGAACTGTGTATCTTGAGGTTCTAGAGCCAGGCCAGCACTTTATTTTTAAAGGTCAGACAATAAATATTTGACTTTGCAGGTCACAAGACCTTTGTCACAACTGCTTAACTCTTTGTAAACAGATGGGTATGGTTGTGTTGCAATAAAACTTTATTGACAGACTACTGGGATGGACTAAGCCGCAGGGCTGATTGCCTACCCTCGTTCTAAAGTTTTAGCATCCTTCCACCCTGATATTCGCTGTCCTATGTATTCTCAGGGTTCCAGGGGTTGGAACTCTGGGTCCAGGGAGAGATCCGGGTCAGATGGCCACGAAGGCCTTGGTCGGGTGGGTGGGTGTCCTCCCAGAGGGCCAAGGCCCTGATGATTCTTCTTCCCACACCCACGTCCCTGCAGGGTGATGGCGACCGATGTGGACCCCTGGAACGGCACCAGCAATGGTACCTGGGACGGGGATGAGCTGGGCTACCCGTGCCGCTTCAACGAGGACTTCAAGTACGTGCTGCTGCCGGTGTCCTACGGCGTGGTGTGCGTGCTCGGCCTGAGCCTGAACGCTGCGGCGCTCTACATCTTCCTGTGCCGCCTCAAGACCTGGAACGCCTCCACCACCTACATGTTCCACCTGGCGGTGTCGGACGCGCTGTACGCCGCCTCGCTGCCGCTGCTGGTGTATTACTACGCGCACGGCGACCACTGGCCCTTCAGCACGGCGCTCTGCAAGCTGGTGCGCTTCCTCTTCTACACCAACCTGTACTGCAGCATCCTCTTCCTCACCTGCATCAGCGTGCACCGCTGCCTGGGCGTGCTGCGCCCGCTGCTCTCGCTGCGCTGGGGCCGGGCCCGCTATGCGCGCCGCGTAGCCGCGGCCGTGTGGGTGCTGGTGCTGGCCTGCCAGGCGCCCGTGCTCTACTTCGTCACCACCAGCGTGCGCGGCGGCCGCATCACCTGCCACGACACCTCGGCGCCCGAGCTCTTCAGCCGCTTTGTGGCCTACAGCTCCGTCATGCTGGGCCTGCTGTTCGCAGCGCCCTTCGCCGTCATCCTGGTCTGCTACGCGCTCATGGCGCGCCGGCTGCTGAGGCCCGCCTACGGGACCGCCGGGGGCCTGCCCCGCGCCAAGCGCAAGTCGGTGCGCACCATCGCCGTGGTGCTGGCGGTCTTCGCGCTCTGCTTCCTGCCCTTCCACGTCACCCGCACCCTCTACTACTCCTTCCGCTCGCTCAACCTCAGCTGCCGCACCCTCAACGCAGTCAACATGGCCTACAAGGTCACCCGGCCTCTGGCCAGCGCCAACAGTTGCCTGGACCCCGTGCTCTACTTCCTGGCTGGGCAGAGGCTTGTCCGCTTTGCCCGGGACGCCAAGCCACCCACGGACCCCACCCCTGCCACCAGGGGTCACCGCAGGCTGGGCCTGCGCAGGTCGGACAGAACTGATCCCAAGGGGACAGACGACGTGTCAGCCAGCACTGAGGACTCCAGGCGGACCGAGTCCATGCAGGGTGGCAGTGAGGACACCAAGGACATCCAGTTATAGGACCTGAGCCCCTTGGGGGCTGTGCAAGTTTATAGACGGGGACCTGAGTCCTGGTAGGGGACCAGGACTCGTTCCGATGTAATGGTCTTCCCAGATGAGGACCAGAGGTGACTCATGCCAGGTGATCAAGGAAGCCACTACTCCACACTGCTCACTCCTCTGCGGTCAGAGGCACCTGGCCCCATAGCCCGTCATCGTGTGTGTGCGTGGGGTCTACAGTTTCAACAAAGGCAATTGTTCAGGGCCAGCGCCTTCAAATAGCTGCCCTACCTGCCCAGGCCTCTAGGCTGGAGTCCGAGTCACGTGGAATGGAGGGACAGGCCCAGAGAAGAAGGTGGCCTTCCAAGGTCATGCGGCAGAGTCTGACCTGAGCTACCCAGGGTGGAGTCACAGACTGACTGAAGGACTCGGATAAGGCTGAGCTCCCACAGTGGCCTGGGGTGGGACTGGGTGCCGTGGTGGACTCAGCGCTGAAGAACACCCCAGCCCAAGAGAACAGCTGGAGGTGATGTCATACGGCAGTCTGAGGCCCCCTGGGCCCAGAGCCGGTGGGAGGCTGTAACTTATACTAAAGGTTGTGTTGTCTGCTGAGCTGTGGCGCGTGTGGTCGGAGGGTGGGGGCACAGCCTGGGGAGTCTCCCCCATACAGGGGTCCTTCCTCCCATCTGTTCACCTCTTCCACCTGCCGTCCTACTGGCTGCCCCGGGGACAGTCTCACATGGCACCAGGGATTTCCTGTCCGTACTAGGTAACCCCCACTTTAAAGCCAGTTGGCTGGTTCTGTGCTAGGCACAGAGAAGAGTTGGGTGGGGGACAGTCCTTGGGACCCCCAGTTTAGGTGAAGACCAGTTGTGTGCTGGTAAACGTGAAACCACTTACACAGATCTCCAGATCTGCATTGCCATGGTGCAAATACTACGGCGGTGGCCGATTTCAAACACCTAATGTGACGTTGCCCTTCTTCCGAGTTCCAGAAAGTCTAACAAGTGGCTCTTGCGAGCGGGTCCCAGTCACTCTCACACTCCACTGGATGATGCTGATGATGGGGCTGTGGGTCGGAGTCAGAGAAGGCTTCCTGGAGTGTGTGTGTGTGTGTGTGTGTGTGTTGGGGATTGGCGGGGGGCTTCTGAGCTGCAGCTTTTAAGAAAGCAGTTTACCCAGAGGACATCGTTCAGATGAGGAGACATCCAGGGCAGAGACATGGGGCATGCCAGCAGACGACCAGGGCCCACCAGGAGGCTAGGCACTGGTGCCAGGCTCTGGCACAGATGAGGCTGGAGGCCGGACCCCAAGGAGGCCAAGCTGGGCTCCTCCTTTCCCTAACCATGAAGCTTCTTTGGCTCTAGGGGTAAGTGTAAGAGTCACTGTCCTCTTTCCACCCAGTCCTCTGCTGTCTGGAAAAATGTCAGCTGTGTGGCATGAGGGTTGGTGCCCAGGCTGGACAGGGCTCAGCATGGGGAAGATGAGTCTCGCCTGTGCCAGAGTCTGGACTCAGCCAGGACCACACTGAGCTGACATGTGGCCTCTGAGAGGGCCCAGTCCTATCCCTTTGGGTTGGGATAGTACAAAGCCTACAGGCCCCACTCTTGGCCTCAAAGACAGGGACTCGCTCCTCTCCCTCTGCGAGAGCCCCGCCTGAGAGAAGTTCCCTCTTTCTACTTGCGTCCTACGATTTCTCAGCCCCTCCTACTCTGCTTTGTCCAGGGCAGAGCACCCCCGCGGAGAGCCTAGCTCTGCAGCTCCCTTATGTGACAGGGATCCGCCACAGGCCATAACCTGAACGGTTACTGCATTGTGCAGTTAGGGTGACCGCCAGAACAGTGTAAGACGCTCACCTCCCGCATTCTAGGTTCTTCACTTCTCTTCATATGGCTCGAGTCTTTTTGAACTTTCTTGGTGACAAACTCCATGGGCCACCCTTGAGTCTTGCAGACCTGAGACTGTCTCTTTCCTACCAGCTGCTGCTCAAGAGGAGCCCCATCTGTGCATGGGGACCCCTACCCAGGTGAGAGTCCTGGAATATGAATGTTGAGTGCTGGTCCTCTCAGCATGTGCTTAGACCTGGAGGCAGGGGTAGGGGCCGTACCACATGACTCTGGGGTGCATCTGAGGGGAGGGGAGGGCGATGCTCCCCACAGGCCCGATCCTCCTGGTCTCTGTGCCTCTCGTGTCTTGCACATGCCCTGGAGAAGCCAGGCCTGCCATGTGGGAGGCAAACTGTGGCTTTCCCTGAAGCACTGCTAAGGGCATAGGATCTGGGGGACAGGGTGGCTTGATCACCACCTAATCCTGTGCAGGTGGGGGTGGGAAATGCAGACCCTGGGGATCCAGGGCCAGGCCCAGAATCCCACCTGTGGGCCCTAAATGGGCTGCCGGGGCCTGTGGAGCCGAAACTGGCCCCACCGCTCAGAGTCCGGCCACTGCCTGGTAGATGAGGTTCCTGACCCCGCTGCCCTGTGCTATTTTCAGCCCAAAAGAGACCAAGATTTTCCAGTCCTGGCCCCAGACCATTGTCCAGCAGTGACATGGGGAGACCTGCCTGGGCTCAAAATATCTCCTACTCTCCAGGTCTCCCTGCCCCTCCCCACCCTGACATCACTTCCTGGGGCTGTTGACTCCTGCAGGCCACTGTGAAAGGGCACGTGAGTCACCCAGCCACCCGGCAGGACCCCAGGGATTATCCAACCCAGCTGCAGACTCAAGGCCAGAGAAGGGCGGGCCCTGCCCAAGGTCGCCCAGCCAGTCAGCGGTCAGTGCCGGCTGGGTGTGAGCCAGGGGCTCTGGCTGCTCCCGTTGCACCACCCTCCTATCCCCCCCACCCCCCTCCCACCCGTGCAGGCAGCAGGCCGCTGCCTGTGTGGGACTCCCCCACCACCCAGCTCTTCCTGGGAGGGTGAGGTAGAGGGCCAGTGGTGGAAGTGTATGGGCTACGACTCCACCTGCAGCCGCTGTTCTTAGTTAGCTCCAGGTGACCAGGGCCCGGCACATGAGGGTCTCTGCTGTGGCTGGCAGGTGTCCCAGGGCCCAGGAAGAAGCAGGGGTCCCAAAGGGCATTCCTTCCCTCACTGTCTAGAGACAGGAAAGCCCCTGACATCGGGCTCTCCCAGCCTAGTGTTTGTTCTTGTTTTAATTGCCAGAGGGCACGTGTGTTCGCCAGAGAGGGATGGAGAAGGAAAAGAACCCCCAGGGTGATCGTCACAACCCTTTCTCCTCCGTTTCTCCATCCTGTCAGAATTTGGGGCACACACACCTACATGCCCAGCATGTTTTTCAAGTCCCTGGGGCCGGGATTCGAACCACTACCAGCCATGTGGGATCCTGTTTCTTACCCACTAGGCCACAGGGCTTGCTCAGGCTACGGAGCAGGTGCTGAGGTGCGCTGGAGTCAAGTTCTCTGATGCCCAGATTAATGCCCTTTCTGAATCCCAGGCCACTTGCAATCCCTGAAGGGCTGGAGGATGTGTAAGGACCCTTCCCATGGGTTAAGATGAGAGAGGGTTGGGGCCAGCAGATGGCATGGTGGTTAAGGCACTGGACTCTCACATAGCCAATGGTGGTTCAAGTCCTGGATGTGGTGGCTTGCTTTCCTACTTTCCTTCTCTCTATCTCTCTTTGATGAGTGCAAGTAGAGTATAGTAAATTAAAGAGAAAAAAAAAATTAAATAAGTAATTGTTAAGAAAAAAAATAAAAAAAAGATGAGAGAGGGTTAAGGGTACAAACCGCACACCCAGACTGCCTTGGCTGGATATTGGCCCCACTTTCCAGCTGTGGCACGTGGGGCAGGCTGCTTGTCTTGCAGCCCTCAGTTTTCTCATGTCTAAGATGAGACCCTGCCACCTGCGGAGAGCATCAGGCTTCCCTGAGGTCATGCCCACCCACCTACCCATTAGGCACCTGGCAGGAGGTGAGCATTTCCATGCTGGGCACGGTGCTAGGGACCCTGACATGAGCCAGCCAGGGCCCCTCTACACGCAGCTGCCGTAATCCCCTGTGTAGCCACACTGGAGCGAACGCCTGGCCAATGAGCAACAGCCCCCGTGGCCGAGGCTTCTCCAGCTGTGGGAAGGGGGAAGCGGGTCCATCCCCAGGTTAGGGGTGGGACCCCTCTGCCATGCCTGGCACTGGGTGGCTTTCAGGCACGGGGGCCTGTGTGCATTACAGAACCCTGCCCAGTACCCACTGTGGGAGGACAGCGGGGAGAGGGGACAGTGGGAGGAGGAAGAGGACGAGTAGGGTGCCCTGAATACCAAGCTTTGGGAGTCAGTCCCTTACAGCTAGAGAGCTCCCACCCGCCACGGCAGCAAGCTTGGTCATTTCTCTCTGATGGGGATGCCCACCATGGTGGTCTGCAGCATACCTTCATTCAGCCAAGAACAGGCAATGAGGGGTAGGTAGCCTCTGCTGTGTGACCTGAGGCCATCTGCCTGCCTTCTCTGGGCTGCCCCCGGAGCCTGGAGACCTCGGGTCCCCTGTCCAGTTCTCAGTTGAGGCATCAGCTGCCCGCATCTTCACCAAAGGCACAGTTCACAGCTGCTCCCCAGGGGGCTCTGAGGACAGAGTGGGGGACAGCAAGTCTCCCTGGCGTCGAGTGACTAGACCGCCATCACACAGGGCTGTGGGTACAATGTCTGATATCCCGCCTCCCGTGGGATGGAGGGTGGACGTCGGGCAGGAGTGACTGGGCTAGAGACGAGAGTGTGCTTGGGGGCTGAGAGGAGGCTGGGAACTGAGCCCTGAGTCTGACTCTTGCCCTCCTCCGCCCGGAAGCCCTGTCTGACTTGGGTGAACTACACCCACCTCTCTGGCTGCCGTTTCCCATCTTTGCTGGGATTTGGCTCTGCTCAGTCCCTCTTCCCCCAGGAGGGGCTTCCGGGGCTTGCCCCTGTCCTGCCTCCAGCTCAGCCAAGTGTCCAGTCTCAGCCTTGTCCCTGCCAGGAACAATGGACCAGGCAGGGCTGGTCACTCATCGGCCCCAAGCCCTGTCCCCACCCTGAACCTAGACTATTTTCAGCCCTTGCAGATGGAGTCAGAAAAGGAGTTTCCATTCCCAGCACAATGGCTGCCTTGGACCATTGTCTAGCAGCAACGTGGGGGGATCTACCTCCCCCAGATATGCCCTACCCCTACCCGCCAGGCCTCCTCGCCCTGCTCCTCACCTTCCCACTCTGACATGGTTTCCTGGGGCTGAGGACTCCAGGAGGCTGTTGTGACACAGCACCTGAGAACCTGGGAGACACCATCATTTGGAATCAGTTTCCCCTTCTGTCAGGGACCCCAGACTGCTTAGCTTAAGTGGGGGCTCAGAGAGGGCTGCACCTTGCCCAGTGACACACAGAAGTCACAGCTCTCTGGCTGCCCCTGCTGCTTCGGACACTTCTGATAGGTCTGGTTTGTGCCTCTTTGCGTGGAGAGCTCACCTCTGAAGGCCTGGGGTGGGCATGCTGGGGAGAAGCCTGGGTGGCATGGCAGGCGAGGGTGCATGTTGGGTTCTGCCCAGGAATTCAGGGCAGGGGCCTGGGCTTGACTCATGTCCTCTGTTTTCAGTCCTGTTCTGACCTGTGGCGGTCACGGACTGAATGTTGGTGTCCTCAGCTTCATGTGTAGAAATCCTACCTGCCAAGCGATGGTGCTAGGAGGTGTGCCTCTGAGAGGTGATTGGGTCACGAGGGCAGAGCCCTTGTAAAAGGGATCCCAGAGAGCTCCCTCACCCTCTTCCCGCTGTGTGAGCAGGGGACAAGAAGTCAGCGGGTGGTCTGCAAACTGGAAGAGGCCCACACTGGACCCTAGCCATGCCGGCACCCTGATCTTGGACTTTGAGCCTCCAGAAGCGTGAGGTGTACATGCCTGCGGTGTATAAGCCGTGAAGTGGACGGCATTCTGTTACGGCAATCCAAACCGACAAGACGGTGGTTTCAGCAGGCACGGAACCCAGGGCTCCTGAGTGGCCGTCCTGGGGAAAGGCGGAGGGTAGGAGCGGTGCCCTGGCCCAGTTGAGCCGTCAGCATTTCCAAGACTGCAGACTCGGTTTCTTCATCTGTCAAATGGGATGGCTACTCCCTCTTCACGCAGTTTACTGACCATGAGAATGCAGTGAGGCCAACACACAATGGCTTTATCTTCCCCAGTCCGTGCTCCCTGCTCGGCGATGTGTAATTTCCCTTTCCCATTCAGAAACTGCATATTTGGCAAACTCCAAAACTCTGAGTCACTTTTGGGTAACAAATAAAGTTCAGTGAAGTTTAAAATTTGAAAATCCCCTATTTAATTTACTGCTCACTCCCCTGCTTCCTCCATGCTCGTAGAAGCCTCCTCTTCCGGGTGCCTCTCCTCGGGGTGCTGAGCGAGGGTAGGGAGAAAGGGGTGGCATGCCTTGCTGGTGCTGCCACAGCCCTTTCTTGCTGTCCCTGCTTTGCTAGCCATGACAGCCCCACCTTTGCAGAAAAGTCCCTTCACTAGACTGTGTCGCCGATATCTAATCTAAGTGCGCCACGTCTTCCCTGCTGGGACTCTGACCGATATCCCGTGTCCTTGAACGATTTTTCTAGAGCACCTCCTCCCCTGGCCTGGGGGTTGAAGCTCCCCCCAGGTTCCACACGAGGCTGAGAGCTCTTCTAGCCCAGGGAATGCAGCGCTCTGCATGGGGCCGGGCCGGGCTGCGGGGAGCTAGGCATGGGCTCTTAGATGGTGCCCAGCTACGAGTGTTTTGGGTCTCTTTAGAAAGCGGGGTGGGGAACCAGCAGTTAGCGTAATGGCTGTGTCGCTGGACTCCCACGTAGTCAACCGCGGTTCGCGTCCCGGACCCGGTGGCTTAAAACTCACGCCGGGCACGTGTGCATGCGTGCCCAAGATCCCGAGAGGAGAATGGAGGAGAAGGAATTGCGGCGTGACCATCCCCCCGGGGGATGATTTCTCGCTTTCTGTCTCTATGTCTCTCTCTGTCTATCTGGCGAGCGCACACACCCTATAGCAAAAACCTCTCAAAAAAAAAAAAAAGAAAGAAAAGAAAGCGGGGTGTTCTACGCCTGTGTCCTCTGATTTATGTCATGGAGCCAAATTCCAAATCAGCAGCCGTATGATTTAATCCCTCTGGCTGTGGGATTAAATCGTTAGAGCAGCCTTTGGGACAAAGCAATGATAAAGTGTGAGGAGGGCTAAAAAGCCTGCGGCAGAAGTCCACACATGTGCGTGTGCATGTGTGTGTGCATGAGCATGTGTGTGCGTGTGTGTGTGCATGTGTATGTGTGAGTGTGCATGCGTGTGCGCGTGTGCATGTGCATGTTACGTGATCACATCTGGGTTTGAGAGAGGATGATGAGGGAAGAGGCGGTCTTGGTAAGGACCTGGGAAATGCTAGAAGTAGAAGGGTCACAGGTGGGCAGCCAGCCCCTCCGAGATCAGAGCAGACCTCAATGGCTGCGGGAGGTCAGGTTAAAGGTGGGAGATGAAGTGACAGGCTGGGGAATGGCAGGAAGAGAGGGGAAGGAAAGAGAAGACCCCTCTCTTCCTCTCCTTCCTTGCTTGCCCTTCCTTTTCCTCCCTGTTCCTCATCTCCTTCCCCTTTTCATTTCTTGTCCCCAGAATTTCTGGGAGTGGAAGGAGGCAGAGAGGGGATGTCTAGGACTTCAGCCTTGCGGGTTGTTCTCAGTCCTGGCTGGTGCTCCTCCCTCGCAGTGCCTGGTCTACTTAGGGTCCCAGGTTGGTTGGTGCAGCACTGCTGCCCCCTGGTGGCCAGAACTGGCTGCAGCTGCAGGAAAGGAAGGTTAAGGTTCAGAACCTCTGGCAGTGATAAGAAAAGGCTGCTGGGGCCAGAGCCATGGTGGGGGTAGAACTGAGAAGGGAAACAGAGAGCACAGTTTTTATACTGTGACTTGCCAGCATGTCCTGGTTTGCCAAGTAGGCGACAGTGTCTGACCAGGCCACAGTGTCCATCTCCCATGTCACCCACCACCCCTCCCCCCAACCACCGCCTGGGACGGAGATCAATCCCTGCTGGCAGTCCCTCTTCCTGGGGGAGAGTCAGCCCCTGCTCAGCCTTAGGGTCACAGCACATCCACTTCCCAGCTCAGGGCAGCCATGGAAGGGAATAACCAGGTCCCTTTTCCAGGTTGGGCACCCCAATTTCCTCCCTTGCCCCACTCCAGTGACCACACTCCACCAGAGACCCTGTCCTCTGTCTTCTCACAGGGCAGCTTCCAACGCTGCATCTGGTCCCTGGGAAGTATGACCAGAACAGCCAGCCCTCCTGGCCCTCCCTGCAGTTGCATCTGGGCAGAAGCCAGGGCAGAACCCACTGCCCGAGAGATGCCTGTGGTTCGGATCCCACTGGCATGACTGGAGGTGAAATGTATCTGGCTCATTTGGAAGCAGAGACCCACACACTGGATCCTTGGGTGGAAATGAGAAGCTCAGAGGGAGGGGAGCCTCCGTCCACCTCCTGGCCCATGCTCACACTCTCGTCCTGGACCCGCATACCTCACAGCCCCATACTATACCCCTCCTGATCCCAGGTGCCTTTAAAGGACACCTCAAAAGCACACGATCCCTGGGGGCAGAGGGACTTGCTCTTGAATCCCTGTGCTGCTCATTCAGATGACCTTGGCACCTCAGTTTCCTCATCATAAAAAAAGGCTAATTATACTCGCTCTGTCTCTTCCTGCTAGCACAAAGGCCCCTAGAGGTCAGAAAAGCTCTGTGTTTTGTTTTGTTTTTGTTTGGCTTTTTCTCCCCCAGAGGGTGCACGTGTTCACTTGGGGGGGGTGTGGGGTGGGAGGGTGGAGGTTGGGGGGGGAAGCACCCCTCATGGGGAATAGTCATGCCACAATCCCTTTACTCTGTCTCTCCGTCCTTTCTGGATTTGGGGCATGTGGACACAAGCATCTGGCATGTTTTTCAAGCCGCCAGGTCTGGGCCATGTGGGATCCAGCCACCATGCCCACCAGCATAGGCTGGCCAATCTCTGTGTGTCTGGTCACTGCTTAATCTTCAGTGCCCAGAACAGTGCCTGGCACACACGCAGCAGGTACACAAAAGTTACTTGTTGAATAAATGAATGAATGAATAAGGTTCATAGTGAGAAATAAACAAGATTACTGTGTAACCCATTTTGCAGAATATCTAGAACCAGTAGGTACTCATTATATGTTCATTCTTTCCCTTTATGGAACAATTTATTTTTATTATTATTTTTATTTTATTTTATTTTATTTTTTGCTACAGGGCATGTGCACTTGCCAGAGACTGAGACAGAAAGAGAGGGAAAGTAAGAAAGCACCCCCGAGGGTGGGTGGCTGTGCCACAATCCCTTCTCCTCCATTCTTCTCTTGGGATTTTGGGCACACACACAAATGCACCTCGTATACTTTTTTTTTTTTTTTTTTTTTTTTTGGAGAGGTTTTTTGCTATAGGGCGCGTGCGCTCGCCAGACAGACAGAGAGAGACATAGAGACAGAAAGCGAGAAATCACCCCCCAGGGGGGATGGTCACGCCGCAATCCCTTCTCCTCCATTCTCCTCTTGGGATCTTGGGCACGCACGCACACGCGCCCGGCGTGAGTTGTAAGCCACCGGGTCCGAGACGCGAACCGTGGTCGACCACGTGGGAGTCCAGCGACATAGCCATTACGCTAACTGCTGGTTCCCCACCTCGTATACTTTTCAAGCTGCTAGGTCAGGATTCAAACTGCACAGGTGGCTATGTGGGGTCTAGGTGCCTCCACGCCATCTGTTGGTCCTCAAATTAATTATTTCATGGGAGTCTCACAATGGTCCTTTGATGCAGGAGTCTTATTGTTAGCGATTCATTCATTCATTTGCTCAGTACTGTTTAACAGGGCCTACTGTGTGTGGGTACCGTTCTCTGGACTTGAAAATCATTGTGAATGAAAAAGACAAAGCTGCTGCCCTTGAGCTAGCATGCTAATGAGGGGAGAGAGATTAAGCACTAGACATAATAAAATGTAACTACGGGTGTGTCAGAGGGCCTGAGAGCTGTGGGAAAGTAAGAGCCAGAGGAGGGCACGGAGGGCAGGGAGCTTGCAATTTTATACAGGGTGGTCCTCTGAAGCCTCAGGAGAAGACAAAGGAAGGGGAAATTAGTCAACAAGAGCTTTGCAGAGAGAGGGACCAGGAGGTGCAAAGGCCCTGAGGCCTGGCCGCTGCCCCTGTAAGGGGGGCTGGGGTGGATTCCGGACAGTGGATTAGGAGTAGGGGCAAGAGGAGAGGAAGAACAGAGGATGCTAACAAGGTCTGCAGGTGCGGAGGAGTGGAGTTGGGGGAGAGGAGGCGAAGGATTGAAGGAGATCTGGGGGGACACTGAGCAAGGTGGGAAGCCACAGAGGTTCTGAGCAGGACACACCATCTGCTGCACATTTTAGACTCGGCCTCTGTGGTGCATTCAGCCACTTACGGGACTGCGGAGCTGGAAGCCACGTGCTGATTATAGTTTTAATCTCCAGCCCTGTTTGCCCCAAACACACCAGGCATGTGTGCATACATGCCAGGATCCTGGTGGGCTGGAGTAGAGGAAGGGGATCGCAGTGTGACCACACAGGGGCACCCTCCTCTCTCTCTCCTGTGCACACGCACACACTCCGTCATGAACGACAAGAATCTTACGGGTTAGAAGGGTTGGCATGTCTGCTGTGCTGAGAATAGGTCACTGGCGGCCAAGGACAGGAGCAGCGGGGGCAGCAGGGCCAGGTAGCAGAAGTGGAGGCAGGGACATGTGACCAGGGCAGGTGCATCTTTTAAAAACATTTTTTGCCAGAGTGCTCTCTCATGCACTAGCTAGAGAAAGTGAGAGATTGAGGAGAGAGAGAGGGAGCCCTCCATGAGGCATGACCACACTGCAATTCCCTTTCCTCCATTTCTCCATCTCATCAGGAGTCTGGACACTCACCAACATGCACCCACACTCACCAACATGCACCCAGCATGTTTTTCAAGTGGCTGGGGCTGGGATTAGGACCTGTGGGTTGGCCGTACAGGATCCGGCTCCCGTAACCACCAGGCTCAGGGCTGGCCTGCCAGGTATGTCTTGAAGGCAGATGCCAACAGATTCCTGATGCAGCAGATTGGGGGTGGGGACACGTAGGGGCTGGGGGTCGGGGGGGTACTTTACAAGCTTTGCAGACAGTGAACTGAGAGCCAGCTGAGGTTGCTGAGGAGCTGCACGGCGGGTGAGTGTGGGGGCAGGTGGAAGAGTGGAGGACGGGGCTGGGAGGGCCAGAAGGTCCCAGGTCTAGGGCAGTGTCTGGGAGAGGTCAGGGCACTGGGGGAAAGGTCTGGTGCAGCCAGTCGCAACCAGTCCCAGGGCAGCTGGGCGTTGATTTGATCAATGGCTTCTTCCTCTTCCTCTGAATTCCCTTATGATGGCCTTTTAATTGGGTCCATTTGTTCGAAGGCCATGGGCTGAGCGGAGCAGACGCCAGATTATTTGCTTATTATTAAGTTGATTAGGAAATGGGCCTACATCTGGGCTGCCAGAAAAATCAGAGTGACTGACCAGGGAGCAGGGCAGGCCCCGAGTCCACTGCAGAGCCTGTCCCAGGCACCTGCCCTTCCAGGGCCGCCACGCCGCGGCCTGGGCAGTCCCACCTGGTAAATGTCTCCTCCTCTAAGGCCCACTTCCAAATCTCCTCGGTGGAGCCAGCTGATCACCACCCTGTCCCTGGACAGAGAGCAGCCCCGGTGCCTGGTGAGAGAGCCATCGGGGGAGGGGTTGTCCCAAGCCAGGGTGTTTGGGGAAGGACATGAACCCCCACCGTGCCATGGCGGTGCAGCCTCGCGGAGCCCTGTTATGGCTGCACCACTGTCTGCCCCGCAGTGCAACTTTTGGTTAAAGATTCAGAATATTACTCATACTATGATGTCAAAAGTATTATTCACAGCGCTCTGTGATTCCATTTTCTTTCTTGGGTAGTTTTTGTTTTTCCTGGAATTAATAATCGCCTCACTGTATATCCCTAGGGAAGACATATCGTAGGGACAGAGAGAACTATAAGGAAATCTGAAGTAGGATGTGTAATCATATTGTGACTTAATAAGATTGATTTTGCTCATTCGAAACTAGGGTTGTCGGAAAAGCCGTGATGCGTTTTTGTATAGAAAGACAGAAAAACACTCCATGACTTTTCTGACGACCCAATACGACATACTGTAAGCAATAACGAAGATGTAACTATGTTACTGTACAGGAAACCATGATTTTTAATCAAGGAAGTTCTTAAAAAAAACTATAGTCTTGACATTTGAATTTGAGACATCGGTATGAATTGATGATATATCTTTTTTCTCTTTAAAAGTAAAAAGTAGTTCCTATTTCTAACCTCTAAAACTCCTGGCAGCGTTGGCTGGCCAGGTAATGGGGTGCATCCCTAGCACCCAGACTATAGTCTCTAAGTACATTTTCCATTAGAAGGAACAAGGGCTTCATGGCCAAACGGCCAGCTCCAGCTCTGAGACAAGAAACGCAGTGGATAAGAGGGGTCCGGAGCATTGTGTCATGTGAAAAAGCAAGCTGTCGCCACTACTAATGTATCTAAAAACACAGGAGGCAACTCAGAAGGGCTCCACTGACCAAAGATAGGGATTCTGGGAATCAAGAATATTAATGGTAGGCTGGATGGGGTGGACGAGGGTAACATACTGCTCTGTGAGGCTGACCCACATGGGAAGGTGCCAGGTTCTCGACCTCCCTGAGGATGCTGGGCCGTGCCACGCCTATGAGCCAAGGCTGGCTGAAGCTGGGCCTGGAATCGAGACCCCGTTATGGATGCCATCTATCTTTCCATCTCACCCCCTTGAAGAAGAAAGAAAGATACTTTAAAAGAAGAAAGAGAAAAAAGGGGAAGAGGAGGGGGAGAGGAGGAAGCCTGAAACGAATACAAGTCTAAAACTCACACTTCAATCCAGGAATTTATACTGATACTAAAAGCAAACGTACAAGCAAATTTATGAATTTTATAGGTTGCTAGCTTATCATTGTATTATTCTAAAAAGTAGTTTAAGAGAAAAAATAATCTAGCATTTATCCTGTTTTTCCTGTACAAACTATATTTCAGAAAAACCAACTGATCAATGAGAAAAAGTTCTTTTCTTTTTCTTTTTTTTAGTTTTTTGCTATAGAGCACATGTGTTTGCCAGAGAGAGAGGGAAAGTGAGAGATCAGCCCCCATAGGGGTATGGCCAAATCCCAATCCCTTCTCCTCCATCCTCCTCTTGGGGTTTTGGGCACACACACACATGTGCCTGGCATGTTTTTCAAGCACCAGGTCCAGGACACAAACCACAGAGTAAGCTATGTGAGATCCAGCACCTTAACCACCACACCATCTGCTGATCTAAAAAGTTATTTTTTTAGACAAATTCTAGCCAATAAATGAAGCAGGGGGACCAGCAGATGGCATAGTGGCTACATTGCTGGACTCCCACATAGTTGACTGCGGTTTGAGTACCAGACCTGGTGGCTCAAACTCACGCTGGGTACGTGTGCGTGCGTGCCCAAGATCCCGAGAGGAGAATGGAGGAGAAGGGATTGCGGCATGGCCATTCCCCCTGGGCGGTGTGTGTGTGTGTGTGTGTGTGTGTGTGTGATTTCTTGCTTTCTGTCTCTCTGTCTCTCTCTGTCTTTCTGGCAAGCACACGTACCCTATAGCAAAAACCTCTCCAAAAAAAAGAAGAATGAAGAAGGAATGATGAAATTCAATACCATGTTTGCAAGCCCTGATAAAGCAATGCATCTAGCCCTAGGCTATCCAATATGGAGCTGTCTGATGTGACCCACAAGTGGCTCTTAAACGCTTGAAATGTGGCTCATCTGAACTAAGATGTGCAGTGTGGAAGACGCACTCTTCTAATTTTGAAGACTTAGGACAAAAAAAGAATTATAAGATATCTCAATTTTTATATTAATTACATGTTGAAATGATAAGATTGTTGGCATATTGGATTAAATAAAATATACTAAAGTTAATTTTACTTATTTATGACTCCTTTATTTTTTTTTTTTTTTGAGAAAGAGAGAGATTTTTGCCATAGGGCACATGTGCTCACTGGAGAGTCAGAGACACAGAGAGTGAGAAATCACACTCCTCCTCAGGGGCATGCATGGCCATGCTGCAATCGCATCTGCTTCATTCTCCTTTCTCCTCTTGGGGTTTTGGCCATGCATGCACATGTGCTGGTATGAGTTTCAAGCTGCCAGGTCCAGGACTCAAACCATGGTCAGCCATGTGGAAGTCCAGCGACGTAACCATTACACCAACTGCGGGTCCCCTATGACTACTTTTTTAATGTGCTTGCTTGAAGACCTAAATTTGCACACGGACCTTGCGTTGTATTTCTACTGGCCAGATCTAGGTAGAGGTCATTATGGCCACTACTGGGTATAGCAGTCTGATAACACCCACACCTACTGGCCAGTAATTGAGACTAGATAAGAGAGAAGCCTATCTCTGCCTGAGGGGAACTCGACCCCCGTGTCAGCCCAGGGGTGGTTCTGCACTCTCCTTCGTTCCTGTGCCTGGCCCCTAAGCTTCAGTACCAGCTCCTTTCCTTACAGACCAGAGAACTTCTAGTGAGACCATTGACCTCTCTGAGCCTCGGTAGCCCCCTCTGAGAAGTGGAGGTAATCAACTGCTCTGCATGAGGCGTAAGAAGGTTAACACGTATAACTACTTAGAAAAAAATGGCAAATTAGGGGTGGTCAACCATGCCATCCTCTCTGAGGCCAAGATGAGAGGGCTCTCGGTTCACATCCTCAGGAACTCCCTGAGTATGCCACACAGTCTGGTACCTGTGACCTGGGGCTGGCTGGGGCTGGGATTTGATCGTGGTGTTGAGATCTGCTGGTGGCTCTCTTTTCCTGTGTCTCTCTTTCTCATGGGAGAAATCGATTTTTTCAAAAGTGGTAAGTCTCGGGAACCAGCAGTTGGCGTAATGGCTATGTCGCTGGACTCCCACGTAGTCGACCGCGGTTCGCGTCTCGGACTCGGTGGCTTACAACTCACGCCGGGCGCGTGTGCGTGCGTGCCCAAGATCCCGAGAGGAGAATGGAGGAGAAGGGATTGCGGCGTGACCATCCCCCCTGGGGGGTGATTTCTCGCTTTCTGTCTCTCTGTCTCTCTCTGTCTGTCTGGCGAGCGCACGCGCCCTATAGCAAAAAACCTCTCCAAAAAAAAAAAAAAAAAAAAAGTGGTAAGTCTCTATATCAATCCTAGTTTACGAAAACTTTCAAACTTTCTCAACAAGGGGACTTTTTTTTTTTTTTAAGAAAAATTTTTGCTAGAGAGCACGTGCGCTGGCCGGAGATAGCTACAGAAAGCAAGAAATCACTCCCCAGGGGGGATGGCCACGCCGCAATACCTTCTCCTCCATTCTCCTCCTGGTCCCTTCGGCACACAGGCCCTGAGTGAGTTTTAAGCCGCCAGGTCCAGGACTCAGCTGCGGTCAGCTACGTGGAAGCCCAGCAATGGACCCACTATGCCATTTGCTGGTCCCAACAGTGAGACAGCCTGATGGCACCAGAATCTTTACTACATGTGACATCCTGATTTAAGGTAATCCATAGTGTGGTGGCTCAGTGCTGCCTATTGGGAGCCAGATCACACAGCTGGTCACAGTTTGAGTCCTGCCCTGGTGGCTTGAAAAATATACTGGGTGCCCATATGTGTGTCCAAAATCCTGATGGGACAGAGAAATGGAGAAGGGATTGTGGCATAGCCGTGCCTCATTGCAGGGTGCGCTCTCTCTCTCTCCAGCAAGTGTACAAGCCCGCTGGCAAGTTAAAAAAAAAGAAAAAAGAGGAGCCAGCAAGTGGTGTGGTGTTTAAGGTGCTGGAGAAAGCAAGCCACCAGGTCCAAGGCTCTAACCACGGTCAGCCATACAGGAGTCCAGCGCCTTAACCACCATGCCACCTGCTGGCCCCTTACATTTAATTTTTAACTAAATAATGTACTCACTTGGTTTACCCACAAAAAAAAATATTGAAAGGTAAACAGTGAAGAGTCTCCCTCCCATTGACTTGAATAACTAACCTGGTTAGTGGTTATTTCTTTAGCTTTCCAGGTAATTGTATGCTGACATGAGCCCACAATGCCGTGGGTTCTTTTTTCTTCATACACAAAAGGCTGCATACCATACACACATATTTCTATACCTAGCTTTCTTCTGAAGATTTCCTGATAGTGTTTCTATGACAATGTGTAGAAAGGTTCCTTGTTTTATAACTATGAATAGACGCTTAGATCATTTCTAATCTTAACATATTGATTTGCGGATTTTTTTTTAATGAGTATTTTTTGCTACAGGGCTTGTGAGCTCACTGGAGAGACAGACAGAGAGAGAGAAAGTAAGAAATCACCCCTGGGAGGCAGGGGGAATGGCCACACCACACTCCCTTCTCCTCCATTCTCCTCTCGGGATCTTGGGCATGCACGCACACGCGCCCGGCGTGAGTTCAAGCCACCAGGTCCAGGACTCAAACCACAGTTAGCCACATGGGAGTACAACGCCGTAATCACTATGCCACCCGTTGGTCCCGGATTTGGTTGATTTCTTAAAGAACTGAAATAAAGTTAAAACACACACACACAACTTTTTCTTCATCATGAAGTGTGAACTGTTTTGCCAAGTGATAATATTTGGTTGAATCTCAGATATTATCTTCAGTAAGTCTGTGGTAAAGGGATAGGCGTCCGCTGGGGCCAAGTGAAAGACGTGCCCCTGATCCCGGGTCTGACTCTCACTAAGGTGGCTTCTCACTCCACATGCTGATTTCTTACCTTCTCGGTGTCCCTGTGGTCCCAGCGCCAGCAGGCAGTGCTGTGGGGTCACGGGCTCCACCAGCAGGGGAGCAGCAGGCCTCAGTGGACCATCGCCTCCTCTGTCAGGGCACGACACGCCTCAGAATGCCACCTGGAGTGTGCTGACTTCTGTGTCGGGGCCAGCTCTGGCGCCACAGGTCTGGGAGGTGTGCAAGGTGGGGCCTCCCGTCAATGTGCATAGAGGCAGGAGAGGAACCCAGAGCCTGAGGAAGAGCTGCCAAGCCAGGAGTCCCTGGGTCATGAATTTGTGGATTCACACTTGGCCGGGCAGCTGGCATGTGGTGGGAATGTGTAAAGGACAGCTTCCGGAAAGGGTGCTCCTGTTTAGGACAAACGCTGGCCGTGGAGGCCAGACTGACAGGGCACACAGATGCCATGTGGGGGTTCCTAGGCCTCTAGAAGGGGACTGGGGGCCTGGGACTACGGCAGGGCTGAAACAACAGCACTGACTTCCGGAGGAGGCTGTAAGCACACTGAGGCTGGGGGCTGGCAGATGCCAGGGTTGTCTCTGGTGTTGCTGGAAATGCCAGGCATAGCTCCCCCAGTGCCGGGCCTTGCTGGACCCCTGCCAGCCGGGAAGGTTTCTGAGGCCAAGGGCTGAGGCTGGGACTGAGGGGGAGGAAAGGGGAGGGAAAGAGGAGAGAGGAAGTTGGCTGCTGGATGCACTTTTACTGAGGGCTCTTGACCTCTCCTGGAGCCAGGGTGGGTGGGCCCCTCCGAGCCTGCTGCTCTCTCCCTCTCCCAAGCCCATCTTCCCTTGCTCATAATACTGCACTGCTCTCATCCCATGCCGCTCTGGCCACTCCATGGGCCTCTTTTCTTCCTTCCGTTAACTGATGGCTCCGGCCTGAAGAAGGTAGAAACGACCTCGTCCACACTGAGGGAGACCAAGCATTTTCCTGGCAAGTCCCACAACCGTGTCTCCAACCCACTGGCATCTCTGGGTAATAGGATTTGCTTTTATTAAAGAGCTGCCAAATTTCTCTGCTGTGATGTGAGTTCACAGACTAAACCCCTTGGCTAAACAGATCGGATTGAGCAATTCCCGAGTCTGGAGCACAGTGTTCATGGGAGTTGGAGTGACACTGCATACTCAGAAGGACCTGGGGCAGTGGGGGGACCATACAAGGAAGGCTAAGAGAAAACGCTGGGGAGTAGTCAAGGCCACCAGGTCCAAACCCGTCGCCCACCCTCCCAGCTCCTATGCAGACTCCCACCTCTGCCCACTTCGGAGAACCGGAGCTCAGCTGTAGCAGATGCTGTGGCCCCTGCCGGAGACCCTCAGCCCTCACCATCTGCACTCTGCAGCTTATCACTGTGGGAACCTCAGCCTCTGCCTGGGGCGCTCTCTGACCTTTGGAGCATCCTTGATCAGTAGCGCCAGAAAGTCAGAGGATCAACCTCTAACCAATGACAGCTGGAGTTGGCAGATGCTCCAACGTCCCTACCCCCCACCCTCCACCCTCCGTGAGACATCTCTGACGTGTGCTCTACGCAGCCTCCCAGAGCGTCCCAACCCCTGACTCCAGTGCCCATCTGCTCATTGACCACCTTGGCTTGACCTCCATTTTCCTGGATCACCTCTGAAATCAACTACTTGCATCTTCTTCCTCTGTGCACAGTACCCGGGACAAGCCAGCTTTCCAAAACACAGCTCTGGGCATGTCCCTCCCTGCTTGACCCGTCCATGGCCCTCATGGCCCTCAGGACAAACCAAGCCTGGTCCCTGCCCTGTCTTCAGCCTTCCCTTGTCCCACTCCTCCCTTCCACTGGCCTCTGCAGAAGGACTGAACCTCATGAGCTTTCCAGAATTTGCCACGTTCAGCCTGTTCTCCAGGTCTTCACAGGCTGCCTGTCCCTTTCCCAGAGACATCGTCCCCCTGCTTTACCCAGACATCTCTGGTCATTCCTCAACGCTTGGCCTCAGACACACGTGTGCCGTGACCACCCCGCAGCTGGGCCAAGCACCCCTCCGGGCTCCTATGCCTCAGTGCGTGCCTCTGTCTCAATTCCTGACCTGTCCTGGTCTAGTCTCCCTCCGTGATGGGCGCTTCCAGAGGGCATTAGTCACGAACATTTCATTTTGGCACCCACCATGCCTTGCACAGAGTAGACGCCAGAAAAAAAATGAATGAGGATGGTGACTCTACATCCCCAACAAATTCTAAAATCGCTTAGGTATTTACAGAGCGCTGTGCGGAGTGTGGAGGAAATAAACTGGGGAGCAACAGGCCCAGTGCCTGCGCTAGAAATATTCCTTGGCTAGTGGGGGAGAGAGGTGGAGAGAGAGCATAGGGCCAGGTGCTCAGTGTGGAACAGAGACCCACACTGGGCACTTGGGAGACCAGGGAGGCCCTTGGCCCTGTGTGGGGGAGAGGAGGCCAGAGAAGGCTCTTAAGGAGAGATGCCCCTACTCCCTTCTTTGGGCTGACTCTGGCTGTCCTCCTGCCTGTACAGAGCAGGCAGAGGAGTTGGGGAGTTGAGAGAAAACCAGAAGGGATTGTGTGTCCCATACAGTCTCTCACCCTCTGCTTTTCTTCACAGGTGACCTCCACCCTGTGGCTTGTGCCCATTCATGTGTTTGTATACTTTCTCCATGAGCGTAGTATTATTTTGCATGTTTTCAGACTTTATGTGCATATATCATACAGTGTATATCCTTCTATACATTTCCTTTTCAGTTACATTATGCTGTATATGTGATTTTAGCCTTCTTGTTGTGAGCTGTCCTCATTCATTATTTTTCTCTGCTGTGTATTATTCCATTATATGAATACAATCACCCCTTGTTATTAGACTTGAGTGCACACTTGATAGCAAAATCATGAACAGTGAAGGCTCATATTTTAGAATTTTAACAAGGAGGCACCAACAGATAGATGGCATAATTTATGTCACTGGACTCACATGTAGTCAACCATGGTTTGAGTCCCAGACCTGGTGGCTTAAAACTCACTCCAGGTGTGTGTGTGTGTGTGTGTGTGTGTGTGTGTGCATGCCCAAATTCCTAATAGGAGAATGGAGGAGAGGGGATTGCACAGGGCCATGCCCCCTGAGGGGTAATTTCTCACTTTTTATTTCTCTGTCTCTGGAAAGAGCACATGCACTATAGCAAAAATCCCTACAAAAAAAAAAAAAAAAAAAAAAAGAATTTTAACAAGGAAAAATATGTTCCCAACCCATCCAAAAACCCCAACTAACTTTTACCAAATATCATTACAATTCTTTAAAACTATTAATCACTAAGGATTTCTGCATAGTATAACGATGCATTGTCTGACATGATATCTAGTTTTTACTTATTTCAAAAATGCGTGTATATTTTATATATATATATATATAAATATATATATATATATATATATATATATATATATATATATAAAATGTTGTACACATTCATGATAACTGTGTGATTTTTCTGTCCAAGAATACAATACATAATTATTAAATCAGGGTAATTTCTCTTATCTGTCATCTCAACCATTGTCACTTCTTTATGTTGAGGAAATTCACAATCCCCTTTTTAAGTTACTCCGAGATTACTGTAGAATGTTAAACTATACCCCTTTTCTGTATTTTATAGTGCTGTAGATTATCCCTCTTATCTCTGTAGTTTTTTCCCTATTAATCCACATCCCTGTCTATCCATCCTCCCCCATTCTTCTCAACCTCTAGTAATCAATCTTTAACTTTCTATTTCTGTGAGGTCTTTTATTTTTCCCACATACGAGTGAAAACATTTGGCATTTCTCCTTCTGAGCCTGGCTTATTTCACTTACCATGAAGTCTTCCAGGCTCACCCATTTTAACCTCAAATGACAAGACGTCATTCTTTTTAATGGTCGCACAGTACACCACTGGGCGCATTAACTACATTTTCCTTATCCGTGCATCTACCGATGGGCACTTCAGCTGATTCCAGCTCTCGGTGACTGTGAGTAGTGCTGTAATAAACACTGGGGTGCAATTATCTTTAGGACATATTGATTTCCTGTCCTTTGCATGTGCTTAGCAGTCGGGTTGCTGGATATGACAGTTCTATTTTTAGTTTTCATGGCGGCTCCATGCTGTTTTCTATAATGACTGTACTAACTGATAATTGTATCAATGCTGTAAAAGGAGTTCCCCAATACGAAATCTATTAGTTACACAAGGCTCTTCCATTTGTTTTAATTGCCAGAGGGCACATGTGCTCACCAGAGAGAGATATAAACAGACAGAGAGAGGGAAAAAGCACTGTTCCCCCGCAAAAGGTCATGGTCATGCCACAATCCCCTCCCCTTCATTTCTCCATTTCGTTAAAATTTTGAGCACACAGGCACATGTGCCTGGAGTGTTTTCTTTTCTTTCTTTCTTTCTTTTTTTCTTTTCCTTTTTTTTTTTTTTTTTTTTTTTTTTTTTTTTTGGAGAGGTTTTAGCTATAGGGCGCATGCACTTGCCAGAAAGACAGAGAGAGAGAAACAAAAAGCAAGAAATCACCCCCCAGGGGGGATAGCCACGCCACAATCCCTTCTCCTCCATTCTCCTCTTGGGATCTTGGGCACGCACGCACATGCCCAGTGTGAGTTTAAACCACTGGGTCTGGGACTCGAACTGTGGTCAGCTACATGAGAATCCAGCGACATAGCCATTACACCAACTGCTGGTCCCACTTGGAGTGTTTTCAAGCCACTGGGGCTGGGAGAATCTGGGTCCCAATGCACAATGCTTAACCGCTATGCTATGGGGCTGGCCCTTGTTTAGTGTTTTGGATGAAGAGAACTTTGTTGTACCCAAGTTTCTCAATATTTTCCTTTATGATATTTTCTTTGTTATCATCATTGTTTTAAGAAATCATTCCCCACTCCTGACACGTGGATGGATAAGGAATTTAATAAAAGTTTTTGGGAGAACAGCTGTGATGGGCTCCTCAAGGAGTAGCTGACATCTGTCTGAGTGCCATAGCTCCCAGGCAAGGTCACAGAGCAGATAGTGTCATCAGAGATATGGACATGGAGGAATTATTGTAGGGAATGAGACACTGCGGTCTTCAAAGGGCCACGTCCAGGGAGCAGCAGGTCTGGGTGCAGGAAAAAGACTGGACTGGAGGTGGGGACTGAGGGTCTCCAGCATACAGGGGTAATGTAAGGGGAGGGGTGCGCTCCCTCAGGGAGAATATGCAGAGAGAAAGAAGAGGGTGGGACCAAGCCCTGGGGAAGATAGAAACAGAGCTGTCTGGGTAGGAGGCTGGGAAAAGTGAGAATCTGGTCACAGGGGCAGTGATTATTTTTATGTATTTAGTTTTCAATTGCCAGAGGGTGTGTGTGCTTGCCAGAGACAGACAGGGAAAGAAAGAAGGAGAAACCACACCCTCATGGGGCATAGTCAAACCTCCTCCATTTCTCCATCCTGTAGGATCTTGGGCATGCACACATGCTAGGCAAGCTTTTCAAGCCACCAGGCCTGGGATTTGAACTGCAGTTGGTCAGGTGGGATCCAACTTCCTTAACCACTAGGCTACATGGGCTTCCCCAAGGGGTAATGATTGCAAGTATCCATAGAGTCGTGTGCATTACTTCATAGGCCTGGACATCACTGGATTCTTGGCAGGGTCAGCTTGCAGGTGCTCCGGTGCAGACTAGATTAATGGGCAGAGGACTGCAGAGTGAAGCAAAGACCTCTCCCATCTCGGGTCTCTGTGCTGTTTCTCTGGCTAGGACCCTCTTCCCCTTCCCTTCACTTGCCTGGGTCCAGCTTTTACTTCTGGTTTCAGCTTCAATGTCACTTCCTCTGGGAAGTCTTCCCAGATCGCCCAGTGTAAATGAGATGCCCTCTTCTCCATTATCATCTCTCACCCAGTTCTTCACTTTTCCTTCTTACCACTTAACACTATGTGTCATTGCGCATTAATTTAGTCACTATTTGTTTAACTTCTGTGTTCTCTACTAGATTCTAAACTCCACGAGGCCAGTGCTGTCTGGATTGTCTTGTTTTCAGATACTCAAAACCTGGCATATGGTAGGAACTCCATAGCTGGGAGAAAAGGCGGCAATGGGAGCTGAGAAGAGAAGGTGGCTTGACTCTGGGGACTGCAGGCAGGGGGAGTTTCAGAGGTGATGAACTTACAAGTCCCTACCCACCATTTAGATTTTAGGAGATGAATGGGAAGAGGAGAGGGGAGAAGAGTGACAAAGATGTTTGCGCTGTGAAGCACCAACGTGAGCCGGCCCTGCCCTGTGCACCACCCTGACACTCACGGTCCCTAGCATCGCCGCTGTTCTCACCTCCATCTTTAATGTGATGTCCCACTAGGAGGGGGACAGGGAGCCTCAGTTTCTGTAATCTGTAAAGTAGACCAGTAGCACCAAGCTTCTGGGATTGCTATGAGGATCAGGGAGAAGTGCATGCCCACACTCAGGGGCACTCGGGCTCAAGTCGGACCGCCTGGCTTCAGATCTCAGGTCCGCCCTTAGCAGTTGTGTGACCTTGGGCAAAACACTTGTCTCTCCGTGCCTGGTCTCCCCACCTGTATAACGGAGGTGATAATACCCAAGGAACTGCAATGAGGATTAAATGAGGTAATGCACAGTGCTTACTACTTCTTCAGCACATAGTAGGTGCTCCTCCGTCCCCCACCATCCGAGAATTATAGAAATCAGAGCTGGAAAGATGGGAGAAATCACTAAGCAATGCCTCCCCCACCCCTGCAACACACACACACACACACACACACACACACACACCCCAACACAGAAGGAAACTGGCCAGGGGAGGGTGGGAGCCCTGAGAGTCTGGACTGTAGCCCAGCCGCCTGGTTCCCAACCCTGGAGTCATCCTCTAAAGCCTGCGGACTCTTTCTTCCAGCCTCCGCCACCTCTCCACCGTCCCGGGGGCGGGCGACCCAGCCCAGCGCCGGCTGGGCGGGACTCCAGCTCGGGGTGCTGAGGGCGCGCGGTCACCGCCCCTCCCTGCCACTTTCTCTCCCGGCGCAAAGAGCCAGGCACACGGGGCTGAAGCTGCCACCGCCGCCTACCCGAGTCCCTGGATTGGAGGTTCGCCTCCCAGCGCCCGGGCAATCGACGCCCCGCCGCCGGCTGGTGCTGCTCAGAGAAGGTGAGGACGGGCGCGGGCGGGACCAACGGACAGGCGTGCCAGGCGCTCGCTCGGGGAACTGGGGACAGGCGCGCCCACTGCAGCTCGTCGCGGTCTGGGTTGATCAGGAGGTACTAACGTGTGAAGTGGTGTAGACGGCATGTAAGTGAGTCCCCTGAGCAATGGGGTTTTGTGTGGAGAGTAGGCGATGTGAGCACAGTGGGCCGCGAATGCCCCAGGATCGTGGTGCGTGTCTGCCTACAAGAAGTGTGTGTGGTCCCTACCCACAGCCGAGTGGGGGGCCGTGCCAGGGCTTCCACATGTGTGCGCTGTGGCGGGAGCCAAGGCATGACGGTGTACTGTGTGCTCAGCGCTGTGAGCTTTCTGTAATAAGAAGGCAGGGAGCCCCGGGTGGCCCTTAGGACAGACAGAGGGGCAGGAGGTTTCCACCCAGCACCCGGGGCTTGGGAGAGTGAAGGCTCACCCGGATCTGGGTGGAGGAAGTACAACAGGTCCCACGCTGGCTCTTGTATTCTCCCCTCTCTTTCTAGCACACACACACACACACACACACACACACACGTGCACACACGAGAAATGCCTCTGAAGTTTCTTTCTTCATTTTCTCCATGAGTGAGAGAAGGAGAGCCCCTAACAGGGCCTTGGTGCTTCTGTCCCCCACCCGCCCCCTCGCCTGCAGCCAGCCCAGGATCACCTGAGAGTGTGTACCCCGAGCTACGCAGGGAGGTCTCTGGATTTGAACTGGGAGCGTTCCCACAGAGACTGCCTCACACAGCGTTGTGTTTTACTGCTGTTCACGGACTGGTCCTTTTTCTTTTTTAATCTTCCAAATTCCTGTGGATTTGCATTCCTTTCTAATATGTCGGCATTTGTTTTCATGCGAAAATACTGTTCTGATGAAGGACCACCAGTGCCTTGACTCGGGCTTGGCGACGCGCTTGGTTCATCTTTGGCAGAAATCCTCCAGTACCTTGGGGCAGGAATCCCCTGCTGTCCCTGAGGGAGATGCGAGGTCTTGTTCTCCCTGGGAGCACGGCCGTGTGGTAGGACTGCCGTGCGCACCGGCTGTGGGCCTCGTGTCTGTCGTTTCTAGTGCAGGGCAGGGAATGGGGCTTCAGAGGATGCCTGGCCGTCCATGGGGCCCTCACCGCCTCATCACTGGGCAGGAGGCTGCAGGACCCCAGGTGGCCATAGAGAAGGCCATTCTCATAGCAGATCACTGCCAACGACCCTCTAGGTG
This sequence comes from Tupaia tana, assembly GCA_026018925.1. Classification (NCBI taxonomy): domain Eukaryota; kingdom Metazoa; phylum Chordata; class Mammalia; order Scandentia; family Tupaiidae; genus Tupaia; species Tupaia tana. Next base: position 30,493,222 of record JAKSZU010000012.1, read on the forward strand.
GTTGTGTCATCAGGTTGGGTTTAAATCCAGCTCTGGCGCTTTACCTGCAGGACTGTGGTCCGAGCCTCTCTGAACCTCAGTGTCCTCCTTTGTGAAACGGAGATGTTCCTACTATTACGTTTGCCTCATCGGCTGGCTTGGTGAAGACTGATCACGTTCTTGAATATAAAGTGCTTGGCACAGTGTCTGGCACATGGAAACTCTTAACTGCTGGGGACAAAACCATGATGATCATGATGGAGCGGCCCCCTGCCGACCCCCTACCAGGGTCCTCACAGAGCCCATGATCCTAGTGAGTGAGAATTCAAGAACCCCTACCTGAGTATGTCTTGGGCATCCATTACCACCCTCACACTGTGTTCCCGTTGACTTCTCAGTGACCACCTGATTCCTGGGAAGATGTGGTCTGAGACGGGCAGGTGCCAGTCTCAGTCCAGCCTGGGGGAACGTGGGAGAAAGGAGAGGATGAGGGGAAGAGTGGGGCCAGCCTGGGCCGGGATGGAGGTCATTCTGTCCTGACCAGACTTGGAGGAATAGAAAACTGCTGGCCTGTGCATGTGGTGGGGTGTGGGAGTGTGTGGGGACTGGCCGAGGCAGGGCCTGGACTGCCCTCTGCCGGAAGAGGACGGTCAGGAAGAGCAAGGTGGGGAGTTGTGGTCCCTGTGCTTGGACAGACCGTGCGAGCTGGCAGAGGGTTGAGCTGCAGGTGGAAGTGCACCAGGAGACCCCCAGGCCAGACTTTGTTTCTGAGCTAAAACATTTGCATTGGCAGAACGAGAGCCCTTGTTCCTGGTGACCTCATCGGGTCAGTTTAGAGAAGGTGCCCGGAGGCCTTGGAGGACAAGGGGACATAAAAGGCAGTGTCGGGAGCTATGGAAACATATTCAGGGAGGGCACCTAAATATATCCCCCGTGGTGGCGGGGTGCTATGATGGGCCAGCAGGAGGCTTGGGTAAAGCCAGAGGCACATTACTGTCCCCACTCCCCCACTGTCTCCAAGCAGGAAGTGCTTCTGCTCTGGAGGCCTGAGAGCTGCCCCACAGGGTCTGGAGGATGGAGCTCTGCTGGGCAGGGGGAGCCTGGCCCTGCCTCACTGAGGGGGAGGCCAGCTGTCTTCTCCGTAGTCGACGACAAGAGTGTGATGTCGGTGTCACTTCAGGCCCCAGTTCCCTTTAATTCCACACCCCTAGCTTTAAGAGTCTATAATTATTCAACCATTCTAGAAGTCTGTAATCCAAACTCCAACTCTCTCCACTCCAGCCGTAAACACACCCTGATTCCAGCTCGCATGGTCAAGGATCCTGACCCGGCTTGGCAGCCTGTCACTTCCAAGCTTGTAACCTGCCAGGGGAGATGGACGGAGGCCCCTGCAGTAGGGTCTTCCGAGTGCCCCCAGGAGAGGCCCCTCCCTACATGGCAGCCTGGTGAGAGGGAAGGTCTCTGGTGAGATAGCCACTGCCCCCAGGATGGACGAGAGAAGCTGGACCCTCATCAGTGGAGGCGCTCAGAGCAGCTGGAGGGTGGCCTTGGGGACAGAAATGTTTGGCTCCGCAGTTTGACTGAGCACCTGCCACACTAGAGCACACAGAAATGTTTGACTCCCTGGGGGGATGGACACACTATAGTTTTTTCTCCTCTGTTCTCTTTTGCGGATTTTGGGCTCACACACATGCCTGGTGTGATTTTTCAAGCCACAGGGTCTGAGACCCAAACCACAGTCGGCCATGTGGTATTCAGCCTTAACCTCTGCCACCTGCTGGCCCGAGTTGTAAATTCTAAAGCAATCCGTGAGTACGCCTGTGTTTCCTGGATTCTTCGAGGAAGCTCACTGGCTCTGTGGATTTCCCACCCTTCTCCATGGCCTGTGGAGCCACTCTGACTCGGGACCAGGCATGGAGACACCGCTGTTGAGTGGGGCAGTATATTGGTTCAAGGCATTGTGTTCAAATCCTACCTCTGTGACCTTGGGCAAGTGGTTAAGCAACCACTCAGTGAGGGCCTCGTGTCCCCATCTGTAATATGGAGATAACAAGGACACGTCCCTTACACGCATGTGAGAATTAAATATATTATCAGTGTAAGTGTCAAGAAGAGATCCCAACCCATGGTAATACTGTGTGTTTGTCAGCGCAGTTAGCCTGAAGGGCCTTAGCCATCTTCGAGGACCGGTAGGAGAAGAGGCTGGCTCTGTGTGGAATGCTCTAGGTCAGAGCTTCTCTGTGCAACCCCTTCTCCTCTGTTCTCTTCCCGGGATCTTGGGCATGCACACACATGCACATGCAACCGACTTGAGCTTGAAGCCACCGGGTCCAGGACTTGAACTGCAGTCAGCCATGTGGGAGTCAGCGACATAACCACTATGCCATCTGCTGGCCCCTGACCCCCATCTTGAAGCTCTAGGTAGACAGGACTCTGAGCTGAGCTGAGGACAAGAACCATGATTCTCTGTTCCCCAGTGGGTCACCAACAGTCTGAAGAGCTCAATTAATATGGACCAAAAGGGGACCAGCAGATGGTATAATGGTTACGGCACTGGACTCCCACACAGGGGACTATAATTCGAGTCCCAGACCTGGTGGCTTGAAACTCACGCTGGGTGTGTGTGCCTAAGATCCCTAGAGCAGAATGGAGAAGAGACTGTGGTGTGGCCATTTCCCCTAGGGAGTGACCTCTTGCTTTCTGTCTTTCTCTGTCTCTCTGGCGAGCACATGTGCCTTACAGCAAAACTCTCTCTCTCTCTCTCTTTTTTTTTTAAAGATTGATCTATTTTAATTTTATTTATTCATTCATTTTATTTTTTTAATTTGACCAGAGAGAAACACAGAGAGAGAGGGAAAGTGAAAAAGCAAGCCACCAGGCCCAGGACTCGTACTATTGTCGGCCACGTGGGAGTGTCCAGTACCTTAACCACCATGACCAAACAAAAATGATCCAAAGGAATAGATCAAAACCCTAGTGAAGCAAGGGCTTCTCCAGCCCTGGACTGTTTCCTCTAAAACTCCCCCATCCCCTTTGAACTCCAAACTCCAGAGTGATTAGCCTGAAGCCTCACTTGGAGCCAGTGACAAACAGAACTGGTGGCTGGCCGGGCAAGTCAGGGTCCACACTCCCAAAAGACTTTTGCCTGCTTTCGGTATTCTGGCCAGGGGAGAGAGTGAGCCAGGAAAACCTCTCAGCCTCTCTGGGAGAGAGCAGAGGAAGGGCCTGGGTGTCTGAGGACGTGGCTCTTCCCCCATCTGTCCTGGTTCTGACAGTTGTTCACCTACAACCTGCGGCTGAGGTGTGCTAGAGCTCCCTGGTCCCGCTGGGCCGAATGTGGCACACACACACGTGGTACCTGTGTGCGTGCTGTGGGCAGTGTGCTCTAGTGTGGCAGGTGCTCAGGCGCGTGCACGCATGCGGGCCTGTGTGAGTTACGTGGAGCTGTGTGGGGGTCTGGGTGTGCAGTGCAGGCACCGGTGTGGGGTTCTACCCATGGCACGTGCTCCTCCCTCCTCTGCCAGGTCTCTGTGGCCCCTGGGTGCTTTCTGACAATGGCAAACAGCAGACCGCAGACACTGGACAGAGCGAGGTGCTCAGGGTGCCGAGAAGGAAAGCCAAAGCTCAGCAAGGGGCCCAGGCTGCCCCTGTCTGGAGAGGCCATCGGCATGCTGCCTGCAAGTCTGAAGTGGCCAACTCAGCCCCTTTTAGGAGCTGATCTGAATCGCAAGGACCCACATCTGCAGACTGGGGCCAGCGGTCTCCTGTTTCAGACAGAGGATTTGGGTCGTGTTTTCTCTCCCGGCTCCTGGGGGCAGTGAGGGGCCCACAGGCAGTGGCCTTGAATGCCTGGGGTGCACACAAAACCATTCCCACCTGCTAGGTTCAGGTATGCGAGAGAGACCACCCAGGGAACTGTGAGCCCCGCCCAGGCAAGAAGGGGAACCCTAAGACTGAGCTAGCAGCAGCTGCCTGGGCCTGGGGCCTGGGTCTAAGCCCACCTTGGCCAGCTGGTGGTGAGAATTATCCAACACGGGGAACCAGCAGTTAGCGGAAAGGCTATGTCGCTGGACTCCCACATAGTCGACCGCAGTGCGCGTCCCGGACCCGGTGGCTTAAAACTCATACCGGGCACATGTGCATGTGTGCCCAAGATCCCGAGAGGAGAATGGAGGAGAAGGGATTGCGGCGTGACCATCCCCCCTGGGGGGTGATTTCTCGTTTTCTGTCTCTATGTCTCTCTCTGTCTGTCTGGCGAGTGCACACGCCCTATAGCGAAAACCTCTCCAAAAAAAAAAAAAAAAAAGAATTATCCAACACGGACATGTGGATGGTCTGGAGAGTGCCTGACTTACTGTACAGGAGTGAGACAGTTCCCGGCGGCCACTGAGGGCAGGAGGGTGGCTGTGGAGGGTCAGCGACCACAGGCAGTGGAGGGGCTAAGGACCCCGAGAGAGATGGGTTCTTAACCATCGCACCCCTCAATCCTATTCCCATCCCTGGGAGGAGTCTACACTCCAGCCTGAGCTGGGGGAGCCTGAGCCCTGAGCCTTGGCTAATCCCCTAAGGGTTCCTCCTCCTTTTATGCAACTGCTTTTGTTCCTGAGAAAATTGAGAGCCCACAGTGCCCGGTGACCCCACAAACCTCCCAAGGCATCTGGGCCAGCTTGGGATTGTGGCTAAGATCAACACACCTGGGAAAACAAGGCCCACGGCCTGGAGTTGGCAGGACTCTCCAGGAGCGGGCACAAGCAGACACATATGTGAACACACACATGCTCCGCAGCCTCTCACATGGACACACATGATGCTTGGGGTCGTTCCACACACATGTGCACCTGGGAGGACACTGTGTCTTCTGGGGCAGGCCCACATGTGACTGGCAAGACCCCAGGCAGACGTGTGTGTGGCATGGATACGTACAGTTACCGTCTATGTCCGCACCCAGCCGGAGGCCTGGGGTAAGGGTGGGTGGTTCCCACAGTTCCCTCAGGGATACGCCCTTTGCCTCCCGGAACAAGCTCTCCAGGCCTGCCAGCTTGTCCCTTTCCCGTCTCTCCCTCTTCATCTTCTCACCGCGAGGACAGAGGAGGGCCCTTCCTGTCAGCTGCTGCTGCTGATTGGGAGAAAAAGTGGCTTTGTCTTTCTGAAGAGCTGGTTCAGAGAATTACCACTTATTTCCCGTCAAGGGTCAAGGGCCTGCTCTGGAACGGCCTCTGGGCCCACAGGTGTGTGAGGCTGGTTCTCAGATGAGCGTGTACAGCCCCGTCACCCAGGTAGTGCCTGAAAGTTTGCAAACTGCCTTCTTGCCAATGTCTTGCTCATTCTTCATGACACCCGTGAGAATGTAGGTGCCTCAATTCTTCCTCTTGACAGATAAGAGAGCTGAGGATCAGAGAGGGATAGGAGCTGCTTGAGGTCACACAGCAAGTCGAGACAGAGTTACCCAGCACTCTCCGGAGCTTGGGCTAGAGGAGAGTGCGGTAAGCCTCCTGGAGCTTGGAGTACGAGAACTGGCCTGTCAGAGCTGAGAGGACGAGGCAGGCTGGAGCTACCGGATGGAGGAGGCATCACACTCCTTTACCAGGTGCTGACCGAGGGCACAGCCAGCTCCTTAGAGACCAGGCTCTGCCGTGACACTCAGTCATTGACCTGCCTTTGCTCACATACGAGAGGAGCAGGCAGGAGGGACTGCAAGGGCACCTTTGCCCTCTGCATGCCCCAGGCAAGCCCTTGCCCTCTCTGGGCCCAGCATACTCCTCTCTACAACAGGATCTCGGGGTTGTTGGGAGGCGCGCTCCCTCGCTGCGCCTGCAGACGGCTTCCCCAGGGCCCAGGGAGGAAGGTACACTCAGTCCTGGAAGTCCTGAGCTGCAGCCTGGCCCCAGGGTTCCTGGCTTCACACCCTGGCCTGCTGCTGAGAGCCTCTGAGGCAGGGCCTGGCACAGAGGGGGGCTCGAAGCCAAGGCGGCGTCTCCTCCAGGCTTCGTGGGCTTCTCCAAAGACAGATGGGGGGGGGGGATCCAGCAGATCCAGATGTTCAGCCCCTCTGAGATGACAGCCCTCGCTCTCTGCCCCTCCTTTTTCTTTTCTTTTTTTTTTTTTTGGAGAGTTTTTCGCTATAGGGCATGTGCGCTCACCAAATAGACAGAGAGACATAGAGACAGAAAGCGAGAAATCACCCTCCGGGGGGATGGTCACGCTGCAGTCCCTTCTCCTCCATTCTCCTCTCGGGATCTTGGGCACGCACGCACACGCGCCCGGCGTGAGTTTTAAGCCACCGGGTCCGGGACGCGAACCGCGGTCGACTACGTGGGAGTCCAGCGACATAGCCATTACGCTAACTGCTGGTTCTCTCTGCCCCTCCTTTACCTTTCTCTACAGTTCTTATCACGGCCAGACCTCTATATATTTACTCATTAACTAGAACTAGTTTCCCCTTTCTAGAATGCAGGTGCCTCGGGAGTGGGGACTTGGTTTTATATGCGCATGTGCCTTGAGCGTTACCTAAGCAGAGACATCCGATAAATACAGATGTCCCTTGATTTACGACGAGGTTATAGCAAATAAACTCATCATAAGTTCAAAATACCATAAATCAAAAATTCATTTAAGGGGCCAGCAGGTGGCAATGAGGTTAAGGGGCTGGATCCTACATGGCTGACTTTGCAGTTTGAGTCCCAAACACGGTGGCTTGAAAAACATGTGGAGTGCATGTGTGTGCATGCCCACAATCCTGAGAGGACAACAGAGAAGGGATTGTGGCATGGTCATTCCCCCGGGGGATGATTTCTCACTTCCCTCTCTCTGGAAAGCCCACATGCCCTATGGTAAAAAGCAAAACAAACAAACTAAAACGTAAGAAGAAGAGGAGGAGGAATTACATAGCCAGCCCAAGAGATGGGGAGGGCCAGTCCAGGCCTGTCCTCGCCCCAGAGCAGAGCCTCACTGGCCACCTTCTTCTGATCTAGTCCAAGCTAAGGGTAGATCGGAGCTGAGAAGGGGAGTGGAAACTCAGGTTCAGCCTTTCTCCCCACGTCACCTTCTATCTCAGCAGCCATCCTTAGTTCCTGGGGTATAGGGTCTCTGGGCCCATGGGGTTGGAGACACAGACACCAAAGCCATTAATTAATCTTAGGGTTTCCGCTTCCTTTTTTTTTTTTTTTTAAGAGAGACTTTTGGTATAGGGCGTGTATACTCACTGGAGAGACACAGAGAGACAGAAAGTGAGAAACCACCCCCCGGGGGATGGCCACACTGCGATTTCTTCTCCTCCATTCTCCTCTCAGGATCTTGGGCACCCATGCATACGTGCCTGGCATGAGTTTTAAGTCACGGGTCCAGGACTCGAATAGGGATAGACTACGTGGGAGTCCAGCAATGCAACCATGACACCATCTGCTGGACCCGGGGTCTCAGCTTCCTTTAAAAAAAAAAATTGCTATAAGATGTTTGTGGTTGCTGGAGAGACACAGAGAAAGACAGAGAGAGAAATCACCCCCAGGAGGATGGCCATGCTGCAATACCTACTTTATTCTCCTCTTGGGATTCTGGGCACCCATACACACGTGCCTGGTGTGTCTTTTAAGCTAGTGGTCATGTGGGATCCAGCCGCCTTAACTACCTCGCCACCAGCTGGCCCGGGCCTCAGCTTCTTGCTGGGTGTTCCAGGCACTACTTAGAAAACCAAGGAATCGCTCCCTGTGGCAACAGTGAGCAGGAAGAGGATGATCTCCCGACTCCAGAGAGGCCTGGCCTGGCTGGGGTGGGGTAGGGAGGAGAAGAAATGGCCATTCCGTCATGCTTTCCTGCGTCAGCCCTTGGTCCTGAAATGCCATCTCAGTCAACCTTCCCAGGCTACCAGGGCGATGGTATCCATTTCTCGGTGCTCATATTTGGGTAGGGGCTGAGTCAGCATTAGGGACTTACGCTGGAAGGTTCTTGGGATTCGTTTTGCCACTTACCAGCTCTGTGCTGTGGGGAGTTACTTCCCCTCCTCAGATTTCTCAGTTTCCTTGTCTGCTGCCTCCTCAGATTCTGAGAGACTTTGCACCAGAGTTGGCATTTGCTCTAGCGCATCGGACCACTGGCGGTGCTCCGTGCTCGCTGGCTCCTGGGTGAGTTCTCTGGCCAGGCGCTTCCCGAGCGCATGCGCCCACTTGCAGCCAGTACTGCTCTGGCTGTTGCTGGAGTGGGGTGGGGACAGCCATGGGGGTCTTCTGCCGTCCTCTGCCTGGTTATGCCTAGAGACTGCAGAGGCACAGCATGGAGGGACGCCATGCAGGACAGGAGGGAAGGAGACATAGAACTGACCGCACCTCGGAGGGGTCAAGATTTGAAGCCACGGTTCAGAGTGTGAGTCCCCAATGGGACAGGTCACTTTGCCTCTCTGGGCTTCAATTTTTTACTCTGTAAAATGGGAGCAGCAGATATCTCTACCCAAGATTTGAAAACTGTTAAGTGTAGCGTGCTGGTAAGGGTCCCGTGGAGGGAGCTGGGCCCTGTGCCCAGAGCATCCCAGGAACTATGGTTGGGGTTGCTGATAGGAAGGAGTAAGTGAGAAAATGGGAGTCCATGGAGGAGGCCCTTGGGAAGTCTCTCATTTCTACCATCCCAGCTAACTCTCAAGACAGCCTGGGCTGACCGCAGGAGAAGTGGAGTGGGGAAATGGAGTTCCTGAGTCTAGGTGTGACTTATTAAGGGAAAGAGCAGGTGAATGAGTGTGTTTGGGAGAGTGGGGTTAAAGCTTCTCTGGAGGGGGACCAGCAGTTGGCGTAATGGCTATGTCGCTGGACTCCCACGTAGTTGACCGTGGTTCAAGTCCCGGACCCGGTGGCTTAAACTCATGCCAGGCGCATGTGCGTGCGTGCCCAAGATCCTGAGAGGAGAATGGAGGAGAAGGGATTGCGGTGTGGCCATCTCCCCCTGTGGGGTGATTTCTTGCTTTCTGTCTCTTTTGTCTCTCTCTGTCTTTCTGGTGAGCGCACACCACACCCTATAGTAAAAACCTCTCAAAAAAAAAAAAAAAAGCTTCTCTGGAGTTTCTACTAACACTCACTCTGTTGCCCAACTTGGGGAAAACAGGCAGCCTAGCGCATCCGTTCAGCCCTGGCTTCTTGAAGATACTTGGCATTCACATCTCTTGCCACCTCTAGACTGAGTCCAAAGTCAATTCAGAAACAGTCTCTGCCCTCTTGGTATCAAGTGAGATGAAAATGAGAGGGCTCTTGGCAAACTGTGGTGTTGTGCCTCTGATGGTGCATTGGCATGTGTGTGCAAGCCCTCCGGTGTGCATGTGTGATTGAAAAGGTGCAGCCAGTGAGAGTGTATGTGTGTTCCGTGTGTGTGTCCATGCACACTCTTAGGCCTGGCTGGGTGGGGCTGACTCCACAATGCCCAAGACTCCTTATTTAGTTTTGGCTCCTCTCTAAAATTCCTACAATCTTTTTTTTGCATTTCCTTACTATTTGTTAGTTTATCAGAAAGGGAGGGGACACAGTCCGGAAAGCTAGCAATTGTCTCCAGCCTCCTGACTCTTCTCCCATCCTGCTCTGGCCTCATCCTGTGCTATCCCTGGAGACCTGGCTGCTGGGAGCTTCCAGCGCAGCCAGGTGTGTGGGGCCAGAAGCTTACCTGGCTCCTCTGGGCACCCATCGGCCACCTGCTGTTCCCTCTGAAGCTATGCCCTGGCCATCTTCATGCTGTTGTCCCATTAACTTGTTTTTTTCTTTGCTATTGGGTACATGTGCTCACCAGAGTTAGAGAAAAAGAAGGAAAGAGGGAAAGTGAGAAAGCACCCCCAACCCAGGGGGATGGCCACAGCACAATCCCTTCTCCTCCACTCTCCTTTTGGGATTTTGGGCACACATGCATACACACCCAGGACGTTCTTAAAGCTGTTGGATCCCAGACTCAAACTGCACAGTAAGCTGTGTGGATTCCAGTTGCTTTAACCGCCACACCACAGGCCTGCTCGTTAGCTTTTTATAACATCCCAGTGCCTTCCAGAGATGCTTATCATTGCCATTTCATAGGCAAGGAAATGAAGGCTCAGTGAGGGAAAATAGCTTTCCCAGAGCTATCCAGCCAACGAGTATCAGTGCTGGGTTTTCATTTTCTTCCTAACTCCAAAAACCTTTTTCTTAACTCCTGTGGCCTACCTAGAGGCCATGAGCTGACTGGTTGATTGACTGAATAAATGGTAAATAAATAAATGGATGAAAGAGCTAATCAATAAGCCAGTCAGTCAATATCGACCTGAAGGAGCAGGTGAAGTAGTAATAGTGATGGGTATCATTTACTGAGCACCTACTGTGTGCCAAGTGTTTCATCTAAAAGTGATAGAGTCACCATTCTTGCCACTCCCATTTTGCAGCTGGGAAAGCTGAGGCTCAGAGAACCTGCCCAGTATGGGAGCTTGGATTATAACTCATCAGACTCCAGGCCCAGAGCCCACGTTGTCCTGATCCCTTCGAGGGCAAATTGGCAGAGCCTGGAAACAGTTGCCCATTCTTGCAAAAAACTGGGGCCAGTCAGTTCTCTCAAGAAGCCAGATCCATGGGGCCCCTCCTGCCCTGGGGCCATTTCCCCTTTTGTCTCTGAAACAGGTTTCTATTTCAGTCTGGGGTGGGGATCTGGCAGCCTAGGCTCCGACTCTTCCTCTCTGACTGTTAGTTTGTCTAGTTAGGGCCCATGCCCAGGCCCAGTCATGTAGAGATGTCTCCGTATTCCCCTGCCCTACAGCCAGCTCTTCATTATAGCTCCATGGAGCCCAGGACCTGGGAAAGAGGCATCATTGGTCTGCAGAAATAGATTAGCTGGGCCAGTGGCCTCTGTGCCCAATGCTGTGCTAAATGCCAGAGACTCAGTGGCTAGTGGGTCCAGCTAGGTGCTGAGGCCCAGGAGGATTCATCGCAGTGGTTGAGCATGGGATCTGGTTTCCCAGTGCAGCACTTGTTTTCATGGCATCCAATGGAGTCCAGCTATCCAGTGGCACTAAGAGACAGATCAAGGCTCAGGTGAAGGATGACATTGTCTCTGTCATGCCAGAACGATGGGACCCAACCATTCATATCAGTTCCTGGTGCTTTGTACCTACTATGGGGGTGGGAGATAGGGACATAGTGGGGACAGACTTAGCACAGGGGAGGGAGCCAGATTTTGAAACCCAGGATGGGTTTGTATCTAGGCACCAACATTTGATGTCTGTGTGATCTCAGACACCTGTTGGAATCAGTTTCCTATTTTACAGATGGGACACTAGAACCTACCTGACTAGCTCAGGGGGTGGGAAACTAGGACCATGCATATCACATTACTTATAGGTTCTCAGGAAGTCTTAGTTCACTCCCCTTCTTGCCCTAGAGAGCCCATCATCTGAGGGAGGAGAAATTCTCTTGGGCGGCAGCTGATGTGATGGTTAAGGCAAGAGACAAGGCTTGTAGGAATCTGGGATCTCCCCTGATGATTCACCGTACTTGACATTATGGTGCAGTCTCATGTCTCATGCCCTCACAGTGGTTTCCACCACCCTTCTGAGACACACACCTCTATATCATGAAAAGGAAATAGAGGCACAGAGAAGCTACTATGAGATGGGAGATGCCTTTGTTAGGAAAAAGTGCTGGAAGATAGCAAATAACAAAAAAGCAGATTTATGAGTGGCTAAACAGACTGTGGTATGTCCATACAATGGAATACCATTGAGCCATCAAAATGAAATTCTGATCCAGTCTATGGCATGGATGAGCCCTGAAGCTGTTATACTAAGTAGAATAAGCCAGACACGAAAGGGACACATACTGGCTGATTCCATTTACAGGAACTCTCCAGAACAGGCAAATTCACAAAAAGGAGATCTAATAATTTCCAAGAAATGGAGAGAAAGAGGAATGGGGAGAAAAATGAAACAGTCCTCAACCTTGGCCTCCTGACTTGGCTGGAAATCCCCCCTTTCTGACTCCTGGATTTGTTAAAAAGATTCACTGAGGACTTGTTTTGTGCCAGGAATTTCTTATAGGTTTTTCTGGTATAACAATGACAACCAAGGGGGTTGAATACTGTAACTCATATGTGACAGTAAGACAGGAGGGCCCATAGTCTAGTGGTTAAGGGAGCTGGATTCCACATGGCCAACCAGGGTACAAATCCTGGCCCCAGTGGCTTGGTAAACACACCAGTTGTGTGTGTGTGTGTGTGTGTGTGTGTGTGTGTGTGTGCAAGCCCAAGATCCTTGCAGGATGGAAAAATGGAGGAGAAGGGATTGTAACATAACCATACCCTATGGAGGGAATGCCTTCTCCTTCTTCCTCTGTCTTTCTCTGGTGAGTGCACATGCCCTCTTGCAATTGACCAAAAAAAAAAAAAAACAAACAAACAAACAAAAAACAAGTAACTGGGAAATTCAGACTCAGAGTGTTATAGAATGTACTTAAGACCATAAAGTTAATAGAATCAGAGGGAGGATTCAAACTCAGGTCTCTTCATCCTGAAACCCGTGATTCTTCCACTCTATAGGGTATTTGTCCCATAAAGATATCATGCCTCAGAGCAGAAATTCAGATGATAAAGCAGCAAAATATGGATGACAACATAAAAAGGAGAAATTAAGAAAATTAAAATTAAAGCTACAATATGATATTACACCCACTAGGATGGCTATTAAAAAAAAAAAAAAAACAGACAATAACAAGTGTTAGCAAAGCTGTGGATAAACTGGAACTCAAATGCTGTTGGTGAGAATATAAAATTGTGCAGTCCCGGGCTCAGCAGTTAGTGTAATGGCTATGTCACTGGACTCCCATGTATTCGACCACAGTTCAAGTCCCAGACCCAGTGGCTTAAACTCACATCGGGTGCGTGTGCGTGCGTGTCCAAGATCCCAAGAGGAGAATGGAGGAGAAGGGATTGCGGCGTGGCCATTCCCCGTGGGGGGTGCTTTCTCGCTTTCTGTCTCTCTGTCTTTCTCTGTCTTTCTGGTGAGCGCACGCTCCCTATAGCAAAAACCTCTCCAAAAAAAAAAAAAGAAAAGAAAAGAAAATTGTGCAGTCCTTTTGGAATACCAAATGGTATTGTAGGCAGTGCCTCAAAAAGTTAAACATGTAACTACCATATGACTTAGTAGTTCTACTCCTAGGCATATACTCAAGAAGGTGAAAAAACATACTTTATCACAAAAATGTATACACAAAGGTACATAGCAACATTATTCATAATAGCCAAAAAGTGGAAACAATGCAATGCCCATCGATTGAGGAGTGGATAAACAAACCACGGTATATCCATATAATGGAATATCACTGAGCCATAAAAATGAAATTCTAATAGCACGGATGAGCCCTGAAGTTGTTATGCTGAGTGAAATAAGCCAGACACGAAAAGGCACATATTGGATGATTCCACTTACAGGAACTCTCCAGAGCAGGCAAATTCATTAATACAAAAAGGAGATTTATAGTACCCTGGAAATGGGGTGAAAGAGGAATGGGGAGTAAATGCTAGTGGGTACAAGGTTTCTTTTTGTGTATGTGTGTGGTAGTGAAAGTGTTCTGAAATTAGATAGTGTGGAAGGTTGCGTAACCTTGTGAATATACTTAAAACTGCTATATGTCAAAAGGTTGTTTTGTTTATGGCATGTAAATCACAACTTAACTTCTTAAAAATTAAGAGTGGGAACATGGAAATTACAGAGAAGGTTGAGACTGATGTTGATCCTAAGGAAAAAAAGGAAAATTGACTATGAGCTTCCTGGCAGCTGGAGTGAAAAAAGAAAGCAGCCCCCAGGTAGAGGAAATGATGAATACTAATTCCTTAAGAAACCAGCTCTTGGGACCAGCAGTTAGCGTAATGGCTATGTCGCTGGACTCCTACGTAGTCGACCACAGTTCAAGTCCTGGACCCGGTGGCTTAAACTCACGCTGGGCGCGTGTTCGTGCGTGCCCAAGATCTTGAGAGGAGAATGGAAGAGAAGGGATTACGGCATGGCTATCTCCCTTGGGGGTGATTTTTTGCTTTCTGTCTCTCTGTCTCTCTCTGTCTGTCTGGCGAGTGTATACACCCTATAGCAAAAACCTCTCAAAAAAAAAAAAAAAAAAAAAAAAGAAACCAGCTCTTTGGGGGGCCGGGGGTGGTGGTTACTCTAGGGCAAGTTTCCCACAAACCTGAGTTGGCTCACTGCAGAGCAACGAACTGTCAATAACACAGGCTTCCTACCACCTGAGATTCCATTGCCAAGTCTACCAAGAGCTGTGAAAGGCCTGTAGTTTTAAACACTTGGAAACTAACGTGTTAGCCTGCTACAGCTTCATGAATGCTGACAGAAGACCTAAGGCTCCTGGTCAGAGCTAAAGAACTTTGTTCCTCACAACCACAGGAATGGGGAGACCATTGGCATTCATGCTGGTTCCCCAAGTTCCACAGGCCGATGTAGGCCAAAATAATACCTGCACAAACAGTGGGTGATATTAGAAGACACGAACCTGGGGCCTGAGCCATCTGTATATTATTTTAATGGACAATAAGCCTGCCTGGCTTTGCCCCAGGGAAAGACATCTTTGCCACTGCAGACAGTCATGGACGTGCTTTTTGCTCCAGAGGGAGACGCTATCCTTATCTTCCAAGGTCGTTTCCTCTACAGACATCCTTGAAAAGAGAGTCGGAAACAAAGGCGGTCTTTGCTCACAAGACACGCAGAAATCTGAGAGATCCATGGGGAATTATCTCCTAATACGTTCATTTGCTGGTCAGGGCTGCGTTTTGTTTGTTTTCACCATTTTAACCCTTTTCTAGGTATAACTCAGGGGCATCAAGTTGCACATTGTGGTGCCACTATCACCATTATCCATCTTCAGAACTTTCTAGCAGCCACAGAAACTCTGTACTTATTCAACAATAACTCTGTAGTCCCCCCTCCCCTGGGCCCTGGCAACCACAGTCCTACTTACCATCTAGATGAACTTAGCTACTGTAGGCCTTTCATGTTACTAGCACCATCCAGTTTTTGTCTTCTTGCACCTGGCTTATTTCACTTGGCATCATGTCTTCAAGGTGCATTCATGTCATAGCAGGTATCAGAATTTCCTTTATGGACTGAATGCGGTTGCATGTGTTTACTACATTCTGTGTATCTGTTCATCCATCAGTGAACATTTGGGTCATTTCTACGTCTTGACTTTTGTAAATCATGCTTCTATGAGCATGGGTGTCTAAATACCTGAGTCCATGCTTTCAATTATTTTTGACTAGAATTCTAAAACTGGCATCGCTGGGTTATTTAGTAATTCTGTTTATTTTATTGAGAAACTACCATACTGTTTTTCACAGAGGCGACACCATTTTATATTCCCACCAGTAATGCAAATGGATCCGATTTTTCCGTACCTTCACCAACACTTGTTATTTTCCTGGTTTTGTTTTTATCCTTTTCTTTCTTTTTTTCTTTTTGCATAATAGTCATACTAAAAGTTGTGAAGTAGTATCTTGTGTTTGTTTTTTTTAAGGTTTTTGCCATAGGACATGTGCACTCACTGCAGAGAGATAGAGAGAAATAGTGAGAGGGAAAATGAGACATCACCCCCCCCCCCCCAAGGAGGTATGGTCATGCCACAATCCCTTCTCCATTCTCCTGGGATTTGGGGTATGTACGTATATGCGCTCAATGTGGTTTTCAAGCTGCGTGTTCCAGAACTTAAACCAGTCAGCCATGCGGGAGTCCAACACCTTAACCACCATGACAACTGCTGGCTCCAACATCTTGTGGTTTTGATTTACATTTTCCTAATAATTTGTGATGTTGAGCATCTTTTTACGTACCTACTGAATATACGTATTTCTTTGGAGAAATGTCCATTCCAGTTCTTTGCCTATTTTTGAATCAGATTGTTTCTTTCTTTTGCTATTGCTGAGTTGTGGGAGTTCTTTATATATTTAGGATATTAATCTTTTATCAGACATATGATTTGCAACCCCCATTCTGTGGGTCGCTTTTTTACTTTGGTGATAGTGTCCTTTGAAGCACAAAAGTTTATCATTTTGATGGAATACAATGTATCAATTATGTTGCTTTTGTTGCCTTGTTTTTGGTGTCCATAGTGGTCAGAGCTGTTTTGATTGCAAGTGACTAATGCAATTAGCTTATGCAAAAAATGTATATAATTTAATGCAAATTAAAAGCCCAAGGTATAGATCTTACATGGCTACATCTAGCAGTTACAACGACAGCATTAGCAATCTCTCTTTCTGTATCCTCTCGCCTGCCTTTCTGCTAGGTTCCTACATTCTCACTCCAGTTCTTTCTAGAAGAAAGAACTAGAGCCCAGGCTGTCAGAGAGAGAGAAACTTTCATGCTGGTTCTGTCAGGATCCTGGGGCAAACTCAAATCAGTTGTGCCTAAGCCAATTATTGGTGCTGGTGGTGGTGGGGTCTGGATGAGTGCTCTGAGTAGTGCGTTTGGGGTCAGATGACCACCTTGAAAGAATAAGATTGCCACGAAATGGAACAGGAGGTCCCAAAAGGAAAAGATGCTCAACAGGCAAACATCCCTCCCTGGAAGGAGTCCAGGAATCTAATGGATACCCAGGGTTGGGATACTCTGCTAGAAAGGACTTCTCTTACCCTAGACTTACCCATGGAGCCTGGAAGACCTGGAGGGAATCCTTTTAGTTGGTCCCTGAAGACTTCTTGGGGGAGGCAGCATTTATGAAGCCCTGTGACTGGTGGAAGGATGAGCCCAGGGCAGGCTAGACCCCAGCCAGAGCAGCAGGGGCTGCAGTGCCCTGCCATGTGAGAGCTTCCTAACCCCCAGCCCAACACCACCGTCTTGGTGTATTGTGGGGTCTAAGAACGTGGCCTCTGGAGCTAGACCACCTGGATTCATAGCCTGGTAGGCATTACTTCTTTCAAAACCACATTAGCTAACCTCTCTGTGCCTTGGGATAAAGTGGAAATTATCACCAGTTCTACCTCGCAGTGTCCTTCTGAGGATGAAATGGGGCTTTGCACTCTGGTGCACAGTAAGCTTCAATTATTGTATCATTATTATTTTTAGTTTTCCAGCTGCTTTTGCTACTACCTCAGCAGCTCCAGCTCATTCACCAGCCTTCAGTGACTCCTCCCGGCCTCTGCCCTTGCTCTGAAGTCATCCTATACGCCCTTGGCCCCACATCCACTTGGCCATTTCATTGTCTTCCCTTCGTTGGCCCTCGCAGGAATCCGGGGCCTTACGTCTGCTTCAGGGTAAAGACCCTCAAGTACATATCCCCTGTCCATGCTGAGCTCCGCAGGCAGGACCCGGGTCTCTGTCGCTGGTGACAGAGTCTGCCAGTGGCAAATGGAGGAGGAGGGCAGTGCAGGGGTGGAAGCAACAGTGGCCTGGAGGAGAGCATGGCTGCTGCCGGAACTGAAAGTCAGGCGAGTCTGGTGCGCCGCGTGTGAGGGACGGGGTGAGGGCTGAGAACTGAGAGGTCAGCAGGGCCAGTATTGCCTTCCCCCGACACTGGGAAGCTATAAAAGGTTTAGGAAGTGGAGTGACAAGGCCAGATTTTTGTAGTCTAGGTCCTTCTGGCTCCAGAAAGGGCATGGGTTACCTGGGGAGATGGAAGACCAGCCAGCGTGAGATGGTTGTGGTCCAGGGTGAGGGAGGCCCACAGGAGGGAGAGGAGAGGAATTGGACAGTTGTATGAATGGAGCTCAAATAGGGGCATGTGGTGGGTCCCGGGTGGGGTTTCACTGTCCCACTAGGAAAACGGCAGTGAGCAGGCTCTGCCCTTGGCCTCTCCAGGTGGGACTGGAGGGCAGCAGGCGCTGACCACTTTAAACAAGTGGTGACCGTACTTCCTGGGTCATCCCATTGGCTTCTTCAACCCATCCCCGCCCCTTGGCAGGGGTCCAGTCAACCACAAGCTCCAGGGGCCAAAGCCAGGTCTCCCCACCAGCCCCACCCAGGAGAGCTGGTGGAGCCAAGGACAGTGGCATGGCACGGCTGAGCTGTGCTAAGGACATCTGGTTCCCTGGGCAGGGTGGGGTTTAGGCTCCTCTGCCCACACAGTGGCCGGCTCAGACCCGGGTGCCCTGGAGCAGATGCATGCACTTCCTTCCTGCTCTGTGCCTGCAGCCTGCCTTGCAGAACCATGACTGGGGTGGAAGGAAAGTGACCCCAGGGCAGGGGTACAAGGGCAGGCAGGGGCCAGACACTGCCAGTGATGCGCCATCCCGCTGGCTGATAGTCCTTGGGAGTCATGACCCCAGCGTCCCCACGGGGTCAGGGCCGGAACTGGGAGCTGGCTACCCTGCCTCCCTCACCAGATACTCATCTCAGTGCCCACATGGTATGCTACCCCAGGGCCTGGAGGCCTCTGCTCTCTTGGCCTCAGTTTCCTCCACTGCAGAATGGGTATGAGGAGTGAAAGGAGAGAAGTCTGGAAGTGCTGAGAGTCCCCTCCCCAGTCCAAGGAGAGAGGGCCTGCGTGGGCCGGGCATTTGGAACAAGTCACCGCCCAGACTCCTCTGAATCCCCATGTGCCAGAGCCAGGAGAGGACAGCCAGTCTGGAGAGCTGGCCTGGGACACAGGACGGAGGTCCCCCAGGCTGCTGCAGGACTGTAGCATCCTCTTGCTGCTCTGGGTCTCAGCTTTTCCTTGCAACCTGAGGGCCAGAGCAGAGCGTATTCCCCGCCTTGTCCCCACACATCTATCTTTCTAGTACTCTGGCTGCCAGGGCCTGGCGGGGTCCACAGATGAGGTGGACGTTGGCAGGCCCCTGGAACCTCTCTGTCCCATGACCAAGGGTTGGGGACAGATAGGTTTGTTATGTTTTCTCAAACTAATTTCATGAACTCTGCAAAGGCATCGTCCCAACCAGTCCCCTCAGCCATGCCCTCCAGATCCTACTTAGGACCAAGTTTCTCTGACCTGGACTCTAACTGTAACTAATACATCCTCCCGACAGTGGCCCAAGGCACCTCCGAGGTCGCAGGTTCGCTCATGCCTCTGCCCTGTTTTAGAAACCATGGTGGGTTGTGGCATGGCCGTTAAAGCAGCTGGATCCCAAGTGGCCGACTGAGTAGTTCAAGTCCCAGAGTTGGTGTCCTGAAAAACATGCTAAGTGCATGTGCATGGCTGCCCAAAATCCCAAGGGGAGAATGGAGGAAAGGGGATTGTGGTATGCCCATCCGCCTTGGTGGGGGCTTCCTCACTCTCTCTCTCTCTCTTTCTCTGCTGAGCACACATGCCCTATAGCAAATTTTTTAAAGAAAGAAAGAGAAAGAAACCATGGTGGGCCGTCCCTCGCTGGCACCCATGATGTGGAAGCCAGATGTGTAGCTCAGCATTTTCAGGCCTCTTGGGACCTAGCCCTGAGGAACTCGCAGCCTCGCCTCCCGCTGGGCCCCTCAGTACTCACAAACTCACATTGTCAATCGTTCTTTCTGCTTGGGACACTCACCACCCTCCCCTCTCCTGTCCACATTCCACAAAAGAACCATCTCCTCCTTCCCCGATACCCTGGGTGGGGGTAGGAGCCTCCTCTTCTTCCCAGCGACCCGTAGGTCTCAATTGGCATCTGTCTTTCCCACCATCTGGGGCTCCTCAAAGGACCAGGACCCAGAGAGGACCCTGCACATCGCAAATCTCCATGCAAATGCACGTCTGATGAATGAACAAGCAGCGAGCAAATGAGTGAGTGAGCCTAGGGAGGGAGGTCATTTCTCATGAGTTTAGCTGGCCTGTGACACAGTTAAGAGTGATCATTGCAGGACTAGCAGAGGGCATAATGGTTATGTCGCTGGACTCCCACATGGCCTATCACGGTCTGAGTCCTGGACTGGGGAGCTTGAAACTCACACCAGGCGTGTGTGCATGCCCAAAATCCCAAGAGGGGAATGGAGGAGAAGGGATTGCGGTGTGGCCATGTCCCCAGGGGGGAGATTTCTCGCTTTCTGTCTCTCTGTCTCTCTGGTGAGCACACGCACCCTATAGCAAAAAATCTCTCTTAAAAAAAAAAAAAAAAGTGATTACTGAAGCCCCGCTAAATGAGTACTCACTGGGTGTCAGATATAGGGCTGCATGATCCCCAGTAATGCTGCAGGTGCCTTTAACATTTTATCATTAGGGACTTTGAGACTTAGAGAAAGTCAGAGAGAGAAACTGCAGAGACAGGATGGGAACCGGGTCTGTCAGATACCAAGCTTCACAGAGGGCACTGTAATGGCTAGTGGAGGGGTGTGGATGCCAAGAAGGGGCATTTGGATCTCATTCTATGGGCTGGGGCTCAAGGAAGTTTGAGTTCTCTAGGGAGCTCCGAGCAGAGCCCTCTTCTGGGAGTGAATGCTCACATTTTGGATCCTGGGAGCACTGGGAGCTGTGTCCCCCACCCTCACCTGCTCCTTGGCCCTCCCCTGTTTAAGCAGCAACTTGCAGTTTATACTATGCATTATGAGGGTCGGGGACAGATATGTCTGTGATGTTTTCTCAAACTGATTTCACGCACTTTGCAAAGGCATCATCCCACCCAGTCCCCTCACCCCCCCTCCAGATCCCTCCATCCTAAACAGACATTCTAGAGGCGCCACTGCCACTCTGAGCCCTACCCCACCTTCCCAGTAATGTCCAGGCCCTTTCCTGGAAGCCACGGAGATGGCTCCCTGACCCCACCCCTGCACCGGCCTCAGCCAGGCTTGAGGCCACCTCTTAGTGGCCTGTTTTTTCCCCAAGGCCTGGTCTGTCAAGATCACGTCTGCGATTTCCCCTTGACAGAGCTCAGACATCCTTGGCTGCTTGGTGCTCTCGCCTCAGCCTCCCCTAGAAGGCGGGGTGCCCACCACTCTCCCCTGCCGTGCATTTGACTGTAGGGTGTGAGCAGGGGGCGTGGAGGCAGAGTGTGAGGGGGGCTCTTCCAGAAGCTTGACTGTGAAACGGAGTGGGAGGCACAGTTGGAGCGGCAGTGGCAGCGGGTCAAGGATGGGGTTTGCTGAGACGGGACAGACTGAGGGAAGGAGCCGGAGGGGGCAGCATAGGAGGGACCACGCCAAGGGCAGGCGGCAGCGGCCTGGGCCCTGGGGTTCATTTGGGTGGTGGGAGTTGAAGGCAGACTCTCTGGAAGGGCTCTCTTTGCTCTGAAAGAGGAGTGGAGGGCGTAGAACTAACAAAAAGCTGGGTTTGAGGCTTGGAAGACAGAGGAGGGAGGCCACCCCTGGGCAGGCAAAGGCAGGGAATGGGGGGAGACCAGCCAAGCTAGGCAGTCACCCTCTGCGGGGCCTCAGGCTCTCGGTGGAGCCATGTCCTCCGGCCACACTGAGCACTAAGGGCAGGACGGGCTGGTCTGATGGTGCCTGGATGAGGGTACAAGCCACCTTGCTGTGCTCACCAGAATCCTGGGCCCTGAGGTGGAGGTCTAGGCTTGTAAGAGAAGGGAGAAAGGCCAGGAGGATCCGTGGCCAGGGGCTGGATACCTGTGAATCAGAGGTCCTGCTGAGAGGGAGTGGCCACATGCAGCGAGGTGAGGACACGAGGGAGAGGCAGGCAGGCAGCCCACTGGACACGCCTTGTCCACACCGCTCGGCTGCAACTGTTCCCAGCCCAACCTCGCACACGGCCGGGAGAGGCAGCCCTGGGGGAGGCGGGAAGGCATTTGGCTCCCACAGTTCATCTCTGCCTATCCCCAACCCTCACTAAACACACACCACGAGAACACACTGAGCACCTGTGCAAACAGGTGCTCCCAGTAAGATGGCCGCCCTGGTTCCTCCCAGGGTAGACACTCTGAAGCCACCTCTGGACATCCATTCATTTATTCACTCAATGAATATTTCCTGAGCAACTCCTATATGCCAGGCCCTGCCCTAGGCCCTGGAGACACAGCAGTGAAAAAGACATGAAAACCCCCGCCCTGGCGTGCACCTTCTGGTGGGGGAGACAGGAAGCAAACAAATAAGTATGAAAGGATCTGTGAAAAGATGACGGCCGCGGGACCAGCAGTTAGCGTAATGGCTATGTCGCTGGACTCCCACGTAGTCAACTGTGGTTCGCGTCCCGGACCTGGTGGCTTAAAACGCTGGGCGCGTGTGCGTGCGTGCCCAAGATCCCGAGAGGAGAATGGAGGAGAAGGGATTGCGGTGTGGCCATCCCCCCTGGGGGTTGATTTCTCGCCTTCTGTCTCTCTGTCTGTCTGGCAAGCACACGTGCCCTATAGCAAAAACCACTCTAAAAAAATAAAATAAAAAAGATGACAGCTGCTAGGGAGAGCAGTGCAGCAGAGGGGGGGACTGGGAACCGTGCGTGTGGGGTGGGAGGTTGCAGTGAGTGCTGGGGAGGCTCCTGGAGCAGGGGTCACTTGAGTGGCCAGTGAAGGAGGTGGCATCTGCCCTCTTTTCTTCAACACACTCCAGGGCAGGAGCCACTGTCACCCCCAACCTCCACGTGGCCAGCTGGACTGGGCAGTTGGCCCTGGCTGTGATCTCCTCCCAGGTCACCTCTCAGACACCCACAAAGCCCTGTTCCCCACACAGTGGGCTGGCTGCAGGTGGGGGCTCTAGTTCCCCATGGTGATATCTGAGGTGAGGATTTGGGGTTCCTGAGAGAATAGCTCAGCTGACCACCTCTGGGAGGTCTAAGATTTTGGAGGGGGGTCATTAGTTCTCTCTTCCTAAGAAAAAATATGCCCCTTCAGAGGCCCCAGACGACAGGACAAAGGGGAAAAGGGTTCTATCTTCAGATCTGGGAGCCGTCACACCCCCAGCTTCATGCTGGTGTGCGGTCCTCGGCACTAGGTCTCCCTGGGCCTGGACAGAGGCACAGGAATTGCCCGGTGGGAACGAAGACCAGCAGATGCCTGGTGTTGGGACAATCTTTGCAGAGACAGGGACAGTTAAACCCTGTGGCCTCGGAGCAGGCCGGATGGGAGGAGGGCTGCCTTTCACAGGAGGTGAGGAATTCTTTGAGGCTCCATCCACCTCCAAACCTTACTTCTGAGAGCCATGGGCAACATGGCCTACCTCGGCCTTGGTGTCCAACGTGGGCAGGATTGTCACCCACAAGAAACTCTCAGGCAGTTAGTGCTCTGCCCTTCCTGTGTCAGGGGCTGGGGACCCAGACAGGCTCCAGAGTGCTATTTCTGCATCCATTACCTTCATTTCCCCGACAAGTCTTGTCTGCCATCGGCCAAGACAAAGAATTTAAATAATTTTTTATGGAGTCAGGCAGCACCAAGGACAGAGCCCCGTGGCTCATCTTGAGAGACTGGATTCATTCACCCAGCATTTCTCAGCGCGTCTTGGAAACTGGAATCTTTGCTGGCCTGGGGGTCCCAAAGGCAAAGCAGACCATGTCCCCATTCCCTAACAAAGTCAGGCTGACCAGCCCTTGGGCCGGTCTTCCCTGCCCTGACCCCTGAACTCCCTTTCTGTGTCCTGTGGGTGTCATGAGGGATTTGCTGTGTGCTTTGGACTTAATTCCTAACCTTCCTGGTGTCAGTTTTCCCATAGAGAAACGTCATCTTCCTTCCTGATTAAAGGCTTTGTCACTATTGAAATCTGTATCCTAGTCCCAGCTCATTACGGACTCATAGTGTCACCTGGGCAAGCCATCAGCCTTCTTTAGAGAAGGTTTATGGCCTTCTTTAGGCCCGTCTCCTCCTCTGGAAGTGGGAATAATACACCACACTGCACAGAGCTAGGGGCAAAGGAGACCCTGCAACAAGTCCTCAGCTCAGCGCTGGTCCGGCTGAGTAGTCGGGAGCCTGGGGCAGTGAGGGAGCTCAGGAAATGAAGCTCGGGGAGGTGAAGGGACCGCCCCAGGGTCACACAGCAAGTGGGCAATGAGTGGAGGACTGGAACCCTAGTTTCCAGCTTTCCGGCCTCCTGCCCAGGAACCACTGAGATGACGGCGACTACTCTGGGAGCTGCTGGGAGAGGGGCTCTCCTCGTGGGAAATTCACTGGGGCTTCCCTGGCTGCGCTGAGGGTATTAGGCTGGATCTGACAATCCCTCAGTCCCCATCTGCTCTCTGCTGGCAGCCTCCAAGTCTTGGCCTGTTCCAGCCTCCCCTGTAAGGACATTGGGGTTCTGGGGCCAAAGCTGTGAGCATGGGGCTGGGGAAAGATCCACAGACAAGACTACTGACCTCCAGTGAGAGCATCTTAAGCCGAAGGCATGAGGCAAAAATGGAATTTCTCAGTTCACACCACCAAAAGCTCCAGTGGGAGGAGGACTTCAGGCATAACCGGAACCGGGCACTCAGTGGTGCTCTCAGGCACCTGTGTGGTCCCATCTCAGGCCCTCCCAGCCTGGCCGCTGACGGCAGCTATGGCCACAGGCCCTGAGCAAGGGGACACAGTTCCCTGGGAATCCTGCAGCTCTGCTATCCCTTGGCCTTGTTTCGGATGACCTGCTCCCTGCTGGTGGTGTCTAAGGCAGTATTTGGCACATACAGGGGACTCCAAGAGCTTTGTTGAAAATGGAACTGAAGTACAAGTTTATTTTGGTGCCAAAAAAAAAAAAAAAAAAAAAAAATTGAAATCCACATATCGTTGTTTCAGTGCATTTATATCCCACGAGGTTTGTGAAGGCCCCTGTGGTTCAGCTGGCCCTAGTTGTCCAGCCTCACTTCCTACCAGCTTTGCAAACCCAGTAGCGCACCAGGGAAGGTTCCAGCCAAAGCCCCAGAATTGGCTCTGAGGTCTTCAGGAAGGTTGCCCGCCTACCCGGAGCTGGTGAGAGGGCTCCAGGGGTCCCTCTGCTTTCATCAGCAGGTACAGGTGTAGGTCATAGGTCCACGTTCCGGATCCTCAAGACTCCAGGAGAAGGAAGAAGAGATTCCCCCAAGGAAAAACAAACAAGGGGCAGGGCTGCCACTGGGGGAGCAGTCGGGAACCGGGTGGGAAGAAGCCAAGGAGGAGTAGAACAATGACCGCCTACAGGGCAGGTCAGACCTGGACCCCGGCCATCTCCTCCTAAGCAGCCTGGAGCCTGCTTATCTGGGAAGACAGGCGGTCCTGGACACTAGCTGAGGCTGGCAGCCAACTGGAGTCCTGGCGGCTCCACTGCAGGTTCCTTCTGAAGGACATCCACTGGCTCCTCCACAGCAGACGGGTGACCGGGACAGTCTGGGCATCCAGGCCAGCAGCAGAGCCTCTCACACTCACTGCAGGGGAGACGGCTGAGGCAGGTCCCTGGCGGTCTCCTGGAGCACTAAGCAGGAGGAGCTGTAGCCCCACGGGGCAGACTCGGAAGGCCAGCACCTTGACTCCCCGTCCCAGCTCATTGGGGCTGCCTGCGGCTGCTCTCGTGCCTCTGTGCCCCCGCCCCGTGGCCTTCATCCCTGAGGTGCCCTGGGGCCTCCCAGCCCTGGACCCATCCGTCATATTCTGGTTGCTAGCTTTGCCTCCGTTTCCACATCCGTAAAGGAGAGACAGTAACTGTGAAGTAAATGGACAGGGGTGTGAAGCATTTTGCGCAACGCCTAGGGTGTCACCAGGGCTCAGCAGACATTAGTCCAGCTAGTGGGGAGGTCCCACGAGTGCCCCCATGAGCAGCTGGGTCCAGAGCACAGCAGGGGCTCGGGAGATGCAAGTTCCCTCTTTGCTCAGCCCAAAGAGGCTGGAGAGAAGCCAAAGGAAGCAGCCTCGCCCCCTGTGTTCCCCGCCGCAGCTTCCCCTTCCTTTCACTCAAAGTGGCTGTTTCGGTTCCAGCTGTGATTCTGCTGAGCAAGAGCCAAAAAAGGGGAAGTAGAAAAGGAGAAGGCAGATCAGACCTTCGCCAGCCCTGTGCCCGGCTCCTCGGTGGGTACCGGCGGTACAACCATAACCCCCCAGCTCCAGGTGGATTGCTGGGCCTCCTGTATTGTGAGTGGCGGGGCATGCTGGCATCAAGAGCCTGGTCCAGGCAGGCCTATGCAGACTCCAGGGACACCCCCGCCCCAGGCCAGATGCTGCCCAAGGTCAGGGTTGGTTTGGCGACTGGCGTGCAGAGGGCATAATGACTGTAAGGTAGGAGCTGCTAACTAGCCATTTACCCAGACCCAGGCTCGGAGAGGGTGGTTGTCTTGCCCCAGGTCACACAGTAAGTTGATGGTAGGTCCCAGTCTGACTCCTCAGGGGAAGGAAGCTGGGTCTTGACCCCTGTCATCCTGTGCCCTTGCTGCTAAGCTCTTGGGCCGGGATCCCAGGGGGGATCCCCCCAGGGGGGACTCCAGATCATATTTCCCAGCAGCAGGCTGGCCAGCTAAGGTTGGGAAGCCTCCTCCCCACATCCAGCCTGGTCTGGGTTGGTTCCTGCCGCGGCTGGCTGGCAGGTGGTGACTCAGGCTTCCAGCTCCTACCTCTGAGTGACAGCCCCCCCAACCCCTCTAGAGCTGGAGGACATGGGGGAACGGGGTGCTGTGAGTCATCTAAAGGTTATCTTAAGACTATAAGCAGCCTAAAGAGCTACAGGCTTTGTCAGTCCTTCCTTACGGTAAACTGAGTTGCGTCTGCTGCAGAACTGCCCGTGTGGCCATCGGAACAGGATAAAGGAAGCTGGCAGGTGTGGTCCCCGCCATGCTGTGGGGGACTCGGTGTTTCTGCTGGTGGTATAGCTGGAGTAGAGATGGGTGTCAGGGCAACGTGCCCAGGCCTCTGCCTCAGGTGACTGGCCCTCTCACCCTTGCTGTTGTCCCCAGGGGCTTCTGTGAGCCACATTGACCAGGGTGAGGGCAGGGGCTGGAGCTTCTCTGGGAAGGGTAAGGGGAGAGAGCTAGAGGAGGAGCCAGAGGAACTGAGGCTGGGAACCCATCCCGAGGTGCTCAGTGCTAGCTCAAAGGGAAGCCCCTGCCCACCCCCAGGGCACCTGTCCCAGGCAGGTTGGCCCTCCCAGCCTGTCCGCTGATGGCAGGCCCTGAGCTCAGGGGACACAGTTCCCTGGGAATCCTCTAGTTTGAGCATCTACACATGGTCTTGGGGGGATGATGGAAAAGGGAGCCTCGAGTCAGAAAGACCGTGTTGAAATCCCACCTGACTGGGACACGTGGGGAACATGCTTCCCAAGTCTTAGGCTCTCCCGCTGTAAATGGAGAGCACAGTCCACCCTCCGCACGCCGTGGCCCAGAACCGTAGATAAAGCATCTGGCATGGAGTAGGCATTTCAGAAGTGACACCCAGTGCTGAGGGCCCAGAAATGAGTGGAGACTGCAGTGGGCTGGGGGCTCCAAAGCAGGGCACGTGGGCTAGGCCCAGATAGGCCCATTCGGCTCGCAAGCATCTGTGAGCCAGGGCACCTCACGTCTGATTCATCTAGTCCTCACGACAGCTTTGTGGGTCCCAGTGACGGTTCTGTTTACAGACCAGAGCCCTGGGGTGGTGGGCAGAGACTAACTGGAGAAGGCGGGGTGTGTGTGGGGGCACCCCAGGCAGAGGACACAGCACGTGCACAGACCTAGGGTCAGAAAGCCTGGCAAGGAAGGGTGAGGCTGGACAAGAGCCCCGACAGGCTTGGCAACAGGGCTCTGATGGGCCGGCCCTCCTCAGTCCTCTTGCTGGGCCCTCTGCCCAGCTCACCCTGAGCTCTGGCTGTGATATTTATTCTTTTCTTTCTTTCTCTTCTTTTTCCTTTTCCTTCTTTTTCTTCCTTTTTATAAAAAAAAAATTGCCAGAGGGGGACCAGCAGTTGGAGTAATGGCTATGTTGCTGGATTCCCATGTAGTCGACCGTGGTTCGAGTCCTGGACCCGGTGGCTTAAACTCACGCCGGGCACGTGTGCGTGCGTGCCCAAGATCCCAAGAGGAGAACGGAGGAGAAGGGATTGTGGCGTGGCCCCGGGGAGTGATTTCTCACTTTCTGTCTCTCTGTCTCTCTGTCTTTCTGGTGAGCACACACACCCTACAGCAAAAACCTCTCCCCCAACCCCAAAAAAAAAAAAATTGCCAGAGGTGCGTGCACTTACCAGAGAGAGACAGAGAGAGGGAGGGGGGAGATTGCACCCACCATGGGGCAAGGTCATGCCATGATCCCGTCTCCTCCATCACGCCCTTCTTTTGACATTTTGGGCACGTATGCTCAAGCCGCTAGGCTAGGTCTTGAACCCATAGATGGCCATGTGGGTTCTGGCTCCCTTACCCACTGGGCCACAGGGTCAGCACCTCTCTTTATTCTTTTTATGTATTCAAGTCCCCTGGGCCTCGCAATGCCCAGCAACCGACATGCCTTCTCTGGGAGCCCTCCCGGTCACTCCCTCCCACTGCACCCGATCCTTCAGTTCTGAGCTCTCCCTCTGGGTCCCACCCCTTTCTCACCCAGGCCACGATTGGTCCATAGGCAAAGCTAAGAGCATGTGAAAACAGGGCATTTGCTTTGCTCTGATTCGGTCATCCTGACAGTCCTTGAAATCCCAAGCCCCATCATGGTTGGCCCCCAGGTCCCGAGAGCCCTCGAACCTAGACTCTGCTAATAAGGCAAAGAACTGAAAGGGGGTGGTTAATGAGTAGTTGATGGTCATTGAGGTGCCAGGCCGGGGGTCCTGATGCTCTTGAGCCTGAGAAGATGATAGGGAAGAGGCAACTGGCCCTAGTCTCTTTCCCATCTGTCAAGGGCAACCATGAACCTGCCCTTCCCCTGGGAGGTAGGCCCAAGTGCTCTTACTGAACAGAGAGGCGGGCTTGAGGTCTCTCCAGGTCTACACACCTGGGTCCTCTGGATGAGGCAGGATGGGGACAGCCCTGTGTTTCCTACCCAGCCAGAAGGAACTGAGGCCACTCAGGTGTCCAATCCACGCCTTGCCCTGGGACTGCCATGCCCAGGAAGCCCTTGGAGCTGCTCCCATCCCTGGAACAGAGTGGACCATCCTGGTGGGGGTGGCAGTGGGAGGTCCTCCTGGGGACAAAGCAAAGGACTGGTGGCTGGGTGAAGGCAGGCCATCTCACCCTCCCAGGCCCTGGCACAGCTCAGGTGAGATCAGGAGGTCTGCACTGCCACCGGCATGAGCAGCCTCCTGGCACAGACCTGAGCAAGCAGGTGCTCCCTCTGCACGAAGGAGCAGCTCACACCGAGTTTTCTGTTTGGCTCCCACTCAACTCCCCACTCGCCCTGCCTGTAAATGGTTTGGGGTAAGATCCTTCAGCTCTGACACTCAGCTTCCAGGAGTCTCCTCTGCACCTCACTCCCTCCAGAGTGTCGCCAGTGAGTAGGGGCATAGGTAGAGGAAGAACCCGGGCCTGCAGCCCCCAGGGCAGTGTTCTCTCTCTGCTCTACCCTGGGACCCTGGTTGCCTCAGCTCAGGAACCAAAGCCTGCCTTCTCCAGGTCACTCTCCTTGAATGCTGCCTCCACCTCGGGAGCTGCCTCCCCGGGACAGCGAGGCACCACATCTCTGGTCATCCTCGCAGCTCTGAGGCCGGCTTTGTGCTGCAGGGTGGGCTGGATAGAGCTGGCACAGCAGGAAGGGCCTCACTCAGGTGAGTTCTCAGGGGCATCTCATCTGCCCCCACTGCCCACGCCCATCTCCCTGGTGAGCTCTGGGCCTGCTGTGAGTGGAGGAATGTGGGAGCCTCTGAGCACACGTGACGGGTGCTCAGTAAATGGGAGGAAGGAAAGGCGGGAAGGAGGAGGGAGAGACGGTGGCTGAATGAGTGGACTGCCACGGAGGGATGGGTAGGCAGAACGACAGGGATGAGCCATCCAATGAATGAGAGGAGGAAGGAGGAGGTCAGTCCCGTGGCCTAGAGGTTAAGGGAATTGGCTCCCACGCGGCTGATGGTGCAGTTCAAAAACATTTTTTCATAAAACATGCTGGGCATGTGTGTGTGTGCCCCAAATCATGATAGGATGGAGAAATGGAGGAGAAGGGGTTGCCATGTGGCCCCACCCTTTAAGGGGTACTTTCTCTCTCCTCCTCTGTCTCTCTCTGGCGAGCACACGTGCTCTCTGGCAAATTTTTAAAAATAAATTTGAGGGGCCAGCAGGTGGCATAGTGGTTGTGGTGCTAGACTTCCATATGGCCTACCGCAGTTCGGGTCCCAGACCCAGCAGCTTGAAACTCACCAGGCGAGTGAGTGTGCATGCCCGCCCAGCTTCCCAAGAGGAGGATGGAGGAGAAGGGATTGTGGCATGGCCATTCCCCTGGGAGGATGATCTCTCTCTCTCTCTCTCTGTCTCTCTGTCTCTCTGACAAGTGCACATGGCCTATAGCAAAAATCTCTCTAAAGTAAATAAATAAATTTTAAAAAGAAAAAGAGGGAAGGGTGGATGGAGGAGTACATGACTGAGGAGGTGAACGAACACCCGCGTGGCCCAGGGCATTACAGCTGAAGCAGGCACTCTAACTGCCGGCCTGCCCATTTGACAGGCAAGCAGACTGAGGAGAAAGGAAGCTGGGGGTGCTGGCCTTCGGCAACTCTGGCCCTCCTGGCTCTCTTTGTCCCCATCCCCCTCTGTCCCGTGTTGGGGTGGGGGCGGTTCCAGGAAGGTGGACTTTTCTCCACCTCCTTGCTCCTCAGAGGCCCAGTTTCCGTCAGGCCGTGGTGGTGCTGGGGGTGGCAGGAGGCGGTGGCCCGCGGAGGCTATTTCAGTCGGAGTCCGCCTGCTAGGAAGCACAGGAAGCTGTCCGCCCCGTCAGAGGTGATGTAGCCCGGCCGAGGGCAGAAGCTGAGGAGTCTCGATCCTGCTTCCCTATGCCCCAACACACTGGGGCTTGCCAAGGTGGTGCAAGGACAGGAGGCTACATGTGAGTGTCCCCGTGTCTGGGCGCCATGGGCCAGTGCGGGATGGTGGGGCGGCTGGACACAAGCAGGCAGGCTGGGGCCAGCGCTGACCTAAAGGAGGCCTGTAGGGTTGGGGGTCCAAAGGAAAACTGCACCCAGTTGGGGGTCAGAAGAGAAAGAAGAGTGGGCTGGACTTGGCCATGCAGGCTTGGCACATGGGGATGGGTGAAGACACTGTGCAGAGGGGACAGACGGGGACAGGCAGAGGGGATTGGGACCTCTGGCTATGACGGCTATGGGGCCGTCTTCGCGTCTCGGGAACAGTGTGAATTGAGAGGAAGGGACAGGAATGAAGGGGGGGGGGTGGTGGTGTGCAACCCCTGCCGGGAACTGGGAGAACAGCCCAGCTGGGCAGAGAGGATGGATGACCCAGGTCTGCCTCTTCTGGTGTGGTCCTGAAGGTTTGCACTGAGGCAGGACGGCTCCCTGGATCCCTTCCTCTGGCCTCAACTCCTTCCAAGAGGAATGTGGCAGACCCAGGAGGGTCACTATCACCAGGGAGTGGAGCGGGTGGAAAGCGATGGAGTCCACAGTCACATGGGGCAGAGGGCTGTCCTTGAGGCTGGGGTTTGAGGGCAACAGGCCTCCAGAGGAGGGGTTAGGGACCTAGAGCCCTCCTCCCACGTCTTCAGCTTGACTTACCCCTCTGCCCTAGCAGGGGCTGATCTCCTCTCAGACCCACCTGGGTGTCCTCGTACCCTCATCCACACCTGGAGATGCTCCTGACCACCAGAGTCATGCTCCATCCTTCGTTCTCCCCTGAGAAGTCCCTTCTGCCCCGCGGCTCGCATGGCCTCCCCAGAATAGCACATCTGCAGCCATCTCCGTATCTACAGCTACATCTGTTCACTGCGGCTGCCTGTGTCTAGCCGGCAGTAGGCACTCAGTAAATGCCTGCCACGTGACAAAACAGAATGAATGAAAGAATGGTCTGAACAAACAAAAGAAGAGATGAATGAGTGCACCTCCCTTGGCTATGTTGCCCCGGCTGCCTGGGCGACGCTGTGCTTCCTCCCTGCCCCCGCCCCCGCGCCTACCTGGGCAGCCAGCACTGCTTGCACATGGACTGACGTCCTGGGAAGGCTCTTGGATAACTGCAGGTGATATGGGGTGTGGGATGCAGACGGGAGGGTCCAGACTTTATCGGTTTGCACAGAATTGGGGTAGATACTTTCATCAGAATCAGATTTTAAGGCCAGCTAGGTAGTGCAGCCATAGCATGGTGCTCAGCAATGCTGGAGCCACACGGAAGGTGGCAGGTGGTTCCCAGTAGACCTGTACGTGCCTGGTGTGCATCTGTGATCCCGCTGCTTGGGAAGGTGTGGTGCGGTGGGATGGGGACTGTAGAGTGAGACACTATTGAGGGTGCTTCTTTCTCTTTTTCTCTGTCTCTCTCATGAAATAAGTAAACTTTTTAAAAACCAAATTTTGGGACCAACAAATGGCATAGCAGTTATGTCATGGGACTCTCACACGGCCAAGCGCAGTTCAGTCCTGGGCCCGGCGGCTTGAAAATCACGTCAGGTGCATGTGCATGCATGCCCAAGATCCCTGGAGGAGAATGGAGGAGAAGGATTGTGTTATGGTCATTCACCCAAGGGGACGATTTCTCACTTTCCCCCTCTCTCTCTGTCTCTCTCTCTCTCTCCAGCGAGCACATGTTCCCTAAGGCAAAAACAAACAAACTCCAAAATAAATAAATAAATATCAGATTTTGAGCTGATCCCATAGCCTAGTAGTTAAGGGAGCTGGAACCCACATGGCCACCTGCAATTCAAATCCTGGCCCCACCAGTTTGAAAAACACACCAGATGTGTGTGCATGCATGCCCCAAATCCCAACAAGATAGAAACACAAAGGAGAAGGGATTATAGTGTGACCATGAGGGGCTTTCTAACGGATTTACCTGATGGGTCAAGTCCTGGGCCTGGTGTCTTGAAAGACACTGGGCACATGTTTGTGTGTGCTCCAGATCTCGAAAGGATAAGGAAGGAGAAGGGAGGAGAAGGAATTGTGTCATGGTCATATCCCTGGGGGGTGCTTTCTCTTGCTCTCTTTCTCTCTATATCCTGTAGCAAACTTTTTAAAAAAGAGAGACACCCCATAATCTAGCTTAGCAGGTGTATTCGTGTTCAGAACAGAGAACACTTGGCCCTGTGCCAGACACTGGTCCTCACAAGAACCTTATGGAGCAGGTGCAGATATGGAAACCGAGGCACAGAGGTTAGGTAATGTACCCAAGGCCACATAATTCCCACGCTGCAGAGCTGGGATTTCAACCTGGGCATCTGGACCTCACTTGAAATACTCAGTCTCAACTCTTTCCCAACTCGGAGTGCGTTGGCAGGACTTCGTGTATTTTCTGGGCCTCAGTATTTCCTGTCAGGGAAATTAAGAGAGGAGAGGATTGGACTTGCAATCTCAAAGGCTTTGCCTTACAGGCCCACGGGATTAAAAGTTGTGCTTTTTCGGGAACCAGCAGTTAGCGTAATGGCTATGTCGCTGGACTCCCACGTAGTCGACCGCGGTTCGCGTCTCGGACCCGGTGGCTTACAACTCACGCCGGGCGCGTGTGCGTGCGTGCCCAAGATCCCGAGAGGAGAATGGAGGAGAAGGGATTGCGGCGTGACCATCCCCCCTGGGGGGTGATTTCTCGCTTTCTGTCTCTCTGTCTCTCTCTGTCTGTCTGGCGAGCGCACGCGCCCTATAGCAAAAAACCTCTCCAAAAAAAAAAAAAAAAAAAAAAAAAAAAAAAGTTGTGCTTTTTCTGCAGACAAAAGCAACGTGGAATACTAGTTTAGAGGCAAGTATCCAAGTATCAGATCTACCCCCTCAGGGAACCCTTGAAGGCAGCAGTCCCCAACCTCCAGGACACAGACTGGTACCAGACCTTATTATTACAATTGAATAATAATAAAAATAAAGTGCATAATAAATTAAAGGCTCTTGAATCATCCTGAACGCTGCCTCTGCCCCCGCCACCCCAGTCCATGGAAAAATCATCTTCCATGAAACTGGTCCCTGGTGCCAAGAAGGTTGTGGACCACTGCCCTAAGGCATTTATCCTGCTGGCTCCCCCCGAACCCAGACCGAACAGATGAGAGGAAGAACAATGGCATTTATTGAGTACTGCCGAATGTCAGGCCCATGGCACGGTTTACGGATGAGAACATCGGCACAGAAAAGATTAATGGCCTGACCTGGCATGGAAGGGAGAAGCCAGCATTTGAACCCAGGCCTGTCTGGCTCTGAAGTTGGGCTTATCACTTTCATGTCCCATGTCTGTGGGCTGAGGCTCCTCTTCTAAATCAGGTGATTGGGTTCTGGTTCTGATTCTGGTTTTGACTCTGCTTCTAACTCACTAGGTAAGACTGAGCAGGCTCTGCCTCTCACTGTGCCTGGATTTTGCTCTCTCAATATAATTAAGCTGATATATTGGGACCAGCAGGTGGCATGGTAGTTAAGGCGCTCGATACTCCCACATGGCCGACCATGGTTCAAATCCTGGACCAGGTGGCTTGATTTCTCACTTTCCCTCTCTCTCTCTTGTGTGTGTGTATGTGTGTGTGTGTGTGTGTGTGTGTGTGTGTGTGTGTGTTCAAATTAAAATAAATGAATGAATAAATAAAATTAAATAAATAATTATTCAAAAAATAATTAAGCTGATATAATGAAGTAGTTTATTTGGTCTGGTACCCATTGCCTTCAGGGAAGCTGTTTTCACTTTGGCCACCAGGTGGTGCTGTGTTGACATTGGCTCTACCAGGCCCACTTCTGTAGCCTGGCTCAAGGGAAACATCTGAATCACTTCTTCCCCCTATTTTACAGATAACAAGACTGCGGCCAGAAGACCAACCATGGCTTTGGAAGGCAACATTCCAAAGGAAGTGAATTCTGTTCTCAGTGAGCTCAAGGTGTATAGGCCATTCATATTGCTTAGCTAAGAGTTACCAGGGGTCTCGCGGCCCTGGACCTTGGACCGGGCTCCAAGAAGCAGGGAGGCACCAGATCTGGCACTCCTCCTTAGGAGAGTCCCAGTCTGTGACAGACAGGCGGAGACACCATGACCTCAATACCCCGACCGAGGAACCCCAGGGAAAGCCCTGTAGAGCATGATTTAGCGCATTTAACCTCATGATATCCCTGGGAGGTGAGTGCATCATTCCCCAACTTTTCAGCTGGGGAAACTGAGGCTCAGAGAAGCTAGATCATGACCCTAAGGTCACGTAGCTAGTAAATAGAAGAGTTGAGATTAGAACCCAAGTCTATCAATCACCACTGTCAGAGAAGGAGACATTTGACCAGGGTTTTGAAGGATGAATAGGAGTGTACCAAGAAGTCTAATGAAAAGACAAGTGAATTTTCAAGTTTGAGCCATATTATATTCCAAGTTTCCTTAAAGCGAGTGCTACGTGGGAACTCTATGGCTTGATAATTATGAGAGATGATGAAGTGGTGCCCTCATTGTTCAGAGGGGAAAATTGAGACCCGGAGAGGGACAGGCCTACTGGGTAGTCAGTGAGCATGCCACTGACAGGTTTCCATTGCGTCTCCAGCCTCTCCGAATGTAAGAAAGCCAGCTGGGCAGCCATGGAGCGGGACAACGGCACCACCTGCGTCTACCACGAGAACTTCAAGCAGTTCCTGCTGCCACCTGTGTATTCGGTGGTGTTAGCGGCCGGCCTGCCACTGAATGTCTGCGTCATCGCCCAGATCTGCACATCCCACCGGGCCCTGACCCGCTCAGCCGTGTACACCTTAAACTTGGCGTTGGCCGATCTGCTGTATGCCTGCTCCCTGCCCCTGCTCATCTACAACTATGCCCAAGGGGACCACTGGCCCTTCGGGGACCTGGCCTGCCGCCTGGTGCGCTTCCTCTTCTACGCCAACTTGCACGGCAGCATCCTCTTCCTCACCTGCATCAGCTTCCAGCGCTACCTGGGCATCTGCCACCCGCTGGCCCCCTGGCACAAGCGTGGGGGTCGCCGGGCTGCCTGGCTAGTGTGTGGAGTCGTGTGGCTGGCTGTGACAGCCCAGTGTCTGCCCACGGCCATCTTTGCTGCCACGGGCATCCAGCGGAACCGCACCGTCTGCTACGACCTGAGCCCGCCTGCCCTGGCTGCCCGCTACATGCCTTATGGCATGGCCCTCACGGTCATTGGGTTCCTGCTGCCCTTTGCTGCCCTGCTGGCCTGCTACTGTCGCCTGGCTCGCCGCCTGTGCCGCCAGGACATCCTCGCGGGGCCCGTGGCCCAGGAGCGGCGTGGCAAGGCAGCCCGCATGGCTGTGGTGGTGGCGGCTGTCTTTGCCATCAGCTTCCTGCCTTTCCACATCACCAAGACAGCCTACCTGGGGGTGCGCTCCACCCCGAGGGTCCCCTGCCACGTGCAGGAGGCGTTCGCAGCCGCCTACAAGGTCACGAGGCCGTTCGCCAGTGCCAACAGCGTCCTGGACCCCATCCTCTTCTACTTCACCCAAGAGAAGTTCCGCCGGCGGCCCCACGAGCTCATGCGGAAACTCACGGCCAAGTGGCAGAGGCAGGGTCGCTGAGTCCCCTGGACGGCACACCTGGGGCCTGGGCAGCTGTCCTGCTGTCATGTGGCCAGGGCACCAGAAGCCCCACCAGCCCCAAACTGCACAGCGAATTTGAGTTCAGCTCAGCCAGGCATGGAGGACGGTCCCTCACAGCCCCTGGAATCTCAACACCAATCGTCTGTTACGGAATTTCTCTGCAGCGGGCCCTGTGGGCATAGAGACGGACAGGCCAGCTCCGGCCTCGAAAAGTGTCCAGTCAGCCATGGAGAGTGGAGGAGGCCACGTGAAGCTGCTCACAGAAATAGAGCGTGGCCTGTACTCTAACGGAGGGGTGTGCTCCGTGCTTTGGAGTCACCTGTGGCGGGGGTGAGAGAACACAGGAGGAGAAGGGGCATTTGAGCTGGGTTTTGAGGGATGAATGTGAGCCCTGGGGGTGGGAAGAGGGGTGAGATCGCATCCATTTAGCAAAGTTTACTAAAGCCCTGCCCAGACAGGCTCCCAGCTGCTGGCAGGACAGACAGTGACAGTGATGTCAAGGCCGTGACACAGGGAGGTATGGCAGGGCAGGTGGTGCCAGAAGATGCCACGACTCAGGCCAAGGCCTCAGGAAAGACCTCTCTGAGGAGGCCCATCTGAACCAGAGGTCGAAGGCCAGGTCGGGGGAGCTTAGCAAACAGGTGGGGAGCACTTCCGTGCAGCCTGCCCAGCCTAGCACTGGCTCCGCCCTGGGACAGACAGCCACCTGTCACCTGGGGTGCAGGGCATGTGGCCTCGGTGCCTGAAAGCCGAGGACGCAGGAGCTGCCCCACAGCCACCCTCCAGACCAGGGCCAGAGAGGGCCAGATGCTCCAGGCCGTGGGAGCCCGGCAGAGGGAGAACTCCAGGGGCACTGCTAAGAAGAGGTGGAACTCGAAGGGCAGAGAGGGAAGCCGCTCCTGGGAGGCCGCGTGTGTACAAACTCCGGTGGTAGAAACGAGCTGAGCTGAGCATGGCTGCAAGGCAGTGGGAGTTTCAGTCTACCTGGGGCTGGGGTGTGGAGGGCGTGGCCAGAAAGGAGCTGGGCAGAGCCGGGGACCCCACCTCTCCTCACTCCCTCATCAAATGCGTATCTTTTAAGCTTAGGGCATCCATGGTCACCGGAGTACCTCTTCCTGGCCCTGAAGTGAGGGCAAGAGCCCTTTGAGGTTGGTTCATTCTATGAGAAACCAGCAGTGGGAGGAGATGCCGGGCCACCAGGAGGCCGCCAGTGGAGACCGCAGGGCTGGAAGCCTGTGCTGGCCTCCTGGGCAACTGTCCGTGCTGCATTCCACCCCCGCGCTCTCCGGCCCATCATTCCTGCAGCCTCTGGCTACCCAGAAGGCTGCCTGGAGGCTGCCCTCTATGGAGACATCTCAACATGGTTCTGAGCCTAAAAAAAGCCTCACAGCCCCACTGGTAATCCCAGCTATGCATGAGGTGGAGGCAGGAGGATCATGAGTTCAAAATAATGAGATCCTGTCTCCTAAAAACATTAAATTTGGGCCAGCCATGTGGTGTAGAGGTTAAGACAGCTGGATCCTACATGACCAATGGCACAGCTCGATTCTGGACCTGGCAGCTGGGAGTGTGTGTGTGTGTGTGTGTGTGTGCCCAAAATCTCTAGAGAACGGAGGAGACGGGATTATAGTGTGGCCTTTTCCTCTGAGGAGTGATTTCTCACTTTCTCTCTCCCTCTCTGGTGAGCACATGCCCTATAATTTAATTAATTTAAAAAGTGGGGTCTAGCCCTGTAGCCTGGTGGTTAAAGGAGCCAGATCCCCATGGCCGAACATGGGCCCTGCACACTGGGTGTGTGTGTGCACGCGCATGCGTGCCCCAAACCCCAACAGGATGGAGAAGGAATTGCTCCCTCCCTCTCCCTCTCCGTGTCTCTCTGGGGAATGTACCCTCTGGCAATAAACAAACAAACAAACAAACAAATAAATCAGCATCTTTACTGAAGGTCCCACGAGGAGGCAGCAAAGGGGAATGACACTACACAAGACGCCATCCCCCCAATCCCCTTCCCCTGCTCTGCCCAGCAGCTCTCTGGCACTCCCCTGCAGCCCCTCATCCCCTCTGCTCCTTTTCTCTTCTCTCCTTCCTCCCCACCCCTCCAGCCCTTCCTCCCTTCTCCCAGATCCCTTTCTTTCTCACCCGAAGCAATGCCGCCTGCTCTTCACCACTGGCACCACTCAGACCATGCAAGCAGAAAACCAGGGAGAGCGGGGAGAGGGCAGGGCCGGGAGGGGAAGGGCCGCGTGGCCTGTTCGGGACTCTTCCTTTACCCTGTCTAACCCCAAGGCTGCTGGACAACAGGAGCCTGCAGAGAAGTTAAGCTCACAGGAACATCTGAGATGGCCGAGGCTAGCGAGGAAGTGGGAAACCAGGCCCGCCTGGCCAGGGGAATCCACTCAAAGTGTCCTCACAGGGGAGGCTGACCACTGGACAGAGCAAAGCTGATTCTTGAGCCACAGATGGTAAACGTGTGGGGACGTCAGAAGACAGGCTGCTTCCCATGCCCCTTCCGAGGCCAGGTGTGCCAAGCGTTACACGTGTTCTCACGGGGCATCTGGTTCTAAGCCGGGACCTGGCCCCTTGTGATTGGGGAAGGGGGCGAGGAGAGCAGAAGACAGAGGGGCTCTGCCCGCAGCCTGGCCGAGGCCTGCAGTGATCCTGGGTGACTGTCCCAGCCCACCACTGAGAGCTGGGACCTGTTGGCTACTGTTCCAGGAGTAGGAGTCAGGCCACAGGTGAATTCCGTTCCTTGCTTCCCTCTGGGAGCAGAAGAGCAGAGCGGGTTCAGAATCCAGGGCCGGACCACGCGGTATGGGCCCTGCCTCTCCCATTTCCTACCCGTGTTAGTCTGGCCACGTTCTTTAGCCTTTTTTCCCTCAGTTTCCCCAATTATAAAACAAGAATAAGACCAGTACCTGGCTTGTAAAGTGGTTGTGGGGATTAAAGTGCAAACGGCTGAGAACAATGCCTGGAACAGTCAGCTTGGAATGTCACCATTGTTACTGTTTTGCCTCCCAGGCTGTCTCTAGGAATAGGAGTAGGAGGTTTCTAAACAGGACCTTTAAACAGACAGTTGCAGCTGTTGTGCTTTCTCTCCCACCTGGAAGACAAGGATCTTTTAAGAAAATAAAAGCTCAGGGCCAGTGGGTGGCATAATGGTTAAGGCACTAGACTCTCACATGGCTGACCACAGTTTGAGTCCCGGACCTGAAGACTTGAAACTCATGCCAGGCGTGTGTGTGTGTGTGTGTGTGTGTGTGTGTGTGTGTGTCCAAAATCCCGGGAGGAAAACGGAGGAGAAGGGATTGCAGCATGGCCATCCCCCCGGGAGGTGACTTCTCGCTTTCTCTCTGTCTCTCCCGCAAACACATGTGCCCTATAGCAAAAATCTCTCTCTCTCTTTAAAAAGAAAGAAAAGAAAAACTCACCAGGCGGTGATCTGTTCCTGTAATCCCAGCTTCTCAGGAGGCTGCAGCAGGAGGACAGTGAGTCTGAGTCCAGTTTAGACAACATGAAACTCTGTCTTGAAAAGAAAAAAAGCTTATCGCACCTTTTTCTCTCTTCTTTATTCTCCTAGCTTTTTATGTGACCCCATTTAGATTCCCTTAAGAAAAACCCCTACTCCTTTCAGCTCGGGTCCTACTCATTCTCAGAGTCTGCATAGTAGAGGAAGACCTGTCTGCCTGCTGAAGGTTTGGTGACTGAGTCTGTGGTATAAACTCACAGAGATTAACAGAGAAAAATCATTTCGATTACAGGTACACACAAAGGAGTCCCACAAAATACAAGGCTCCTCATCACACTTTTTGAGACTAGGGACTGTAAGTCAGGAGCCCCACCTGTCCCCCCATAAGAAGGAAAAATCATTAGTACATGCTGGTACCAGGGACTCCACCAGGAGCCTCACGTTCACCCTTCCCTCTTTTTCTCTTCCCTCCTCCTAAGCCAGAGCACACTCAGTGGTGGCGTGGAGAGTGGGGCCTTCTCCTGGGGATGTTCTCCTTCTGGACGGGAGACACAGGGGACACAGAGTGTGGAGGTGGAGTGTGGGGCGGGGTCGGAGCATGGCGACATGGGTCACAGGGGACCAAGGTGACTCTCCCATGGTTAGGAAAGACATTCTGGGGGACAGAGCAGGGCAACTAAGCATTGGAGGATGGGTACAATCGGAAGGAAGGCGGGTCAGGGTGTTTCTCGTGCAAAAAAACAGCACAGGGAAAGGCATGGAGGTTGTGGGAAGAGGAGGGGTAGTGGTCAGAGGTGAGGCTGGTCAGTGAGGGGCTTGGGCATCAGTCTAGGGACGTCCAGAGTACCAAAACAATGACAGCAGTGACCACTTATTGGGCCTTGCAATGTGCTTTACACACTTGCTATCCTTCCTTGGATTTCCTGTTGCAGATGTGTAAACTGAGGCCCAGGCACGGGTACAGACTTGCCAAGCTCACACTGCCCTTCCCTAACCCAGATCTCAGACGCCCTTTGCCTTGCCCCCCCCTCCTTTCCTTTCTTTCCCTGCCATCCAAGCACCCACCACCCCTATCCGGGTCCAGTAATGGGACCTCACGAAGGCGTGACAGAGCAGCAGGGTGATAATCACAGTATCAGTCCTGCCCTGTTAGCTGGGCACGCGGCCTCCTGGAATGAAAACTTTATTTTCAGACTCCTTTCCAGCTAGCTATAGCCAGGTAAGATCTTCCCAGCCAATGGGATAAAAGCGAAGTGCCCTAAGGCAGTTGACTATAGGGAGGGGGGAGTGTCCTTCAGAGACAAGTGGCCTCTTCTCCCCCACCTTCCTGTTGATCAGAGGTGGATGTGACAATGGAGTACCATCTTGACGGTGAGGGCCAGGGCCCCTTCCATGGTGGAAGCCAGAAGCATCTCGGGTCTCTAACTACTCCAACATGGGCTTAACCTAAATCTGGACTTCTGCATGAGAGGGAAACAAATGTCTTTTTTAAGCCACTGGTTTGGCGGGTCTTTGCTACCTCAGCCCAAACGAGCCCCTTTACTCCAATTCCATCCCGAGATGATGGACATTAGGTGAAGGCCA
Source organism: Tupaia tana (assembly GCA_026018925.1). NCBI lineage: Eukaryota > Metazoa > Chordata > Mammalia > Scandentia > Tupaiidae > Tupaia > Tupaia tana. The sequence goes on from JAKSZU010000012.1 coordinate 30,534,537, forward strand.
GGCAGTGACCTGGGCCAGGGATGAGACCTCACCTAGGTGGGTGCTAGGGGTCACCAAGACCCAGAGACACCTGGGAGCCTTCTTAGGAAAGCACAAAGCCTGCAGCTGTCAGCCCTGAGCGGCTGGGGCTGCAAGCTGGATTGGCTTCCTGAGGGAGACAGTGAGGAGAGACGAAGCCTGGGGGTCTCTGGACGATGGTGGCATGATGGGGCAGTGGGCTGGTGGTAGGGGGAGTGGAGGTGAGGGGTGAAGAAGAGCAGAGAGGAAGTTCCCCAGGGAGGCGAGGCCCAGCAAGCCACTTCCAGGACAAAGATCTTTCAGTGTTGGCTACTGGCAGTTGAGGACAGGGAGCCAGGGTACTAGGGGTCAAGGTTTGGGGAGCCGGAGTCAGGAACCAGGGCTGGTCCTGGAGAGATCTCCATTCCAAGCCGGAAGAGCCCAAGGGCAGTGGATGTGTCCTAGCAATGGCTGCAGCGGGCTCCTCCCTCCATCCCTCATCCATCAGCAAATATTCTCCGTGAGCCTTTGCGCTGGCGCTGGCCACACAGAAGCAGCTCAGATCCAGGCCTTACCCTCAGAAAGAACTTCAGAAGGAGGTGAAGATGAGGAAGGAGTTCATCCAGTGAAGAACATGTACCGAGTGCCTACTATATGCCGGGCAACATGCTGGAAGTGGGTCCCTGTGCTCAGGGAGACAGGCAATAATGAAATAAACACATACTCCTGGGTCATACAGCTGGGGGGACTGCACAGAAGAACACAGAGGGCCAGGGCACAAGGACGGTGTCACCAGAGAGACGAAGAACCCATGGTGTGGTCAGTGGCTGAGATATCCTGAGGACTGGGGGGACCCTGGCTTAGTTTAGGGATAGGGTAGGTTTCCTACCTGAAACCTGAGGGCCTGGCAGGGCCTCTGAGGGCATGAGCTCATGCGGAAGGACTGCCACAGACTGCGACTTTGAGCAGGCACCTTCATTCCCTGAGCCTCCATTCCCTTACCTGTAAAAGACAACACTACTACCAGCCCACCCTAAGCTCCTCATCCAGGAGCACTGAGGATGGAAAAGTTAGAGCAGAAATTCCACAAGTACTAAAATACTAAACACTAAGAGAAGGATGAGCAAGGGAAAGACAGACACTTCATATGAAATGATCAATGATCAAAATCCGAAAAGATATCTGGTTCCAAGTTGACGTTGCCTCCTAAAGTTGAGCAGCTACATGCCCCGTGCCCCATGCCTAGTGCCGAGCACCTCTGTCCATGTGCACGGGGTTATGTACATCGCTCAGCAAACAGCTCGAAGCACCCAAAGCCCAGCAAGAGGACAATAGATTGATGCACTGAGCTACATTCACAGATGGGCTATTTCACACAGCCAGAATGAACTACACTGACATACAGCAATATGGATACATCTTAGCAGTATAATAGTAGGGAAAAAGAAGTCCCCCAAAGTTCTATACGGCAGGATGTCCTTTTTATAAAGTTAAAACCAATGACAATAGGGGCTAGGTGGTGGCACAGTAATAAGGCAACTGGACCCACAAAGGAAAAGGTCCTGGGTTTGTGTCCCAGAACCTCCCTAAACACCCTGGGCCTACACGTCATGATCTGGCCTGCTGAGGCTGAAGGTGGATCATGGCATGAGTACTCTGGAAGAGTGTCTCTTTCTCCATTGGAAGACATAAATAGATGAATATTTTGTTTGTTTTTACTACAAGGTATGTGTGTGCTCACCAGAGAGAAAGTGAGAAAGTACCCACAGGGGAAGCTGGCCATGCCACAGTCCCTTCTCTTCCATTCTCTCCTTGGGATTTTGGGCATGCACACACACACAAGTATGGCTTGTTTTTCAAGCCACCAGGTCTGGGAACTGAACTGTGCAGTTGGCCATGTGGGATCCAGCCATCTTAACCACCATGACACTGGCTGGCCCGAGCTTTAATTCTTTTTTTTCATAGAGATTTTCGCTATAGGGCTCATGCACTCGACAGAGAGATAGAAAGCGAGAAATCACCTCTGGGGGGCATGGCTACACCACAATCCCTTTTTCTCCATTCTACTCTTGGGAACTTAGGCATGCATGCACAGGTGCCCAGGATGAATTTCAAGATGCTGGATCTGGTACTTAAATCACTGTCGACTATGTGGGAGTCCAGTGACATAACCATTATGCCATCTGCTGGTCTCATAAACTTTTTGTTTTTAATGTTCTTAGATGGTGTATGCACTTACTAGAGAGAGAAATAAAGCAACAACCAGTTAGTCATAACTACACCACCATCGCCTCTATTCCTCCATCCTGTCAGGACTTGGGGCACTCATGCACATGCACCCAATGTGTTTGGAGAGGTGTTTTTGTTTTTGTTTTTGTTTTTCCACTATAGGGCGCGTGCGCTCGCCAGACAGCCAGAGAGAGACATAGAGACAGAAAGCGAGAAATCACCCCCCAGGGGGGATGGTCACTCCACAATCCCTTCTCCTCCATTCTCCTCTTGGGATCTTGGGTACACACGCACACACACCCAGCGTGAGTTTTAAGCCACCGGGTCCGGGACGCGAACCGCGGTCGACTAGGTGGGAGTCCAGCGACATAGCCATTACGCTAACTGCTGGTCCCACACCCAATGTGTTTTTTTTTTTTTTTTTGGAGAGGTTTTTCGCTATAGGGCGTGTGCGCTCGCCTGACAGACAGAGAGAGACAGAGAGACAGAAAGCGAGAAATCACCCCCCAGGGGGGATGGTCACTCTGCAATCCCTTCTCCTCCATTCTCCTCTTGGGATCTTGGGCACGCACGCACACACACCCGGCGTGAGTTTTAAGCCACCGGGTCCGGGACGCGAACCGCGGTCGACTAGGTGGGAGTCCAGCGACATAGCCATTACGCTAACTGCTGGTCCCACACCCAATGTGTTTTTGAAGTTACCGAGGCTGGGATTCAAATCACACAGTTGACCATGTGGGATCCAGCTCCTTTACCCACTAAGCCACAGGGCTGGCCCAATAGATGAACTTAAAATTAAGTTTAAGATAATAAATTAAGTGAAGACACATACTTTGAAGGAATATGTAGGTATAATGAAATCATATAAAAAGAAAGCCAGAGAATGCCAAACACAGGACTTGAGGTGATGCTGTGCTGTGGTGGGACAGCAGGAGAATGCATGGGGACACCATCTAATTAGACGTAGGTTATGGTACAGGTCCTTGTACTGGTGGGTTCTGTTTGCTTTTTGAGAGCCAATTAAATAAATGATGAGAATGTGTCATGCACAAACCATTACAACTAGTCCAAGCCTGTGTGTTCGCCGTTTCCTTGTAGAGGAAAGAGGGCAATCTCAGAATTTCTACTGGGCCTTGGAATAGAGTTAGGAGCCAGATTTCTACCGAAGACAGCTCCTTCCTGGCTCACTGCCTCATGGACAGTGCTGTGATGCTGAAGCTGTGCTCACCCACAGAGGGGCCTGGCGACTCTCAGAGGGACATTCTCTATCTTTGAACTTCAGGTTCCTCATCTATGAAGGGAGAATGAACTCTGAAAGATGCCTTAACTCACCGTCTTTCTCCCTCTTAAGTACTCAAAGGCCATCACTGGTCATGAGTGGCCATCAAAACCCTCCCATTGAGATGGAGCTGGCAGGTGGCAAGGTGGCTATAGGCTCTGGACTCCCACGTGGCCAACTGCGGTTTGAGTCCTAGACTTGGCGGCTGGCTCTCTCACTTTCCCTCTCTCTCTTTCTCTGGTCAAATTAAAAACTAATAATGAATAAAGTTGAATAAAATAATTCTTTTTTTTTTTTAGAGAAGTTTTTGCACGTGCACTCACCGGAGAGACAGAGAGACAGAAAGCAAAAAATTATCCCGCCATGGGGGATTGCTCTGTCTCTGTTCTCCCCTTAGGATTTTGGGTACACAGGTACGTGCATGCAGCATGTTTTAAGTCACCTGGTCCAGGACTCGAACTGTGGTCAATTATGTGGGAGTCCAGCGACAAAACTATTATGCCATCTGCTGGTCCTGAATAAAATAATTATTTAAAACAAAACAAAACAAAACCCTTCCCATTGTGATGTTACCAGGATTCCACAGCCCTGACCTTGCTGGGTCACCATGACTAGCTGGGTAGGTGAGTTGGTGTCTTCACTGTGGAACTGAGGGGTCCTAGGAGCCGCCAATCCACTCTCTAATTCCTTCCCAGACTAGACCCTTTGTGGTTTTTTTGAAAGTTTTTGTTATAGGGTGTGTGTGTTTCCCAGAGAGACAGAGAGAGACAGAGAGAGGGAAAGTGAGGAATCTCCCCCCAGTGGGGATGGCCACACTGCATTCCCTTGTCCTCTAGTCTCCTCTCAGGATTTTGGGCATGCATACGCTAGTGCCCGTATGGATTTTTCAAGCTGCTAGATCTGGGACTTGAGCCAGGAGTTGGCCATGTGGGATCCAGGGCCTTAACCTCCACGCCACCTGCTGGCTCTTCCCAGACTAAATCCTTAAACACCATTCTTTCCCACCAGAGGAATTCCTAGGCCTAAGGCCCAGCCAGTTCACGCCAATGTCAAGCTGTAGGGCCGGGGAACTGGGACCTGAGTCTCCATCCTTCATCAGTTTGCCCATCTGGGATACCCAATAAGGACCTCCGTCCAGAAGTAATGAGAAGGCAGGATATGAAGGCGTTTGGAAGAGTATAAATTTCATACTAGGGACCATTATTATGGGGGAGACAGTGACTCCTCCCACACACCCAAACTTGCCCCAAACGAGTTGAAAGAAGACTTAGGAGAGGTAAGAGTCTGACTTGAAATATCAGTCAGAGGGGGCACCCTGGGGGAAGCCTGACTCACTCCTCACTTTTGGGGCCAGGCAGCTGAGGCCCAGGTCACACAGCAAGGCAGGGCAGAGAAAGGCCAGGCGGGGCTCTTTTTCTTGTCTATTGGTTTCCTGGCAAAGAGGGAGAGATTTCCTCCTTGGTCCCCTTGAGTCAGAGCAGAGACACAGTCGTGGGGAGGGACTCCCAGAAGGCTAGTCTCCGCTCAGGAAGAGTTTTCTTCCTACAGACTTCCCACAAACCACAGGGCTGCCGGGAGGGTATAGTGAGCTCCCCACCCCAGGAGGTATGTGAGCATCCAGCAGGGTCTGGAGTCCTCTCACTCCTTTAGGCAATCCTTGTGTGTCAACCACCCTGCCCCACCCCTACTCCCTGCTCACCTGAACCCACCTCCCAGCCTCGTCTGCCCAGCTCTCCGGGGCTGTGACTGGGGTGCAGTGGGGTTGGCTGGGCAAAGGACGAGCAGCTGACCTAACCATGTCGGCTAATCATGAGATGGACCTTCCTTCATCTTCAGGATTGGGGACTAGGAAAGGAAGGCTGGCGGGCACTGCATGTAAAGTCGCTGAAGTCTGAATTTGAATCATGGCAGGAGTTGTCATTTCTTGACTTCCACTCTGGTCACCTACTTCATGACCCAGCCGGAAGGGGCAATTTCAAGAGTGGTTCCAGGATCACATAAAATAAATGAAGTAGTATTACCCATATATCACAATATAAGCACTCCCTACACTCTCATTCATTCGTTCATTCAGTTACAGGGTCCTGCATTTGAGCTGGGCCCAGGAGGATGAATGGGATCTAGCAGAGGCGGGTGAGGGTGGGGAAGGGGGTGATGAACTAGTACCCTATATGAGATAATGCCAGGAGGTGGGGGAAGCTTAAGCACTGGATCAGTGTGAAGCAAGACAAGACCTGTGCCTCCCCTGTCAGGAAAGTGGAGCAGCCGCAGGTAAGTTTGGGTGTTCCGGTCGAAACTCCTTTTGTGTGAGGCCGAAGAAGGGATAGGGTGCTTTGCAACGGTCTGAAAAGAATAAGACTAGGAAACACTGGAAGAAAGTGAAGACTTCCGAACTCTCACCTGTGGCAGGGTGGGTGCTGCTTTTTGTGTCCAGGGCGCGGAGGGATGGGGGAACCAGAACAGCAGAGGGCGCAGGAATCGTGGACTCTGCAGCGCCAGGGAAGAGTGGGCGAGGCACAGGGCGGAGCGTCGAGGACTGGGGCCGTCGAGACAGCTGGGCAGGTGGGGGGCGTGGCAGCTGGAAGAGTTGGGTGGGGCTTCTGGAACCGCGTGGGGCTGGATCCAGGATCGTCAGACTGGATCAGAATCAGGAAGGTGGGACTGGAGGGCGTTTGGGGGCGTGAGGGGCGGGGAATGGGCGTGGCTGCAGCTGGATTCGCCTCGAGGCTGTGACTAGGGGCGCGGCCTGGGCGGGACGGAGGGCAGAGCAGGGAGCGCAGCGCGCTCCCCCTAGCGCCGAGTCCCACCCCTTTCCCGACCGGGGGGAGTGTTTCTGCGTGTACCTGAGGGTCGGTGTGTACGATAATTTGTGGGTCCGAGGTTGCCATGTTGGAACCCCTCCGGCAGGAAGTGCTTCCGCGGGAAAGCAGCTGAACCGCGGCGGGTGCGCCGCCCTGGGTGCCTGTCTGCGGACTGAGCTCCCTGAGTCTGAGTGCATCCGAGCGAGTCCCTGGGGGCTGCTTGGCCCGCTGGACGCCCTCTCCGGGGGGCCGCTTGGGTCTGCATGTGCTCAAGAGGACTGTTCCTCCTTCGGCCCCTCCCGGGGCCCTCCCCCCACGCCGTTCCCAGCTCTGCGCGCTACCGGAGCCCACCCCCTCTTTTGGGAGCGAAGCCCCGCCCCCCACCCCCTTCTCGCTGCCACAAAGTTTATTTGCAACAAAAGGGAGAGAGAAGCGAGCCGCCAAGGGGGAGGGAGCGGGAGCCGGAGCCGGAGCGGGAGCGCTAGGGGAGGCAGGCCGGCGGCGGGCGGGCCCAGAGCCGAGGAGAGGAGCGCTGGGATCTCACCCGGGGCCGCGCCGCGATGCCCCTGGCCTCACCCGCCGAGAAGGGGACCTAGCCCAGGGGTCGGCGCTGAGGTGGGAGGAGGGGCCGCCGGCGATGGAACCGATGTCGCCAGAGGCCGCAGAAACTTGAACCGCGACAGATAAACCTCTGCTCGTGTCTCTGCACCCTTCTCCCAAACCCCTGTGTGCTGCGGGTGCAGGACCCAGGCCTTCCGACCGCGGCCACTACGCTCCGTCGGGGCGGGGGTGCAGGGGGGGTTGGCCGCGGCTCCCCGAGGCCAGCCCCCCCGGAGTGAGTGCTGCCACCATGGCGGACGGGGCGCCCCGGCCTCCACTTTATCGCAGCGTCTCGTTCAAGCTGCTGGAGCGCTGGAGCGGCGGTCCTGGGCCGAGGGAGGAGGACACGGACACTCCCGGGTTACGCCGCCGTGCCTCGTGCCGGCCGATCACGGCCGCCCCGGGCCAGCCCTCCCGGCGCGTTTCCAAGCTGGCGTCGGGGCCCCCGGCCGCCCCCGCGCAGCCGCGCCCGCTCCGCAGCCTCTCGCCGTCGGTGCGCCAGCTCTCCCGGCGCTTCGACGCGCGGCGCCTGGACGAAGACTCGGCTGGGGCCCGGGACGGGGGCGTTTCTCCTGGGGCCACGGAGGAAGCAGCCGAGGGCCCCGCGCGCGGGGCCTGGCCCAGCGTCACCGAGATGCGCAAACTCTTCGGCGGCCCTGGTTCCAGGCGGCCGAATGCCGACTCTGAAGCCCCGGCGACCGCCAGCCCTGACGGTGCCGCGTGGGATCCCCCGGCTCGGGAGGCCCGGCAGCCACCGACGCCACCTCCACGGACGTGCTTTCCTTTGGCGGGCCTGCGTTCGACGCGGCCGCTAGCCGGGCCGGGGACCGAGGGGAGGCGGCGGCGGCAGCAGCAGCAGACACTGGAGCGGGCGCAGCGTCCGGCGGATGGTTTACATTCTTGGCATAGCTTCTCCCAACCGCAGGCCGGGGCCCGGGCCTCCTGCTCCTCCTCCTCCTCCAATGCCTCCTCCTATCCTGTCAGCCACAGCCGGGCTGCCAGCTCCAGCGAGGAGGAAGAGGAGGGCCCGCTGCCGTCGCCTGGGGCTCCCAGGCCGGCCTTCCATGGCGGCCACTCCTCGGGCAGTGACGAGGACCAAGTCGGTGAGGGCGGCCACCGCCGGGGAGGGAGGCCAAGGCTCAGGCCTGGAAGCTCCCTTTTGGATCAAGACTGCAGGCTGGACAGTGATGGGTTAAACCTGGGCAGCATGGACTCTTCAGGAGGAGCCAGGAGTCCTGGGCCCCCAACACCTCCAAGAGTCCCTAGCGAGGAGGGGCCTCGGGAACTGGGTGCTGGCTCCCCGCCCTGCGTCCCAGGTCCCCAGGAGGGACTGCGGCCTGTGTCTGACACTGTGGGAGGAGCTTTCCGTGTGGCCAAGGTGAGCTTTCCGGCATACCTGGCCAGCCCGGCAGGCTCCCGCGGCAGCAGTCGCTATTCCAGCACGGAGACCCTTAAGGATGAGGACCTGTGGTCTAGCCGTCCTGGGGGCTGGGGCATGTACCGCTCTCCCAGCTTTGGAGCCGGGGAAGGGCTCCTACGGCCCCAATCTCGAACCAGGGCCAAGGGACCTGTGGGCGCCACCAGAGCTTTGAGGGATGGAGGACTGGAGCCCGACAAGAGCCGACAGCGGAAGTCCCTGTCGAATCCAGATATTGCCTCGGAGACCCTGACGCTGCTCAGTTTCCTGCGCTCAGACCTTTCAGAGCTGAGAGTCCGCAAGCCAGGTGGGAGCCCTGGGGACCTTGGGAGCAGCCCCTTAGATGGCAGAGACTCCCCATCTGCAGGTGGCCCAATGGGGAAACTCGGACCCATGCCTGCCCCAGCCCCAGCATCACCTGGCATCCGCCCTACGCTGAAGGACTTGACTGCCACCCTGCGGAGGGCAAAGTCTTTTACCTGCTCTGAGAAGCCCGTGCCCCGTCGCCTCGCCCGTGCCAGCGCCCTGAAGCCCAGCTCCTCTGAGCTCCTGCTGGCAGGCCCTGGAGCCGAGGAGGACCCACTGCCCCTTGTTGTCCAAGATCAGTATGTGCAGGAAGCCCGCCAAGTTTTCGAGAAGATTCAGCGCATGGGAGCCCAGCAGGAGGATGGAAATGATGTCCCCCCTGGAAGCCCTGACTGGGCAGGGCACTTGACCTGTGGACAGCGGTCCCAGGAGGAGCTCTCGGGCCCTGAGTCCAGCCTGACGGATGAGGGCATCGGAGCAGACCCCGAGCCTCCCGTTGCAGCCTTTTGTGGCCTGAGTACAGCCGGGGTGTGGCGACCCCTTTCCTTGTCCTCAGCCCAGACAAATCACCATGGACCCGGGACTGAGGACAGTCTGGGCGGGTGGACCCTGGTGTCCCCTGAGACGCCTCCCACACCAGGTGCCCTCCGCAGGCGGCGCAAAGTCCCACCTTCAGGCCTTAGTGGGATTGAACTGAGCAATGGGGAGGCGGGTGAGGCCTACAGGTCCCTGAGTGACCCAATTCCCCAGCGCCACCGGGCTGCTACCTCTGAGGAGCCCTCTGGGTTCTCTGTGGACAGCAACCTCCTGGGCTCCTTGAGCCCTAAGTCAGGGCTTCCAGCAACCCCAGCCGTGGATGAGGGCTTGACCAGTGGCCACAGTGACTGGTCTGTGGGCAGCGAAGAGAGCAAGGGCTACCAGGAGGTAATTCAGAGCATTGTTCAGGGACCTGGTGCCTTGAGGCGTGTGGAGGATGATAGGGCTGCTGGCAAGGCCCCCAAGAAGAAGTCTCTGAGTGACCCCAGCCGCCGTGGGGAGCTGGCTGATTCTGCATTTGAGGGTCCTGGAGGGGAGCCCATTAGAGAGGTCGAGCCCATGCTGCCTCCATCCAGCAGTGAACCCATTCTTGCTGAGCAGAGGCCAGAGCCAGAAGAGCCTGGTCCTGCCAGGGGCCGGGCACAGTCAGAGAGGGCCCTGCCTGAGGCCCCACCAGCCTCCTCTGCTGCCCGCCGTGACTTCCACCTCGACCCCAAGCTGGTGGATGTTCTGTCCCCAAGGCTCATCCGCAGGGGATCCAAGAAGCGCCCAGCCCGGAGCAGTCACCAGGAGCTTCGTAGAGAGGAGGGCAGTCAGGACCAGGCTGGGAGCCCTTCTGGGGCCCGGCCCTCCTCCAAACATGTTCGCCATGCCAGCGTGCCCGCCACCTTCATGCCCATTGTGGTGCCTGAGCTGCCAGCCTCCATGGGCCCACCTGTGACTGTACCGGAGCCTGTGGGCTTCCCTGCCCGAGGCCACCCCACATTGCAGGCACCGTCACTCGAGGACGTCACCAAACAGTACATGCTGACTCTTCGCTCGGGTGAGGTCCCTGTCCCAGGGCCTGTGGACATGCCCTGCTTGACCTCAGTCGCACCACCCTCCACTGAGGCCAAGCGCCCAGAGGCAGCCCGAGCTCCAGATGAACCTACCCCAGCCAGCAAATGCTGCAAGCCACAGGTGGTGAGTCCTTGGTGGGGGGCGCTGGCAGTGGGGTCAGGGGAGGGCGTGGGCACTACCTGCCCAGGAGCCTTTCACATGCGTTCATTAGGCAGGTGCCCAAGCCCAAGGGTGCTTATCTGGCCCTGGCAGTGCCCAGGCAGTTATGAGTGTTAATGACACAGGGCTCTGTCAAGGAGTCAGCTTCTGCTGGTCCTAATGTCCTTGTCTGTTCCAAGGTGTCAAGGGTGTTAATTACAAAGCATTATCTCTTCTTTGGCTGTTTCTTGGGGACTGGTTTTCAAGATTCCATGTGGTTCTCTGTTGCAAATGCACAGCAGGCAGGCGGGTGATGGCACCCGGTTCAGCTCAGTCCTTTCTCCGAACTTCGCTGCCCTGTGTAGGGTGTGTGGGTTCCGGAGCCCACAGCGGACATGGACTGGTTGTCCTAGCCTGGCTTTCTTGTAGCAGGTCAAAGTGTGGGTCTGCTCCCGGGCCTGGGAGAATTGGAGAGGTACCAGGCGTCACGTAGTGGAGGAGGAGAGCAGGAGAGGGGCTCAGGGGTCTGTCCCTCGCTGTCTTTGCTGCGATGCTGGCCTTTCTCTGGGACTTTACCCTCCCATCTGTAAAGCTGGGAGGATTGCTGTGGACAAGGTGGTGCCTGTTTCCGTGTGCTGGTTCTGCAGATTTGGGGGAGTCTGGATTTGAGTTGGGACACTCTTGGGCCTGAGTTCTGCCGGAGCCTCGTGATGATGAGGCCAGTGGGGGGTAGAGAGTTCTGGGGAGGGCAGAGGCAGGGAAGGGCCACTGAGGCTGAATAGCGAGGGGCCCTGAGAGAGGTCAAGAGTGGTTCTGGCTGCCACAGGCCTCTGTGGGCCTGTCCTGTCCTGCCTACTTGCATCTTTCCCCCATCCCGCCCCCTTCTTGGTGACTCTCAGATGCCCTCCCTGCCCCCGCCGGACCCTGGGTGCTCACTATCCCCAGGCCCCCCTTCTACCTCTGGTCTGTGGGATCAGACAGGTTCCAGGCAGCCTGGCATCTGGTTGGCAGCCTGATCCTAGGCTCTGGGTTCCGGCCGGCTCGGGAATTATTCCCACTGCAGCCTGCACTCCCGCCGTGGTGCCTGACTCTGAGGAGCCAGGAGGACCCAACCCCTGGACTAATTTGGTCACTCCCTGTTCCCCGGGTTCTCGCGGCCCTTCTGAACTCCCCTTCTCTTTGTTTCTGCCCCCTGGTCTCTTTCTCCATCCTGGCTTGGGCAGTTCTCATGGAGGCTGCAGAGAGCCAGCTGACAGGGAGCGAGGAGGGGAACTCGGGAGCTGTCATTCCTTCTGGGGCCCTGTTAGGGCAACTCAGGTGCCCCTAGACCCCAGGGCCAGTTCTGTCTTTGGCAGGTCAGGGAGGGGAGGGCAGCTCCTGCCAGGGGACCTCTCCCTGGCCTTCTTTCCCACGTCATGATCCCCTCTGGGAATGCTCACCTGGAGAAGAAGGCCAGGGTAAACCGAAGGACTCGGGACGGGGTGCTCCTAAGAGGAGGCCTTGGGACCCAGAGAGGAGGTGGCAGTTTTGCAAAACTAGCTTCTGCCCCATCTCCCTTCGTGTTCTCCCCACTCCATGCTGGGGTGCTTCTCCCTGCCCAAAACAGGGCCTTTCTCTGGCCTCCAAGCCTTTGTCCACTCCAGGCCCAGCTTGGTGGTCCCAACTCCTTAGGGGAGAGAACAGATGCGTCTGTAATTAGAAGGGCAGGGTTTGAGCCATGGCTCCAGGTCTCTGTGGCCCAGATCTGTCACATCCTTGCCTCACTTTTCCCTTCTGTGCAACGGGGTAAACATCTCTGCCTGGAGGCGCTTGGAGGTGAGTGGGTGGTGTGACCATTCCCCCCCTGGAGGTAGGAGACAGGGAGAAACAGGCTCTGCTGCTCCATCTGCTTCTCAGCGACCGACCGGGCTGGGCTGCTCCTCCCCGCCCCCGCCTATGCGGCTTCTGAACATAGGGGGGCTCTCTAGGGCCTCAGTACACCCCGGTGGGCTTCGGCAGGCTCAGAAGAGACTCTGACCCTGTTTCCCACCCCTTCATAAAGCCTGTAAGTTCTTCCATCGGCTAACCCAGATCCCTCTGCTCTTCCCTTCCTTCTGGCTCTGAGAAGATGGGGAGCAGCTGCCCACCCCCTCCTGCTGGCATCCCTTGAGAAGACAATGTTCCCTTGTTTGGGGCCTGGGGCTCCAGTCAGCTCCCTGGGGCGTGGGTGGAGGTGGTGTGGCGTAGGCTCCAGAAGAAGGAAGAGAGTTGTCACGCTGTGCTTGTGGGGCAGAGACCACTGTGCACCCAGCCAGGAACTGATCAGATAGGCCACAGAGCTGGGGGGCCCACGCCCGACCCCAGGCTTTGGGGAGTCTCTCATTCGGTCTCTCCCAGCCCAGAGCCCATATCCACCCTGCCATGGCACTATCCCCATGGTTGGGAAGCAGGAGGGCTGGATGCCAGGACTGGCCAGGCCTCTGACTCGCTCTGAGGCCTGGATGAATTGTCTTTGGCCCTTGGTTTTCCTGTCTATACGGTGGGACGTTAGGCTGCCCAGTCTTCGAGCCTCTGCAGGAAGGACTCCTAGCCCGTGGGTGGTCTAGAGATGCAGAGGAATCAGAGGTATGATGGTGGTGGGGGGACGGCAGCTCTCCGCCCTGGCTGGGAGGACCTGGGGATGCAGGGAAGGAGGGACAGCTCCCTGGTCATTCATCCTATGCCTCCTGCCTGCTTCTGTGGTCTCATGAGGAGGCAGAGCTGTCTGGGCCTCCCTGCTGCCCCCCACGCCCCTTTTTACTCCCTCCTAGGCCACGGTAGTCCAGCTGGTCAGCAGCCCTTCATACCGGGCTTTAAAGCACAGTCTTGTGGCCCAGCCGTCTGCATCCCAGGTCCCTGCTACCCACCTGACACATGGGACAACTGTAGCCCAGCAGTGAGAAGTGACTGTGTCTTAATCATGGGTGGATGAACTCCGAACCTTGCACGCTGGGGCAGCAGGAACAGCGGCCGGCGTTTATTAGAGCGCTTGCCGCCTGCCAGTCAGTGGACGACTGCACGTCCATTTCCACACAGACTGATGCTCGCAGATTGCTAGATTCCCCAAGTCCTAGCAGATCAGTGTCTTGGTGGCGATGTGGAACTGGCCTGCCGTCTGAGTAGAGGGGACAGCCGGGGATGTCGCCTGCACATCCCCAACAGCCTGAACACTCATGGAGATTCTTTAATTCACCAAGGCCTGGGATTGGGGTGGGGAGAACTTTGAGACCCAGAATGGGAGCGTGCTGGGTCTAAGGTCACACAGCCAGGCTGGCCAGAGCCAGGCCCGCACACCAGCACCCTGGCCTTGTCCCCTGGACCCCCACCTTCCCAGCCAGCTCCCAGCCTTGCTGAGGAAGGCCTGGGTTGCAACTCATCTGTCACCCTGCTTCTCTCTGCCTCCCCTTGGCGGGGACCCTGTGGTGGTGGAGGTTCGGGTTCGCTCATTCCCCTCTTCGGCTCTTTGCTGTGATTTTCCATGGAAACTGGTTCTGGGGGAGGGGGTGAGGTGATTAGGACATTCGGAATTCTGAGCAGTACCAAATATCTATAATTAAATGTCTTGTCACCCGGCAGGAGGGCTGCTGGGGGAGGACAGGCAGAAGGGCCTCCCTTTCCCCTGTATATTCCCTATCCCTCCCCTACCCCACCCTGTTCCTTCCTAAGGGCTCTGGGCTGCTGGGGGAGTCTGTCCAGGATGAGTCCACCCCAGGGCAAAGTGGTTGGAGGATGAACCAGAGCCGAGTCGGACATTTTCCCACCTCCTGTTCCGGGACCAGCTGGGTTTGGAGGCTGGGAGGCTGCTACTCACCCTGTCCCAGCCTCCTCTCGCAGTGTAGGGCCTGGGCCCTCCTGCTTCCCTCCCTCCCATCTGTAATCGCTCAGGCTCCACGTGCCACCGCGCAGTGGGGTGAAGGCACCCCCTGGCCTCCTGGGAGCCGAGACATCGAGACATCGAGAGTTTAGAATCCAGAAGCGGACCGGAAGGAGCTTAGGCTATTGCGAGACTAGCTGGGGGCTTCGGAGGAGGCGCTGCCTGAGCTTGGCCTTGCAAACTGGAAGAGAGGAAGGGACTTTAGGGAGAGCTCGCAAGAGCAGAGGCTAGGAGGAGGGAGAGAACATGGGGGCTGCAGTGAGACTGTTTGTTTCAACGAGAGACTTGGGTGGCCCTTGACAGAGCAGTACATCTGTTTGTTTAACAAATTCTCGGGTCCAGCAGATGGCATGGTGGTTAAAGTGCTGGACTCCCACGTGACTGACTGCGGTTCAAGTCCAGGACCTGGCGGCTTATTTTCTCACTTTCACACTCTCTCTCTGGTCAAACTAAAAATAAACAAATAAATAAAACTAAGTAATTATCTTAAAAATTTAAAAACAAACAAAAAACTATCCCTGACTGGGCCAGCAGGTGATGCGGAGGTTAAGGCAACTGGATCCCACATGGTCAACTGTGCGGTTCGAGTCTCAGGCCCCGTGGCTTGAGAAACATGCTGGGTGTGTATATACGCATGCCCCAAATCCCAAGAGGAGAATGGAGAAGAGATTGCAGCGTGGCCATCCCCACTGGGGAGATGCCTTCTCACTTTCTCTCTCTCTCTGTCTCTCTCTCTCTCCCTCTGGTGAGTGCACATGCCCTATAGCAAACAAGAAACAAATTCTCGCTGAGTGTCTAGACATCCCAGATGCCCTCTAGGCCTGGAGATGCAGCCTCAAACAAAACCAAGGGTGCCCTGGTGCTTCCAGACAGCGAGGGGACCTGTCTGTAAACGGAGATGCTGCGCATCAGGGAACGCAGGGGCTGGGCAGCACGGGAGGAGAGGATGTGACAAGGTAGGGTACTGCTTTCAATCAAGAGCTCTGGAAGGCCCGTCTGAGATGATGTTTGAGCAGAGACCTGGAGGAAGTGAGGGGGCAAGTCAGGTGGGTGTCTGAGGGGAAGAGCTTTGCCAGCAGAGGAACAGTGAGCGCAGAGGTCCTGAGGGGTTTGAGAAATGGTCAGGAGGACCGTGTGGATGGAGCGAAGTAGGAGGTCAGAGGTCAGAGAGGTACGGGAGGGGAGGGATTAGGACGAGGCTAGCCAACAGGAAGTCGGCCTTTACCCAAGGTGGGAAGGGGCAGGCACTGGAAGGTTCTCTGTAGCGCAGTGCCCTGATCTGACTCAGACTGTGCCACATCCCACCGGGTTCTTCCCTGCAGCCACCATGAACCCACCGAGCCCCAGCCTGTGCACCTCCTGGGACCGTGCGCTCTGGCAGGCCAGTGGGGGCGACTGCAGGAGCGGGGCTGGAGGCAGGAGGCCACTCAGGAGACCGCTGGGACAATCTGGAGAGGAGACCATGTTAGTGTGAGCTGGACCAAGGTGACAGGGTGGAGGGTTTTTCCTGTAGCCCAGAGGGCTTCCCCAGAGCCTGGACTCTACATTCAAAGTGAACCCAGAGCTGCCACAGCTCCCTGGCTGAGCCACGTGTGAGGGTTGCTCAGGGTGGGGAGCGGGTGTGGACTGGGGCTGGGGGCTGCGCTGGCCACCTCTGCAGATCACATCAGCTTGGTTCAAGTCTAGGTGGGTGGAGCCAACACAGAATTTCAGTGAGGCAGATGACAGTGTCATATCCCACGAGGTCTCCTCTGCAGCCGCCATGACACCCACCCAGCTCCAGCCTGTGTATCTCCTGGGACGAGGAGCACATGCCACCCAAGGCCACCCTGTCCCTTCCATCCGACCCTCCAGCCAGGTGGGCACTGCCACAGCTCCAACGTCCAGATAGAAAATGAGCCCAGAGCTGGCAGAGGTCTGCTTGCAGCCGTGGGCCTGAGTGTGGAACTGGGCTCCAGGTGCCCTGACTCTCAGGCACTCCAGCGGCCCCACAGAATTCCCACTGAGCAGGGTTGGCGGGGATGGCAGTGGCCCGCCGGGGAAGGGGGAGCCCTCATTTCCCAGAAAGGCTTGCAACCCAGGCGTACTTACTGGGATTTGTGCCCAGGCAGCCTGGCGCCTTGCTGGCAGGCCCTGAAACGAGGGCCCCAGGTCCCCTGGGATGCAGGGGCCTAGTAGAGCTGCCCCCCCCCATGGGAGTTGATTCCCCTCTTCCTCTTCTTAGCTCCCAGGGCCTCTGGGGCATTCCAGGGTGGACGGATGCAGAGAAAAACTGCCAGCTGCTGGGCTCTGAGCAGCAAGGGAGCCCCCACCGGTGACAGGCAGGGTGTCTGAGTCACTGGAGGGGCGGCCCCTCCAGGAGCTGTGAGTTTACCAGGGGTGTCCTGGGATACACACAGAAGTCCCACGAGTAGCTAGGAGGCTTGGCCTCCCACCCAGCCTCACCACTGCTCTGCTGGGAGTGATGGTTAAGGAGGCTGGATCCCATACGGCCGACTACACGGTTTGCGTTCTAGACCCGGTTTGCGTTCTAGACCCGAGGATTTGAGAAGCAACTGGGCGTGCACATGTCAATGTGCCCAGATCCTGAAAGGAAAAATGAAAGAAAAGGAATTGCTATAGGGCCGTTCCCCAAAGGAGGTGCTTTCTTGCTTTCCCTCTCTCATGCTGTCTCTCCCAGATAGCACACATGGCAAAATTAAAAGAAACAATTAGTCCCCGCTCTTCTCAGAGCCACATATTCAGGTTCCTCTGTGAGTCACTGGGCTCTGTGCTGAGCCTCAGCCTCCTAGGCCCAGAACCTCCTCCCAGAGCCGATGAGGGCAGAAGTGCGTGCAGGCAGGGTCTCGGCCCTGGCGGCCACAGGGCAACAGCTGTGGTGTGGGGGGGCCCAAACCCAGCCTGCCCCTAGGGCTCTTTCCCCTACGCTGCGGCTGCTCTGGGTTTCCCTTCCCCAACACGCATGTAAATACATACACACACGCGCACACACACGGCCTTTCCCCACAGCTGGAAGGTTGGGGTGCCAGGGATGCCTGCTTGTGCTGGTTATTTCCCGTGGGGCTCAGGGAAGTCACCAGGTCCTAATTCCCTCCCTGGCAGGTAGAGGGTGAGAAGGGAGAGCTGAAGGCCCCAGGCTGGGACGAGCCTGAGCTGGCCCAGGGTCTAGGCTGGCCTGGGTGGAATATCCGTTTCCTGTGCTGCTGTAGAGAATGTTGGTGGCTGACAACAGTGCAGGCTTCTTTTCTTTTCTTTTTATTTTTAGAGACATTTTTGCTATAGGGTGCATGTGCTCGCTGGAAAGACAAAGAGAGAGAGACAGAAAGCAAGAAATCACCCCCTGGGGAGATGGCCACCCTGCAATTCCTTCTCGTCCATTCTCCTCTTGGGATCTTGGGCATGCGCTCACACTCGCCCAGCGGCGTGAGTTTTAAACTGCCGGGTCTGGGACTCAAACCAGGGTCGATACATGGGAGTCAGCTACGTAACCATTATGCCAGCTGCTGGTCCTCAGCACAGGTTTCTTCCTTGGAAATGGAGTCACTGAGTTAAAATCCAGACACTAACAGGGCCGTGTGTCTTCTGGGGCTTCAGTAAAGTCCATGTCCTTGTCTTTTCCAGCTCTGCAAGAGGCCAGACCCCTTGGTTCACAGGCCCTTCCTCCCCATCCAGAACTGGTGGTGCTAGACCTGGAGGATGATTTCTCGCTTTATGACTCTCTGTCTCTGTCTCGGTGAACGTACACACCCTATTGCAAAAAGTCTAACAAAAAACAAAGCTGGCAGGGCTGGCAGGTGGCATGGTGCTTAAGGGTGCTGGACTCCCACATTGCTGGCCACGGTTCAAGTCCCGGACCTGGTGGCTTGCTTTCTCACTTTCTCTCTCTCTTTCACTCTGTCCCTCTCTAGTCAAATTTAAATAAATAAATAAATAAATAAATAAATAAAATAAGGTCAAATAAAATAATTCTTAAAAAAAATGAACAAACAAAGCTGGTGGCACAGTGTCTTCAAATTCGGTCTCTCTGTCCCTCCTGCTTCCTTCTTTAAGGCCCTTTGGGGTTCCCCTGGGCCCACCTGGGTAACCTGGGTACTCTTTCCATCTCAGAGTCCTTCATCACAGCGGCAAGTCCTTCGCCGTGGGAGATAACACATTCACATGGGCTGGCATTAGCACACGGACATTTCTGGGGCCCACTGCACAGGTGGGCAAGGGCCCTGAGGTGCTGAGCCCCTGGGAGCTGGTCCTGGGGCAGAGTGTGACTCAGACCCACCCCTCTCCTGCCTTCACTTCTCTTCATATCCTTTTGTCTCTCATTCATTCATTCATTCACGTAGCAGTCAGTCATGAGGCCCCCTGAAGGGCAGTAGAGGCACACAGGGAGTTTGCCAGGGACTTCAGCACGAGCCCCAGCCCCCTGAGGTGGGTAGAGGGTGAGGGAAGCTGAGCCAGGCCTGGTGGGGCAGGGACTTAAGTGCCAGTGGGTCCCTTGGGGACGAGTCTGGTTTCCAGGTCTGGCTGCTGCTAGGATTGCTAACTAGGAATTGGGATGGAGCAGCCCCCAACGGAGGGCAGTCGGCAGAAGGCTTGAGAGCCAGGCCTGCAGGGAGAGTGGGCCTGGGGAGGGGGCTGTCCCAGTCGAGGGCATAGCTGGGACTTGGAGACAGATGGAAATGAGCACCCATCCCCATGTGCTGGGAAATCTATGCTGGGGACTGGGGGCCCTGGTGATGTCGGACCAGAGGGCCCATCAGGTTCCTTCAGTCCTGTGCGGCCAAGGGGCCTCCCAGGAGGTGGCTTGTGGAAGATACGAGCACAGCCCAGAGGCCTTCTCCCCGAGGCTGGCTCTGGGACCCGGGAAAGCACTTACGGACTCCGCTGCAACGGGGTAACAGGGCAGTGTTCCCTTAGTCCAGGGGTTTATCGTTAGCATCCATGGAATAGTGCTAAGGGCCTTGGCACATAGTAAGTGCTCAGGAAATGTTAGTTCTCCCCTCATGACGAGATGCTGAGATGTTATGATTCTAAGATTCCTGGCACCACTTTCTAGCTGTGAGACAGAGACAAGCTCTCGGCGGGAAGGCTCACCTGGGTTCACCTGGGTGGGTGAATGACTCAGCAGCCTGGCCTTTGGAGGTAGGGAGGAGGTGGGCTGGGGGGGGGGGAGGTGAGCCAAGCGCCCTCTGTCCTTGCTCCAATCTCCACTCTCGCTCTCCCACTGTTACCATGGGCTCCACGCTGAACCCATCCTGGAGACCATGGCCATGCTGGGAGGCAGACCCATGGGGACTGGCCTGTGAGGTGTGCTCAGTCTTTCTGCCTCCTGTTCTGGGCCCGGGGCCCTCTATGGCGGGAAGTCTTTGAGTCTGTGCCTGGGCATTGGGTCAGACTGACAAGGGCTGAATCTTGGCTCTGACTCTGACTCCCTCTAACCAGCCGATGGGCTCAGCTCGGAGCCTCAGTGTCCTGTCTGAAAAATAGGGACATTCAGGAGTTACTATGAGGGCCAGAGAGAGAAAGCTGTGGGGCCTGTGGGTCTACACAGCTCATAGGCAGGTAAGCCCTGCCCCCCACCCCAGCTGGACCTACACAGGGGGTCTACACAGCTCGCAGAAACCCACTTTTCTTAGTGCGTGCTCTTGGGATTTCAAGACGGATTCTCAGTTTCTTTCCAGAAGTCCAGGCCTCCCGGCTAGAGGGCACTTGTGATTTTGAGATTGCGACTTCTTGGTTCTGAGATTCAGGGGTTGGGGAGGGGTGAGGCCAGTCCTAGCCAGTGGGGGGATGGCAGGGGGCTGGGCGGAGGGCTGGACCAAGGGAGCAAGCAAGGTTGGTGTCTGTTTCCTGTTTATTGGTTCCCAGGGGTGAGCAGGCCCTGCTCCCAGCAGTAGCC
Source organism: Tupaia tana (assembly GCA_026018925.1). Classification (NCBI taxonomy): domain Eukaryota; kingdom Metazoa; phylum Chordata; class Mammalia; order Scandentia; family Tupaiidae; genus Tupaia; species Tupaia tana. The sequence continues at coordinate 30,554,685 of JAKSZU010000012.1, forward strand.
TGTGGAGCAGCGGGGAGGGAGGCCCGGGGTCCTGGCTGCCAGCCAGCCCACAACCAGGCCTCCTGGGACTGCTGAGACCCCACTCTCCACCCGCTGGACAAACATGCAGTCCTTTCCCAGGACAGGGCACTGGCGGTTAAGGAGCAGATGTGAAAGGGAAGGGGGGAAGGATGGGAAGGGACCCCTCCCCCAGTAAAAGCCCTCTGACTCTGCCTTTCTTTGTTGTCCAGTGTCTCTGAAGTCTGGCTGTCCCCCTCTGTTCTTCTCTGTCTCTCTGGGGTGGGGCCTGATAGGGAGACCAGGGGGAGAGGAGGGGGAAGAGGACCGGGGCTCTGAGAGCCAGAGTGTCTACCTGCAAAACCCTTAGAAACCTGAGTATAGTCTTTTTTTTTTTTTTTTGCATTTGCTATGGGGTGTGTGTGGTCCCTAGAGGGAGAGAGACAGAGAGAGAGAAAGAGAGGAAGCAACCCCCCAGGAAGGATGTAATCCTGCAATCCCTTCTCCATTCTTCTCTCAGGATTTTGGGCATGCACGCACACATGCTAGGAATATTTTTCAAGCTGCTAGGTCTTAGGACTCGAACCTTGCAACTGACCATGTGAGATCCAGCACCTTCACCACCGCGCCTCTGGCTGGCCCAACCGGCATGTCTTCTAACCATCCCTTCTTTCTGCATTATTTAAATGAAGAAACAGGCCCACCAAGGAGAGGGGTCTTGCCCAAGGCCATGCAGCAGTGAACCAAGCCCAGAAATCTTCCCCTGGCACCTCACCATTGCTCCAGCCCACTGGGATGGCTGGGTGTCAGGGCCCTCTGACAGTCCTTGACAGGGAGGTGTCACCGTCCACCTGGCATTCTAGGAAACTGGCCTGAGCTAAGGCGGGGCAGGGAAGCCTCTGTGTTAAGAGGCCAGGAGGACAGGAAGGTCTCAGTTTGACTAGGGCCTGCGGGAAGGGGCTCTGTGCACTCCGGTGGAAGGCGTCACCTGCCCAGTTCCATGGCCTGGGCAGGCGGAGCCATGGAGGTTAGGAGCTGAGGGGTAGCCCTGCCAGCCTGGCATATGAGAAAGTGTCCTCTGGTTAAGGGAGCAACTGGGTTGGAGAGAGAAGGGAGGTTAAAAAGCTTGTGCTTAGGGATGTAGAGATGGTGAAAAGTAGGCTGGCTGGGGAAAGATTTGGGGGTAAAATCTGAGGATTTGAATTTAGGCTCAGAGGCCCTAACAGAGGCTGGGGTGGGGAGCAGGGCCCATCTTCCTATGACACAGGAAATGTGACAGTGGGTCAGGGTGCAGGGGCTGAGTTGTCCCCCTGCCTCTAGGGGGGTGCCCAGTCCCTGCCTCAGTGCCTGGTACGCATCCTGTCTGCCTTCCGCTCCCTGCTCAGTGCGAGTCCCTGCCCCTCAAGGGGTTGCTGGGAACAGCAGTGGTCCCGGCTACCCCCCCCCCACCCAGGTCTTCTGGAGGGGGGCTGGTGTGGGGAGTGTATGTGGAGGAGAGAAGGAGTGTCCTGTGCTGCCTCGCTGGCTCCCTGCCTCAGTTTCCCCATCTGTGAAGTAGGAGTCCCAGGTGCGGCAGAGCCCGGAGAGCTCTGGACCAGAGGGGAACTGGGGTGGAACGTCTGGAAGGGGGACAGGCAGCACTACGGTGGGCCCTGGACTTGGGGACAAGAAACTCTGATATTTGTACCATCGAGCCTGAGACCAGAGCTAGTCTGTGACCCTGAAGCCCTGGAGGCCTTCCTGGAGATGGGTAGGGCAGGGGATATAGGGAGAGAGAGTCCCTCAGAGCTGGACCCCGATCTGAGCCTCGGTTTCCCCATCAAATGCTAATATGCCCAGACCCTCCTCTCCCCCAGCCTGGACCAGAGCTTCCAGGCCTCTCCCCAGGCCAGCGGGGGCGTTGCCTGGGGCGGGTAAGGAATTTCCGAGGGAACAGCTAAATTCAGCCCCAGCTAAAAATAGTACTGGGCCTGGCCCCAAGGCTGGAGGAGGAGGAGGAGGAGGAGAGGTGGAGGGTGGGGCAGGGCATGCATCCCTGCTGCCCCACCTCACAACCTGGCCACAGCCTGGCAGGGGAGGCCTCCTCTGTTCCCTCACACCGGGCCCTGCACTCCAGGCCTTTCTCTCACGGAAGCCTCTGGCAGCCTTCTCTCCTCCCGCCCTCTGGCCTTGGCCCTGCCCCTCCCGGAATCTTGCTCCTCTGTCCGGGTCCTGTCTCCTCTGACCATCCACAGCTCTCTGCCTCCCTCAGCGGAGCCAGACCCAGACGGAGCTCTGGCCAGAACCGGTCTGCAGTAGTGGTCGCTGGGTAGGCCTGAGTCCCCCTGGCTTCCTAGCCCAGGCGTCAGGGACTGCCCCACCCCAGGACGCATAGTTACTGCGCTGTGTTTAGTGGGACTTACCTTAAAGGCTCTGGGTATGGAGAGGTGGGTGACAGTCCCCCTTCGCCCTGTGGCCCCTGCTTGGTTCTGGTCCGATGGCCCCCCCCCACGCCAAGCCCTCCTCTTCCTGGCACCCATGGAACCTCCATCCTCATTTATTAAATAAATGATATGGGAGAGGCAAGGGAGGCACTGGGTCCTGCCCTGGGGGAGTTCCCAGGCTGCCCTGGGGACCAGGCACGGGGAAGCCAGCCAGTGGGCAAAGGCCTGAGTCAGATGCCAATGCTCAGAGAGGGTGAGACGCCTAGCTCCGGTCACAGAGCCCACGAGAGATGTGCTACTGGGACCCTGGTCACCTCGTCCAAGGCTGAGTGCGCATCGTGCTGGGTGCAGAGATGAGGGAGGGAGCCAAGACGAAGGCCTGGAGGTCAGGCCACAGTGCCTGGCTGGCTGTGGCACCATCAGGGCCAAGAGCCACAGCAGTGATGGCGAAACTCTGCCATGGTCCAGTACTCATGACAACCCCATGGGCAGGGACTGTCACCCTGGTGTCCGGATGAAGAACTCTTGGCACAGCACCGGGAAACAATTGGCACAGGTTAGGAAAATGAACTGAGCCCAGGCTTGGAGATTTGAGAGCCAGACCGCCCGGCCTGGGACGCATGATGGTACGGCAGGCCCTGGCTTTCAGGACGTCGCAGGGGAGCGGCGCTGCCGCTACAGCAGGTGTTGGGAAGGAGAGGGTGGGGTCACTTCAGCACAGTGATCCCTCTGGTCACAGTCCATGGGCCTAGCCCAGGAACGCCACATAGTAGTTGCTAAGTAAACATCAGCCGAATGGCCCAGTTGCATTTGAGAGGCCCTTGGGGAGTGAGCGGAGGTGACAGGCAGGCAGAGGAATGAGTGTTTCCTCCCTTCAGGGGCCCAGGGACCTGTCTCTGGGTGCTGGGGGGCAGCGAGGTGGGTGCTGGGTTCTTCTGATGGACAGAGCTCTGGCCCAGGAGGGTAGAAAGGTGCTGAGATGGGCCCAGGCAGGGGAAGGAGGGGTGGGGGCGGGCCAGGCAGTGCTGGCGGAGCATCGGCCTGCAGTATCTGGAAAGCGGATCTCTTGGGCCATGGCCGGCGTGACTCAAATGAGACAAAAAAACCTTCCATATTTGGACAAAGAGCCCAGAGAGGCCCAGACCCACAGCTGGCCCAGGCCAACTCCCCTACCCCGGCCTTCTGCCCTGTCTCCCTCTGGGCCCCTGCTCTGAGCCCTGTCCCACACGTTTAACCCTTGGGCCTCAAACAGCACCAGGCCCCCTCACCTCAGTCAGTGAGCTGCCTTTCGTGTGTCCAGGCCTGGGGTGCTGGGGAGGAGCGACCAGGTGGTGGGCCCTGGGCTGGGCTGCAGATGCAGAGAGGGGCCCTGACAGAGCCCGCAGGCTGGAGGGGGTACATGCTGGAACCAACAAGCCCCACGCTGTGGGTTGCTGACAGTGACCCCCCCCCCCCATCCCCACATGGGCAGAGCCAGAGGTGCATAGCATGGAGGCACAGATGCATACACACATGCGCACACACACACTCTCCTTTTTAACCCCCAGCAGGCTGTGCACCCACAGAGACATCTGTGTAGGTAGCAGAGTGAGGATCCAGCCTAGAGCTCCTCTCACCCTTCCTAGAGCAGGCCTTGACGACAGCCGAGTTAGAGTAGCTGAGGGCAACCTCGTCTAGAGAGATGCCAATAGAGCAGTTGGTCCCTGTACTAAACCCCACAGGTGCCCACCACGGACTGGGCTGAACAGAGGATTCCAGAGCCAAGTGAGTAGGGGAGAGGCCTCTGCCTACTTCCTGCCTGGGAGCAGGACCTCAGGCCCCCAGGGAAAGCCGAGCAAGTTGACTGAGACCTGCGCTCACTGCTGGCAGTGGATGAACTGAGCACTGGGGTACAACTGCTCCAAACTTTTTCTTTTTTTAAAATTTGCTAGTGCGCATGTGTGCTTGCTGGATAGAGACAGAGAGACAGAGAGAGAGAGTGAGCGAGAGAAAGCACACCCAAAGGGGAATGGCCACCCTGCAGTCCTTTCTCCATTCTCCTCTCAGGGTATTGCTCATGCATGCACATGGACCCAGCATGGGTCTAGCAAGCTGCTGGGTCTAAGATTCGAACCACACAGTCATCCTTAACCACCATGCCACTAACTGGCTCCTTCCTTCCTTCCTTCCTTCCTTCCTTCCTTCCTTCCTTCCTTTCTTTCTTTCTTTCTTTCTTTCTTTCTCTTTCTTTCTTTCTCTCTCTCTCTCTCTCTCTCTCTCTCTCTCTCTCTCTTTCTTTCTTTCTTTCTTTCTTCCTTTTCTTTCTTTCTTTTTGTTCTCCTTCTTCTCTCTCTCTCTCTCTTTCTTTTTTTAATCGTCAAAGGATGCATGTTCTCAGGAGAGGGAGAAAGCAGCCCCCAATGGGGCATGGTCGTGCTGGAATCTTGTCTCCTCCATTTCTCCATCCTGTTGGAATCTGAGGCAAACACACACAATGAGTCTGTTTTTCAAGCTCCTGGGTGCTGGACTCCAACAGCAATTGGCCATGTGGGAATCTGGCACCCTTAACCACTAGGTTACAGGCCTGGTCCCTCCAAACTTTTCTCATTGGTCCTGGAGAATTAATTATGGGATAAGCTCTGGATGGTAGGTCCAAGGACCCAGAGCAACCTTTAAAATTTCATCCTGTGGTGCTTTGATGCCTGTGTGTGTGGGGTCGGCACGGGGACTAGGATGAACAAGCCAGGGTTCCTGCCCCAGGGAGCCTGTCTGAGACCTAGGCTAGAGGAGGCCAAGGAGGGCAAGGGCAGTGGAGGCCAACTCGGGGCAGTGGCTGGAGCCTTGGAAGACCAGCAGGGCCTCAGTAGGCAGGGAGGGGCCCAGGCCCTCCAGCAGAGAGAGCCAGGAAGGCAGGGGCCTGTGACAGAGAAGCCCTGGTGCATCTGAGGTACCATGGAAGTCACTGGTTTTGGAGCAGTCTGTGGGCCCTGGAGAGGCTTGAAGGCCAGGCCTGAAAATCTGGACTTGGTCCCGGAGCAGTAACTTCCAAGCTTTTAAAAATAGCAGAACCTTTTGTTCAAGAAGAATCTTGACACAGAACTATAAAACAGGCCAGCCTCATTGATTTAAGTGAAGGTGGGCGTGTCTGCCCCTGGACCACGATTCCCATCTCCTCCCACAGAGCCACCAGGACTTGATAGCACATCCCTGTTTGGGCAGAAGGAAGGGAGGGATTTAGAGCCAGTCTTCAGAAGCTCAACCAGCCAGGCTTTCCCTGGGCAGGGAAGACCATTAGGGGCTAGGTCTCCAGATGAAGCAGGCTGATGGCCACCTACCTCCTCTTGGAGTTCCTAGAAGCAGGAAACGCCTTCACCTAGGGCCACCGGCCCACTTGCCCAGGAGGACAGCCTGTGGAGGTAGTGGCAGCCACATGGCTGACTGCTGCCCCTTGGAAAATGCAGGCCCTTGGGGAGATAGGAGCTGGCAGGTGGTGCCCTCAGAACATGACCCCTGCTTGGCCCAACATGGTCACACTCACTGGGGACAGGCAGTGGCACATTCTCTAGTGGCCCAGGTGTCCTTCGGGCTTCCCTAGGTGAGGTGATTTAGGACTTTCCTGGAGTTTGGAGTAGGTGTGAGGAAGAGTATGAACAAGTATTTGCAGAAAGTGGGAGCCCCGAGGCTGGCAGGACCCAGGCCCTACGGGACTCGGGTATGCCCTCTTCAGCACCAGCCTTCCTAGAATGTCATTCAGCCTACAGTCCCACTATTTTGGCCACCCAAACCAGGGTGAATAAGGAATTGCTGAGTATAACTTTAGGGAAGGGTGTGCCTGGCAGAGAGAGGCCAGCGTGTGCCAAGGCCTGGGGGTGTAAGAGGTGACAGGACGGAGGAGCTGCCACGGTAAACGTGACGCAGCGGGAGCATGATTTGGGTGGAGGCACTCCTCTCTGGTGGGTTAGCCAGGGCCAGGTCACCGAGGTGCTGATGACCAACCTAAGTGTTTGGACTTCTCGCCCAGCCAGGTTGGTGTGATGGTTAGACAGGCTGGAGTTACATGGCTTAAGTTCAAATCCTGCTGTTCCCCTTAGCTGTGTGACCATGCGTGAACACACAGCCCTCTGTGGCTCAGTTTATGCACCCATAAAATGAGAGGATGGGGGACCAGCAGTTAGCGTAATGGCTATGTCTCTGGACTCCCATGTAGTGGGAGTTCAAGTCTTGGACCCGGTGGCTTAAACTCATGCTGGGCGCGTGTGCATGCGTGCCCAAGATCCCGAGAGGAGAATGGAGAAGGGATTGCAGCATGGCCATCCCCCCCTGGGGGGTGATTTCTCGCTTTCTGTCTCTCTGTCTCTCTCTGTCTGTCTGGCGAGCGCACACTCCCTATAGCAAAAAAAAAAAAAAAAAAAAAAAAAAAAAAAATCTTCGACAAAAAAAATGAGAGGATGGTACCTTCAGCGGGGTGGTGTGAAGATTAAATGCAACATCATTTGTGGCAGCTCAGCTGGCTCTCAGACCACTGCAGGTCAGTGAGACTCTGTAAATAAAGCAAGTTGGAAGGGGGAAGGAGGGCGGGCCAGGCCAGGCTGAGGAAGGGCCCCGGGGGTGGCGGGAAGGAGCTGAGCTCTGAGAGTAGCCTCCAGTCACCTGTGTCAGGCGGATGAGCTTAGTTCCCTGAGGAGGTCCCCACTGGCCACTGTACCAGGAAAGGAGCTGAGCAGCCATGTAGAGGAGGCCTAGGACTCCTGGCCTGGGGCTCTGCTGGACTTGCACTGGCACAAACCCCACCCTGCTGTAAAATTGCCCTGATATCACCACTTCTAGATCACCCAGTCTGTGCTGCTTGCCATAGACAGGGCCCAGAAAGGGAGGATGGCCAGAGTTGCCCAGCGAGTTCTGACCCCCGAGCCTCCGTGAAGCCTGGAGACTCATTTCCAAGCTCCAGATGAAACTGAGCCCAGTCCCAAGTTTGCTCCACCTCACGTGTGCCTGAAGGAAGAATGCAACAGTGCTCCACTAGTGAGATTAGAACCATCCAAGAGGAGACCAATGAGGAAACCCCAAAGACCAGGCAAAGACAGAGGCTCCAAACTCGGGCTCAGAGCAGTGCCTCCCATTCTTGGTTGTGGTCCTCACTCACCGGGGGCTACTGTGGGACCCGGTCCTGTAGGGAGGCTGGGTGTGTAGGGGGTGCCCAGGTTATGAACAGGTGGACACAGAAGAGATCCCAGGGAGTGATCAGTACTGAGCAGAGATGCCCCGAGGTTCAGGTGGCCGCAACCTGAGGGACAAGGCAGAGGAGAAGGATGCAAAGGCTGTGCAGAGCTGAGACGTGAGGCCGGAGCAGCCAGCAGGGGCCCGGTTGTGAATGAACAGGATTCAATTCATATTTTACTCTTTTGAGTAGATAATATAGTCACATGGCTGAAACTAATTAAAAAGGGGGACTGGACAGGGTAGAATAGTAACAAAGCTCTGCAAGGCCAGCCCACATGGGAAGTCTGGGTTTGTGTCTGGAGACCTGCCTGAGAACTTCACCACGTGTGCAGGTGTTCTGGCCCTGGCTGGCACTCAGGCTGGATTGCACTGACGACCCTGCTGGGAAGCTCTCTGCTTCTCTCTTTTTCTCTGTCGCTCTTGCTCATGGAAGAAGAAAGAAATGAAGTCTTCAGAAGTTCAACCAGGAAAGAAGGAAGGGAGAAGGTAAGAAGAGAGAGAAAAAAAAAAAAAAAAAGAAAAAAGGGGGGCCAGCAGGTGGCGTGTTAGTTAAAGGTGCTGGGCTCCCACATGGCCAACTGTGGTTCAACTTTCTCACTTTTTCTCTGATCAAACTAGAAAATAATAACAAATAAAGTTAAATAATATCATTCTTAAAAAGAAAAAAAGAGAAAGATCTATCCGAAGATTAAAATAACTCCTGCCCACCTGGCTGCTTGTTACCTAGCCTGACCCAGCTCAGGACACCCCATAGTCCTTCTACTTGCAAATCCCAGCAATGCAGCGTCATCCCTACAGGGGGCAGCACACTGCACAGACCTGCTCTTGCAGAGATTGACGGATGATCTCACCTGCAGCTCTTGCCTCTGTGCTCCTCAGGAGCCTTTGCATTCCGTTTTTTACCACCTGGTGTTCCATTGTACAGATTACCAGGCCGTACGGAACCACGTAGTAAAGACACTCAGGTTATTTTTGGTCTCTTGCTGTTACGAACAGCCGCGGTGAGCAAGCTCGTCCACAGGCCATTTTGTACGGGGCCACTTAGGAGTGGCGGTGTTGGCACAAAGGGTGTGCGTGGATGCCATTTGGATGCTGTTCAGAGTCTGCCACCAGCCCCAGAACCTCACCAACTCAGAGCTCTGGGTAGTTCCCCAACGTGAGAGGTGCAAAATGGTATCTTGGTGTCTTTTTTTAAAAGTTGCCAGAGGTACATGTGCTCACCAGAGAAACTGAGACCGAGATGGACAGAGAAAGCATCCCACAACAGGATGCATGGAGCAGTCCCTTCTGTTCCTCCGTCCCACTAGGGCTCTGAGCGTGCGCACACAGGCACGCAGCATGTTTTCCAAGCCACTGGGGCTGAGATGTGAACCACAGTTGTCGACATGGCATCTACTCTACTCCCTTAACTACGATGCAATGGGGCCAGTCCCTCCTTGCTTTTAAGTTTCTTTATTCCATAAGTGAGAGAGACAGAAAGAAAGAAAGAAACGGAAAATGTCCCAGCAGTGCCAACACCTCCTACCCCAGCCCAGCTCATGGGCACTCGCATGCCCAGTGTACTCAGAGGTTCCCAGGCTAGAACTGGCAACCCTCCCACATCAGCCTGCCTCACAGTGTCACGCTTCACCACTGCACCATTGCCTAGCCCCTCTGGGTGTCTCTTCATTTTCATTCCTCTCATAATGTGTTGAGCATCTTCCTGTGTCCAGAGGACATGTGAATTTCCTTTTCTGTGAATGGTTCATTCCTTTTGTCCATCTTTCTGTTGGGTCATTGGCCTTTTATTTTATCGGTTTCTAGGAACCCTTTAAATATTAGGGAGGGTAGTTCTTCGGGTTATGGGTTGGAGGTATTTTTTCCGGATTTGTCACTTGACTTCTGGCTTTGCTTCTGGTGGATTTCTGCCACGCAGAGGTTTTATTTTCATGGGCTGTGTTTATCACGCTTTTGTTTTATGGCTTCTGGATGTGGAGCCAGAGTTACAAGGCCTTTCCTACTCCAAGGTTATAAAGCACTTGTCCATATTTTTCTCTGGTATCTGAAGTTTTCTTATTTTGTTTTACATCTAAATCTTTGATGCATTTGGAATTCATCCTGGTGTGTCATGTGAGTTATGGCTCCAACTCTGTTTTTTCCCGATGGCTGGTGTTTTAAGTTGAGGAGCAACTTGGCCAGAATTGGAATGTCTTTCTGGGGTGGGCGTGAAGGTCAGCTGAAGGATGAGAGGCTGGGCCTGTTGGGGGCCAGCGGCAGAAGGTTGAGGAAAAGGGCCTGGGTGGCACCAGGAGGACTCGGTGGGATCTGAAGGCAGCACGTAAGCTGGCAGCTCTGTGTCCTCAAATCCTCATCTGTGCTGTGTGACTTTGGACAAGTCCATCGCAGCTCTGGGGCTGCTTATAACTGGAAGGGGTCCCGGACATCCCCCTGATCCCAGGGATGACGGGGGCAGCCAAAGGAGGGAGGTGGGGCCAGAGGATGGCCGTGGACCCGGTGCCCGCTCAGGCTTGGCTGAGTGACTGGAGGGCGGGCAGCAGAACTCACTGTGTTCTTGGAGTGGGCAGGCCAGAAGGCGGCGAGGGGCGGCACCCGTTTAAAAATACCCACTGTAGCCTGGCACAGCCTGGGGGGGCAGCCCTCTGCCAGCCCTCTGGATTCAGGAATGGCAGGGGTTACGAGGACGAGCACCTCATCCGTTGTCCCAGGACTGGCCTGGCCCCGCCATCGTTGTTATTCGGGAGGGGAGGCTTCTCCTTCCCCACCATGAAGTAGGCGCCCTTGTCCTCTCCTGTGAACAGTTAGGGCCCCACCCCAGGGCCTCGACCTGGCACTGTCCTGACTTTCCTAGCTCCTCGCCCCTGGGGTCCTATCTGCTAAAGGGTGTACCTCCAGTCCTTACCCAGGTCCCAGTTTGGCTTAGAGCTAGAACAGGTCCCGAGAGCCATGTTTCTTTGCCTTTTACAAAAGGGGAAACTGAGGCCATGGGAAGGTGCCTGGGCCCCTGCCCTGCCTTGCTCTCCTTGGCATTCCTGGGCCTTTGGACCTCTGGACCTCTGTCCCTGCCCCCAGTGTGGCTGTACCAACTCCCCACCCCCACTCCTGGGCCCCAGTGGTCAAATTCCTGGGCTGCCGTTGCTATGGCAACAGTCAGCTCAGGGCCCCTCCTCTGGGGTTCTCCATTAGCCCCTATGGGGGGGGGGGGAGGCTGAGAGGGCCTCTGCCCCTGGGGGACTGGAGGGTTAGGGGGGCTGGGGAGGTCAGATCCAGCTGGCTTCTCCTTTCTAAAAGAGAAAACGGGAAAGTCACAGAATTCTGCCAGCAAATGCTACTCCCAGTGAGCAGGAGAGACAGAGGGGTCACCTGGGCTGGGTCCGACCTCCCGGAAGTCCTCTCCCAACCTCTCATCTGGAGAATCACCCTTAGAAGAATTGAGACCAAAGGACTGGCAGTGGAGGGAGACCCTTCCCCAGGCCACTGCCAGTCAGCACTAGGGCCCCAGAGACGTGGGTTCCAGTCGGCAAGCCTGCCCACGGCGGGAGGACCTGCCATTGCCCCGCGGAGGGCTGAGCCCGTCAGCCTGACACAGGTGTTGCATGGATGCTTCTCGCTTCTGTCACCGCCATTACCCTGTTAATGCCACAACCCACTGGGCCCTCCCTGGGGTTGGACGTGGAGCTTGTGGCCGGTATTCCCTGTGTGGAGAGGGCCAGCTGTGTCCTTCTGGCAGAGCATGGGCTGCTCCCTAGGCAGGAGGGTGCCCCCCTACTCTGGTCTGTGGGTGCATGTGCGTATCCCCACTCCTCTCCGCGGCTCCTCTGGGGCAAGAATCCTGCCTACTTGAGAGACCTGGAGCCAAGTACTTAACGTCCCTGTGCCTCAGCACCCTCTCCTGTGAAGCAGGTGATAACAGGCCTAGGTGAGGTTAGAGACAAACACCAGGAGCCCCTTCATGAGCAGTGCACAGGAATCCCTGCGAGAGATTTTTGCTATAGAGTACATGCACTTACCAGAGAGACAGATGCACTTACTAGAGAGACACAGAGAGACAGAAAGCAAGACATCACCCCCCAGGGGGAATGGTCATGCCACAATCCCTCCTCCTCCATTCTCCTCTTGGGGTTTTGAGCGCGCGCACACCTGGCATGAATTTTAAGCCACCAGGTCCGGGACTTGAACCACAGTCAACTACGTGGGAGTCCAGCAATGTAACCATTATGCCATCTGCTGGTCCCGAGTTGCTCCTGTTTTTATTTATTTGCTCACTTCCTGTTGTTAGGCTCTGTTAAGGTCAACAGTCTATCCCAAGTCCCACAGTCTGGCAGAGGGGGGACTGGAGCCCCAGCCCCCACCACCTCTTTTTTTTTTTTTTTTTTTTTTTTAATTTGAGAGGTTTTTGGTATAGGGCATGTGCGCTCACCAGAAACACAGAGAGGGACAGAGAGACAGAAAGTGAGAAATCACCTCCCAGGGGGGATGGCCACACTGCAATCCCTTCTCCTCCAGTGTCCTCGGGATCTTGGGTATGCATGCACACACGCCTGATGTGAATTTAAACCACTGGGTCCGGGACTCGAACTGCGGCCAACTGCATGGGAGTCCAGTGACATAGCCATTACACCAGCGGCTGGCCTACCACCTCTTAGTATTGAGAACTTGAACAAGCGGTGGCTCCTTACTGAGCCTCAGTCTCCCCACAGAGTTGCTGTGAGGATGTCTTGAGTTCAGGCCCTGCAGGCTGTTTGTCAACTCCTTATCAGTAATCATGACAAGACTAGCTAGACCCTGAGGGTTCAAGGCTGCAACTCCAGAAGCCTAAGGTGCTCCATGAAGGGGAATAGGTGGACCTGGCGGATGAGGGAGGCTTCTTGGAAATGGTGGCCTTGCGAGTCCTGCAGTGAGAGGACCTTAGGCCTGGCTCAGGCTGACCTTCAGCTGGGAATCTGTGTATGTAGTGTGTGTGCACGTGCCGGTCACCAGTCGCAGGTGAACTACAGTAACGCCCAGAAGTCCAAGCTGCCACTGATCAGCCAGAGGCAAAGGCCATTTCAGCTGGGGTGGCCCCGGCCCAATGACGGTCCCTAGAATCTGGGGTGAAGGGGTCACTGAGCAGGACACAGTCTCACTGCACCTGGCTGCTGTGACCCCCCCCCCCCCCCCAAGCTCCTATGGTTGATGGGAGGGGCTTCCCTGGGCTCTAGGTTTGGCTTCCCTGGGCTCTAGGTTGGGCCAGAGTCAGCAAGACCTGGGCTGGAGTGACTGATGAATGAAACTCATTCCCCTCCGGGGGTGTCCTCTGGGTCCTAGAACAGCGCGGCAGCAGGGGAGGGAATGCCACAAGTGGCCCAGCTGGTTGTGCCTTTCTGGACCAGCTGGAGTGGGAGGGCCCGGAGGGCTGGTTCAGCACGGCTGCCTGCTTGCTGCCTGGCTGTTCTGGTTTCCCTCCTTTCTGGCCTCAGTGCCCACATCACATGGGAAGCCTCCCTCCTTCAAGGCAGTATTGAACATGGACATGATGTTTGTTTGTTTGTTTTTAAAGTTTATTTTATTCATGATAGAGTGTGTACACACACACAGGACAGAAAATGTGCCCACCATCCAGGCTGGCTGGGCCCGGGGGTGGGTCTTCACACCATGATCTCTTCCCCTGAACCCCAGCTTATCTGCATTTGCACATACCTGGTACATTTCAGGTAGACCGGGCTGGGATCTGAACCCATGAAGGCTAAGTGGCTTCCAGTACAGCGGCTCGGAACTACCAGCTGCACTGCCAGGCAAGGCGAACACAGACATGCTAAACTTGCAGCACACTTTCGCTGCACTACTTCTGTTCATGCCCTGATTCACAGTGAGCACCGAGCACATGCTGTGGCCGGCCCCGCTCCTGGCCAAGCTCTTGCTGCTCACCCTTCACAATCTACCCCCTGGCACCCTGAGCAGCTTGCCTGAATGCAAGACTGGCACACAGTAGGTCTTAACTCTGTTGAGAAGAATGCTGACTGGGCAGTTGCCGCAGGCCCGCATGCTCCTGCCCTGGTCTGTAGTGGAGACAGGCACTGAGGAAGAAGAGGCCAGGGAGGGTGAAGGATTTAAAAGGCAAAGCAGAAGTTAGGTGGGACTTGAACGGGGCCCACAGCAAGGAGGGCAAAGGGTGAGGGAATGGCCTGGAAACGGCTTGGAAGGGAGCCTGGTACTGAGCAGTGGAGAGATCAGCCTGGCTGGGAGGTCTGTGAGGAGGCTGATGGGGCTGATCATAGCCCCAGCCCCCCCTCCGTGTAGGGCTCCTAGCGCTGTGCTGTGGGGAAGATGACTTCTTTGGGCTGCAGGGCTTTGAGAGCCCCCAGGATTTATCTACAGCTCAGGCAGGCCCTGCCCCTTCCTCCTGCCTCACAGCTCCCTGGGGATCTGGCCTACGGCTGTCCTGGCCTTTCCCAGGGTGCCTGGCCCACAGCCCAGTGAGTCATCTTCCGCCCCAGAGGCAGGACACCCTGCAACACATGCACAAATGGAAGCCCCCCCTCCCTCGTGCCTGGGTCCGAGGGAGGGAGGGAGCAGGAGGGGCTGAAGCAGACCCTGGATAGCTTCCGTTCCCATGACCCCTGGTCCCAGCCTCCTTGCATACTGGAGGCCAGGGCGGAGGCCAGGAAGGGAGCCTTCCTTGTCAGAGTACCTGCCGTCCAGGTAGTAGGTGCTCACCCTCACTTTTCAGGTGAGGAAATCGAGGCTGAAGGGAAGGAGCCAGGGGCTGGGCGTGCCGGCGTGGGCCTGGTTCCCTGTACAGGGCTCAGTTATGGAGCAACATTTAGACATTTGGAATGAAATACATTTCAGAGAGGGGAGCGGCGGGCTCCTGGGGGTCGTTGTATCCACACGGTCCGAGCCAGGGCTGGGACCACAGGTCAGACGCTGTGTGAACAGACCTGGTCACAAGGGTGCAGAGTGCATTTCCCGGGAGCCCCTAAAGCAGGAGTCGTCAGATATGGCAAATCCTCTAAGGCTTCATAGGATATCCAGTGGCACCTTCGCCCCAGCTCAACTCCCCACTGCCACGGGTAGTAGCCCTCAGAATCCGATGGGGAGCCCAGAAGATCAGTTTCTCTGCCTGTAAAATGGGGTGACAGTCCCAGTCTCTCTGACCAAGAAGCTGATTAAATTCAGAACTTTCTGGCTCTGATGTTTTTCACATCTGCTGGGATCTGTCCACCCTGTTGTCCCCCCCACCCCCGCCTGTGCTTCCGGCCATTATCCATATTAAGAAACTTTCCCTTCCCAGGCTGAAAGTCCAGCTGTATCTTCTTGAAATGAAGGGGGTGGGGTGGCAGAAAAGAAGAAAAGGGAAAAAAACCCACATGAAAACAGGCAGGAGTGAAATTCTAACCACACGCACATGGCCCTGGCCGCACGGGCCTCTGCTGCCACCTGCGGGCGCGTGGCAGAAACGCAGTTCTTGGAGCCCCTTGTCTGGTGATTCACACTGGCTCATGGTGGGCCCTCACTTGGGCTGTCAGCTGGAGTACCTACCCAGGACATGTGGCCTGAGCTTTGTCACAGCATGGAGGCTGGCTTTCAAGAATGAGTCAGCCAAGAGAGCAAGGTGGAAGTGCACGGCATTATGGCTTGGCTTTGGGGTCACGTAGTATCGGTCCTGCTGTGCTCCTTGCTCAAGGCAGTGAAAAGGGTCCACTCAGTTTCACAGGGAGGGAACCTGGACCTGTCACTCTATGGGAAGAGTGTCAACCTGCACCTACCTGGGACACCAGGAGGAGGAAGCGAGACAGTGACAGCAGTGCCCCATACATGGTCAGCGCTCAGTAAACAGCCGTCTTTTTAAAAATTATTATTGAAACAGCCCCTTCTTCACTTCCCACCTCTGCCATGGAACCATATGGACCTTTGGACCACAGAGACCCCGACAAAGGGGTCCACAGAGATGGGACACACGGCATGGCGTTCAGTCCCACCTCCAGGTCACACACAAACTCGCCTCTGTAGAGCAGGGTGCTGTAGTGGGAACATCCTGGGGCTCCTTAGGCCCCCACACTTCATCCCCAGCCCCAAAGCACATTCCCCAGAATAGAGGGCCCACTGGGAGCAGCCAGACCTGAGGAAGCCGGGTGTGAACACTTCCCTGCCAGTCCTCTGGAGGCCCGGAGCTCTGGAGCCCTGAAAAGCCCTTCTTTCTAGAAGGGCCTATAAGGAACTGGACGTGATCTGGAAAGGGAGGGAAAAGGGGTGGATGATGGGTGGAAGAGAAGGGTCTCAGACAGGAACTGGCTGAGAGGTGAGGTGTCTGCCCCAAGGTCACAGAAGGTCACAACCCCAGGAGTCAGAACCAGAACCTGAAGCCTGACCCCAGGCCTACTCTCTTATCTGTACCAAGAGGCCCCCTGTTGGGGCTTTTGTCTCACCTCTGGACTGAGGAGCTGCAGAGGGCTGTGGCCATCAGTGGAATGATGGCTCACGAGGGTGGGGAGCATCGTATTAACTGCAGTGGGGTCAGGGGCATCAGCTTCTTTTTTTTTTTTTTTGCTATAAGGTGCATGGGCTCACTGGAAAGAGACAAAGAGAGGGAAAGTGAGAAATCACCTGCCAAGGGGATCAGCAGATGAACTCCCACATAGTCAGTCGTGGTTTGAGTCCTGGACCCGGCGGCTTTAAACTCAGGCCGGGCACGTGTGCATGCATGCCCAAAATCCCAAGAGAAGGGATTGCGGCATGGCCATCTCCTCTGGGGGTAACTTCTCACTTTCTGTCTCTGTCTCTGCCTCTCTGGCGAAGACACGTGCCTTATAGCAAAAACCTCTCTACCAAAAAATAAATACATAAATAAATAAAAGAAAGAAAGGAGACCAGCAGATGATGTAATGGCTACGTCACTGGACTCCCATGTAGTCGACTGCAGTTTGAGTCCCAGACCTGGTGGCTTAAACTCCCGCTGGGTGCATGTGCATGCGTGCCCAAGATCCCGAGAGGAAGGAAGGAAGGAAGGAAGGAAGGAAGGAAGGAAGGAAGGAAGGAAGGAAGGGGAAATCACCTTCCCAGGGAGGATGGCAGTCCCTTCTCCTCGTTTTCTTCTTGGGATTTTGGGCACACACATACATGCATCCACCATGTTTTTCAAGCTGCTGGGTCTAGAACTCAAACAGTGCTGTTGGCCATGTGGATTCCAGCTCCTTACCCACCACGCCCCTGCTGGCCCAACCTATGGATGGCATTTTGTTTACCACCAAAACCTTCCTGGATCCGGAGAACTTGCTCCTGTTTCTGTCCGGGAACAGCTGAGGCTGGAAAAAGACAAGCAGTGTACCAGGCAGGCAGAGGAGCGCTGGGTGCCCAGGGGTGGAGGCAGGGTTTGAGAGCACAGGCCAGCCAGCTGAGCCCTTACCAGCAAGGTGACTGCTCCAAGGAGAGTATCAGGACTAGAGCTGTGACGCAGGCTGCTGTGGGGGTTACAGGAGCCAGGGCTTGTAAAGCAGTGGTAGGTCCTGGCCCTGAAAATTGTCCAACCGGCATTAGTAATGGCACGGATTCTGAGACGATGGAGTTCCCAGTGTCCTGTTTTGGGTGGCTCCGGAGCCCAGCCACTGTCTTGCCAAATACTTCCCAAGAGCTGTGCAGACAGGAAAGGCTGGAGACGATTAACCCCCAGCTTCAGGAGCCTGAGACAGCTGCCTAGAAGTCATAGTTCCCCTTTGCGATCCGCATCGCGCCTGCCATTCCCTTCTCAGTTCCCGTCTTCCTGCACAGATCGTGGTGTCCAACAGGCCGTGAGCCCCTTTTCTTACCTGTAAGAAAAGCACAGCAGGGTCAGCACTGGACTCACAGCCAACCTGGGTTTGCGTTCTAGACCCAGTGGCTTGAAAAATGACTCAGGGCATGCGTGTGTGCATGCCCACAATCCCAGGAGGAGATGGAAGAGAAGAGATTGTGGTGTGGCCATCCTCCCTCGGGGGTGCTTTCTCTCTCACTGTCTCTTTCTGGTGAGCACATGTGCCCTATGGCAAAAACCTTTTTAAAATTTTAAAAGAAAAGTACAGCTTGGCACCTTATAGGTGCTCAATAAATATTTACCAAGCTGACCAACAAATGAATAAAATAGAAATTCAGCCAACTACTCCCCCATTGACCCATGCGTCCATTCAGGAGCTGGGGAGGAAAGAGACGCACCTCTCTGGCAGTCCTGAGCTCCGCACCACGCCTCAACTCAGAGGACATCGAAGTCCAAGGTCATATAGCCAGAGAGAGGGAACGATGCGGGAGGAGGTACCCTGGCCCAGTCAGACCGCGCCCACACTCTGGCGCGGAGCTCCTCTGTCCACGATTCACCATTCTGTTCGTCCGAATGTTACCGATGCATCGGTCATCGCTCCGTCCTTTAGTTTATTCAGCCATTACTCATTACCCATCCTTTGTCCATCTGTATGTCCAGCCTTTCTCAGCACTGCCTCCCCCCCGAGTTGGTCCAGCAGAGTGGCAGGACCAGGTGGCCCCAAGCGTGCAGTGCCTGGATACAGGTCTTGACGCAGCTCAGAGTGGGTGCTGTGTCCGGGGGTGGCAAGCAGGGCGCTGGGGGACATGTCAGCGGGCTGTGGGGAGGCAGCGTGGGCTGGGCGTTGCTCAGAGCCGACGGATGGGTAGTTCTGCAGGGCCGGGGCACCCAGCCTACCTCTCCTAGAGCTGGGTGGTAGTCTTGTGGGGCAGAGCCCCCCAACGCCTGCGTCTCTTGCCCCGCCCTGACGAAGGAGCAGGTGGGCATAGAGTGTGGAGACAGAGGCTGGGCAGGCCTGCCAACCACTTGTGTGCTCTCAGAGACCGCTCTGAGCCAGATCCACTGCAAACGACTGCAGAGACACCCAAAAGGGTAACCAAAGGCAACTCCCGAAACAGGGCTCGGAGGACAAGGACCGTGCCTCAGCCCCCAGCTGACCTCACCCTGGAAGGCTCTGGTGCCTGAGCTGTGGTGGAGCAGCCCTGGCGACCAGGACCTGCGACTGAGGGCAGCAATTCCTTTCTTTAGCTTCCTTCCATTCCCCGCCCCTGCAGCCCCCTGTTGCCATGGGGACGAATTCTAATTTGCCATCCTTAATGAAGCAGCAGCAGCAAATGGTGCCTTTGGCAGCAAGTTCCGCCCCCCTCTCAGGGCAGGGGCCTCCAGTGCACTCTGCCTTCTAGCCCCCACACATGCTTCTGAACTGCCTGACCTCAGGACCTTATACAAACCTTGCCTTCTCCAGGAAGCCCTCCCTGAATACTTTTTCCCAAGCACAAGTAACTCCCTCTGCTGAGCTCAATGAGAGAAGCCCCTTGTGTTGTCTGGGAGCCCATGAAGGCCAGCAGGGGTGGACTCATCTCTGTGGGCCTGGTCCTGCTGGAGCTGGAGAGGTAATAGATGTACCTCTTTGACAATCCTGAGCTATGTACCACCCTCTCCCCCAGCTACTCAGAGGACATTGAAGCCCAAGGCCATATAGCCAGAGAGAGGAAAGGATGGGGGAGGAGGTACCCTGACAGTCAGAGATGGACGAAGTGTCTGCAGCGATCAAGCAGTGGGCTAGGGGTGGGCCCTGAGACCACCAGCTGCATGGACTACAGGCATGGCCATCCTCCCTCTCAATTGCCACTCGGTCACCTGGTTGGCTATGCTGGACCGTCCCCACAGGCCCAGCCCTTAGAGGAGGGGAGGGTGCTGACCCTGCCCCTGAGAAGCCCAGAGTCCACCCTGGTGGGAGGGCAGGAGTCAGGGGGCCCACTGGATTTCTCAGTCAAATTGAAAGCAGGAGGGGGCTTGGGGCCCTTCTGGAGCAACTTTGCTTCTGCCACTCAGGGACAGGAGGGGCTTGGCAAGGCCCCACTGCCCGAGAACTGATGACCTGGTGGCTCTTGGGCTTGCAGGCTCCATGCTTCCAGTGTCAGAATCAGCTAGGGGGGCTGGCAGGTGGTGTGGTGGTTACATCGCTAGACTCACACATGGCCTACTGCAGTTCAAGTCCTGGACCCGATGGCCTGAAAATCATGCTGGGCACGTGTTTGTGTGCTCAAAATCCCGAGAGGAGAATGGAGGGGAAGAGATTGCGGTATGGCCATCCCCCTGGGGGGAAGATTTTTCACACACACACCCCATTGAGCACATGCACCCTATGACAAAAACCTAAGGAAAAAAAGGAAACATCTAGGGAGTCTGGGAAAGCAGAGTGCTGGGCCCTGGCAGGTTTCAGTTCTGCAGGGGTAGAGGGAGGGAGAGGTGAGAATGTACATTTTTTTAAAAGAATAATTTATTTAACTTTATTATTATTATTATTTTAATTGGCTATAGGAGCTTACCAGAGAAATACACAGAGACAGAGAAAGAGAGAGGGAAAGCAAGCTGCCAGGCCCAAGACTTGAACCACAGTTGGCCACATGGGATTCCAGCTGCCCTAACCACCATGTCACCCGCTGGCCCCTGAGAATGTGCAATCTGACATATCCCCAGGAGATGCAACTGAATCACTGTGCCCGGGCCCAGAGAGGAGATCTATGCCGGGCGCTCGCGCATGCCTTCTTCATCCTTCCCTTCAATAACTAGCGGTTCCTCTGGGCCAGGCCCGTGGGGACTGGGAGACAGCAGAGGTCACTGACCGTTCATTTGTTCACTCATACAGCATGGACTTACCCGGCACCCAGCAAGTCTCAGGCCTGACCCCCAGTGTAGCCCCCAGGAGCATTCTCTTCTGTCTGTGATGTGCCGCCGTCTGGGGATCGGATGCCACTGTGGGGGTCACATGGGTGTTCGTCTTACCACTCTCAGGGTGCTCTGTGCCTGTCTCGTTGTAATCTGTGGGTGAGCGCAGATGTTAGTGTTGGAGGTTTTGGACTCTCTGCGGAGACCAGTGCTGCCCAGGCCATGGCCTGCCCTTTCAGGAGAGGGTGAGGAATATCCTGCTGGATGGGACTGTGGGGTGTGGACCAGGTGGATGAGGACAAGACGGGAAGGCAGAGCACCCCCATCTCTGGGTCCTCCAGGAGGGTTCCAAGCCTCTAGTTTGCTCTGAGGAATCCAGTTTATCCACCGGAGGCTGCAGGGGCCAGTGCGATGGGATGTCACAGGGATATGTGAGCAGGGGACCTCACCGCCGGTTTGCCAGGCAGCTAGTAACCTCTCTGTGAGGGGAGGAGGAAGTTCTTGGGGGCTTGCACTATGTGCCCAGTTTCCCGGCTAAAAAAGGAGCACAGACCCTGCCCTCAGGGGGCCTCCAGTCCCCTAGGAGCGGGGCATCGATCTAGTAATTGCTCGGTGTAATTACACAGTGTGCTAGCTGGCTGAGGCCGGGAAGACTGCGAGCACAGAGCTGGGCACTGAGCTCCTGCAGATCAGGACAGGCTTCCCGAGGAGGTGCCATTTGCAGAGACCGGTCTTCCCAGGAAAAGGAAGAATATTCCTAAGAGGGGAAAGGCCTGAGCCAAGGACCTGCTGCAAGAGAGAGGATGGTCTGTTCCTAGAAGTTAAAACAAAAGTAGTAGGACCAGCAGATGGCCTCATAATCACATCACTGGGCTCCCACATGATTGACAAAGGTTCGAGTCCCAGACCTGGTGGCTTAAAACATGCCAGACACATGTGCGTGCGTGCCCATGATCCCAAGAGGAGAATGGAGGAGAAGGGATTGCAGTGTGGCCATCCCCCCCGGGGGGTGATTTCTCGCTTTCTGTCTCTCTGTCTCTCCGGCAAGCACAGCGCCCTATAGCAAAAATCTCCCTAAAAAAGAAAAAACAGAAGTGGCTGGAGCATATCCAGTCAGGGGGTGAAAGGGATGGACAGGTGGGCTGTGGGTGGCAGGGTTAGACAGAGCCCCCTGTGGGGAGTGGGAGCTGGTGTGAGGCAGCCTTGCTCACCCCCCAGACCCCCAGCATCTGGGAAAGACTGGCATCACCTGGGATTTGAGAAAGCACGTCCTGGACATCCTGCTTGGAAGCACCTGGAGGGCACTGTGGTGGGGCATGAAGTGCCAGACCTTTCCCTATGGGGTGAGGTACACAGGGACAGAACTGGAGCCCTCCAGGATGGTCCCTAGTGGGCTGGGCATAGGGACAGGGATGACTCAGGGGACAGGGAGCACTTTGCTGCCATGCGGAGGGCCCTCCATCAGGCAAGGCCCTCCCCGGGCGCGAGGCCAGTGTGAGTTTCCGGGGATGTGTGGGCCGTGCCCAGGTGTGGGGGCCTGTCCTGCCTGGCCGTGGTAGTGCGGTCAGGCTCCTGTGCTCAGGGCTCAAGGCTGAGGGAGGCTGTGGCGCATGCACCTGGCTCTGACCCACATGCGGATCAGGCCGGTTTCCAGCACACGGGCGCGTTCTGTGCAGGTGTGTGGTGCCCCTGTGTGTGAATCGAGATCCACCATCTGTCGCCTAGGGTACAGGTGTGAAGGGAGAGTGCGCGTCGCCTTTGTCCACGGGAGTGCTCCACTTTGTGTCCTGGGCAAGGGGGATGGCCATGTGCGGGGAACAGCGGGGGCGCAGGCCAGCAGCCCTGGGCGTCGGGGTTGGGTTGGGAGGGAGCCGGGGCTGCGCGGAAAGGGCGGGCACCCCTCCCCCAGCGGCGCAGCGCTGCGCGGGGCTGGCCAGGCGCACTCCCTGCGCGGAGGAGGCAACAGCGCCGCCGCCCGCCCGCCAGCCGCGCTCAGATCGACGCTGGAGCTGACAGCACAACTGCCGCTGCGGCCGCGCGGAGCCCACAGAGGGAGTGAGGGTGGGAGGGGGCCCGGCCCCGCGCCGACCCCGCCCCGACGCTCGCCACCGCTCGGCACCCCCGCTCCGGCGGCCTGCCGGCCGCATGCTGCAGATGGTGAAGACCCTGGCCCAGTTCACCATCGCGCTGGAAGACATGCGCGATCTGGGCCCGGCCGCCGCCTCCGGGGAGCCCACCCGGGGCAGCGGCACTGGCACGGACGCTGAGGAGCCCGGGGAGGCCCAGGTACGGGGAGGAGGGGATGAGGTGGGGCAGCTGGAACCTGGGCCTTGGCCTAGAACTCAGCCGACTCAGGAGACTGGCAGAGGCATGGAAGGATGCTGGGTCGCAGGGCCTGGGACCCAGATCGGACACCCCTGCAACCTGGCCCCGGGTCTGGGGCTCTGTGACCAGTAATAGGGGCAGGGAGGTTGAGGGTGAGGAGCCCCCACAGAGGGAAGTGTAGTTGACAGGGCACTGTGGGTCAGGACCTGGCACTCAACTTGCAAAATGGGTCAGTGTGGAAGCCGGGGCTGTTGCCGGGATTACCCTGGGTGCACAAGGAGAGCCCCCTCGTGGGCTGAGGCAGCCCCAGGCGTGTGTTCGTGCTCCTCCTCGCTGTCCTCTCCCTATGCCAGGCCTGCCGGGCCTTGGAGATGAAATGTGGTGGGAGCAGTGGTGTCTCCTCCCTGCTCCATGCACACTCCTCTGCATGGGAGGCGGGCTCCGGGGCTGCCCTCTTGTCTTTGTGGTTCTCTGGGCTGGGACCCTGGGATCCAGCGTCGGCTTCTGCCCCCCACCCCCGGGCTGTGCTGTGTCTTTTTCTCCACTGCCTGAAGTCTCTGGGCTGGAGGGTCGATTTGGCTGCATTTGTTGTCCCTGCGTGGGGGTCTCGCCTTTGTGACTTCCTGGCGTGTGCTTCTGTCTCTGTCTTCATGCTGTGTACATCAGGGTCTTCTGTCTGTGGGTGGCGATGCCCCAGTTACTGGGAGGAGTGGCCCCCCCTATCCTCCTGCTGCATCCCCACCTCAGTGCCTCATGTAGTGAAGGCCTGGGATGGGCCTGCTGAGGGCGAGAGGCCCTGGGGGGCGGCTGGGCCAGCAGGGCTGCCCCGCCTAGAACAGGTGGGCCTGCTGGTCTGCCCGACAGCTGCACTGTCCGTCCCCTGCACACCCCCCGCCTCCCCACCCCCACATACCCGACACCCGTGTCTGGGCACGTGTGCCAGGGTGCTCACGCAGTGACAGGAGCTGGCCTTGTTTTCTGTGCCTCTACCTGACAGCTGAGTGACAGCCCGCCGTGCTCGCAGCAGGGAGGGGGCCGGGAGAGGCGGCATTGCAGCGTCAGCCTCCTGTTACCCCAGCTCTCCCAGCCAGGCCCAGCGCCAGCCCTGCCTCTCTGGACGCTCCCTGACTGTGGCCCTCACGGTGCCCACTGGGCCTGGCTGGGCCTGGCTGGGCCAGGTGTGCAGGCGCGGGAGCTGGCCTGGTCCTGTCGTCAGGGAGTGCTCTGTGTGGTCTGGCTGTGGGGGGTGAGAGTGGACATCGAGGCCCCCTGTGCGGCCAGAGCGCTTCCCCTATGGCCAGCTGTCGCAGTGCTGTGGGGGCTCTCTGTCTGTCTCAGATGAGAATGCAGAAACAGGGTGCTTAGTGACCACCAGGGTCACCCAGCAACAAGGCCAGAGCTGGGGACCCGGTAGCCAGTAGCTGCTTGGTCACGTGGAGCGAGAACTCCCGGTGCTGAGCCCTGAGACTCACGGGTGCCTGGAGAGACTTTGGTGCAGACTCCGTCGCTCACTGGCTGGGTGACCCGGGCACGGCATGCCATTTCTCTGAGTTGGCTGTGGAGATGACCACCCTGGTGTCATAGAGCTGGGAGTGAGAGGCTGAAATGAGGCCATGTGAGGTGCTGGGCGGTCTCTGGGGCTGGAAGGGGAGGATTGGAGGTCTTCATCTCTCCTCAGCAGGCCCTTCTGGCACCAGTGCCCCCCTCCAGCTCTCCATCCTGGGTGGATCTGCTTATACCACCTCCTCCTGGAAGACACCTTGATTTTCTAAAGGCCCCAGAAGCACTGAGGATAGATAGTCTGGTCGTAGCTGGGGCTTCCCCATCAGCATTGTGCTGGCAGAGGGTTCAGGCAGGCCACACAGGCCTGGGGCTCAAAGCCACTAAGCAGACAGGGACTCTGGGCACAGTTGTGACTGGACAGGGCCCTACCCTGAGGGTTTCTGGGGGTGGGGACTGTCATGTGCAGAGTGTCTACTCCAACCAGCTGGCCCGGATGGCCAGGCCTGAACAAGATCCAGAGAAATGCTAGGCCAGCGGCAACCTGAGAGGGGAGTGGGGAGAATAAGCCAGAGCTCTGGGACCCAGGAGGTTGGGGGGTGGTAGGGATCTTGCCCAGATCACTCCAAGGACTTAGTGGGTCAGTGTGGAGTGTGGAGACCCGGAGTGGAGTGCCTGGCAGAGAAGGAAAACTGTAGGACTGGTGCCATCTGGGAAGGCTTCCTGGAGAAGTGGGCCAGTGAGACTGGAGGGAAGGGGTGGCGGGCCAGTTCCATCCCCGGGTGAGGAGCACAAGATGGCGTCCCCGGGCTGACTGCCAACCAGGCCTCCCCACAGCACAGCACTCGCCCCGCGGGGATGAGCACCCTGTCCCTGGGGTGCTTGGCGACCCCTTGGGGACCCTATAATGCAGATCAGCAGACCAGTGGGGAGAATAGCACCCACCCCCGGGGTGGTCTGGGACATTAAATGACGTGATCCTTACAGTAGGGCCGGGCTCATCGCGGGTTCAGTTAACTTTATAAATGAGAGAGCTGGGGGCCAGCCCTGTCTGACACCCCCACCCGGCATGACCTCACAGCAGCCTCACCTCTGTGGGTCCCAGGGACTTCACCTAGAGCAGGGGTGACACTGTCTACTATAGATGGTGTGATGTCCTGCCAGGTGTGACCTCTCCCCTTAGTGCAGAGCCTCACGGTGGGGTGTCCTCAGCCGGGAGCAGGGGTGCACGCAGTAACCACAGAGCTCTCCAGGGCTGCCCACAGCCCTGGGCGTGGGGGTGACGGTGGCTGTGAGGTGGAGGAGTTAGGGCCTAGCTCTGGGGAACTAAGGGTGTGTGTGTGTGTGTGTGTGTGTGTGTGTGTATTTGCCAGAGGGCATGTGCATGTGCCAGAGAGAGAGAAAGAGAGAGAGAGGGAGAGAGAGGAGAAAGCACCCTCCATGGGGGATGGCCATGACGCAATCCCTTTTCCTCCATCTCTCCTTTCTTTTGGGATTTTGGGCATGCACAGACACATGCCTGTTGCGTTTTCACAAGCCACCAGGTCCAGGGCTCCAGCCACATCGTTGGCCATGCAGGATCCAGCTCCCTTAACCACGAGGCCACAGCTGGTGTTGGTGCAGGGGTAGCGTATGGGTGAAGGCCCAGCAGAGTAGAGGTTCGGGGTGCTGGGGGAACAGCCAGGAGCCCTCCAGCCTTGGTTGGAAGGTGGGTCTCGAAGGCCAGGTAGGGGTGTAGGTGGTTCTCTGAGCCCCATGTGGTCGGGTGACGTGGTCTCACCCTTTGCTCCTGTTCCCCAGGACATGCGGAAGCACGTGACCATGACCCTGCTGGACACGGAGCAGTCATACGTGGAGTCGCTGCGCACACTGATGCAGGTGAGGCTCGCGGCACAGGCTGCTGGGAGCGGTCACTCCGAGCCCAGGAGGCCGCGGGCAGGCCGGAGCCTTGTTCCCTGCATGGACAAGGGGCTGAGGCCAGAGTCACACCACCGTTCTGTGGAGAACCCCCAAAGTGGCCAGGGCAGGAGCTGCTGCCCGCTTTCCTCCCCATATCCCCACGGTTCTGGACCTGGACCTGGACCTGGCTCTCTGACGTGCCTGCCCTTTGGTCGTTTCCTGGGAGCCTGTCGGCCGAGTGGCATTAACTGCAGAGCACCTGCAGTGTGCACAGGCTCTGTGTGAGTGCGGGAAGCACAGCCATGAGTAAGGGCGACCAGCCCTGCCACGGGAGCTCGCTGTCCTGTTGGGGACATGGTGGAGGGCAGGGGACATGCTGAAAATATACGGGGCAGCGGTCGTCGGTGTGGGGTCGGGAAGGTTCCCTGGAGGAGGTGCTGGCTGCCGGTCCTGCCTTCTCAGCAGCAGGAGCGGCATGTGCAAAATGAGATGAGGAAGGCCGGGAGCAGTCGAGTGCCACGTGACCAACTTGGAGCACAGGGGTTGGTCCCGTGGTGTCGCTGCAGTTGCCAGTAAGGGCAGCACTGGAGGCCTCGAACACCTCAAGGAGCGCTTGGAGAGTCAGCAAGGGTTTCAGCCTGAAAGGCCTGTGGCCATTCGTGCTTTGTCAAGTCGGTCTGACTGCTGGGAAGGTGGGCGGCAGAATGGGAGGCCACGGCCACCGAGATCAGGTGAGGGCAGGGCTGCAGGGAGGAGAGCTGGGGACAGACACTCAGAAACTGGACTAGCTGAGTGTGGGGGTCCAGGTGAGGAAGCCCCAGCCTAGGCCGGGCTCCTGGCCTCGGTAACTGAGGCTCTGGAGGAGCCCCAACTAGAAAAGGGGGTGCTACAGGGAGGAGCACCTCTGGGCAAGGTGGTGAGTTAGGGTTCTGACGTGCAGAGGCCCCGCGGGCAGAGAGCGCCAGGGTAGAGAGTGGAGACAGCCCTGTGCTCGGGGAGCATTCGCTCAGTCGTGCGCCAGGCAGGGTTCCCTGGTGGCTGGGCGGGCTGGGGCAGCTCATCAGAGAGCTGGAGGGACAGAGACCTCCTCCTGGAGCCCACGGACAGTTGCCGGCCAGACGAATCACGCACAATGACACAGTGTGAAGTGCGTGGAGGGCGTGTGCGTACGGCGGGTATTACTCAGCCTGGAAGGCAGGATGTGCCGACACGCTGCAGCAGGAACCTTGCGGACACTGCGTGTGGTGACACCAACCCATCACAGAGGACAAAGGCCGATTCCATTCACGAGAGGTTCCTAGAATAGAGGCAGAAGGTAGAAGAGTGGTTGCTGAGGCTGGGGCAGGGGAATGAGAAGTTCGCGTATAGTGGGGACAGAGTCTCCAATTTACAAAGTGGAAAAGGCTCTGGAGCTGGATGGGGGCGACAGTAGGACAATGACGTGAATGAATTTGCTATGGATTTAGAACGCCACACATAAAGATGGCTGTAAAGACAAATTTTCTGTTACATGTGTTTTATCACCAAAAAAATACATTATTTCCATTTTTTTAAGTTTTTTTTTTTTTTTTGGAGAGGGTTTTGCTATAGGGCACATGCACTCGCCAGACAGAGAGAGACAGAGAGACAGAAAGCGAGAAATCACCCCCCAAGGGGAATGGCCATGCCATAATCCCTTCTCCTTTATTCTCCTCTCAGGATCCTGGGCACGCATGCACACGCGCCCGGCGTGAGTTTAAGCCACCGGGTCTGGGACTCAAACTGCGGTTGACTACATGAGAGTCCAGCGACATAGCCATTACGCTAACTGCTGGTCCCATAAAAAATAATTCTTAAAAAATAAGTACATGAGGGGAAGGCTAGCAGGTTGCATAGTGGTCACAGCGTTAGATTCCCACATGGCTGACCACAATTTGAATCCTGGACCCAGCGGCTTGAAAATCACACTGGGCATGTGTACATGACTGCCCAAAATCACAGGAGGAGAATAGAGGAGAAGAGGTTGTGAAGTCACGGTGTGTGTGTGGGGGGTGATTTCTCACTTTCTCTTTGCGTCTATCTCTTTCCTGACCAGGAATGCATCAGACCCCATGGCAAAAATCTAAGAAAACAAACAAAAGCCCCAGAAAACACAGGTGGAGGCGTAGGGCCAAACAGCCCGGATTTGAGTCAGTCGCTCTCTCCCTAGGCAACTCTACTCACTTCTCTCTTCTGAGCCCCAGTTTTGCCCTCAAAACATAGCTAATCATACCCATCTCCCCACACGATTACAAGCTAACGCCGCCGCCCGTGGCTGCTCGCAGGCAGGAGGCAGGAGCAGCGGGCCGCTGGGAGCAGGCAGGGCCGGCGTCTTTCCATCTCGGAATCTCTGGGCCCGGCACAGGGCAGCACCAGGGCCTGTGGGCTGAGGACACCAAACTGGGATGTTGGGTGGGAGTGGGCAGGAGGGTGACACCTGAACCCAAGGACCTGCACTCACGAGAGTCCTGGAGTGATGAGAGGGGGACTGAGTCCAGCCCGGGGCCCAAGCATGGCTCTAGAGCCGAACCCATAGCGTTCAGGCTGGGCTTTACCTCTTGGCCATCTGTGTGAATGGGAGCACGAACAAAACCCGTCTCTGCCTCTTTCTCCATCTGTAGAGTGGGGACAATACCAGTGCTGGCCAGAGCTAGTCGTGGTAGTGTGTCTTGCTCAGGGTGGGACCTCAAATCCAGGTCCATCCTAAAGGCCGGGAGTGATGCATGCATCGGTAATCCCAGTGATTTCTGAGGCAGAGACAGGGGATTTGCAAGCGGAGGTCGGCCTGGGCAGCATAGCCAGATCCTGTCACCACAGTCCTGGTGTTACCTCCCACGGATCACGGCCAGCAAATCCATCTGTTCTGTTCCTGCAGCCGGGAGTTCAGTGTGAAGAAAGAAATGTAAGAGCGAGGTTAGCAGCCAGAGGAGGTGAGATCTGAACCCAGAGCCTGAGGCTACACTCTCTTCAGTATCATCCCACCTTCTGAGCCGTTATCACCCTCAGCTCTCCCAGCCCCAGCCTGGCTGAGCCCCTCTTCTCCTGGCACCCTGGTCTTTTACGAGCACCTTCTCTCGTACTGTGTGATGCCGTCCTTAGCTATCGTGCTTACTTTCTTTCTTTTTTTTTTTTTTTGAGAGGTTTTTGCTATAGGGCACGTGTGGTCGCCAGACAGACAGAGAGAGAGAAAGCGAGAAATCACCCCCCAGGAGGGATGGCCACGCCGCAATCCCTTCTCCTCCATTCTCCTCTCGGGATCTTGGGCACGCATGCACATGCGCCCGGCGTGAGTTTAAGCCACTGGGTCCGGGACGCGAACCACGGTTGACTACATGGTAGTCCAGCGACATAGCCATTACGCTAACTGCTGGTCCCTCGTACTTATTTTCTTTTTAAAAAAAGCGTTTGTTTGTTTTTTGGAGTTTTGTGTTTTAGTTTTTGCTGTAGGATGTGTGCACTCACCAGAGAGAGAGAGAGAGAGAGAGAGAGAAAGTGAGAAAGCATGCCCCCCCAGAGGGGATGGCCACACCACAATCTCTTCTCCATTCTCTCTTAGGATTTTGGGCACGCACAGCCAGCCATGCGGTATCCCGCCGCCTTGACCTCCGCGTTGCTTGCTGGCTGTGTCGTGCATATTTCCTGCTTCCCTCCTCTTCAATGTCAGCCCCACAGGTGCAGGTTTTTGTTGTTGTTTTATCAGGACCAGTGGTTAGCGTAATGGCTATGTTGCTGGACTCCCATGTAGTCGGCCATGGTTTGAGTCCCGGACCTGGTGGCTTAAACTCAACGCCTGACATGTGTGCGTGCGTGCCCAAGATCCCGAGAGGAGAATGGAGGAGAAGGGATTGGAGTGTGGCCATCCCCCCTGGGGGGTGATTTCTCGCTTTCTGTCTCTCTGTCTCTCTCTGTCTCTGGTAAGCGCGCATGCCCTATGGCAAAAACCTCTCTAAATAAATAAATAAATAAAGACTTATTTTATTTAAATGTATCTATTTATTTATTCTAATTTGATCAGAGAGGGACAGAGTGAGAGAGAGAGAGAGGGAAAGTGAGAAAGCAAGCCGACAGGTCTGGGACTCGAACCGTGATCAGTCATGTGGGAGTCCAGTGCCCTAAGCCACCACGCCACTTGCCGGGCCCCCCACAGGTACAGGGTTCTGTCTGCCCACTGATATGGCCCCAGTGCCAGACAGGCCCACACACTGTCACTGCTCGGCGAGCACTTGTCTGCTGAGGCTCATGGTAGGTTCTGTCCTGGTTCCCAGCCTCCATGTACCCTCTCCTCCCACTGGTGCCTGCTGTCATGTGGGGCGCTGGAGCCCAGGCTGGGTGGTTAGCTCCTGCTCCTGTGGGCACCAGAGCCTGGCACAAATCAGGCTTGGCTCACACTGGCCCAGAGCTGAGAGAGTGAAGCTGCCTGCCTGCCTGTCTCCTTACTGTCACCCTGGCCTTTTCAGAATGCCCAGCCAGCCAGGAGGATTCTGTTGAGCTCGGCTTTCTCAAGGTTGTTTTACAAAACAAGCCAGATTTTTAAAAATGTTTAATATAAATGTTATTGCAACACGGCATATGCTTTTTCAAGTCACGCCCTCAGTTCTTTGGCCTGTAGTTACAGTCTGAGCCAGTAGAGGGCGGCCTATCCATGAGCGTGCCACTCACTGGCTGTGTGGTTCCTGCTCCGTAACACCTGAATGCAGATTGGAGATGAAAAGCGGGCAGTTTAGCCACGGACCAACCAGCAGGTTGGAAACTGTTAAAGCAGTATTCGGATAGTGTCACTACACATTTTAAGTTTGTTACAAGGCATGTGTGCTCATCAGAGAGAGAGAGAGAGAAAGTGAAAAACAAGCTACCAGGACCGGTACTCGAACGGTGGTCGACCATGCAGAGTCCAGCACCTTAATCACCATGCCACCTGCTGGCCTCATCACCTTTTAATTTACCAGGTGATTCCCATATCAGGTGGTCTTCACAGCTTAACATCTCTGAAATCACACTGTATAATTGATGGCATATCATAATTTAATTGGCAGTAAGTTTCCTTTTCCTTAAAAAACAAGTTAAAATGGGACCAGTAGATGGCACTGGTTATGTCACTGGATTCCTATGTTATCGACCATGGTTCAAGTTCCAGACCTGGCAACCTAAAAAACTCATGCTGGGCAGGAGGGCGTGTCTGCCCAAAATCATGAGGAGAAGGGAGAGAATGGAGAGAAGGGGTTGCAGCGTGGCCATCCTAACCCTAGGGGGTGGTTTCTCGCTTTCTGTCTCTCTGGCGAGTTCATGTATAACAAAAATCTCTCTCTAAAAAAAAAAAAAAAAAAAAAAAAAAAAAAGTTAAAATAATGGTACATCTTTGTTTTGATGACGTGATTTATTTTGTTCTTATTTCCTTTCCTTTTTTTTCCTTTCTTTTTTTAAGTTAGTTTGCTATAGGACACAGAGAGGGACAGAGGGGGGTATGGAAATGAAAAATCACCCCCCAGGAAGAATGGCCACCTCACCATTCCTTCTCTGTTCCTCTGTCAGGATTTTGGGCACGCATGCACACGCACCCAATGCATTTTTGAAGCCCCTGGGTCTGGGACTCAAACTCATTTTATCGCTCATGTGGGACCCAGCCATGTTAACTACCACACAAACCCTGCTTTATCTGGCCCAGTCATTTCTTATATTTGTGTGTGTTGTCTGGCTAGATTATAAGCTCTTTGGGGGCAGGGATTCGGGTCTTTTTCGTTCACTGCTGTCTCTCCATTCCTAAAACAGTGCCTGGCACATAGTAAGGGCTAAACAGATATTGTTGCATTAGCGTGTGGGAGTCTCAGGGAGACCCGTCTTCCTGCTTTCCTTTTTCCAAGCTCTGCTCGTGCATACAGCAAACCCTTCCTGACACCTCTCACTTGCAGCTGGTGCCCAGCCCTGGGCTCGGCAGTGAGGGCGTGCAGGCCGGCCTCCCTGTCTCTCCTGGCACTCGCATACTCGTCAGAGAGATGCAGCAGGCCAGGCACTGGGCTACAGGCCCGGGACTCCATGTGGACTCACACCAGGGCCTGGGCAGGCAAAGTGGGAGTGCCTTCTCTCTGAGGGGCTCTGCACTGACCCTGTGGGTCCCCTAGGGCTACATGCAGCCACTGAAGCAGCCGGAGAACTCCGTGCTGTGTGACCCGTCGCTGGTGGACGAGATCTTCGACCAGATCCCTGAGCTTTTAGAGCACCACGAGCAGTTCCTGGAGCAGGTGCGGCACTGCGTGCAGACCTGGCATGCCCAGCAGAAGGTGGGCGCCCTGCTCGTCCAGTCGGTGAGTGGCCCCTGCCCACTCCCACCCTGCCCCCATCTGTCTGCCCTCTGTGGGTACTGACTGATCCCAGATCTCACACCCAGGACTTGCCCAGACACTGGCCTTGGCCCCAGCCCTGGGTTTACTGCCCAACCCAGAGCACGGCTGGACTCTGGCATGGAGCCCAACCCCAGCCAGACACTGGCCCGCTTCCTGACCCGACCCCAGTGGCTGGCTCTGCCTGACCCTAGCCTGACCCTGAGCGGTGCCGAAGCTGACCTGGACCTCTAAGAGATGCTGTTACTGACCTCGGCCCAGTCTCACTGAACCTAAACAACTGCCCTGATCTTGACGTGGGCTCGGACTTGACGTTGGCTCTGGCCTGATACTGACTAGCTATTTTTCTCCATCAGGTAGTTTAATAACAGCTAATGCTATTTGGCACTTCTAATGTGAGAGGCATTATCCTCCTTTTTTGCTGTGGGGTACATGTGCTTATGGGGATGTGGAGGGGTGAGAAGCCCCCCCCAGGGGGCATAGCCACACCACAGTCTCGTCTCATTCTCCTCTTGTGATTTGGGCACACGTGCACATGCATCTGGCATGTTTTTCAAGCCACTAGGTCCAGGACTTGAACTGCATAGTCAGTCATGTGGTATCCAGCTGTCTTAACCACCGTGCCACCAGCTGGCCCGAGGCATTATCCTAAAAGCTATATATATAACAACCCTAGGAGCGGAGTGCAGAGATTACCCTGATTTTAAAGCTGATGACTATGACTTCAAAGTCAGGTAGGAAGCGGTGTAGGGTGCAACCAGAACAACCTGCTTCTGGCCCCCAGGCTCCAGGCCGCCCATCCTCCCTCTCCCCACAGGCCAGCCCCTCCCCTGTAAGTGTTCAATGTCCTACAGTAGTGATTGGGAGCATAGGAAAAGGTCTTAGCTTCCAAATTCAGAAAGCACTGCAAAAGCAAAACCAACAAACGTGTAATTAAATGTCTGTAAAACGTAACATGCCATTTTCTTCCACTGTTCAATTTAGTACAGATACTAAATTTACAGTGACGTACAGTCGGAAAAAGAAAAACTGTACGTCGAAACATTGTAAGTCCTAAGTGAGGCCCATCTGTATTCATTTATAAGAACTTAATTACATTTGAAGAACTTTAAGTTACATTTTGTTACTTTGCTAGAATTCCCAAGAAGGGATGATGAGGATGAATAAATTGTACCTGAATACAAACTAAATGACTACTCAGAGCCATGTCATTTCAGAAGTGAAATTGTAAAAATTTTGCTTCCAAAAATTGTGCGAGCAAAAAAAAAATCTGTTTTTGTGGGATGTGGTGTTTTTTCATGTGTTGGTTATACTTGGGGGTGGCCGGGACTTAGAGCAGCTCTGCCGACTTGGACAGTGATGTGACCTGTGGGGTGACAAGTCACTCAGCTGAGTACAGCCCATCCTCACCCTCGGCGTCACACGGCTCAGCCCCAGCCCTGACCTGGATGCCCAGTGCAGAAGCCGCAGATCCACAGGATACTCTGTCCCAGGGAAGGGGTGGGCAGTGACAGCTGTTTCTCTCCCCCAGCTTCAGGCTCTGCCCTGTTCTGTCCAGAGGCAGGGACAGCTGGCACCCTGGAGAAGCAGGGACTCTGGGGTTGAAGGGGGGGCCAGAAACACCACTAAAGGTCACAGCCGAAACAGGAACCCAGGGGTCCTGACTCTAGCCAAGGTTCTGACCGAAAACTTCCGCATGTAGCCTGCCTTCTACCGCCGGCAGGCGTTAGCTGTGTGCCCTGGCCTGAGCGGGGCTTTACTGCGGGCAGGGTAGGAGCACTTCCTTCCCTGGAGAGGGAGAACTTGTCCGGGCCCCAGGAGAAGTCAGGGGCAGGTAGAGCCCCAGACAGAGCCCCAGTCAGTCCCAGAGCTCACCCTGAGGATGGGTGGGATTTGGGTGGGGAAGGGCATTCCTGGTGGAAGGAGCGCCTGAGCAAAGGCCAAGTGGCTGGAAAGTCTGTGTGGCCCGAAGGACAGTGAGGAGGGAGAACTGCCGGGCTGGAGGTGACAAGGCCAAGGGACAGAAATGCCCTGTTGGAAGTAAGGGAGCCAAGCCTGCTCACTGCACACGTCCGGGACACACACAGGCATACTAGCTAGAATAAATGTGTGTATATGTGTGCACACATGTGTATGCACCTTATTACAAGTCCCACGTGCAACACATACACACTTAGTGACACAAGGCACAGCAGCCCCTGCTGAGTCCTTAGCGATGACATCATTTCTTGGTGGAGGGACAAGATCCTGCAGTGGTTACGTTGCTGGGCTCCCACAGGCCGACCGCGGTTAGAGTCTGGACCTGGTAACTTGAAAATCACACTGGGCGTGTGTGCGTGCGTGCCCAAGATCCTGGGAGGAGAATGGAGGAGAAGGGATTGCGGCATGGCCATCCTCCCTGGGGGGTGATTTCTCATTTTCCCTCTCAGTGTCTCTGATCCTGTCTCTATTGGTAAGTGCGCACACTCTAAGGCAAAAACCTCTAAAGAAAAAAAAAAAGTGTCAACTCATGAAGTGGTGGAAACAGGGACAGAGTGAGGCTGGGTGTGGGCCACCTGGAGGGGCCCCAACCTGCCTCCTCACCCACAGTTCTCCAAGGACGTCCTGGTAAACATCTATTCCGCCTATATCGACAACTTCCTCAATGCCAAGGATGCCGTGCGGGTGGCTAAAGAGGCGAGGCCTGCCTTTCTCAAGTTCCTGGAGGTACTGTGGGCTGGTGAGGGGGTGGGGGTAGAGTGGGGGTGGCCTTCACCTTGGGCCGGCTTCAAGGGCCCTGGGAGCTCCCAGCCTACACACGTTAGCCCTGATAGGGCCAGCCTCCGCCCTTGACTAAGCTGGAGGGCTTCTGGGCTGGCCCGGAGGCACCTTGGCTGGCATCCATTCCTCACGCGGGTGCCCACCCACCCCGCCTTGGGTTCCAGCAAAGCATGCGTGAGAACAAGGAGAAGCAGGCGCTGTCCGACCTCATGATCAAGCCCGTGCAGCGGATCCCACGCTACGAGCTCCTGGTGAAGGTGGGCAGGGGCAGGTGGCAGGCGTGCAGGGCCCTGGGGCAGGGGGAACAGAGGGCCCAGAGGGCCCTGCCAGGCCGAGCCTGGCATCGGGGTTTCCGGGCTCGGGTAAGAAAGGAGTCCTCTCTGGTGTCTACACGTAGCCTCTCCTGCTCCAGCAGGCCGTCTGGCCCTGTTCCCCCCACAGGACCTTCTGAAGCACACCCCTGAGGACCACCCGGACCACCCGCTCCTGCTCGACGCACAGCGGAACATCAAGCAGGTGGCCGAACGCATCAACAAGGGTGTGCGGAGCGCAGAGGAGGCGGAGCGGCATGCCCGCGTGCTGCAGGAGATCGAGGCACACATCGAGGGCATGGAGGATGTGAGTGCCACCCCGCCATGGCGGCACCCACCGGTCTCGCCATCGGCCTCTGCAGTCACCCAGAGTCATGGCCGAGTGTGTGTCCACATCGGGGTCTGCAGTGTTTGCATCTACATGTACCCTTCTGTGACCACGTCTCCCGCTGTGTCCTCTTCTCTGCCTGTGTCTGACCGTGTGTCCCATGGCCTGACGGCATAGCTTTGGCAGGGGGACAGGATGGTGCCCCACTGGCCTGGCCCATGCGGTAGGGCTGAGGGGTCACTGGGATAGGCTGGGGGACGGAGTTTAATAACTCCCCTTCGGCACTCCTGACCCTCTGCTCCACAGCTCCAGGCCCCTCTGCGGCGGTTCCTACGGCAGGAGATGGTCATCGAGGTGGTAAGCCGGTGGTCCGGGTCCCGCCCTGCCCCTCTCCGCTCCCTCTGCTCACACCTGCCACCTGTGGCCTCCCTGTGCCCCCGTCTCAGCAGGAGCCCCAGTCGCACCCAGCTCTTCAGACCTGGGTAGCTGGGGGAGAGCCTTCACCCCTGTCTGGGCTGTGCTGTCCCCTGGGGCACTGTGGCAGGCGCTGGGCTTCAGGACTGTGTCCACTCAGCCTTCATCCTGCCTCGGGCCCCACAGAAGGCGATCGGTGGCAAGAAGGACCGGTCCCTCTTCCTGTTCACGGACCTCATCGTCTGCACCACCCTGAAGCGGAAGTCGGGCTCCCTGCGGCGCAGCTCCATGAGCCTGTGAGTGCCGGCCCAGGGCTAGGGGCACTTGTTCCCCTGGGCCCCACTCCCTGCCCTGACCGGAGCACCCCACGGGCTCGCCCCAGGTACACGGCAGCCAGCGTCATCGACACGGCCAGCAAATACAAGATGCTGTGGAAGCTGCCTCTGGAGGACGCGGACATCATCAAAGGTGAGCTGGTCGGGCCTGCCCTGAGGCCTGGCGTGGGGTCTTTCTCTGAGAATCCTGCTGGAGGGTTTGAGCTGCAGCCTGTCCTGCCACCTGTCCATCAGCTCTTCTGCTATGGGGCCGGGACCTTGGCTGGCAGGTTGGGCTGGGTTGGGACGGTCCAGGAAAGAGCTATGTCCGCAGTAATTAGCCATGGAGTCATCTGTTCAAACTCATTTGAGCGCCTAACACTAACTGACGTTCACTGCCCTGGTTCGGCAGCTTTGTATGAGGGGAACAGAGACTCACTCAAGTTAGTACAAGCACAGGATTGATGAATGAGCTGGCATTCGGGGCTGAGACTATCAAGAGCTGAAGCAGCCTCGGGGCAGCTCCTCTCTCTCTCTCTCTCTCTCTCTCTCTCTCTCTCTCTCTCTCTCTCTTTCCCTGTGCTGCGAGTCAGCCCCGTTCTTACTGCAACCCCTGTGATCAGGCCCAGACTCTGCCTCCAGGCTCACCCGGATGGCTGCTCACTGGAGCCTGGGCCTCAGGGTGAGGGAGAGTAAACCCAGGTGCCCACATGGGTATAATAATAATGGCTATTATTATTGAGCCAACTCATCTCTTGCTAGAGAATAGGCCAGCCAATACAATGGCCATCTTTAGGTCAGGTGCCCACTCCTAGTCCAATCAGTTGTGGCCAGGAGTGGGGCAGGTTCATAGGGATGAAAACGTGTTTGCCCAGGTGTCTGGGCTGGGGTAGTTTCTCTCAGGTAGAGCAGGTTGTCTCCGTCTGCTTGGGCTGCTATGACAATAAAACCCACAGACTGGGTTTTAATTTATAAGCAGCAGAAATGTATTGCTCACAGCTCTGGAAGCTGAGAAGTTTCAAATCAAGGTGTCAGCCGATTTGATGTCCAGTGAGCAACTCACTCCTCGCAGACGGCGCCTTCTGTGTGTCTGCTTTGGTGGACGGGGCAAGCAAGCGCCCTCAGGTCTAAGAAAGAATGAGAGAAGGACCCTCAACAGGGTCTTGTCACATGACAGTCCCTTTACATCCAGCCCTCCAGCTCGCCAGGGTGCCCAGCATGTTTCTTAGATGGACCAGGCTGCAGATCCGAACCCATGGCTGGCCATGTGGCTTCCGGCACTGCAGTTCAGTGCGCTGTGGACTAAAACTCAGGCTTTTATTTTATTTTTTTTTTTTTTAATTGCCATAGGCACAGTACTTGCCAGAGAGACAGATAAAGCACTCCTCAGTGAGGTGTGGTCACACTGCAATCCTTTCTCCTCCATTTCTCCGTCCTATCAGGATTTGTGCCGAGGGTGTTTTTCAAGTCACCGTGGCTGGGATTTGAACCGCAGTTGGCCATATGGGATTTGGCCCAGTGTACACCCTGAGCCAGACAGTGAGGGGCCTGGGGAGCTGCTGAGCTGTCAGCAGGGCCAGCGCTTGGCAGTGGTCAGGTATGAGATAGGCGCAGAGAAATCCAGGGCACCAGCTCGTTGCTGTCTCCTCTGTGGGGAAGCGAGTGCCCTGGTCAGCACATTTAACTGCCTGAGGCGCTGCCTGCTCAGCCAGCTCCCCGGGGAGGCTGCTCGGTGCAGCAGGCCAGGGTCTGCTGGAGCTTGCGTAACCTGCAGAGCTGTTGGCCATTGTGCTTTGTGCTTTTCTGGGGAGTCCTGCAAGGGCCCAGCATCCCGTGCCATGTAGCTCTGAATCAGGCCAGTCCTTTGCACTCAGGCCTGGGTTTCTCTGGGGCTGCCTTTATCTTCTTTCCTGAGAGCCCTTGCCTGTCGGGCCACCTCCTGCACAGGCTGTGTCCGAGCCTGACTTTGCCTGCGTCTTTACCCATGGCCTTCCTGTGTCCCCACCAGGAGCATCCCAAGCCACCAATCGAGAGAACATCCAGAAGGCCATCAGCCGCCTGGATGAGGACCTGACCACCCTGAGCCAGATGAGCAAGCTCTCGGAGAGCCTCGGTTTCCCCCACCAGGTCTGTGCCCTCTGCCTGAAGCTGGGGAGGCGGGAGGTAGGCCATGCGGGCACTCTGTGACCCTGTCTGAGGGCCAGACATAGCCTTGGCCTGAGGGAGGAGGCCTCCCTGCCACTTGTCTAAGGGGACAGTTACAGCCTACCCCCATCTAAGGGCAGTAACATATTCCGGGTCTGAGGCTGGGACACAGCTCCGTCTTTGGCTGAGGAAGAGAGAGGGCCCACCCTGTATGTGGGGTGACGGGGGCCCAGGCTACCTCTTGGCCTGAGGGAAGAGACATCCCACTTCTTTTCTGAAGGGATAGGCTAGTCCCCACACACACTCCCAAGGGTAGGTGCAGGCTGTGATGAGACGCCTGGGCCTGGGGCCCGGGCCCTCCACTCCGCAGAGCCTGGACGACGCACTGCGGGACCTCTCGGCCGCCATGCACCGGGACCTGTCAGAGAAGCAGGCGCTGTGCTACGCACTCTCCTTCCCACCCACCAAGCTGGAGCTGTGTGCCACACGGCCTGAGGGCACCGACTCCTTCATCTTCGAGTTCCCCCACCCTGACGCCCGCCTCGGCTTCGAGCAGGCCTTCGATGAGGCCAAGAGGAAGCTGGGTGAGCCACGGCACTGGCCGTCCTCCCAGTACCTCCAGGGGTGGGAGGAGCCAGAACTCTCAGAACTGCAGTACCCTAGCAGCCCCCACTGGTGGGGAGGGTGGACTGACTCAGTGACACAGCTGACAGAACAGCAGCCGTGGCCTGCCCAGGCCCTCACTGGCAGGAAGGAGAGTCCGTGGGTACAGCCGTCACAGCTTGACCTGCCCCATAGTAGACACTGGTAGCAACGCCTCCGTGCCCCCGCGTCATACTCTGAGCACGCCTGGATCAGAAAAAGCTATTGGCCAGGGACTATGACTTGGGATCTCCTGAGACACCTCTGGGTCTAATGCTCTCATGGTACAGGTGGGAAAGGACTGAGGCTAGTGGCAAGCAGGGCATAACCCACAGCCACCTCGCTGTAGTGTGACTGGGATCAGGCCTCTCCCTGGAGAGACCCTGAAGGGCAGGGGAGGGAAGGAGATGGGGTGAGGGCAGGACCAGGTGAGGGGGATCTGAGCAGCTCTGTCTCCCTCTGCCCGCCCCTTGCCTGTCTGTCGGTCCATGCTCACAACAGCATCCAGCAAAAGCTGTCTAGACCCTGAGTTCCTGAAGGCCATCCCCATCATGAAAACCCGCAGCGGCATGCAGGTGAGTGTGTGCAGTGGGCCGCGTGGGTGTGCCATTCAAAGCCAGCACATCAGCGGACTTGCGTTGCCAACAACATTGTGTGTGTGTCTTGAACATTGTGCTTGCTTCCTGTCTTTGATATGTGATTCTCTGTGCATGCACACGGACACTGCATGCGTGTCATGTATGTGGGATGCTTCATGCACATCTGTATCTGTGCGTGTGAACGGAGGCCAGACTGCTGATGTGCTGGGTTGAGTCTGCATACATAGTCACCGTGTTCCATGCATGGGTCCGTGTGTGTATATGCAGGTGTGGTTGATGGCTCTGTCACCCAGGTGTGAGCACATCTGATGTGTAAGGTGTCATGCGTGCATGTGTGGACACATGTGTGCAGAAGGGCATATAGGGAGTGCATACACACTCATGCAGGACTGTCACCCTCCTGCGGGGGTCCCTGGTTGGACAGTGGCAGCAATTCCTGCATTCACCTTCCTCTGCCCACAGTTCTCGTGTGCAGCACCCACCCTGAGCAGCAGCCCAGAGCCCACGCCCGAGGTGTGGGTGTGCAACAGCGACGGCTACGTGGGCCAGGTGTGCCTGCTCAGCCTGCGCGCCGAACCTGACGTGGAGGCCTGCATCGCCGTCTGCTCGGCTCGCATCCTCTGCATCGGGGCAGTGCCCGGCCTGCAGCGCCGCAGCCACCGGTGAGGGGTGCCTCGGGCTTCTGTTGGGAGATCAGCCCCTACCCCAGCACTCACCAAGGCCGCCCTGAGGAGGTTGTAGGCGGGGCCCGGCAGGTGTGGGCGGGGCCTGGGCGGTGCGGTTGGAGCGCTGTAGCTGCGGCTCCCAGCCGCTTATCCGCACTCTCATGTGCGTCTTGTCGCAGGGAGAGGCCTCCATCGCTGAGGAGTGCCCCTGAGACCGCACCAGATCCCTCTGGGTCAGAGCTGGACGTCGAGGCCGCTGCAGACGAAGAAGCAGCGACACTGACGGAGTCGGGACCCCAGCCCTGCCTGCACATCTCCATTGCAGGCTCTGGCCTGGAGATGGCGCCAGGCCCTGTCGAGGGCGACCCCCGCCCAGAGCTGGTGCCCTTTGACAGTGACTCTGACGACGAGTCTTCCCCCAGCCCCTCCGGGACTCTGCAGAGCCAGGCCAGCCGGTCCACTATCTCCTCCAGCTTCGGCAGTGAGTGCCCAGCTTGGGGCGGGCAGGCAGGATGGACAGCCCAGAGGGGGTGAGGAGGAGGAGGGCCCAGCGTGGGCAGAGGTGAGGAATCAAATCTCAGGATGTGAGCACACAGCTGTGGGGGGCAGCAAGGTGGGCAGGGGCCGTGACTCTGAGGGCAGGGACAGTCTGGCAGGATCCTGAAGATGATGGAGTACCCACTTAAGGAAGATGGGGTACTGAATGGAGTGATTGGTCCCTCAAAGTGTGAGGAAAGGATCAGATGGGGCCAGACTAGGGTTAGAGACCCTCAGGAGGGGCCTGCCTGGGGGCTGCACTGAGAGGAGACCCACACCCGGAGAGAGATCAGA
Organism: Tupaia tana; assembly: GCA_026018925.1. Classification (NCBI taxonomy): domain Eukaryota; kingdom Metazoa; phylum Chordata; class Mammalia; order Scandentia; family Tupaiidae; genus Tupaia; species Tupaia tana. The sequence continues at coordinate 30,596,048 of JAKSZU010000012.1, forward strand.
GCTCTGGCCTGGTGCAGGGGAATGGAAACGGATCTTTGTCTCCTTCAGATGAGGAGACCCCGAGCTCCAAGGAGGCCACGGCAGAGACCACCAGCTCCGAGGAGGAACAAGAGCCTGGCTTCCTGGCGCTGTCTGGCTCCTTCGGGCCTGGAGGTCCCTGCGGCTCCAGCCCAATGGACGGGCGGGCCCTTCGTCGCTCCAGCCGAGGCTCCTTCACCCGCGGCAGCCTGGAGGACCTGCTGAGCGTCGACCCCGAGGCCTACCAGAGCTCCGTGTGGCTGGGCACTGAGGACGGCTGGTAGGGACGGGGAGTGCCAGGGACACAGTGCCAGGGCCCCGAGCTCCTTGTCCTGGAAACCTGTGGTATCCTGAAGCAGGGGCAGGAGGCTTTGGGTCAGACCTCAGGGATACTGCCTGCCCTGGGTGCGAGGGGTCTGAAAGCCACAGGGGGGCAAGGTCTGGCATGGAAGAGATGGTGGCGGAGGCAAAGAGGTGGAGGGGTGACTCCCGGGACTGGTGTGGCCCGGCGTTGTCACAGGTGCACACCCTGATCCGCAGTGTCCACGTGTACCAGTCCTCCGACAGCATCCGCGATCGCAGGAACAGCCTGAAGCTCCAGCACGCAGCCTCTGTGACCTGCATCCTGTAAGGCCCCGGGCGGCCCTTGTCCAGACCCTTCTCGGCCACACCTCCTGCTGTTTACCGGGGACCCCTGCCCTGCTGGCCCCTCCTTCCTATGGAAGCTGGAGGCCAGAGGGCTAGCCGTGCCTCTTACACACTGTGTGAGCTTGAGTGACTCATTTCCTCTTCCTGGTCTCAGGCTCCCCCACCTGGAATGCTGGGGTGGGAGGAGGAGGTCTCAAAAATCAGGACCGTTCTCTGCACAATTGCCCTCGCCCCAGGTGACCTGATTTGGCCTCCCAAAATCTCTGACTCCGCTCTCTTTTCCTCGCCCAGGTATCTGAATAACCAGGTGTTCGTGTCTCTGGCCAATGGAGAACTCATGGTCTACCAAAGGGAAGCAGGTCAGTGCTCTCCTGCCCGCCCTGCCGGGGTCTCCTTGCTGGTGTTAGAGCTCTGTCCTGGACAGAGTGGGGGCCTCCAGGCCTCGAGTCTGGAGATGGGACTTTGGGCAACTCCCAGGCCCTCTCTGGCCTCAGCGTCTTTGTTTATAAATGGGGATGTTCACGTCTCATGTCAGGGAGAGTGAGGCTAAAAGTTAGCACTGGACTGAATTTTCTGTTTTCTTCATCTCACTCCCACTTTAGGCCGCTTCTGGGACCCCCAGAACTTCAAATCGGTGACCCTGGGTGCTCAGGGGAGCCCCATCACCAAGATGGTGTCCGTGGGAGGGCGGCTTTGGTGTGGCTGTCAGAACCGAGTCCTGGTCCTGAGCCCCGACACGCTGCAGCTGGAGGTAGCGTGGGATGAGGGGGAGGCGGAGCTGGTTACTTAGGAGGAGCTGGGCCCACGTGAGCAGGAGATGAGACCAGGGTCGGGTAGGGCATGTAAAGCATCAGCTGAGGAGTTGGGGCCTCGCCTGGCAGCTGTGGTCTGGGCCAGTCCCACGCCCTTCTCTGGTCTTCATTTCCTTTCTAGCTGATCAGCCCCTACCCCAGCACTCACCAAGGCCGCCCTGAGGTGGTTGTAGGCGGGGCCCGGCGGGTGTGGGCGGGGCCTGGGCGGTGCGGTTGGAGCGCTGTAGCTGCGGCTCCCAGCCGCTTATCGCTTATTGAGCATAGGATTCCTTACCTGTTCTCGTGCCCACCCTGTCGCTCAGCTCAGGCACTGGAGCCTTTGGGGGACAGGATAAGGGCCCTTCCTGATGTCACCATACGTTGGCTTAGTCCTGCTCTGGTTACATATGTGCCCAGGTTCCCAGCCTGCTGGTGTCCAGGGGCGACGGGGTTCCTTCGGTTTCCCTCTCTTATTCCCTCCTTGGCTGGGCAGGCCATCCCTGTGGCTGACTTGCTTCATGACCTTGGGCTAGTGACTTCCTTTTTAGGCTTCATCCTCCCCATCTGTCCAGGGAGAGGCCAGAGACTAGTCTTGAAACCTTTCACACACGCAAAAACAAAGGCTCCTTCATTTTAATTCATGAGGATTCAGTGTGGGGGGAGCATAACCAAGCTTCAGAAGGTTAATTACCCAAACCAAGGACCAAGCCTGCCTTTGCTGTCAGTCCGAGTGGGCATGCTGGAGAGGGTTGGTGGGAGTTGTGGGGATGCATGGACACTGGCAAAGCGCCAGGTGGAGAGGTCCTGCCAGTCACCTCTCTGCTCTCTGTCCTCCCCTCTCCCACAGCACACGTTTTACGTGGGGCAGGATTCAAGCCGAAGTGTGGCTTGCATGGTGGACTCCAGCCTGGGCGTGTGGGTGACCCTGAAAGGCAGTGCCCACGTGTGTCTCTACCATCCAGACACCTTTGAGCAGCTGGCCGAGGTGGACGTCACCCCTCCCGTGCATAGGATGCTAGCAGGTACTGACCTCAGGCTACCGCCGCACCTGCCACTGGAGCCTTTCTGCTCCTGTCACCGAGGAGGTTGAGTCAGGGCCAGGCGTGAGCTCCGGGGCCGCTCTGTTTCTCACCCAGGCTCCGACGCCATCATCCGGCAGCACAAGGCCGCCTGTCTCCGGATCACGGCGCTGCTGGTGTGCGAGGAGCTGCTGTGGGTAGGCACCAGTGCCGGCGTCGTGCTCACCATGCCCACCTCGCCCAGCACCGTCAGCTGCCCGCGGGCGCCCCTCAGCCCTGCTGGCCTTGGCCAGGGACACACCGGCCACGTCCGCTTTTTGGCTGCTGTCCAGCTACCAGATGGCTTCAACCTGCTGTGCCCAACCCCACCACCTCCCCCAGACACAGGTGAGTCGGCACATCCCTTCCCAGCCCTGGGGTCCTGGGCTTTTGAATTAGGATTCCCCACTGTGCAGCCAGAAGAGATTTCAAAGAAATGAGGGAACCAGCAGTTAGCATCATGGCTATGTCGCTGGACTCCCACGTAGTGGACCGTGGTTCGCGTCCCGGACCCAGTGGCTTAAAACTCACACCGGGCGCATGTGCGTGTGTGCCCAAGATCCCATGAGGAGAACGGAGGAGAAGGGATTGTGGCGTGACCATCCCCCCTGGGGGGTGATTTCTCACTTTCTGTCTCTGTGTCTCTCTCTGTCTGTCCGGCGAGCGCACATGCCATATAGTGAAAACCTCTCAAAAAAAAAAAAAAAAATGAAATCCATGTATAGTTTTTCCATGAAATTTTTGAAGAGCCTGCATAAAGAGCTGGAAGAGGCAAATATTACAGATGTAGGCTATGGTGACCCCCAAATGAAATCTACCAGGGCAGTGTGTGTGTTGTGTGTATAAAATTCTGTCCAAAGAAGTATCGGGGAGGGCTGACCCTGTGACCTAGTGCTTAGGGGAGCCAGACCCATAGAGCTGACGGGGGTTCAAATCCGGCCCTCGTGCCTTGAAAAACACACTGGACACCTGTGCTTGTGTGTCCCGAGTCCTACGAGGTGGAGAAGTGGAGAGGATACTGTGACATGAACATGTCCCATGGGGGGGATGCTTTCTTCTCCCTCTGTCTCCTTTCTGGCAGGCACACGTGCTCTCTGACAATTAAAAAAACAACAAAGCAGGCAAATAGTGGTTAGGGTGCTGGACTCCCACATGGCCGACCACACTTCAAGCCCTTGCCCTGGCAGCTTGAGAATCGCTCGGGCACATGTGCACGTATGCCCGTGGTCCCAGGAGAAGGGATTGCATCCCCCCTGGGGGGTGATTTCTCACTTTCCATCTCTGTCTCTCTCCAGTGAGCACATGTGCCCTATGGCAAAACCTTTAAAAAAAAAGAAAAAGCGTTAGGGGAGACAGGCAAAGCAAGGAGGAGCATACGGCACAGAACGTGTGTATGGGCGGCACTTCCTGTTGTACACACTGTACACGACAGGAAGCAGAATCAGGAAATGCTATACAAAGCAGGAAACGGAAATAGCACCAGCGACAGAGTGTAGACCGGCATATAGGATGGGAAGTGGCAGTGAGAACTAGAGTGAAACAGTGGGAGGTGATGTATATCAAGAGCCCAATCGGAAAAGCCTCGCTTTGTCAGGACAAGAAACCACGTTCCCACCGGGAAGTAGCCGCGGGCACCAGAGGGTCTGAAAGCCCGCCCAGGAACTGTCTGGGTGCAGAGAAGAGCTGAGCACCTGATGGGAGGGGTTGTTCGGAGCTGCTGGGAGTAGCTGTGTTCAGGAGAAGGACACTGAGGAAGAGAGTGGGATGGCAGGGGCACTTCTGGCCCTCCCTAGAAAGCGTGAGTGGAGAGAAATCTGGCTCCCAAGACGTGGGCATTTCTTGACAGATAAGTGCCTGGCACACAGAAAGTGGGCCCCGCAGGAAGTGACATGTCCTACTTGCTGTCCTCTGGGGTGTGGGAACTCGGGCCCTGGCTGGACGACGCAGCTACCAGCTGGTCCGGACTGACGGGTGCTCACCCTGCCCTAGGTCCCGAGAAGCTGCCATCTCTGGAACACCGGGACTCCCCTCGGCACCGCAGCCTGGCCTCGGCCAAGCCTAAAATGCTGGTTATCAGTGGAGGTGACGGCTACGAGGACTTCCGACTTAGCAGTGGGGGTAGCGGTGGCAGCAGCGAGACCGTGGGCCGGGATGACAGCACGAACCACCTCCTCCTATGGAGAGTGTGACCCTGTCACTGTGGCCAGACTCGCCCACCCTGCTGCCCTCAGCCCACTCACCTTTTCCTAGCCACACGCTGATGGTGACAGTGTCTGCCGGGGCACCCGTGCCTGCGTGGCTCGCCTATCCCCGTGGAAGCATTCCTGCCAGGCACCTGCCACCAGCCAGGCCTCAGCCTCCTGATCTGGGCTGCACGGTGCCCCTGTCATGACGGGCAGGGCATATGGGCTGCCCAGGACCTCTGTCCCTGGAGCTTCTACCAAAGACACGGCCGGGCCTGGGCCCCACAGGGCTGGGGAGGCCATGTGCAATATTTGGAGGGTTTTCTGGGGGCAGCAGGAAGGCGGAGGACAGAATCCTTTCCCATGTACAGTATTTATGTTCTTTTTAGACGTGTACCTTCCCGAGCACTTATTTATGCAATGACCTGGGGGCGGGGTATGGCTTGAGGAGATGACAGGATGTGAAAAAAAAAAAAAAAAAAAAATACTAGCCCAGCCCTGTGGGCCCCTCTGGGACCCTAAGCAAGCCTTTCTGGAGGTATGTCCCACACCCCACCCTATGTACGTGCACACACGCACACTGCATGTCCCGGGCGCTAGGACTCTGCCCCGTAACATACGCTTTTCAAGGCCCTGTCCCTGCTGGGCCACCTGCCCTCCACTGCAGAACGAGGGCCAAGTGCCCTCCACCGTCAGGGGACAGTGGCTCTCCCCTGGGGGCCTCTCGGGACTTGCATTTCCCCGTTGCTGGCAGTGCCTTCCTTCAGTGATGTCCTTCTTCGGGAATGCTTGGTGGGCCTCGGGCAGGGTGCCCTCGTGGCCTTACTAGGGAGGAGGGGAGGGTCCTCGCCGTCCCCGCGTCACCCCCGCGTCACCCCCAGCCCCCGCCTCCCTGTGTCTCATGCACTGGCACATATGGTCACCTTGGGGATTGGGCCAAGGAGCCCCCTCATTCTGACCACTGAGTCCCTCTCTTCATACCCCCTCCTGCGGGGACAGGACCTGGCTTATTGGCTGGGAGGGCTCCCACCTGGGGGGCAGCCTCCCCCTCGCCTACTGCAGGGAGCCACCCTGACCCTCAGCCCCCTCGCTTCTTCAGCTACAATCCCAAAGGTCTGGTTTCAGGCGGGCTTTGTTTTGTTCTGTTTGGGTTTGTTTTTGTTTGGGGTGGGTGGGTCATTGCGGTCTTAGATTATGTTTCTCTTGCTACCAAACCGTCATGTATTAACTCTCCTTGAAAATGAAGTGTAAAGAGTCAATAAATACAAACACCAAATGACCATTCCCTAGCGGCCTCCTGCCACAGCCTCAGAGCTCTGCCTCCCAGCCACAGCCCTCCCCCCACCCACTCACACGGGTAGGGGGGCCCAGGAATGCGCTGGATGGAGAGGCTGCACTTCCTAGCTGCGTGTTCTGTGTGGTTGCCGCACGTGTTGGCTGCAATTTCCTCCTCAAGAAAAGAGAGGTCGTGCTAGTCCTGGCCCCGGGCTCTAGAACCAGGGCTACGTGTGAGCGCTCCTTACAGATGGCACGTGCAGTGAAAGGCGTCAGACATACACCGTGTGGTGCGAAAATTACGTGCGTCCGGTTTACGGATCAGTCAAGAGCTGGATCAGTAGGTCTGGGATGGGGCTTGATCCCAAACCAACACGCGCCACAAGTAAAGGAGGCACTAGTCAGCCGGCCTAGGCTCCTCCAGGAAACGGCTTCCAGCAAAGCCTCCTGCTGGGGACCCTGGTGAAGTCCAGGGGGAGCCCAGGCTTTGGAGCAGGGCAGGAACCCCAGTCTGCCTGACTTCACGAAATCAGACACGAGCATGCCAAGGCCCAACATCGTGGGACTGACCGTGCGGGGACAGCAGCTTCACACCACCATGGTCCATCTGCAGAATGGAGATGACCGCTAGAAAAGGGCAGACCATGCCACGGCTCCGCCGAGCACGAATAAATGGTAGGTTGACTCAGGAAGGCCGTCTGAAAGGGAGTGTGCATTCATGTTTTCCAAATGGGTACACATCCTGGGGCTGCTGGGTCCTCCACACCATAGAACATACACGACTGCTCCCCCCTCGCATCATTTCACTGTGGGGAGTGGTGGGGGCCCTATAGGAAACGAGCTATGCATGGGTAAGAGGCCACATTCGTGCGGGATTTATGATGAAGCAAAGCATTTGAAGGAGCGCAGGCTTTTCAGACCTCGTCTGACATCGTGGTTTTGCTGCTAACTAGCTTATATGACTCTGGACACTCTGTCTCCACTCTGAGCCTCCGTTTGCTCATCTGTAAAAGGGACTGATAATCCCATCCCCCGCAGGCCTGTGGCTCCGTGTGCACAGGTGTTTGGATTGCAAGGCAGTAATTCATTCTGCCCTGTAGCGAAAGGGGTGCTTATCAGTGGAGACATGGTAGCAGGTATGTATTAGAGGGCACGGGGGCCCTGACATTGGCCTCCATCTCGGGACCTCTGGCCTCCCGCCGCCTCATGTCTCTGGCTCCTCCCTCTGCCAGCCAGCCTCTGGGCAGACATTTCAGCACCAAATCCCCAAGGCTGCATCCTCACCCTTGCCAGCCCACTGTTACGGAAGGCCACACCCTGCGGGCAGCTGCCTGGGTCAGGTGCGCAACCTGGGACGGCTGTGGGCTGGCAGGAGCAAGCCTGGGAGCCACACCGGGAGAATCAGCTCCTCTAGAGAGAGCATGGGCCTCGGCATTGGCTGCAGGTTCTAGTTACCTGGGGTCCCAGGCCAATCGCAAACCAATTAAGTCAGAATTCTGTGGGTAGGACACAGGTATCAGGGATTTTTAGGGATCTTTCCACGGAAGTATCGCATTTGTACAGAAAAGCAGACAAATCCTGATGGTGCGGCTTTATGACTTCATAAAGTGAACGCACCCTGAGGGCAGGCTGGTCTATTCTTTGTTTCACCCGCGGGCCTGCTGCAGACCTGACACACAGTCAGTGCTTAATAAATATGCTTTGGATTAACCTGGAGATTCGGTTGCAGTCCAACCCTAGGTCTTACATGCCACAAAATCCTAGCCTGGCTTCCATTTATTGCCCGTGCACTGCAAGCCAGGAACATGGGTCATCTCCAACCCCAGCTGTGGTCCTGGGAGGCTGATGCCTTCTCTTCCCGAGGAGGAAACAGGTTCAGAGAGGTAAATGCCATCCTCGCGGTCATTCACCTACTGAGCAACAGAAGCTGGATTTTCATCTGATCTGTGTTCCCAGGTCCTTGGGCCTCATGGAGGCGGGAAGGTGACCATGCAGGGGAGGTGGAACAGGAGAGGTGGCCAGGGCAGCCAGAGCCATGTCCAGTACTCACGAGGCTCATCCTTAGACAAGCCCTGGGAAGGGAGCCCTGACCGAGGAGTGGAGAGTCAGAGTGGAAGACCATCTAAAAACCTTCAAAGGGGTTTTCCTGGTGATCCCTTGGGCTTGGGACAGAGGGCAGGGTTTAGCAAGACCATATACCTTAAGGGGAAGATGAGGCCCAGAGAGGGACAGGGACTTATCTGAGGTCACACAGTAAGGCAGCATTCAGGCTAGGGGTAGTAGGGGGGAGAACTCAGGCAAGAAGTTTTCCTGTGGTTAGAAATGTGAGGAAATGATCAGAAATGTCAGTAGACACAGAAGCTTAGGTTAGCTGGCCTCCGGGAATCCCATCACATACCTCGAACCAGCCCCAGCACAAGGGATTAGCAGAGGGAACAACAAGTCTGGCTAAGGCTCTGCCTTAGACCTTCTGGGGAGGGGCTGGAGGACCCACGGGTCTGAACTCAAGCTCCAGCCCCTGGCCTCTCTTCACTGTGTGACTCTGGACAAGTGTCTTCCCCTCTCTGGACCCGGACGACCTCTGAGAGCCCTTCACATGTCTTGTAGGAGTGCCAAACACCACGTCTCTCTGTCCTCACAGATCTTAAGCCACGAGCCAGGTTGCAGGAAGCGGCCGGGAAAGTGCTATTTTGGGCTCAATTATGGCCTCTGAGGAGCCTTCCTGGCAGAGGAAAGTGAATGGGCATCCCAAGCTGGGTCAGGATTAGACCACAAGGCTGGGGAGAAAGATGGCGGGCAGGCATCAGGCATTGGTGGGGCAGTGCCCCAATGCTGGGCTGCAGGAAGGAGTGAGCTGCACTGAGGGAAGGCAGGCAGGGAGCAGGTTGGGGTTCCCATGTCCAGTGATCTGGAAGGAGCTGGCTTCGACCACACAGCCTGGCAATGGCAGAACGAGGACTTGACCTTAATCTGTGTGACATCAAAACATGTGTCCCTCCATTCCCCCCAGATCTCTCTCTTCCAGGCTCCCTAATCTCCAATGCCTTTCTAGACAAGCCTTTGCACCCCCAAGCTCTTGACCTGCTCATGCTCTGGATCTGGACCTGGGCAGTCCTCAGGTTCCCCACCGGATCCCACCATGGGACTAAGAGGACCCCAAACCTGCCTTCTTGAGCATCAGTCAGGTGACCAGGAGGCCCCAACCCTGGGAAGGAAATAACTAATAACAGAGTATTAGACCTCCCATGAGGGGCCAGTGAGGACAGGGTCAAGGACTTCAGACCTCAACCCCAGTGGGGTCCCAGACCCAGGCCGGGGTCTGCACCTGAGTGTGGGTAAACTTTGTGATCAGGCTTAGTCAGCCCCAGTTTAGCACCTGCTTGGCCCAGGCTGACCCCATGCTGGCCTCCTAACCCCAGCTTCCCCTTAGACCGAGCCCACCTTCCCCAGGAGCTAAGGCAGACACAGGGCAGTGGTGCACCTTCCACAGGTAGGATCTGGCCTGCTGGGATTCACCCAGGACAGAGCACTGCCATGAAGTCTGAGAGTTACCTCTTCCAGTTTGCCCTTCTGTGTTGGAATTCCAGTACAGCCAGCAGGGGTCGCCACGGCTCTGGCCCACAAGCCCAGAAGCGGGCTGCAGCTCAGATACCTTGCAGACAACCAGCATTTCTGTGGCTCTGTGAACAAGGACGCCCTCCCCAGACAAGGCTTCCTTGGGACAAGGAGCCTGAGCCCCTGCCTCGAGGTCACCATCACAGCTCGTCCCAGCTTTCTAAGGCCCTGCATTGTGCTCCCTACGATGAGGTGTGGGCCTCCTCTGGGCTCATTTCCTTGCCTGCACCATGCAAAGTACAACCAGACGACTCAGGTCCTTAAGCTCAGAGATTCTAGTGCTAAGATTCCACGATTCATCTGAGATGCCAAGATTTTTAAAACTGCGATTCTGAGAGTCCTTTGTTCTCGAGCCTGTGGTTCTCCAAGCTCCATAAAAAGCCAGTCTCAATCTCTGCTGTGGCCACCCAACCCTCCCCTGTCTCCTCACTGTGGAGATGCTCCCAGACTCAGAGAGGCCCCCCTGGCCGTGGTTTGGGAGTAGACTGAGCTGGAGGAGGAGCTGGCGGTCCAGCCAGCAGTAAACAGTAATTAGGCCCCTCGCAACCCCAGGGCTGCCGGGGCAGAAAGGGTTCTGATTGAGGCTCCATGGAGCTCCCAGCGCCTTCCCCCCAGGGCCGGGGTGGGTGGGAAAGTAGCCTCTTCCCACAAAGAGCCACAGTGACCTTCAGGCAACAAGTCTGACACCCCAGTTCGACAGGGAAACTGAGGAGGGAGCAGGGGATCTGACTAAAGCCACACAGAGCTGGTAGTGGGATCCTCTCTAGGAGCTCCTTGATTAAAGAGCATAGCCCTATTTGTTTCTAGAGTGGCACCTGAAATGCACTATCTCAACGCCAGAGCTTGGAACTGGGGAATAGACGCCTGGGTTCCTGGGCACCTGAGCTGCTCTGGTCCCCAGTGGGGACCCTCTCTGGGGAGATGGGAGATGAGCCCCTACAATAATACCTGCTCCCAGCCCTGGGGGTCTCCATGGTGCTGAGGGCCTGGGGCCATGATCCTGAGCTGGAGCGCCTCCTGTCCTTCCACACTGCCTGGGCATGGTCCAGGGAAACGGAAACTTTCCCCTGCTTCTGTCCCCAGATGGTGTCCAGTTCTCCTGCTGGAATATCCTGGACCCTAGGGACCTGACCTTTCCTACCCCTAACTCCGCTCAGATTCTATGACTCGGTTTGTTTAAAGCCTCACTCCAATCCCTCTAGCCCTAACAGGCTTATTTATCATCTTTGTATCCGCCATGGGCTAGGATCTTCCTGACCCCAACCAGGACTCAGTTCTCTGCACTAGACCCTCCCTGCTGTCTTGGGAGGGCAACCTGACCTCCTGAATGGTACTGACTGCTGAGTGCTGCCTGTCTGGGCACATCAGGGCACACAGCTCCAGCAGACCAAGGCAGGCCAGGAATACAGTGCTAATAGTGCCCTGGAGTTTGTCCGATCATGTCCCCAGTCACTGCCCTGCTGCCACTGTGATGGCTGGCACTGGGAATCAGCAGGGTGGGACAGCTGGTGGTAAGGAGAGAGAGCGATGTGTCACCTGTCCTGGAGGAAGGAACTACCCTGGCAGAGAGAGGTGTATGTAATGTGGGGGGTGGCAAGCAGAACACCCCTCCTGGAAGGAGATTTGGAGTGGGTGCCTGAGGCCCATCAGGTGGCCTTCCTTTATAGGTTCACTTTCTCGGGAGCCTTTTTTCACCAGCTAGGTGGGGCTTTTTAGGGGAGAGCCGGGCCTCGTGGACAAAGAGAAGTGAGGTCCCTGGCCACCAAATTCCAGGAGGAGGAGGCTCAGGAAGGGGCCTCGGTGGCCCCCTGTTACACTGGCAGTGGAGACAGGACCCAGAGAAGCATACAAGCCTCCAGTCTCTTTACCCTACATCGGGGCAACCCCTTCTTTATAGTTTAAAGCCCGGAGAGGCTAGCCTGAGAGGCTTTCCAGGCCCCGCTGCTCGGTCCCCAGCACAACGACCTGCAGTTCCCCCGGGGCGCGGGAGATGGCGACGCAGAGCAGCTCGGCCCGAGGGGAAACGCAGGCCCCTCAGTGGCGCACCGAGTTGGGGGGCTGGGGTGCCAGCTCTGCTCTGACGTCGGGGGCGGAGTCGGGGCCGTGACGGCGGGGGCGGGGCCGCACACCTCCCCGGCCCGGCCGGCGATTCATTCAAAAGGCGCGCAGTCTGCGCGGCCGCCCGAGTGTCTGCTGAGCCAAGCCGAGCCCGGTCCGGGCGCAGAGTCGAGCCGTAGCCGAGCTGGTGCTGCCGCGGCGCGGCCAGGTAAGGAGGGCCTGGCGTGCGATAACCCCATCCCAGGGCCGCTTCCCGCGGCCAGGATGCGGACCCGAGTGGCGCCCCCTGCCTCCCGGGTCTCTGAGGAAGTTGGGCGCGCGGCGTATGCGGCAGCCTGTGCCACACACCCGCCCGCAAGCTGTCCCGGCGCCTGCGGGTCTGAGCCCCCGGCCCCGGACCGCGAGTCCTCCGGTACGGCTCGGCCGGGCCCTGGGCTCGGAGCGCGCCGGGGAAAGCAGCGGAACTTGGGTGTGAGCGACCAGCGGGGTCTGGGAACTTGGACCGCAACCAGGACCCGGCGCGGGACGGGACGGCGGCGCCTCGGTGCGGCTGCGGCGAGGGGCGGCCGGGGGCGGGCGTTGTCTGGACGGTGTCAGCCCGTGACTGTGGGTGACACGGCGCGTAAGGCGGCCTGGCCTGGACGAACGTGTGGCCGGGACACTGAGCGGTGACGCCGAGCCGAGCGGGAGACACAGAGCGGCTCTGTATGCCTGAGACCGGCGGAGTGTGCTTGTGTGCGTGTGTGTGTGTGTGTGTGTGTGTGTGGGAGAGAGAGAGGGACCCGAGTCACAGGGGTCACTGAGTGCCAGTGGCCTGGGATGTGGCCAGCACAGGGCCAGGACCCCTTCTTAACTGAGTGTGAAATGGAGAGGAGGCACCCCAGTACGGAGAAAGAGCCCAGAATCACGCGGGGCGGGGAGGGGGGGCAGCGGTGTCGGCTGCGGATGTGTGGATGTGTGTCTGCCCTGGGGCAGAGTAAGAGGCAGGAAGAGGGGGCCCCAGACACCTTCTAGCAGGGGGGAGGGGAGAACAAGGAACGTGGGGAGCCAGAGAGGGCCAAGGTCTCTCCAGGCCGTCCCCATAACTAAACTCAGATTAGTGAGGAGTGGATCCTGAGGGACTTGCCCTGGGGGTCCTGAGCTGGGCTGCCAGGGGGTAAGGAGGGTGGCAGTTCTGGCACAGCTGAGCTGTCTCGAGGAAGTCCCAGGGCCCGCCCCCAAGCACTCGGGCCCACGTTGAAGTCCCACACCTGCAGAGCTCTGCCCTGCCTGCTACCCTGCTTTCTCAGTGGGCCCTGCTCCACGCCTCGGTCTCCCCGCCTGCACACCCAGGGGCTGGGCTGAATGCACTGTGAATCATCACTTTGGGAACCTCTCTTGTTTTTGGGTCAGCTGCCTCTGTTTTCCCAGGGGCTGCTGACAGGGCTGGGGGTGCTCAAGGAGACATCAGTCTCCCACCCAAAGGCCGCCTGGTTCTTCATCCTGAAATGGATCCTGAAATCCTGACCTGTAGACATGAGTCATCTGCCCCACCTCCTCTCTGTTTCTTGGCATAAGGGCAGGGGGCATGGCCTTGTTCCCCAGGAAGGGTCTCTGCTCCAGGAGGCTTAGTCCTTGCTGGAGGGCTGAAGCAGAGCCCCTTCAGCATCCCGGCAAGGCCCCGCTGAGATCCTGTTCCCACAGCGTGTTTGTGGGCTCGTGCAGGGTAGGGTGGAAATCGGCCCAGGAAGTGGCAACACAGCTGGGTCGAGTGGCACTTGCTGTAGGATCCGGAAGTTCTGTTATTCTCTGAAAATGTTTATTGCATTCTGGGGTTTGTGGGTGGAGACATGGTGCCAGGCGCGTTCTGAACTCTTCATGGTGTGCCATCTTCCTGACTCCTCAGTGGTTCTGGGACGCAGGTCACTCTTTCAGAGAAGGAAACTGAGGCTCAGAGAAGCAAGGCAACTTGTCTAAAGTCATGCAGAGTCAGGACAGTGCCAGGACTGGCAGAGCTGAGGTCTTCTGCCCCTGATGGCCTGTGTGACGCTTGGGGGTGGGGGTGGGGGGCACTCACCTTCCTATAACTGCTTGTGGCTCGCTGGGCTTCTGTCACTAGGGCTGGCAGGCCAACCTTGTCAGCATGTCCCATTGAGTCTGGAGTGTGGGTGCCCACACATCTAGAATTGAGGTGGTGGCGTTGGTGGTGGTCACATGATCTTCCTCTTCCTCCTCCTCTTCTCTGCCCCGAGCCCCCACCCCTAGGCAGAGGTCACCAGAAAGGCCTGTCTCCCACCTTCTAAAACCTGCACCTGGCTTTGAGGTGTCCACCTGGCTCTGAAAGTGTGGGCAGGTCGCCGCCCAGCCCAGGGGGAGCAGGGCTACCTGAGTGCCATACCTGAGCGGCCATCCCCTCCTCACAGTTGTCTACAGGCCCTTCCCCAATCCACCTGCTGCTGATGGTGAACAGGCTGGGAGTGACCTTAGCTGGTGCCTTGTACCCTCTGGGCCTCGGTCTCCCCATTCTGCCAGAGGCCCCATCTAAACTCCCACCACTGTCACTGGCAGAGAGCCGGGGCTGAGGTTCAGGGTGTCCCTTGTCCTTCCCTTGGTCCTCCCTGGAATGACTAGAGCTGTGCTTCTTGGGGCTGATGAAAATAGCTGCCTTGGTCTCCAGGGGCTGAGCCCAAGTTTTTTCCATCCCCAGCAAAGAGGTGGAAATAGCTCAGGGCCCAGCAGGGCAAGAGCAAAGGGAAGGGTAACCAAGGGTTAACTTCTCTCCTGTCCCAGCCTCCAAGGAGGGCTTGTAGCCCCACCATGTGCCCTGCCCAAGCCAAACCTGTCTGGGAACTTGGGCCTCTGGGGGTGGTAGTGGGGCCAGGCTGGGTTTCCACATGTGGCCCGTCAGGCATGCGAGGTGCTGAGGGAGTTGCCTGCGTCTGGTCGACACTGAGGGGCAGCCAGCACCCACCCCTACTCGTAAGCTTGGGAGTCAAAGCAACAGGCCTAGCCCATTTTACAGAGGGAGAAACTGAGGTCCCCAGAATCACAAGGACTTCCCCAAGGCCCCCAGACGCTGAGGTGCTGGGGCTTACCTTCCTGAGAGGGTACCTCCGTCTGTCCTGCCAGCTGGACGCGGGCCGGCCCTGGAAGCAGGCCCACGTCACACCCTCACACCAGCCTGCCTCGTAGGCCCCGCTCCCGCCTCGCTGTCCCTGCCAGGCTCTTGGCACTGGCCTCTCTGCCTCCACGTCCCGTTTGCCCACATGCTTCAGAGTGACCTCCTCCCGTCCCAGCATCAAGGCCTTTCCCTCCAAGACCTTGCCAGCTGCGTGTCTTCACCTTATCTCTCCCTCCCAGAGGCCTAGGTTCTGCCCTGCCTTTGCTCTGCTCTCTCCTTCCTAGAACCCGCCCAGCCATTTAGAGTACTACGCCAGTCCCGCCTCCCCCAGGAAGCCCTCCGAACCCAGCATTGGACCCCCTTCATTGTGTGGTTCATGTTCACCGCAGGAACAGGCCCAATGTGGGCACCTGGGAGCACTGCTGCCCAGGAGGGTGGCCTGCCCACCAGCCTGCCCTCTCCTGCTGCCATGCGCACGTGTGTGTGTGTGTGTGTGTGTGTGTGCATCTGCGAGATTTCCCACAGTCCCTGCTGCTTACTGTGGCCTGAGGCACGGGGGGCGGTTTAAGGGCAGAGACTCAAGACCACCTCAGGGTGAGAGGCCGGAGTGGTGCTTGCCAAGGCCCTCCGCAGGCATTGTCCCTGCTGAGGCCCCGCTGTGTGCTGGGCCAAGGGCTCAGCATCTCCTCACTGCAGACTGGCCGGGGCCCCTTGTTCGAAGTTGTTGTAGGGGAACCGAGACCGGAGCGTGAAAGAGAGCAGCTCTGGACTGAGGAGCTGGCATCACAGCCCCCGCCCGGCCCCAGCCTGCTCCCAGGCAGGAGTCAAGGCCTTGGGGGGGCGGGCGGGTCACCTGATAGTTTGGGCACCAGTTTCCAGCACCAGACAAGGACCAGGCCAGCCACCAGGTACCAGGTTAGGTCCCTGGCTGCGTAAGGCCAGGCCTCGTGCCTTAAGGGCCCAGCCCATCTAGCAGGCGGGCAGGAGGGTAGGCCAGAGTGGGAGGGGTGTTGCCTGAAGTCTCTCAGCAGGGCCTGGCTGGCCTCATCCCCACTCAGGATTGGGGGGTGCTGGGATGGCATGCGGGCAGAGCTAGCACTGCTGAGTCGAGGTCTAGGCTTGGTGCTTCCAGGTGGGGCTGGCCAGGTGGCAGGAAGGTCAGACACCCATGCAGCCTCCCTGCTGAGTGCCCAGCCCAGGGTTAGGGCCCTGAGGCTGTCTCAGCTCCCTTCCTCATGCTCTGGGGGGAAGGGGTCAGCCCCTCTAAGCACAGGCAGGGAAACCAAGGCCGTGGGGGGGGGGGCTTTGCAAGGTGCTGGTGCTTCGGGGGTCCAAACCTAGGTCTGTCAGTCTCGAGAGCCCGGATTCTTTGCTGGGCTGTCCTTGGAAGGGATGAGCGCTGTAAAGATAAACTGCCCCCTGCTGTGAGCACGTGCCCTGGCCAGTGGGTGCAGACCAGTGAGGCAGGGTCTGAGTGTGTGGGTGGAGTGAGAGGGAAGAGGGGCTTCCAGGAGGGACCCCTGCAGTGTGAGCAGAGGGCCCTGGGCAGCATGCCCCCTCCCCCCCTGGCCTGCTGTGTGCCTGGGGGAGGCGACCCCGTCTGGGCAGGAGCCAAGGGAGACTGAAAACAGAGCTGAGAGGGGCCTAGAGAGGGGAGGGTCCCTCATGAAGGGTTGCCTGGGCCAGGCTTGACCGTAGGAAGAGCCACTGTCCCCTGTGAACTCTGGGTCCTTCCATTGCATGAGGTTAACTGCACAGGCACCGTCGCCACAGGCTGGAGGGGAAGCTGAAGCTTGGGGCGGAGGGCTGGGTCCTGACTGCCGAGCTTGGTGTGGGGCTAGGTGGGCACAGGTCTGTATAGGGACAGGAACGTGGGCTCCGGGTCTGCCCACCCACCCATGCTGCTGAGGTTTAGTTGGTTCAGAAGCATCCTGGCCATGCCCGGGCCTTCGGGTGACCTGGGCTCCCAGTATGGGCTCCCTCTCTCATCTTCCAGGCTGTGGTGAGGACTGGGCTTGCTGCCCCCCGGGGCTTCCAGGTTCCACTGATCCCTCCATATCCGCCTGTGAGACAGGGCCAGCAGCGATGTGCAGAGGCGGGCCTGGGGCTCAGGGAGGTAAGTGGCCGGCCAAGGCCACTGCCCGCTACTGGACATAGCCAGAGCTTGGGCCCAGGAGCTCTGCTCCAAGCCCAACTCACTCTTCCCGTGCCATCTCTGCACACGTGCTGACCCCAGCCCTCAGCACAGCTCTGGGGGTGGGCTTGACCTGAGTTTGCCCCCTGGGGGGCCCTTTCTCCAACACCCCAAGTCTAGGGCAGGCTGAGGCTGCAACCAGGGCTGCAGTGGGCCAGGCCCAGGCCAGGGCAATGGGCTGAGCAGATGCTGGACCCCCGTCATGTTAGTGATTTGGTCCCAGATGCATGGCTGGGGCAGGAGGCGAAAGTGGCTTCTGGAGGAGGAGGCAGTGTAGCAGGGGCTGTAGTGAGATGTCCTGAGCCCCCCGCCCAGGCCTCTTGCTGTCTGTCCTGGAGTAGGGAGTAGGGGAGGTAGTGCAGGGCTGGCCCATGGTGCTGAGAGGTTGGCAGTGGGCTAGAGCAGACCATGCAGGGACAGTGGGGCCATCATCCTGAGGGCAGGGCCAAGGACTGTCGCTTGCCCTTACTCCATGGTGAGTAAATGTTGATGCCTTGAGACCAAGTTATTGCCATTCTACTTAGTCTGAGCCTGAGCTTCTGCGCCTGTGTAGCATGGAGGTGTTTAGTGAGATCCAGGAGGGAGAGGGAATGGGACATACAGT
The DNA here is from genome assembly GCA_026018925.1 of Tupaia tana. NCBI lineage: Eukaryota > Metazoa > Chordata > Mammalia > Scandentia > Tupaiidae > Tupaia > Tupaia tana. The sequence goes on from JAKSZU010000012.1 coordinate 30,613,592, forward strand.
GGGTGCTTAGTGAGGGCTGTTTGGAGCCCCAGACACCCCTCCCCGAGCTCCAGACCCGCCGGGAAGGGAGGATTGCTCTGAACCTTACCCAGACTGGGAGGAGCTGGGAGGGCCAGGTCTGGCCACCTCAGCCCTTTTCTTAGCCTCAAGGGGCTAATTAGCCCCCTCAACCCCGCCTGCCCACCTGAGCCAGGAGGGCTGAGGGGCAGAACCAAGCCCAGCCCCCGGGGGTGGCTGGGGAGCAGCTGCCCCTAGCCCTGCAGTGGCCCAGGATAGGGCTTAGCACTGGAGGAGGCTCCCCCCAGGGTGGCCGAGGCTGCCGAGAGGGCCAGGAGCAGGGTCACCCTTCTCACTGAGAGGCCCATGCCAACCCCTGCACAGCTCTGGGTAGTGGCCCTGGTGAGCTGGCGCTCCACCCTGGGGCCTTGTCTTCCTCCCACTGGGAATTCCCAGGCTTCCCACCTCCCTGCCTCTTCCGGTTCCCAGCCAGAAACAGGCACAGTGAGGCATTGTGCCTGATTTCTTTTTAAATTCGCTCCAGTTCCAGCCAGAGCTGGCACAGACCAGGATGGCGGGACCAGTACAGATGTAGGCGCATCCCAGAGGTGCAGAGACTGCGGCGGAACAGCGCCCCTGCTGGGCCCGCCTGGTCCTTCCACAGACCTCAGTGGACGTGCTCGCTGTGCGCCACAGGTTCCTGAGCCTTGGCGGTCAGGATGACACAGGCTCCAAGGCCCTCTTCTGTGTGCCAGGCTCTGGGGTGAGGGCAGACAGGAGCCGTCCATCCTGCATCACCACTGACTGTGATCCCCGACCTCAGTTTACCCAGGCGTGAGACGGGAGTGCTCGCCTCTCCCGTGAGGAATGGGGAGCCTGGGCTGCCCCGGGCTGGGGTCGTTCCCTCCTCCGGTAATGGAAGAGAAGCAGGCGGTGCCTACGTGCCCTCGCGGCTGCCCAGTGTGGGCACTGCCCTACTTCGGCCCCAGTTGCCAGGGAACCACTGGGTTCCTTGCTAACCTGGATTTCTCTTGTCGATGGGCGGCCTTTGTCTTCCTGCCGCAGCCACCGCCGAGGGAGGCCCACGTCCAGCTGTCTCCCGGCAACCCCAGCCTCTGGAGGCTGAGGGAAGTCCGCAGGCCCTGGGGCCACTGCCTGGGAAGCAGAGGACCTGCCTCCCCAGTGCCCACTCTGGGTGGGCACCTGCTCCTCCCTCCACCTCCCCTAGCCCAGCCTCACTTGGCAGGCAGCCCAGGGAGCTGCGGAGATGCAAATTGTTCCATGCCTCTCCCCCTGCTTAACCCTTCAAAGCTCCCATAGGTCCAGGGGAGAGTGCTAGCTTCTGGGCTTGCAGCCGAGAAGGGCGTGACCTGGCACTGCCCACCAGCCTGCCCGGACTCCTCCTCTCCTCCAGCCTCCCGCCCCGAGATGCCCACTGTGGCTTCTCAGGTGCCTCGTGTACACTAGGCTTGGTGCTGACACTAAATGTAAGAGAGGACCACCCACGTGACGTGCCTCTGCCCATCAGGTGTGTGCCAGGCTTCTCCACAGGGTATACATGGAGAAACTGAGGCACGCTGAGGCATAGTGACCGATTTCTTTTTAAATTTGCTACCGATCACGCACACTCAGTGGACATGGTAGAGAAGAAAAGTGAGAAACCACCTCCCACTCCCCCCCCATGAAGGGATGCCCACACCACAGTCCCTTCTCCGTTCTCCCCCTAGGATTTGGGGCACATATGCACACGTGCCTGGTGTGTTTTTCAAGCCGCCAGGTCTGGGACTCGAACGCACAGTCTGCCATGTGAGATCTAGCCACCTTAACTACCACACCGCCAGCTGGCCCGATGGCAGTTGATTTTAGGGGGCTTACTCTGCCAGACTGTGTGGAGTACTGCGTGTCTTGCCCCTCACAACAGCACTCTGCAGGGATCTGCGGCCAGAAGCCAGAGCTGAGCAGAGCAGGCTGCTCCTGTGCATGTCCTGAGCTGGCCTGGCTGCAGCGTCTGCTCACGCCCTCCCCGGTGCCCCTGCCTCTGGCTCTTCCCCGTCAGCCTCCACTCAGGCCTCCGCATCTGGGCCTAGCTGGGTGCCCTAGCAGAGTGCTGAGGACACCCTGTCTGCCTCCCGGCCTGGTGCAGACATGCCTGCCCAGCCTGGCCCTGGCATGGAGGGCCGCTGTGCGGGACAAGGGGTTGGGTAGACAGGTTGATGTTGAAGGTAGAGCTGGGTGGTGCTTTGAGCTGAGCCCTAGAGGGACAGTAAGGGTCGCCAAGAGCTGGGAGAGGTTTCTGGGAGGAAGCGAAGGTGCGATGTGTCTGAGGGGTAGGAGAAGCACGGAGAGCTGGTGTGTGTGTGTGGAGGGGGGATATATATGTGTGTGCATGTGCGTGTTTGTGTATGTGTGCTGTATGTGTGGGCTGGCAGGGCATGGGAACGCCATTCTGAGAGTAGTGGGTACTGGCCCAGGGCTGAGACACTTAGGCTGCAGGGCAAGGCTGACCTGGAGGCCAGGGAGGGGCAGGGACCCCGGGAGATCCTGGGGAGTATAGGGCCCAGCTGGGAGGAGGATAGTGGGGGGGGGGCTGGTGACCCCAGGGCTTCAGTTCTGGGAAAGGGGAAGCAGCTGGGGCTAGGCGGGGCCCAGCTTCCTCCTCTGAGGCCTCCACGGCTGCACCTCCCTGGGGCTGTGCCACCAGCTTTCACCCAGTGAAGGGCCCCACTGTGGCTTTGCTAGTTGGCTCTTCTCCAGGGCATTTTGGGTTCTGATTGTTCAGGCATTTTTTTGGAGGGGTCTCAGGAGCCCTCCATGACCTGTGAGCCCGTGGGGGTCTCCTGTTCGGTCAAGGGGTGCAGGTCTGCAGTAAGCGAGCTCCCGGCCTGCCCTCGCCACCGCCTGGCAGGCAAGCAGCTGTAGAAGCAGCAAGCAGCTGGTTAGGAGCCCACCAGCCCGCGGTAGAGAAGGGGCGCTGGGGCACGCATGCCGTGACCTACTTCAGGCTTAGGGCTCACATGGGCCTCACAGCAGCCTTGCCTCATCCGACAGATGAGGAAGCTGAGACCATCAAGGTGAGGCAAGGCCCACGGGCAGTTGGGGGGGGGGGCAGAGTAGGAGATTCGGGGTGCCCTCTAGGCTAACTTCTGGGCCTGTCTTCCCTGACCCAATGTCCGGGACTCTCCTGTCAGAGCGGGGGACCTAGGGGAGGTCCCTGAGGGCACCGGCCTTCACCTTCTGGGGTCCCAGTCTCCCCTCTCTGGTAGGAAGCCCTCAGGAGGGCCTTCCGGACAGGCAGAGCAGTGGCCCAGGGCTTCTGCCCCACCTGCCCGGTGTGGATGCTGGAGGCCTATGGGGAAGGGAAGTGGGGCTGCAGGCAGCACTCTGTGCCCGCGGGGCGGCGGGGCCTGCAGCCTCGTCTCAGGTGGCCAGGCAGCCAGGCTGGAGCGCACGGTCTGGGGTAATTAGCCGGCAGTGTGCGGCGGGGGACAGGCCCAAGCTCGCCCACAGCTGAGTCGGGGCCTTCCTCCTGGCTGACTCCAGATCACAGGGCTCCGTGTCTGTCTGCAGGGGAGCAGCTGCAGGCCCCTCCCTGGGGCGCGGGTCACCCAGCAGGTGCCCGGCCAGGGTGGTGCTAGGGCCCTCTCCTGGGTGAACTGGCCTCTTACTACTTACCCTGCCTCAGCTGTCTGGGCTCCCCCGGGGAGTAGCGACGGGGTGCCCAGGCTGGAGTAAGGCCTGTAGGTTAGATCACTCGAGGGACAGGAGGGCCCTGAGGAGAGGCTGGAGGTGGGAGCCTGGCCTGCAGGGGGAGGGACCCTTTGGGGAAGAAACTAGGAGTCTTGTAACCAGATTTGAGGAGGGATGTGGGGAGGAGTCAGGGTGCCATCGGCTGGGTTGTGACTGCCAGCGTGGGTTTCACTCTATCGTGTTCCGCCATTGTCCCTGGATTTTCCCTGGGATGGTCTGGGTCCCAGAGCGGCTGCCTGTGACCTGGAAAGTCCCGGGATGATGTGGCTGTCACCTGCCCCCAGCCCTCACCCTGGCTGTAACTCAAGCCCTTGCCCTGAGCCCTGTGCAGGGCCAGGCCCAAGCTTGGGGCAGATCAGTTTCCTTGGCTCCTCTTCCAGGCCTGGGAAGCCCGGGCTACCCTGCTCACAGGGACGTGCTGTCATGTGACCCTGGGCCCACTGCAGGCGGTGCTCCTCCCCCAGGCTTGGCCTCAAGAGCTCAGGGCTCCTCAGCCTGATGGGCCCGGGCCAGGGGCTGGGCTCTCTGAGCCTGTGAAACCGGAAGCCACCCTCGGGTGCCTGTGCCCACTCTCTTGTACCTGAGGCCTGGCCTCCAAGAAACATTGTGGCTTCCTCCTGATGCCACGGTCCCTTCTGCTGCCTAATCCCAGTCCTTGCTGCTATTTCAGTCTGGAGACTTCTCCAGAAGAGGTCCCAGCCTGGGCCAGCGGCCACCTTGCTTTCCTGTCTTGTGTGCCCAGGGCAGTGTCTGGCATGTTACAGGGGCTACAGAGGTGAGGAAGGCTGAGCGCCGTGGCCGCCCCGCCACGGGTTAGCATGGCCCTGAGGCAGAGATGTGGTCAGACATGTCCCAGCCCTCCCTGAGACTTGTGGACAGCGGCCACGTGGAAGGACCAGGAGTCTGATAGGTTGGGGTGAGGAACACACAGGAGCTATGGGAGCCAGACCTAGCTTTAGAGAAACTAGAGAAGCTTCTAGAAAGAGAGACCTGGGGACCAGCAGTTAGTGTAATGGCTATGTCACTGGACTCCCATGTAGTCGACAGTAGTTCGAGTCCCGGACCCGGTGGCTTAAAACTCACGGTGAGCGTGCGTGCGTGCCCAAGATCCCGAGAGGAGAATCGGGGAGAAGGGATTGCGGTGTGACCATCCCCCCTGGGGGGTGATTTCTCACTTTCTGTCTCTCTGTCTCTCTGTCTGTCTGGCGAGCGCACGCGCCCTATAGCAAAAACCTGTCCAAAATAAAAAAAAAGAGAGAGAGAGGCCTGTATGTTGGGCTTTGAAGGGTGAGGAGAAGGGCCTTCCTTGGAGCAGAACTTGTGAGTGGATGGGCCCCAGACGGTCCTGGGTGGCAGCTCACAGCCCTGTCTGCGAGGAGTCTGGGTGACTGGAGCCTATAGCTGCCGGAGCCTCGCAGCCCCGAGCCCCCGAGCCCCTGAGCCCCCGAGCCCCAGGCCCACAGGCTTCCTTCCTCCTATGTCCCTGCTGATACACCTGAGGGCACCTAGCTGTTTATGGAAGGGGAAGGAAGCCCTTCCTCCTGGGAACTTCCCCAGCAGACAGAGCTGAGTCTGCACCGCAGCCTGTCTGGCCTTGGGGGGGTAGCCCAAGAACACAGCGCCACCTCTGCCCCAGCCACACCTGGGGCTGTAGGGCAGGCCGCCCCAGGCTCCACCTGCCCACAGCATCTCACCAACTGACTCCCCCTCAGATCCTGATGCCCTGCAAGTGGCACTGAGGGCCAGCAGCTGCCTGCCTGCCCCTGTCCCACTGAGCTGACCTTTGTCTGCCCTAGGTTGGTGATCACCCCCGGTCCTGATGATGAAGCCACATCTGCTGTGCTGGCCGCTGACCTGCCTCCTGGTAAGTTGTGGGGGTGGGGTGGGTAGGAGAAGGCAGAGTCCTGAGCTCGGCACCCCAGCCCTCCAGACAGGGGGTACAGATGCTGCTCAGGACTCCATGCTCGTGAGGCTTGGTTCTGCAGCTCTTCCTGGGAAGCCTCGGAGATAGCCAGATCCTTTGAAGCACTCCTAACCCACCCTGACACCAGATGATGACCCAGAAGGGAAGGCCGTGGCTGCCCCACTCGGCTTTCCCAAGCCATGCCCATCCAGGCCTGGGGCAGGTGGAAAAGGAAGGACATGCTGGCATTTATGGGCAAGGCAAGCATGGCCCAAAACAAGAGGTCTGTTGTCAGGCAGCCGTGAGAACGGCAGCCCAGCTGGGAGTGCAGGTGCGGGACCTGGAGGATGATGGGCAAGAGAGGCCTAGGATATGGAGCCTGAGAGCCCACACCTCAGATGTGGAGTTAAGGTTTGTGTTGGGGGTGCTGGCAAGTGGCATAGTGGTTAAGGGTGCTGGACTCCCACATGACTGACCGCAGTTCGAGTCCCAGACCTGGCAGCTTGCTTTCTCCCTTTCTTTCTCTTGCTCTGTCCCTCTCTGGTAGGTAGGTAGGTAGGTAGGTAGATAGATAGATAGATAGATAGATAGATAGATAGATAGATAGAAAGAAAGAATATGTGTTGGGCCCAGGCGTGGTAGCACATGCTTCAAGATGCTGTGCTCTGCGGGCCAGAACCACATAGAAACTCAGATTCAGTTCCCTTTCCAAACTGAAGGCCAGGCATGATGCCATGTGCCTGTAATTGGCCATGTGAGGAGCCTGGGGCAAGAGGATTGTGAGAGAGCAAGACTGTCTAGAAAGAATAGAAAATATTTTGGGGCTGGGCCAGCAGGTGGCATGTGGTGGGTAAAGCACTGGATTTCCACATGACAGACCACGGTCTGAGTCTCAGACCCAGCAGCGAAGATTATGCTGGGCATGTGCATGTGTGTATGCATGCCCCAGATCTGCAAGAATAGGGAAGGGATTGTGGAGGGGCCATCCCCTGCGGGCGGTGATTTCTCATTCTCCCCCTCTGTCTTTCTCTGCCAAGTGCATGTGCTCTATGCCAACAATATTAAGAAAAAAAAAATCTTGGGGCTAGTTGGTGGCATGGTATTTAAGGCAGCTGAATCTCACGTGGCTGACTGTGCAGGTCAAGTTCCAGACCCAGTGGCTTGAAAAACATACCTAGTGCATGTGCATGTGTGCCCAAAGCCTTGAGCGAAGAGAATGAAGGAGAAGGGACTGTGGTTTGGCCATCTGCTCTGGGGGATGCTTTCTCACTTTCCCTCTCTGTCTCTTTCCAGTGCGTGCATGGGCATGGTTGGCGATAGGTAGTAAACCAAAGAAAGAAACAAACTGTATCAGTCTAGGGACCCCACACTCCAGGTCCTGTACTCAGAGGATCTGGTCGACGACCGAGAACCTCAGGTGACTCCAGGTTAAGGGATGTGCAGTTCAGGCAGGTCTTGAAGTCGGCTGCAAGGCTGGAAGCTTGGGGAGGGTGAGCCTTGGCCTTGGGTGTCTCTGAGGGGTGCTCTCAGGTGCCGTGAGCAGTTCTGGGGCCTGAGGCATCCCCAAGCCTCCATGTGACATTGTCTCCAGGGCGGCTGGCTCTGTGCTGTGTCTGCACCCCTCAAGTAGTTCAGGCTAAGTCGGGGGGACTGGGGGGTCCTCTCACAGCAAGAGAGATCGAGGGCTGACAGGTCATACCTGAGAGGAGGAAGCAGAGGGAGCCCCATAGGATGGCCTGGGGACACGCGCTGAGAAATTCCTGCTCGAATGTTCCTGTCCCGTGTGGGTGCAGGGCTGTGACGGGGTGGCCTGACCTCAGGGAGAGGTCATGGAGAAGGATACAGTCCCAGACTCAGCTGAGGGCCCAGAATAGGAAGCACCTTGGCAGACTCGCCTCCTGGGGAAAAACAGGCTGGTTAATGACATGTCCAGCTGAGCGGGGAGGGGGACCCAGGTACAGGAAGAGGGCTGGAATATGGGAGAGGAATTCAGAATTAGGAAGCATCTCCTCCTCATTCTGATTAGCTGGAAGCTGTGACTCACCCTTCTGGTTACCCGGAAGGGGTGTGACTCAGACCCCTGGGCTCAGGTCTGTCCAACCCTGCCTGGGGTTTTCCAGCACTTTCCAGAGCAGATGTGGTTCTTTCCCTACAGGCACTGGTAGTACAGCAGGTCTGCGGCAGGCAGGCCTTTCTTGCAGCCTGAGGGACTGAGGTTGGAAGAAGGTCCCCAAGGACTTGAGTGGGGGTGGGGAGCTCTGTGCGGGTGGTCCTTGTGGCCCAGCATGGTGCACCTCTGAGTGTGCTGCCTGCTCTGCTTCCAGCTGCTGCCCTGGCCTCTGGCCACTCCGACACCAGCGACCCCTTGGCAATGCCCGCCTGGAGAAGAGCCGGACCTGGTGAGTACTGAGCTGTCCTTCTGCCCTGTCCTGGGATGGCTACTGCAGATGGGCAGAGTGCCTGGTAGCCTCCCTGGGCCCTCAGGCCTGGCTCCAGGCCTGTTCTCACCCTGCCTCTCCCACAGGACCCCAGGCAGGGTACAGCCTGCAGGCCCTGTCCCCACGGTACCTTCTCAACCTCATGGGGCTCCAGCCCATGCCAGCCCCATGCCCGCTGCAGCCTTCGAGGGAGGCTGGAGGCCCAGGTGGGCACTGCGACTCAGGATGCAGAATGTGGAGGCTGCCAGCCAGGGTGAGCCACAGGGGTGGGCTGTGGGCTTGTGTGGGCGACCAAGACTTCAGATTCTGGGGTCCTGGCCTCACCCTACCCTAAGCAAGGCTCAGTTTTTCCATCTGGGAAATGAGATGGGGCAGGACCAATGAGGGTGACAGGGAGGAAGTAATTTAGCCTCTCTCAAGGGTAGTTTGTTGAGGAGTCTTTTGGGCCTCAGTGACATTGTCCCTCCCTGCAGGTGGTTTGGGCCCTGGGGGGCCCCCCATGTTCCATGCCAGCCGTGTTCCTGGGCACCGCTGGGCACTCGTGGCTGTGATGGTGAGTGGCAGGTTGGGGCTAGGACTGGGGCTGAGGACAGGGGAGGCGTCTGGCAGGCTTGGGCCCCAGTAGGAGTGGTAGGCCCGGGGTCACCCTTATGTGCAGAGGACCTGGCTGGTGGCTCCTCTGGCTGTGTCTGTCACTTGCTTCTGAGCGCAGAGACCAGCCAGCAGGTGGCAGCCCTGACTGAGGCTAGGGACTCACATCCTGACCCCACCCCATGTCGCCTGACACCTGTGCTGATGAGCAAGAGCACACTCGCGTGCACACACACACACTCACGTACACGTACATGTGTACCTCTCACCTCCAAGCCAGGCATTGAGGCTTCAGTGCACAGACCAGGCCACAGAGGGTCCCGCACCTAGGCATGTGGTCTCTTTGTCCCTCAACCCCAACATGAGGGTGGGTGGGCTGAGGGCCGCCGTCCTGGGGTCTCACCCAGCTGACCGATCAGGCCAAGGAGGAGGGCACAGGCCACATCGGCCCTTGCTCCACAGAGCAGCAGGCGTGGGCCCCAGTACCTCAGCCCCACGCTGACCTGGCGGGCCTCGGTGTCTCTTTCTGCCTCTGTCTTGCTGTCCACCGTGGTGCTCAGAGTGGGCGCGGCGGGCCCGACGTGGCGTGAACCTGGCAGCAGGGGCCAGCAGCAGTGGCGGGGCCCCGAGGCCCGGGAACGGCACGCGGGCAGGTGGCCCGGAGGACGCGGCTGCCCCGTACGCGGTCATTGCCATCGTGCCCGTCTTCTGCCTCATGGGGCTGCTGGGCATCCTGGTGTGCAACCTGCTCAAGCGGAAGGGCTACCACTGCACGACGCACAAGGAGGGCGGGCCTGGCCCCGGAGGCGGCAGCGGTGAGGCCCGGCCCTGGCGGTGGGGAGGCAGAGGGCACCAGCTAGCCCGCTGCAGCTCGGCCTGGGGTGGCCGAGGGAACCTGTCTGGCTGGAAGGCCTGACGGGGAAGGTCTATGGAGGGCTAATCTGGAGGACTGCCAAGAGTGCTGCTGAAAGGGGCCCCCAGAAGGACAGCTGCAGGCTGACCGGGTGGGGAAGGACCAGGGGCCTTAGCCTCAGAGGTTTTCCCTCTGGGTGAGGCTTCGCCCAGTGATGGGGATCTGGCCTCCTGGGGGCTGTGGTGTCTGTGCAGTTCCAGGGTCAGACAGCCTTTGAAGTACTTGAGGTGACCTCTGACCTCTGGGCGGGGTGGGAGGAACGTCCTTGCCTCAGGAAAAGCCTCTCCAGGCGTGCCACGGGAGGGGTTCCGGTTTCAGCGTCAGGCTCTGGTTTGAGTTACATGTCCTGGGGCACAGAGGGAAGAGCCCCATCGTTTTCCCACCCCTATCCCGAGGAGCTGGGCCCCTTTTTCTTCCCCACCCACCCTGTGTCCCAAGGGCATGGAGCCCTACATGCACAAGTCAGGGGTGAAGTGCCAGCTCCCTAGGCTGCCTGGGGTTGGCCAGAGCCCCCTGCATTGCCTGGCCCTGAGACCTGGAAGGGGCAGGAAGGAAACTGGAGCTTCAGCAGACAAGAGGGAAGGTGGTGACTCTGGACCAATTTCCTGGGACTCTCTTTTCCTAGCCCAGTGACTTCCTTTACCTGCTGGCTGCTGTCTGGGTGCGTTTGCTGCTGGGCCCAGGATTGATGACCAGCTTATTCCCTTATTTGGGCCCAAAGCTAATGGAGGGCCCTCAGTTAAACAGGCAGACAGTTCTGTGCAGGGAGGTCATTGGTCTGAAAGGCCAGTTTGCTATAGATGTCAGGTGTTCTGGGCAGGGGGGCAGCATGCAGCTGCCTGAGGCTGTGGAGGGGACTGTGCAGGCCCAGAGAGCTGACCAACCCCCCCACACACACACCTAGACACACACACCATGCGGGGGCTAGAGTTCAAGTGACTCTGCAGCCTCTAAGCACCAGGCTGTTGCATAGTGAAGGTGATGACGGCTTCTCTGAGGCCTAGAGTCCCCCGTGCATGGCTGGTCGGGGTGCATCTAAACCCACAGGCAGGGGGCTGTGCTGTGATTGAGGAGGCTTGGTGCGCCCTCTGCTGGCAGGTCTGGGTGTAGTTCGGGAAGCCCAGTGCCCCTTCTTCCCTAGGTTCATGGTCTTTTTCTTCCCAGGGATCAACCCAGCTTACCGGGCAGAGGAGGCCAATGAGGACACCATCGGTGTCCTGGTGCGGCTGATCACAGAGAAGAAAGGTGAGGGGAAGGTCTGACCCCCATCCCAGTGCTCAGAAGAGGAGGGCCCGAGGCCTGCCCTGTGCTGCTTCGAATGTTTGAGCTGCCCCTTGCCTCTTGTTCTTGCTGGGTGGGAGATGGAGGAGGCACAGCCTGGCTGGGGACGGGTGCTGTTCTGGGGCAGGCATGGGGGGCCCCTGTGGCCCAGAGCTGGGCTCTGACTGCAGCTGCCCACAGAGAACGCGGCTGCCCTGGAGGAGCTCTTGAAAGAATACCACAGCAAACAGCTGGTGCAGACGAGCCACAGGCCTATGCCCAAGTGAGTGGGCAGGTGGGCACGGAGGGGGCTAACCCTGCCTTCCAGCACCTCACCACTGGGGACATTCCCTCATGTCACCCCGATCCCCTCCACTCCTGCTGGGGTCTCCTGGGCTCGACCTGCCCTGGTGACCGCCCCCCCTGTGCTCTTCTGCAGGCTGCTGCCGGCCCCCACCAGCATGCCGCACCTCTGTCCGCATCGCCACCACCTCCACACTGTGCAGGGCCTGGCCTCGCTCTCTGGGCCCTGCTGCTCCCGCTGCAGCCAGAAGAAGTGGCCTGAGGTGCTACTGTCCCCTGAGGCTGCAGCTGCCACTGCCCCCACTCCTAGCCTCCTGCCCAACCTGGCCAGGGCTCCCAAGACCGGGGCCAAGACAGGACGCCAGGGCGAGATCACCATCCTGTCCGTGGGCAGGTGAGGTGGGCACAGGCCCAGCAGGCTCAGGGACACACCTGACAGCCTGGAGCCCTGAGCATCCTTCCTGGGCCGCTCTGGGCAGTGGGTGGCCAGAGAGGTCAGGACTTCCCGACACACAGGTCCCCAGGGCAAGGCCTTGCCCCCCCCCCCCCCCCCCCCCGTAAGTGGGGCCTGTCAGGCCAAATGCCTGCTTACACGTAGCCTGGGTCAGAGAAGGGGCCCTGGTCAGGGCTGGAAGGGTGCTGGGAGGAGCTTAGGCTTGGGCGTCAGCAAGGTCAGGCTTTGAACTTGCTGTGCAGCCCTGGCCAGGTACTGCTGTCTCTGATCCTGGGGTGTTCCCTCCGCCTGGAGTCTAGGGGTGGCCACATTACCTCTTTTGACAGGTTTCGGGTGGCTCGAATTCCCGAGCAGAGGGCCAGTTCGGTGGTGCCTGAAGTGAAGACCATTGCAGAGGCTGCGCCCTCGGGGGACGCTCTCCCCGAATCCCCCCAGCTGGGCCTTCCCCCCGAGCAGCGGGCGCTGCTGGGACGTGGCGGGAGCCACACCAAGTGGCTGAAGCCTCCAGCAGAGAGCAAGGCCGAGGTGAGAGCTGGGGCAGTCTGTGCCTGGGTCAGCCGTGACCCTGATGAGTAGGTGGGTACAGAGAGCCCTGCACAGGGGCCACTTTCCAACAGCTCTGCCCCTTCACTGCTGTGCCCCAGGAGAACCGCTACGTGGTCCGGCTGAGTGAGAGCAACCTGGTCATCTGAGGGGCTGACTGCTTGAAGGACCCGAAGCCCTGCCGGGGAGGTTCCGAAGGCTTCCTGGAGGAGGAGAGCTGCAGCCAAGGACTGTGAGCACCCAGAAGCAACGGCCCCGTAGACAGACAGTAAAGGCCTGCAGGTGGACCCTCCGCCCAGCGAGGAGGCAGGCAGGCCGCGGGCACCCAGTGCAGGAGCAGATGGAGCCCCGCCCATCCCTGCTGCCCCCGCTCCCCCTGCAGGACGCCCCCACCCCGGGCCACCCACCCTAGGAGCCGGCACAGCAGGAGCTGCAGGGGAGGGGCCTGTGCCAGTGCCTGGCCCCAGACCTTCATAACCGGTCACCCCCAGCCTGTGCGGGACCAGAGCAGATGTGCCTCCCCCTCTTCTTCTGGCAGGTCCCAAAAGGGAAGGTGCAACCAAGAGCCCTGGGCTGGGAGGCTGAGTTCCTGGGTTCTGATCTGGGGCACGTCCCGGCCTTGGTGGTCCCGGTTCTTCTGTGAAGTGGGAAGATCAGTTGTCTCAGAGCCCAGGGCTTCTCCAGCTCCTTGCAGGGTCTGGGCTGGCCGAGGTGCTTGACTCCATACCCGCCCCCACTCCAGTAGCTTTACCTGGCCCTCTGTGCTGTTTCCAGGGCCTCCGCCTTCAGCCCCCGTGGGGCTGTCCATTATGGCCGTGCCGCAGAAGGGGCATAATGCATGTGCCTGCCCCGACCCTGCCATTTTTAATGACCTTGCAAGACAGACTTGACCTGGGCAGGGCTGTGTGCAGAGCCCCTCCTGCCCCGCCACCCACAAGATCACAGGGAGAGGAATATTGGGGCTGGAAAGAGCCTCTGGCCTCAGGGGTGACCCTGAGGTCAGCCAGTCCCGCGCCCTGGGCAGCGCAGGCACTGCCGGGCCCAGCCACTTCTCCACTCTGGCTGAGCAGCCTGGTTATTTATGTGGGGCCGTGCAGGCGCGGGCCCACCCCCGCCCCGTTTCTATTTATTGAAAGCCACTGCTGTCCATCCTTGCATCTCCATCCCTCTCTGTTGAATAAAAGGTGGAAAAGTGGCGTCACAGCAGCTTCATTTCCTGCGCCCCTTCTCCAGGCTGGCTGTTCAGCACGTACCTCTGAGCCCGTGTTGGACAGGCCCGGCCCTCTTCCCTGGTGCCTGCAACCTCATCTCTCCCACACCGAGGCCCCAGGGCCGGGCTGCCCCCAGACAGCCAAAGTGTAGCATGGGTCATGCATGTGGGTGAAATCGGCTAATAACCACAGAATTTCGAGAAGAGAAACAGGTGCACTTTTTATAGTAGTATTTTTAACTAATTTACAAATGGTTTCAATATAAAAATGATGAAAGAGCTATTTTTGTGTGTTGAATCAGGTGTGTTTTACACACCTCAATAGGAACTGGCAGTTTCATGGGCTCAGGGGTCACGCGTGGCTGCTGCAAGGACAATGTAGCTGACAAATGACGACAGGCAGAGTCTGGGAGACGGGGCAGGGGTGGGGTAAGACGAACACTGGGCAGGGGAATGCGGGAGGGGAACGCATTCCATGGAGTGGGAACAGCATGTGTGAAGGCCAGGAAGCAAGAGACAGAGGGACAGGTGGGGGGGTCAGTACGTGGGCCGGGCCTCATCCGAGGAGCCTCCACAGCACCTGAGAGGACAAAGGCAGGGCTTGGCAGACCCCTCTGGGCCTCCATGTGGACAGTGGAGGGGCAACAGCAGGGGCACCACGAGGCGCTGTTGCAGCCATCCACGCAAGGGATGGTGGAGAAACAGGCGGCCCCACGATTCCTAGGCGGGACAGGAAGGCTTGGTGACGGAGTGGGTCAGGGATCAGGGCCCACTGGGTGGAACAACAGGAGCAGCACCTGGGGGCACCTGCAATGGAATGCTGGGGATGTCCTGAGGCATCTGTCATGAAGACCTGGAGCTCTCGGGACACAGACCTGGGCAACAAGACCCCTCCAGGCACTCAGGTGGGCATCGCCCAGCACAGGCCTTGGGCGGCTCTGGGGTGCACAGAGCACCACTGGGAGGTGGAAGAAAGCCAGAGGAAGCCAGTGTGCTGGAAGGCAGGACGTGGGAGCAGGTGGCTGCAAGGCGAGGTGCCGCTGCGGAGTGGGACTGCCGCACGCCTGGTGAGTGGACAACGGGACTTGGTGGGCGTCATCTGCAGGGAGTGGAGAGAGCAAGGCCAGGCCACGAGGATGGGGAGATGGCTGCTGCTGAGCCAGGCCACGGGCCTCAGGTTCCGGGGAGGCGGTGTTTAGTTGATTCTGGTATCGGCAGTTTGTGTTGTTGAAAGATGGAAGAAGGGACCTTTAGAACACCAGTGGGCTTCCCACAGAGCAGCTGAACTAGGAAGTGCCCCTCGATGGAACCTGGTGTGGAGAGGGCCACTGGGAGAGTCCGGGCCTGCCCAGAGCTGGGCACAGGCTCCTCTCAGCTCCTCAGGGGCAGGAAAGGGATGGGCCACCTCTGAGGGCCTGGGAGGCAGAGTCACCTGCACTAGGCTCCCCTAGGGAGGCCGGACATCGGGGGGAAACTCCTAGAGCAGCAGGGGTTGCCAAAGTCTAGGACAGTGCCCCGGGGATGCTCCCGGCTGTGGGGACACTCAGCATCCCCACTGGCTGGCTGTTCGGCTGCACCTCTGGGCATCTCTTAGGGCCACCCCCTTGACTGGCTGGCCAGCCCCACTCCACTCAGGACTTGGGGCACACTCTGCAGCCTCCGCCTTGCCCAGGGAAGACTTGAGCATGGTCTCCAGATGCCAGCCAGGGTGGAGGCCGAAGCTGGGGTCGCTTTCCCAGGCCAGTGAGGACCCCAGCGTGAGTGTTGTGCTCCCCCGCTGCTTGCCGAAAACCATGGCCTGGCCTGTTTCTTCACCCGTCGGAGGGGTGAGGCTATCTCCCAAGAGTGGGATCGGACACCCTTGGCCCTCAGAGCTCCACCCTCACAGGAACCTCTCCTGCTCTCTCCTCTACATCCCTGCGGCCTGTCGGCTGGAGCCCAGGTAAGCCCTGGTGGCTGCAGGGGTGGGAGTTGGACAGGGTGGGGCTCTGTGCCTGAGAACCGACCCAGGGCACAGTACCTCCCTCGGCGTCTGCCCCTGGTCCTCAGTCCTGCCACTGCCACCTGAGCTGGGACCCCAAGAAAACGACTCTCCCTGCTCCAGAGAACTCAGTGCTGACACAGCCCCAGCATCATCCATGACCCGTCTCCTCCCCACTCCATAGGTATCACCTTGGGTCAAGGACAGGATGTTGGGTGGGGAGTGCCAGAAAGGTTTCACTCCAGCTGCAGCAGAAAAGGCCCGGCTATGGGTGTGTGTGGAGGAGGGGCCAGGCCCTGGGAAGCAGTGGTGGATGGAGAGAAGGGACAGGGCGCCTGGGCCCGGACCAGGGAGTGTCTTCTCTGAGTGGGTAGTCGAGGCCCGGATGTCCAGGAGTAAAGCTGGCAGCACTCGATGACTGGATGGAGGCCACATGTCCTCCTGGAACTACAGACCCCCATACCTTCTCGGTCTCCCACCCGAGAAACCCAACCTTCAGGAAGGCTCAGAGCCTTGCCGCTCTGGGATGGGCAGCAGAACCTGGGGCTTGGTGCCCGGACAGAGCCAGACCAATGGGGAGTCCGACTCAGCCCCAGGCCGACCCCTCCACCCCCCATGCCCTCTCTGAGACAGGCTCATAGCAAGGCTCACCATGTCGGGTGGGAGGGTGAGGAGGTAGGCGTCGGCTACGGCCCAAGCAGCAGACGCCCAGCAGAGAACGCTCTTGTGGCCTCACTGTGCTGCTGTATCACAGCTTGGTCCAGGGGCTGATGTGGGAGCCCCCGAAGACTGAGAGACCCCAAGGGCAGGGTGGGCCCCTGCCCCACCCATGATGCTGCCCCAGTGTTTCTGACTGGGCGAAGTTTAGAATCACGCTGGGGAGCAGTGCAGGGGACTGGCGGCTTGCGGGTGGTCTTCTGGCCTTCTATGCCTCCCTCTCCCAAGAACCACTCAGTCTGGTCACCTAGGCGTTTTTTGGTGTGGTGTTTTTTTTTTTTTTTTGGAAACTTTTTTTAATAGTCATTGAATGTTCTACAGCTTACAGTAAATATCATAGTTACAAATTCTTGGCTTCAATCTTTCAGAGCGATCACTATCTGATCTTCAAAACAAAACAGAACAAAAACCCAAAAGAATCCAAAACAACAAAACAAAACCAGATTTACACTTCTTACACACAAGCGTGGCTGTGGGCTTTCCAATCTTATACTCCAGGCTGTGTTTTGAAAACACCTAAAAACTCTGATCAGACTACTTGGAAGACACCGGTCAAAGGTTTATTATTATTATTATTATTTTAAATGTTTTTATTTCTTTTTAAAATGTGAGTTCCAATAAAATTTAAAAATTAGATTCCAACCTGTAGATTAAAATGAATTAAAAAATACAAAATCATATACAACGCTCTCTTCACAGGGATGTTACATGCCATGAGAACAGGTTTCTGTCACGTGATATGAAACAGGGATGTGGACGCCTTGGAGTCAGGATGGAGACAGGCCCCAGGGCCTTTAAAGACAACTCCATGTTCCTAGAGGCCTGGCCTTACCACCCCTTGGGTAAGGAGGAGCTGGAGTCACGCCACAGGTCCACACAGCCTGGCTGGCCTGAGGAGGAGGTCTCTGGGCCGCCCCGCCTTCCCCAACTCTCCTGGGCATGAGGACGGCTGGGGCCTGGAGATGCTGGTCTTGCTTAGGTCAGACCCCGAGCTGCTTTCACCCCTCTGGTTCCTTGGGCTGGTACTTTCTGTTCTCTTCAGTCTCCCTCTACCAGGGCTGGAGTAGGTAAAGGGCCTCACTAGCACAGCAAGGATACCCAGGGGCCATCGGGCAGCCACAGAGAAGCAAGAGTTGCTGTGTCACCTTCCAGTTCGGTGGCAGCAATCCCAACTCCCGTGACCCTCAGCTGGCCTCTGGGTGGACTCAGCACACAAGATAGAAAAGACCCACTGGAGAAGAGGGAATGGGACCCAGGTCGGCTCAGGCAAGTCTGGCCATGGAATGCGGAAGCCAGCCTGCCAGGAATTTTGAAGGCTGGGTCCCGGAACTGTATAAAGCCTAAGTTCGGAAGTGAGAGTACTCTAGGAGGGGGACACGGGAGGTCGGGACAAACCCTGCAGCCAGCCTGGCATGCTGACAGAAGGCTGAGCGCTCAGAGGCTCACTCGGCCTGGCTTGGGTTCCCACTGGGCCCTGCAGTCAGAGGTCGGGGGCTTGGACTTGGCACGGAGCCCACTCTACAACCCGGACTTCCCTTCTCTGGCTTCCCAGGCTCGGCGAGCAGCCGGGCTTGCACACGGAATGCTGCGGGGGACACAGTGCAGAAGAGCAGAGCCCCACAGACCCTCCCTCCACTGCGATGTAGCAGCAACGCCACGGCTCTGGACAAACGTGCAGCACAGACCACAGGCCCAGAGTAGCCTGCCCCCTCTGGCCACACAGCGGAACGAAGGAATGGAGGGCCCCAGGCCTGGCTCAGCCGGCCTTGGAACCCTGCCACAAGACAAGTCCTGTCTGCACCGTGAGGACGCCAGAACCAGGTGACAAGGGTCCTATCCTTCTTTGATGCTTCATGTGGCCCCCGGACCACTGGGAGCGAGATGACTCAAATCTGGAACAAGCTGGTTGGTGGGTAAGCACTCGGGTGCAAGAGCCCACCTGCTCTGTGTTCTCTAGGTCCTGGTTCTTGCCCAGGGAGAAGTGGGCCTGGGGCCTTTCAGGGCCACACCAGGTCCCCCTCGAAGTGCCAACCCACTGAGTCTGGACATTGGGCTGGCACTCAGGGGACAGGAAGCCAGAGTGCATAGGCTTGCCAAGGACAGGAGCTTTTCAACAGAAAAATGCCTGGTGCTGTCTTCAAACATATCTTCAATCCTAGCATTGTTACCCCAGTGTTTTGTTCAAGTCAGGCCTTTGTGGCCAATTCTCATCTTCCTATGCTGCCAGCTGGACCTGCCTCTGGATCCCCAGGGCCCATCACAGGTCCCAACCCAAAGCAGAAGTTCATACAAATGCGCTCGGCTTCCCACGTCTCCATGAAGCTTCCTCTGGGGGGACGAGCAGCCCCTGCCTCCCCACGCTGGCCATTCCGGGCCCCAGAGGTGGCAGCAGAAACACGGCAGAATATTTCAGGAATCTTAGCTCTTAAGAGCTGACTTTTGGCAAGTCTCTTAAGTTTTCTAAGCCTTAGTTCTTTTGTTTACAAAAAGGGGAGTTTGGCAATCAACTGTCAAAGTGCTTTGCATACCGAGAAAGCTCTGGACAGGTGAGTGTGTCCCTGCTGAGTACTCAGGGAAGGGGATATGCACTTCGGGTCACTGCAGGAGAGAACAAGAGGAGACAGCAACTGTCCTATCTCATGGGGAAAAAATATATATATATTTTTTCAAAACATGGCCATAGATTATGCTTCAGGCTTTCACTACTTGGGGGCAATCCAGCTCCAGATTCTCACTTCCTGGGCTGGTAGGGAGAGAGTCAGGTAGACGTGGGGGAAGCCCAGTTGACTTCCGGCTGGTGGCTGGAACCACCTTTATTAACTCTGGCCAGCAAGGTGTCATGCCCAGAGAGAGGCAGTGGAGGAAAGAGAACAGGATTCACACTGGGGCCAGCACGCAGCTCACTGTCACTCGGGCACACTCTTGTCCTCTCTAGCCTGCTGCTCTCCTGCCATGAGAAGGCCCTCCCAGCTCTGACCTCTGTCAGGCTTGACACCAGGTCACCCAGCATCTTTGGAACCTACGGTACCTCCTGCCAGATGCCTGTGACTTTCCAGGACTATGCCTGTCCTACCAGAGACTGCCCCTGCTCTCCTGGCCAGTCCCTTTGCAGTGACCCCCCCAAGCTTGGTCGGGCTTGTGGATCTCAGTCAAAGCAAGAGGGCACGGCCAGCTGAACCGAGGCTCGAGGCTCAGATGAGCTGAGCCGGCTCTTCCAGATTACAGCCTTTCAGTGCCTTATTTTCACCTTGGGACTCCCTTTGATCTTGAATTACAGACTAGGGGCTAAGACAGGGTGCAGAACACAAACGCTTCAGTGCGCAGCCTGGGTGTGGTCATCTGGGGGGGAAAAGACAGCAGCAGGCTGGGCTTCCAGCGGCTCTGCTGCTTGTCAGCAAGTCCTTTTGCTTTTCCAAGCCTCAGTTTCATCATGGTTCCAATGAGAGGAACGAAATCTATGTCACAGGGTTAAAGCAGACGACGTGTTGTCCAACTGCTCTGTGAACGGTGAGGTATGGATGTGAGCTCTGACTTACTGGCATACAGAGAACAGACACTGCAAGGTCATTCCAAGGTCTCTGCCTTTCCCCCTCTTGCCTGTGGTTTCACCCTAACTGGTTCACCAGGGGGCAGCAGGGTTCTGGGAAGCCCATCCGGAGACCAGCCTTCCGCTCACATGGCTTTCCCCTTTCCTTTGATAGCCCGTTTCCTTGTTTGTCAAATGGGTGTCCTACCTCTGACCCTGTCTGTCTCAGGGCCTGTTAGCTAAAGGCTGTGAAGCCCTTTGTAATCTATGAAGCACCTGACAAATGCAAAGATTCCCTATTACCACCATCATTATTGTCATTTTGGCATTTTTCAAACACGTATGACATCATCTAGAATGACTTCCACCCACCTTTACAAAGCCAGAGAGGGCCGAGGGAGATAGCTGCAAAAAAACAGATTAACACTGGAAAACTTTCTGCTGTTTTAGAATGAAACTTTGTCGGCACCCCAGAACAGACCATTCAAACAGCTGGATTTTTCTCACTGGTCCTGAAGTTCCCTGGGAGGTCAGGAAGGTGGGCCCTCAACTTGGCCCTGGACCAAGGATGAGATGGGTTTTGCTCTCCTGGGAATGCTAGGCAGCTTTCTAGGGGCTCCCAGCCCAAGGGTTTCCTGGTATTTTTCCTCTAGAGACATGGTAAGTAGGGAGAAGGGTATGTCCAAGTGTGCATGGATTTAAAATGAAAATAGTTATTTAAAAGTCCCGAATGTTGTCAATGATCCCATTTTGTACAGTGAAATGTTCCTGTCCCACCCCAGAGGGGCTGCTGACCCAGCCAAGGCTAGGTGCAGGTGGGCGGTGCTGGGCAATCCAAGCTCCTGGCCGAGACTAGCAGGGCCTCTTTGTCCTGGGGCCCCTCTTCTCCCAGATGAGCCTAAGTCTCCTGGGCATGTCCTTGTCCTCTCCTGATGACGCCCACTCTCGCTCCTCTTCCTCTCCTCTCAGGACGAGGGTCCACTGTCCTACAAGCACGGCCTTGCCTCTCCAGTCAGCCAACCTGCTCCTCTTCCTAGGAGGGGAGGCAGGTACTGGACGAAAGTTCCAGAGGTCTTCACAGAATTTCCAAATGCTATTTCTTCATTTGCAACTTCTGTTCCTGCCATCTGTCCCTATGGGCCTCTGCCCAGTCTTCAACCCCATCTTTGGAGTCCGCAGAGGAACAGAGCAGAAACGAGAGCCCAGAGACTGTCCCAGAGCTCGCCAGGTGTGGGTGCTGCTGACTTAATTTTTACAAAACCAAGCCACTCCATCCCTAGGTACATTTTTTGTAGGCAACAGCCACTACGCAGGAAGGCTGCATTTAATGCTAATTTACTGCGAGGTCTAGGGAAGACGTCTCCTCTTCTCTGGGCCTCAGTTTCCTCATCTGGCAATAGGGGAATGGATGAGATGATTGCTAAAGGTCCCTTCAGTTCCATGAGTCTATGAAATGTTTATTGCTATTGCTTTTCCTTCACTATCCTGACCGTCAGAGCCGCCAGCACCCACTTGGAATGTGGTTGCTTCACTTTGGCCATGAGTGGCACGGGTAACCAAGAGCCTGGCCTGCCTGCCAGCCCCACAGGCAGACAGGTGAGCCCTGGCACTGAGAAGGGCAGAGGGAAAGGGAGGAAAATGCTCTAGGTTCCCACTCGAATCAGGAGGAAGCTCCTCATCAGAGTGGGTCCCTGGGGGAGTGGAGGCCAAGGTCTGGATCACACAGGGCACCTGACCTTCCACGGCCTCAGGACACAGGGATCCCACCACCCTACAGCTGCTTGGCAGGTCTGAGGTCAAACCGCCTTTCAAGGAAGTGCCAGGTCAGTTAAAACCACTGTGCAAATCAGAAGGTTTGGGCCCAGACAGTTTGGCCAGAGACCTTTCAAACCAAAGCTGTCAGGCAAACACCTCCTTCCTCTTCTTCCTCTCCTTCCCTAAGTGCCCCCCTGCCCAAATTCTCCCAAAGACCCTGGTTTCCCCCAGTGCGCAGCCTGGGATATTAAGCTGCTAATAACACTCCTACAGAATCAGGTGGTTTTCTTCTGGGCCTGTTGTGATGGTTCTCAGAAGACATTTCATTTGTGCCAGGACATGGTAATATCCTGAACTAATTTTACTTTAAGACAGAAACGTAAAGGAACAACCCCCAGAGATGCGGCCTGCTCAACAGCTCCGAGTTCCTTCCCGGGCTCTAAGAGCCACCCTGGTTCATGCTCTGCAAATGAAATGGCCTTCGGCTGAACCACTGCAATAAACCTCACTCTCTGCCGCTAGACCGGGATCCCCAGGACAGGATACCTGGGGAAGAAGAGAAGAGCAGAGAGGATGTGACCTGGTCAGGTAGGAGGAGGGAGGACAGCTGGAAGGGCAGCGGCTAAGAGGGGGGCAGTGGGGGAGAGGCAGGAGATTAGAAAAAGCAGCTTTTACAAAAACCAAAAATAAAAACCAAAACCATTAAAGATGCATAAAGTGACCCTTGCACTTCCGCTGTCTCTTCTTGCAGATAGAGGTGGTGCTGCTGGGGGACCGCTCCAGCACCGGTGTAAGACTTGAGTAGTTGCATACAATGTGTGACTCCAGATCTGGGAGGGAGGAGAGAGCCATCGATGAGTGACACGCCAGGGGCCACTTCAGGCAGCCTCTAGGCCCCCTCCCCTGAGGAGATGCCCTGAACGGGGGGACCCTCTATGCATTCCCAGGGGAGCTGCTTGCTTCCTGCCTGTGAAGTTTTGCCCTGGTGCCAAGGGTCCCTGGAGCAGGTGGAGGGCAGAGGATTTTCAAGGATGCTCCAGAGCCCTGCGGTTCACAGGTGTTCCCCAGGGGCTGCTGAGGGCAGTGACAGAGCTGCTGGTGGGCTCAGCTCAAGGTCTCTGCCAGGGGCAGTGTATGATTTGGGTAAGATTTCACTTGCAGATACAGGATTACAGTTAAAAGAGTTCGGAGGACACTAAGGTGAAGAGCATGGAATTTAGTACTAGAGGACCAGAGTTCAAGTCTTTTCCTGGCAAAGTGACAGTTACCTGTACTAGACAGAGCTAATGATTTTTTTTTAAATAGAGACTTTTGCCTTAGGGTATGTGCACTCTCTGGAGAGAGAATGAGAGATAGAGACAGAGATAGTGAGAGGGAAAGTGAGAAATCACCCCCCAGGGGAGATGGCCACACAGCAATCCCTTCTCCATTCTCCTCCCGGGATCTTGGGCACGCACGTACACACTGGGTGTGAGTTTCAGGCCACAGGGTCCAGGACTCGAGCTATAGTCTGCCCCGTGGGAGTCCAGCAACGTAACTGCTATACTATCACTGGCCCCAGAGTTAATGATCTTTATTTCACAGACTGTAGAATCATGAGATAAAATATGTAAAGTAACAGTTTTTTTTTTTCTTAATTTAGGTTTTTGCCATAGGGCACATACATTTGCTGGAAAGGGACAATGAGAGGAAAAGCGAGAGATCAGCCCTGCCCCGGGGCGGAGGGGATGACCACACCCTTCTCCCCCCAGGATTTTGGGCATGCGTGCATATGTGCTCAGTGTGATTTTCAAGCTGTCAGGTCCAGGACTTGAACTGTGGTTGGCCACGTGGGAGTCCAGCACCTTAACCACCACACCGTCTATTGGCCCTGACAGTTATTATTAAAAGGAATATTGTGGACCCTGAAAGTCACTGGTAACTGTCACCAGCCCCTGCTGGACCCGTGTTCCAGGCTAAAGCCAGGGACTTGGAGGGGATCCCTGTGTGCATCCGCCTCCCCCACCTTGCCCGACTCACTTGGATGGGCTGCAGGCTTTACCAGTGCGGGGGCACGTAGCTGTACGCGGGGGTTCCTTGGGCCCTGTAGGTCGGCATGGAGACAGGGTGAGCCCCAATCGCAGTGTGCTGGGGTGTAGTCAGCAGGGTACCTGGGCATCCAGAGAGGAGAGTAAACCTGACGGGCTGCACCAGGGCCTCTCGCACGACCACTTCCCGCCTGGGCCCTCACCCCCCTGGCCTGCCTGGAGAACTGCAGTCTGCCCATCCCTGCGGGCCTCACCCTTTCTGATGCTCGAGGACAGAATCCACCGTCATTCCCTCTTCTTGCACAGACATACTGAGCGTAACTGTGGGTGTGTGTGGCTGCATTTCTCTCACAGACTGGGGGTTCCTGAGAGCAGAGCTGTGGTCTGATCTATCAGCATTTGGACCCGAACAACAAAGCTGGCAGACAGCACATCTCCGGCCTCTTGCTGGGAAATGAGAGGCCCTAACGCTCCCACCCCATTAGGGCAGAATAAACTCCAAGTGCCTGCTCTACCATTTGCTCTCTTCCTCATGGTGACCTTGCTGGGTCTTAGAAGTTGAGTTTCCACAGCTTACTCACAACCCTCTACCTTCTTGCGCTCTTCATCAGACACCCATGTTTCTCCCTAGGTGTCAGAACATCCAAAGACCCCCTTAAATCTCATCCCTTAATCTGCTCTCCCCACCCCATCCTCAGGATTCCTTAGGGCAGGGCTCTGGTCTGATTTTGGCATCAACCACAAATAGGGAAGGGGTCCCCAGAGCTCCTGCTTCTCTTGTCCCTTACAGTTAATGACCAGACAGTCCTGAAGCTCCTGCCTGCTACGTAACATTGCCCCCATGCCCTCGCTCCTGAGGCCCCTGCTGCTACCAGAGTCCTGGCGTCATCATGTCCCTACTACAGCCTCCTCAGGGACATATGTGCTTCCAGCTTCTCCCCGTCTAATCCTGCCTCCACCCTGCAGCCAGAGACCATCTAAACCCAACCTGGCCCTTCCCTACTGATACCCTTCGCAGGCTCCATTACCTGGAAGTCCTCAAGACTTCTCAGCATGTGCTCTGGCCAGCTCTGCGGCGCCCTCCCAGCTCCGCGCCCTACTTGCTCAGTGCCCTGGGCCATTTTCGCTCTGTGAACATGCCACATGCATGTTCCTCCTCCCTGCACTGCCTTCCCTTGTCACCTCTCTGGTCAGCCTCCTCAAGGCCCAGCTCAGCATGCCCTTCTTAGTGAAATCTCCTTCATCCCTGCAGGCCTAAGGGGGCTCGCCTCTGGCTTCCTGGGGCCCCAGCACAGAGCTTCTTCGCCACGCTGCCATCGATCCCATGACTCCGTCTCTCGCCTCTGCAGAAGGGGGGGTACGCTGATGCACCTGCTGCCCTCACCTGCTGACATCGCCATGGTGGTGCCTGCCACCATGCCCATGGCCACGCCGTTGGTCCTGGGGGCGGCCACGGGCGCCGGGTAGATGGCAGAGGGGATGCTGTTGGGCTGGACAACTGTGGTGTGGTGGATGACGTGGGGCTGGGCGGCGTACACCGGCTGTGTATAGTAGGCTCCCTGGGAAAAGAGGCTCAGGTCACAGAGGCGATCGGAGGGCTGGGAAAGAGGAGCAGGCCCTAACGGATGGGGTGAGGGGACACCAGGTATTGGTCCCAGTGGGGGCTCTGCTGCTGTCTTACTACATGCCTGTGGTCAGTTCAGGGCTGGGCTCAGCCTCCTGTCTGAAAAATAAGGCTCTCACCCTACCCTGCCTGGTGCCTGGGCTGCTGTATGACCTGCCGGTTAAGAGCTCTGCTCCCCGGTCCCTGGTTTGGCGTGTGTTTGTACCTCACTGTGCTGTACTTTAGTAAGCTTTATAATCGGAGGACAGGCACTGAGGTCGATCAGCCGACAGGCCCGTGAATGGGCTGGTGAGCTCAGAGCACAGTGCACACCTGCTGCAGGCTCACTCGTGGTGCAAATGCTGACACTTCACGTGTTGAATACCATGTCACAGACAGCATTTCCCAAGATGTCACCTCTTATTTTCCTTTGGGCATAAAGGTGAGGATAGAGACAACAGTCGAAGGTGAGCTCTGCTGCCTGGATCATGTGGTTACTTCCTGTGGCCACAATCCACAGGCCTGTTGACCTGGGGGAGCACACAGGGGCCCGAAATCATCTTAACCCAGAAAGTCTCACGTTTCTCCTGAATAATGAGAGAGGCTTCAGAACGTGGGTTTGTAACCCCAGCAATCTGACAGCAGAAGCCAAGCAGACTACCATAAATGAAGAAAACTGATTTCGAGTCTCTGTTTTATTTTTAAAAGTTTACATTCTACCCTACAATATAGTTGGTTTAAAAAAAAATAAAAGCTGCATTCCCCACGAGGTGGGGGTAGGGAGAAGTACCTAACGGTGCCTTGCCACGCTGCCTTCCTCCTCATAGCTCCTAGCCGGCCAGGACCACAGGCATGCCTGGTGGGCTCCAGTCAGGGGTCTGAGCCCTGAGCCATCCCACGGGGCTCCAGCCCTGCACCGCAGCACCATCAGCCCCCCTATGTCTGTGTCTGTTTTTGAAAACTAAAAAGGTGCTCTCCTCACCACTTAGATTGTGTGGAGAATGGTCACTAAAGAATAATGTGGGTATGCAGGGCCCAGAGTCCCTGTCGCACAGCAGTCCCTAGTGTGCACACTGCCTCTAGCTGAAGGAGCCCAGAAGGGGGCACTAAGG
Source organism: Tupaia tana (assembly GCA_026018925.1). Classification (NCBI taxonomy): domain Eukaryota; kingdom Metazoa; phylum Chordata; class Mammalia; order Scandentia; family Tupaiidae; genus Tupaia; species Tupaia tana. Next base: position 30,639,672 of record JAKSZU010000012.1, read on the forward strand.
CACAGAAAGACAGAAGCACTCGCCCAAGGTCACAGAGGGCGCTGGTGGCAGAGCCAGTACTTTTCTCCTCCCCACTCAGCTCACGGAGTTTATCAAGGAAGGGCAGATGTGGGGTGTGTGGAGAGGAGTCTCACCCTGATTTAATCTGTGGCTCACTGTGTGGCCTTAGATAAGCCAGCCCCCTCCCTGGGACTCAACCTGCTACCTGCTCAGCAAACACGTCCAGCTATGTGACCTCTAAGGGCCCGTGCTCCTCTGACATTCTGGGTCTGTTCACCTACACCACTCCATGCCTGGCCCCTCTGGGGGCTGTGGTGCCATGAGCAGACTGCAGGGATACTGCTTCAGTGGCACCACAGTGAGGGCCAGCTCTGTCTCCCTCACCATCTCACCCCCAGGCTGGAGACCCCACTACCCACCGAAGAGGTGGGCCCAGGCTTCCTCATGTACCTACCTGGGCATAGAGATTCTGCTGGGGGTAGGCACTTCTGATTGGATACATGGCCGTCTGATAGGGGTTAGGTGATGGGGAGTACGGGGGCGGAGCAGTATTACTCTGGGTCGGTGGGACCTTGTATGGAGTCCCCGCAGTATATCCTGTACCGAGGCAATGAGAGAGACTTGCAGTTAGTTAGTCGAACAGCACCGCTGGAAGCCAGCAGGTCCCAGTCATAACTCCCCAGTCAAGGGTGGGCTGAAGCCAGGGTGGAAACACAGATGAGAACAAACAGAGAACAGGGCTCCACTCAGACAGCCCTGGCCCCAGAGGCAGCTCCCTCAGGCCTGGTGCACAGGGCTGCTGTATGAGTCTAGGCACTGTGTTTTTCTGGGACTCGGGGCTTTCATCTATACAGTAAGAGGAGAGAACCGGATGGTCTCTGGTGGGACCCTCTCAGCTCCAACAGCCAAGGCTCTGAGCTATCCGTGCAACAGGCAGGTGCACTCAGGCAGAAGCCCCTCTACCCACCTGCTCTTCATTGCTCCTCTATCTACGTGCACTCAGAGCCCCAGAATGTCTTCTGCTGTTTCTCTGTCTTGTTTTCCCACTTCTCTCACGTTATTGCTTTTTCCCTTCTATTTCTCTCCTTTTTGAACTTCCCTCCACCAGGTTCCCCTTCTTCCCCACCAAGTTTTGAAGATGAAAACCCCACATAAAACACCATTGGGGATCTTATCTTTGGGGACACAGGAAAACTCTGAAAAACTTTGCTCTACAGAGATGGCTCTTCCTCCCATCCTGGGGCCTGGGACAGGGCCACCTTGGCCTGAAGGGCCCAATGGCAGGGATCATGAAGATTCACATCAACCCAGACCCCAGACCATGTCTGAACCTCAGCAGGATGGACAAAAGAATGGGTCGTGGCTGGGCTGAGAAGTCAGGCTCCAAGAAACTCCCCATGGGTCACGCACGCACACTGGGCTACCTTTAAATCCTCTGGAAAAGAGACCCTACGTTCACAGGAAGACCCTGAAACATGATTCTCTCGGGAACAAGACTATGTCCTTGCAGCATCACAGAAAGAACCATTCTATGACATCTGAGTGATCATCGTGATCAAAGCTCTCACTTTATACAAGGGGCCTGGGGCTCAGAAAGGGAAAGTCTTTCTCGAGACTTCTAGAAACTCTAAGCTCCTATGTTGAAAGGGGAGAGTGGGAGGACTTTGGCTTTGACGTCCCTGTGGGGAGGTGCTGGGGAGGCTTTTCCCCTGTGGTCCATCCTGGGTGGGTCTGGCTGACATCACTGAACCTCTCTGGGCTTCGGCTCTTTCACCCCCTCGGCTCCATGGTGCCCTTTCTATGAGAAGGGACTAGGGGTGGAGGGCGAAGAGGATGAAGAGGATGCTTCAGCCTGGCTTTCTCCCTAATCTGCCGCGACCACTGCCAAGTCACTAGGACTTCGTTTCTTATAGTGTAAAACTGGGAGGCTAAGAATGACCATCTTGCCACTAAGATTCCACGGTTCTAAAGCCCCTGGATCTCTTCTACCCTAATGCCGGGTGAAGGCATGTGGTCACATGGCCCCAAATCTCAGAGACTACACTACGGCTCTGGCTGGGTACCCCCATCCACGGTAACTCAGGATGTGAGAGCTGCTGCTGAGTTGTCATGAGAGGTGCCCTGTCCTCTCTCCTGGAATCATGTCCTTCATCTTTCCATTTACAGACCCATAGTTTGTTCCACGTTTTTGTGGTCAAGTCTGCCTGGGAAATGGGCAGCAATGACGATGCTTAGGAAGGGCTACACTGAAGCGAAGGCAGCACGGACAAGAAGTAGGGGCTAACTGGAATTGAGTGCATCAGCTGAGGGGGACGGCGAGGGCAGATCCCCCAAGCTGCTAGATTGGGACGAAATCATGAGATGCAGTCAGAGAAGCCCGTGGCCCGTGCTGTGGGGAAGACAGTCTCGGTCTGCAGACATCTGAGAGCTACTCCACTTCGGAGGCAGTTCACCTGTCTACAAACACGGGGGTTCTCTGTCAAATGAAGGCGGGCATGGCCCAGTGTGTGTAACAGACAATCAATTCCCAGGGATATTAAAGGTTGTTGGGGAAGGGAAGGAGAGGGGACAAAAGGAAAGAAGACAGGACCGGAAGGGAAGGGGCAGGATGGGACAGGAGTGGAGGGGAGAGGAGAGGGAAGGAAAAGAAAAGAAAACAGTTCTTTGGTTCCATAAATATGTAAAGTAGTAATATAAAATAGAAATAAATAGGGCTGAATAGAAATAAATAGGATTTTTTTGTATTCTGGTAAGTTTTTAAATGATAAGGTGAATTGCAAATCTCTGAGGTAAGGATATACAGGAAATGTATATCCCAAATTTATTTTACCACAGAATATTTCATTCACACTAACCTCTAAAACAGGCAAACTCCAGCCTGTGGGGTTTCTTGCAGTTGCAACTCGTCTTGGCAAGTAGTCACTTAAACAAAGCTGTGACCTGTCACTTACGTACAGACTACGGCTGTTTCCCTGCTACGACAGAAGTTACGACAGAGACCACGGATATGGCATGGAAAGCCTAAAATACTCATTACCTGGCCCTTTCCAGGGAAGAAAAGATAGTGCCCTGAATTAAGGGCTAAAACAAGGAGTGGACAGTCCTGCCAGAGTGGAGTGAATCTCTCTTCTACACAGGAGAGCACGACCCCTCTGAGTCCCGAGATGTCCGTCTCCTCAAGCGCAGGGCAGTGGTTACGAGCGATCTGAGGACAGACGGCCCGCCTACACCTAAACCTAAGCTCTGCTGCTTAAGAGCTGTAGAACACATCGGTCTCCTCATCTGTACACCGGGACGGTAATTACAGAAGAGCTACTTCGTGGGGTTTCTGTGATCAGTACATTCATTACTAAGTGCAAAGCACTTAGAACAGTGCCTGAGGTGCCGTAAGCACTTCTCATAGGTCAGCCATTACTATTTTCTCTCTCTCACTGTGTAGATAGCAAGCTTCCCGTCCTGGGCGTATGCAAGGAGAGACTGGTCTGCAAAACTACAGATCAGAAATTACACTATGACGACTCTGGTCTGTTCTAACTTAGAACACAAACTCCAGGATCCTAAGATTTTTTTTAATTTTATGGTTTAACATTGTATGATTTTAGGATTCTTTAAAATGAACAAGGCAAGGATGCCAGCCTCTTGCCTCTATGCCCCTGGAGAATGTGCTCTGAAATTTTTTATCTTCCCAGGAAGCTACACTAACCCCTCTCCGCCACAAGGACAGCCATATTACAAAGTGTTGAGACTATTCCACTGAGGAAAATCAAAAGCTTCCCAGAGACTGCAGGAGAATTTGGTTTCCACATCTAAGAATAACCTTGTCTGAGAATGTTTCCCTTTCTTCGTGTTATGAAATGAGACACACACATACTCAGAATACAAATCAGTAGCCAAAACACCCTTGGCAGCCAAGGAGATGATGCTGCAGAAGAAGGTCTGGCTTATGTGCCCAGAGTGAGATGGAAAAGCAAAATGCAGAGCTAGAAAAGATCTTAGCGATCATTCAGAGCAACCTCTGCATTTCACAGACAAGCTCATGAGCAGATGCTCAAAGACAGAGTGACCGCTTGCAGGGAGAGGCTCAGCATCGCTCCTAACTACGTGGGTCTCAGGGTTACCACTGGGTCACCAAGAAAGTCCTAGCACCTTTTTGCATAAAAAATACGTCATGACTTTCCTGATGACCTAATATCTGTGTCAGGATCCCCCAGAAACTGCATGGGGCCCTCATTCTGGGTTTTGTCAGTGAGTCAGGTCAGTTCCTCTCTCAGGGAATGTATCTGCATTTAGGGCCTTTCCAGTGCTGAATGGCTGAGTCACTGAGGTTTTTGTGTTTTGTTTTGTTTTGTTTTGTTTGGAGAGGTTTTCGCTATAGGGTACGTGCGCGCGCCAGAGAGAGACAGAGAGACACAAGCCCTTCTCCACTGTTCTCTCGGGACTTTGGGCACACATGCACAAAAGCACAGTGTGTTTCAAGTCTCCAGGTCCAGTACTCGAACCACGGTCAACCACGTGGGAGTCTCGCACCTTAACGACTATGCCGCCTGCTGGCCCCAAGTGTCTGAGTTTTCACTATGACTTCAATGAGGAAATCGCTGCAGAGGACTTTCCACAACCAACTGGTGGTGTTGTCCATAATCTTGAGGAGCACTGAAAAGTACCCTGGGGCTACAACCTGGGCTACCTTGGGTCTCATGAAATCCAGGGTTAGTACTTTATACATCTAAGTAAAAGAAGCTGCTGAGCTTAGTGTAAAAATGTCATGGGGACACAGAAGCACACATCTATAGTCACAGCTACTTGGGAGGCTGAGGCAGGAGGACTGTGAATTGCACCAGCCTGGGCAACATAACAAAACCCTGCCTCTTTTTTTTTTTTTACAAGAGGTTTTTGCTTTAGGGTGCAATGTGCTCCCTGGGGAGAGAGGAGACAGAGACAGTGAGAGGGAAAGTGAGAAACTATCCCCAGGGGGAATGGCCATGCTGCAATCCCTTCTCCTCCTGGGATCTTGGGCATGCACGCAAATGCGTCCAGCACAAGTTTCAAGCCAGCAGGTTCAGGATTTGAACTGTGGTTGGCCATGTGGGAGTCATGTGGGAGTCCAGTGACATAACTGCTATGCCATCTGCTGGCCCCAAACCCTGCCTTTTAAAAAGAAAGAAAAAAAAGCCCTCATGGACCTAACCAAATGAACTTAGACTCAATCTACTCACTAGAGACCTGGCTACCCAAAGAGGAATTCTTAATCTGAAGGTCACAAAATTTGATCTACAGAATACTATGTCTTAAGGACAAGAGAGCCTGTAGCCCTCCCTCCCCTTTCAGGGGAAGAAACTGATGCCTGAAGGCAGAGACTTCTCCCCAGTAGGTCAGCAATCAGTGCACAGCTGGGCCCAGAGTGCAAGGCTTACCATGCCCTGGGCAGAGATATTTCTGAGTTAAAGGTCCCTGAAGTCCAATCTTGGGCATTTGCTATATTGCCTCTGTGTCCTCATGTCACAAAGGCAAAATCATGAGAGAAAGAAGGAATTTGATCACTGGAAGGCCCGGCTCTGCCTTGGAACAGAGACTGTTTATGATGGCCTTTTGTTTCTCTCGGGTTCCTAATCATAATTTTAGGCTCCATCAAACAGGATAATAAAGAGAGCGCAGCGTGCACATTAGCAAGATTTTCAGCCTCTCTTCAACCTCTTTGACTGTCATAAATCTTTTACAGTTCTGTAGAGCCCCTAGTACCTTCAAAGGCATTGATTCTCACATCACGGATGCCTTTTAGACTAATCGGTTTATTGATCATCAGATTTATACGTCTGGACAAAACAAAGCTCTATGTCTGAATCCTGCCTTGACCCCTAAGTCTCCTTGTTGATAGCTGAACAAGAGAGTGCTGAATAAGTAGGGAAGAGACCTAATTACAAACAGGCTTAACAAGTGTTGATGAAATTGAGCTGAATCTGTCAAAGTGCGCTGGATTTTCTGCGGTGTTAGAAGCCACAAAATCGAAATGCTGGGAAGAACCCTTGTGGGTATGAGCAGGTCAGTCAAACCTAACTCAGTTAAAAAATTGCACAGGTTACTGCGTTACTTGCTTAAAAGAAGAGTATGTTTTGGTCCTTCCAGGGACAGCAGGATGTTGCTATTGGACGTTTTGGTGTGACTTCAGAAATATTGCAATGTGGCAGAAGGCAAGGCCTGCTAACACTCAGACTTTTCAACTGTGGACAAGGCGGCCTCTGAGAACGGGAGAGAATGAGTGTCCCCTCCCGGGAGGCACAGGAGTAGAAGCAGGCTGGCTGGCTGGCTCCTGGGTAAGGGCAGCCAGAGATCTGTGCTGGGGCCGAGGACACCGAGCACACAGCCGGAGGAGACACAATAGGAGTCTAATAATTAGATGACTGAATCTAGCCCCTTATTTTACAGTTAGAAAAACCAAAGCATGGGATCAGCAGATGGCGTAATGGTTTCATTGCTGGACTCCCATGTAGTCAACCGCAGGTCAAGTCCTGGACCTGGCGGCTTAAAACTCACATAAGACGTGTGTGTGCGTGCGTGCCCAAAATTCTGAGAGGAGAATGGGGGAGAAGGGACTGTGATGTGGCCATCCCCACAGGGGAGTGATTTCTCGCTTTGTCTATTTCCCTCTGTCTCTCTGGCAAGCACGTGTATACTATAGCAAAAATCTCTAAAAAATGGAATACCAAGGAGTGGTCATAAATTATTCCAAATTACACAGAACAACTCTTCATGTTCCTATGCCAGGCCTCTTTCTGCTCCACTGCAGTGGGTATTCTAGCTACAGCTGCATTCATATGTATAGACGTAAGGAAGACTATGTGTATGTAAGTCTTCCAATTCTACCTGAGGTATCTGGAAAACTCCCTACAACTGGCATCTCTCTCTTAAATAATAAAATCAATCTCGGGACCAGCAGCTGGTGTAATGGCTATGTCACTGGACTCCCATGTAGTCGACCGTGGTTCAAGTCCTGGACCCGGTGGCTTAAACTCCTGCTGGGCGTGTGTGCATGTGTGCTCAAGATCCCGAGAGGAGAATGGAGAAGAAGGGATTGTGGCGTGGCCATCCCCCCTGGGGGGTTATTTCTCACTTTCTGTCTCTCTTTGTCTTTCTGGCGAATGCATGCACCCTATAGCAAAAACCTCTCAAAAAAAAAAAAAAAAAATCAATTTCATGAGAAAGTCAGTAAGAAACTCTTAACCTGGGTGATATCCTTCCCTGGTTGTGCTGCTCACTGGCTGGATAGCACAGGGTACATTACCTTCCTTAGCCTCAGCTTTCAAACTGGGACGAAAACCCACCCAAATAATTTAATAGGATTATAGTGGAGATGAAGTAAGAGGGTGATTATGAAAGCATATTTTCCAAATGCTGAGCTATGTTCTATCAACATATGCTTCTGTTGACATGTAGGCCAATCATAACAGGAGGAAATGACATTGGATGCTTTCTAGAAAAGAAAATGCACACACACACACACACACACACACACACACACACGATCTTTTCATCTATTTACTTAGTAGATTAGAAGTTCACTGAACCACAGACCATTAGAACTAGTCTGTCACGTTGCTCCGAGGACTGGTCTAGTCCCCACTGACATGACTGATGAGATCAATGCTCACCACATCCAAAGTCAATCAGCTCTCTGTTAGATCCCTCTGACAAGACACCGTGCTCTTCCTTATATGAAGTCAAAATATACTCGGTCATTTCTAAGCATCGGTCCTCATTCCCTAGTGGAGTGGTTTTGTGTTAAAAATCAGATGTGAGGGTGACAACAGTGGTTATCCCATGGAGCCTCAAGGTCAGGATGACCAGTCTGACTGGCCAGCTGGCTTTGTGCCCCCTGAGGACTCTAGGAACACCCCCTAGTCCCACAGCGGAGCTTCCACGAGGGCATGGTTCTCACACAGGGGCCAATGTTCAGAGACATTTTTGGCTGTTATGGTGGAGCTTCATTACTGGCCTCTGGTGGATAGAGGCTGCGATGCTACTAAACATACCAGGATGTACAGGACAACCCTCCTCAACCAAGAACTACCTGGCCCAGACGTCAAGAGTGCTGAGGCTAAGCCACTCTGTGCTGGGAGCAGCGTCTCTGTCCAAAGACCCATACGCCCTCAGACCCTGCCCTTCGTCCTTTTCCTAGAATGCAGTAAAACTGTCCCCAATCAAACCTGGGGGCCAGGTGGTTACTTCCTTCTCCTTCCCTCCCTGCTTTATGTCTCCCCAAAGCTGGGTGCATTATCAAAGATCCTTTCCTGAATGGGGAGGGCTAATTTTTGCATGTGTAGGAGATCCTCTTGAAATTGTTTATATTATAAATGTCATTTTTTTAAAGTTCCCTTTCCTTTCTTCCTAAGCAACAAATCAGTCCCAACCAAGGGGAACAAGGAAAGGAGGAGACAGGCTGTATTTACTGAAAGCCGCAGAGGATGCTTGGTAAGTTCGGTTCTCGGTCCCGGTGTCCACTGGGAGGTGGAAGGTGCCTTCAGTGCCACAGGAAGACGAGTTCTGTGGCCAGGCCTGTTTCATCAGCAGAGTTGCTTAAGGGAAGACACAAGAATGGCATTAGGCAGAAATAAGAAGTGGGCACCCCAAATCACAGACACAAAGCAAGGGTGTTGTGCTGGACAGAAACGTAACCCGAGGGGCCCGTTCAGACATCGGGATGGTTCAGCTTTCCTGAGATGGGAGAGTGGGTTGGGAGGAGGGGTGAAGTGAGCTTCTAAATGATCTGAGACAGGAAATCTGAACTTGTACTGAGAGTCCGTACTAAAGAGCCTCGATTAAAGCCGCGAAGATACCCATGAACACTGACCGCCTCCTGCTACCTGACATCCTGGCCTAAGGCTCTAGCATATTCCTCAGCCCTTTCTCACAGATGTGTGGCAACTTGGGAGCCCTTGACTGTGTCCTGGGCCAGATCACCTGAGCCACTCTCTATTCTCTGAAATCTCCTCTAGCAGTGTATGTAGGAAGCTGCTTTCCAAGAGAGACCCACCAATAACTCCCACAGTACATGAGCCTTACTGGACTACTGTGTCTTCAAAAGGGACTGAGCTGTGGCCATGGCAGCTTGGAAGGCATGGGCCAGCGTGGCTGCATTCTGCCCAGGTATCCAGAGGGGTGCTTCTTGATCATTTCTCCCATTCAACCACCAGGGCCAGACAGATACACCCCTTGCATGTCCCTGAGTATGTCCTGCTGTGGTGCTACTCGCTGTGCCATCTGAGCTAGTGCCTCCTGGTTAGAGAGGATCCTTTGGCCATTCAGAAAGTAAATGTCAAACATGGGTTAGGGGTGAAATAGAGATGAGGTCTAGTTTGAGATCTGCAGAGACTTCCCAGGCTGACTCAAAGAAATCTGAAAGATGATACTTTATATGTTCCCGAAGGGGGAAGTGACTCAAGAAACTTACCTTCATGGTATCCTGAGGGGAAGGAGAGGGAACACACAGTTCCAAAGGGGGAAAATGCCTAACGTTTAACAGAGTTCCCTTACTACACTTTCGAACACTAAAGGAGACACATTTTGGCCCAAATTTCTATTTATGCACTATTTCTATTAGCACTATCTTTTCCACTCAGCTGAGGCCCTGGGAGTCCTGGGTATGGAATGTTTTGAAGTGTCTTAGCAGGAGGGGAGGCTGCACTGGCAACAGTCTGATATACTTGAAACACTTTAGCAAGGGGCTAGGTAAGACAGGCTGGTATGATTCCACCAGGCCAAGAGGGCCAAGAACAGTCCACTTCATGGAGATTCCATAGCCCCCGTCCATCCGGGTAATAGGTGATGCCTCTGATTCCTTCAGTCACGCCAGGTACTGGGGCCAAAGTCGGTCAGGGTCTCTGCTCTTTTTGCTGAACCAAGGCTAGAAGGGTAGCTGCTGGAGGCTGACTCTGGTGCGCTTGCATTAATGGCCCGCAATATATACAGCAGATGCTGAGAAATGAGACAGAAATCATGGGCAGGAAAGTGACACTAAAAGGAGAATTCTGGCAAGAACATGTAGAGTCCAGGGCCTATGTTGGACATTAAGACATGGCTCTGCAGACAATACAGAAGGAGGGGAGTCCATTTTAAATAATCATCTTAGGTTTCTTTGGAGGGGGGGATAGGAGGATTTTAAAAAGGATCTAATTGATGTTGAAAAATCTTATCAAGATGTTTACAAATTTAGAACCTGCTGTTCCACATGGCTAGAAAGTCATGGCCACTCAAAATGGCTCCCTAAGAAGTAAACCACACAGCTCTGAAAAGTCAGGTAGAGCAAGCCCGGGCCCTTAAGACCCCAGAGAGACTCCACCAGGTAGCAGGAGCCCTGAATTGGACTCTAGGAATTTGAAGAACCTAGAGATCCTCTTCTATCCCAGATACACACTTGGTCATAATTTGCATCATAAACCAAAAGTCTGACATCAGCCTGAAGGACTTTGTGACGATTAAAGAAGTAAATCGAAACTAACCAGAGTGCCTGAGGCTACACTGTGCTGTGCACTGAGGGGAGCGCCACCGTGGACGGGGACACGTGGGTCACAGTCACTGCACACAAGGTACTTAGGATCTAGCTGGGGATGCAGCACAGCCACACGCCAACCAGGGAGTGAACAAGACAGCATAATCACATAAAAGAGCGTTCCCGATTATCTGGGAAAGCAGCGAGTGCGACTGTGTCTTTATGTCTTTCCCAACGGATAATGTGAGTCAAACCATTATCTTTTCCTGCATAAGGGTCTCTGGTTTTATGATAAAGAAAACAAGTATTTTTATTTTTATACCTCTCTGTATATTTGAATACTTTATATAATTTAAATAATTGGATAAATGTGAAAACAAAGAATATTAGCTATCAACTTGACCTCCTCATTCAATCCTAAAGTAACCATTCTGTTGGTGGTCGTGAGTTAGAACTCAGTTGTGGAATGGAAACAATCCCAACCGAAGCTTTTAGAGGAATGACGGTAGAGGAGGATGTCTGACAGGCATGCCTGCTCCTGAACACATGAAAGGTACCACTGCTTAGAAACGTTTTCTGTTTTGAACTGGGTGATGGTTGGATACATGTGTGTACATATGTCCAAATATGATTAAGCTGCACATTAAAGACTAGTATTTACACACTTCATTATATAGATTTCGTCTTTCAATTAAGAGAGAGCGAGCCTTTGGCAGCGAAGGGCCACAGCCCCATCACAGCACACTGCTCACATCCAGGTGCTGGGTTGTTCACTTCCCAGATACGGGGCCCTCACGCCCTCTGACACTTGAACGATCTGTTAAGCACACTTACAAGGAGGAGAGGCAGCAAGGGACCATCATCCTGAACAACGTACTGAGTCAGCAAATCTGACTGCCAGCCTGGGCTCTGCCGTTTATTAGCTGTGAGACCTTGGGCAAGTCACTTAACCTTTCCAACTTCAACTTCAGTTTTGTTGTCTCATAAAATGGCAATAAAAATCAGGGGTTGCTTCACAGTACTGATGTAAGGGTTGAAAACAAACTATCATCCCACCTCCACTGTCCAGCTCTGGTGCCTGCTGTTCTTCCACCCCACAGTGGTGCACAGCTCCAACAAGAGCTCTCACTACCTCTCCCTGAACTATTCCAACTGCTGCCTTGCTGTTCTGTTTGCTAAAGGCCCCCTCTAAACTCTAAGCTGTAGCCAGACCATACATCTAAGACCCAAACCTAATCATAACAAGCTCTTTGTTCTCTTTTTTTTGGGGGGGGATTTTTGCTTTAGGGCATGTGCACTCATTGGAGAGACAGAAAGTGAGAAATCACCCTCCAGGGGGATCGCCACACTGCAAATCCTTCTCCTCTCAGGACTTCGCGCACACACTCATGCACACATGCCTGGCGTGAGTTTTAAGCCTCCAGACCCGGGACTCGAACCACGATTGACCATGTGGGAGTCCAGCAATGTAACCATTATGCCATCTGCAGGTCCCAAGCTCTTTCTTAAAAATACTCCATCCCCTGGGGCCGGGAGGCGGCATGGTGATTAAGGGCACTTGACTCCCACATAGTCAACCACAGTTTGAGTCCTGGACCTGGTGGCTTGCTTTCTCACTTTCCCTCTCTCTCACTCTGTCCCTCTCTGACCAAACTGAAAATTCATTAATTCATTAATTCATTATTTAAAAAAAATACAAAAAACTCCAGACCAGGGCTGGCAAGTGGTGTGGTGGTTAAGGGCACTGGACTCCCACATGGCTGACCACAACTCAAGTCCCAGATCTGGCAGCTTGCTTTCTTGCTTTCCTTCTCTATCTCTCTGCCCCTATCTGGCCAAATTAAAATAAACCAATAAATCAATAAAGTTAAATAAAATAATTCTTTAAAAATATACTCCATCCTCCCCGCCCAAAAAAATAACGACGACAAAAAATACTCCATCCTGCCAAAGGCTATTGTCTACACATTGAAGAGTCCCCAGAATCTGTCCTGAGGATCTCTCTACACTCTCACTGTTCTCACTCTCCAGCTCAGTCTGCAGCCTCACTGCCATTCCCCCCGAAACGAGAAGGAGTGTCACGTCTTCGTGTCTCTGTGCACACTGCCAACTCTTCCAACATGTCTCTCTCCAAAACTCTATACCTGGTAGGTACTTTCGATCTGAGCTGAAGACCCGCTTTTACCATGAAGTCTTTCTTCTCCCCACTCGTGGGCCACAGCTCCCTCATGTGTCCCACATAGTTGGTTACCCCAGTCCCTGGGATTCCTAGAGGCTCCTGTACTGGATAGCTTTTCTGTCTCCCCACTAAACTGTGAGCTCCTTGAGAAGAGGGACCCTATCTCGCTGGTCTTTGAATCTTCAAAGCGCCCGTTGAGGCCTGCCACAGAGTGTTTTGTTTAGTGGAGAGGTGCTCTGTCCATGCAGACCCATTTCAGGTGCTATAACTGGGAGGATGAGGAAGCAAGAGAGCTTCTCTAACATTTATGGAGGCTTCTGTCCAAGTTCGAATACCCTGGGGCAAACAAAAAAAACCCGAGTCCCATAGATGATAAGAGAAACAGGTCTGCGACTAGCAGAAGTGAAATAATGTAAGTATAATAAGACAGGGTGTTAGAATTTAAAGGGACCTCTAAGATCATGTGGAATAACCCTTTTATCTATGGCCAGGAGCCATCAGCAAATTGCCCAAGATCACACAGCCTGCAACAGTGGCAAGGAGAAATTTCACAGCTCATCTCCTGAAAGATGCGCCACAGACGAATTCAATTCCAACATCCAAATAATTGGAGGCTCAAAGTTGAGAGAGGGTACAGAGATTTTACACATTGTCCTGATCAGCCCAGGTGAGGGTACTGAAAGTGGCAAGCCCCTCCCATGGTCCCTTCCTGTCTGTGACAAAAAGGACCTAGTCAAGTTACACTGCTGAGACCCTCACAGGTGCCCAGAAGTTCCCGTGGTGCGTTGGGCCTGGAGTCCACACTGTCCGGAGAACCCAGATCTAGTCCCTCACTCATTAGCACATCTGGCCCCACCTCTCACCATCCAGGAAAATGCCCCCCAAATGAATCCAGAGCTCAAGATCTGAGCTAAAGGAATAGGCTGTATCTAAAGTCAAGCAGGTCTTCAAACATGTCAGACTGCCAGTGGAGATGGAAACTCTGATCCCGGGGCAGACTGTTTTTTTGGATTCTAATAGGCATAACCCAGGGACTCCTTCACGGGGGCTGCCACAAGCCGAGAGAGGAGCCACGTGCAGGCCCTGGAATTTTGTTCACTCATTTATTTGAATTTGGCAGCCAGGTTAGGGTGAGAGACGCCTTTTAGTGCCAAAATCCTTCACTGCTGCCCTAGGGGAAGGTTCACGTGTGTCTCCAACCCATGATTTTGCACCATCAGACATGTTCCTGCATGCTTTAGGAACTGCTGCTGAGCCACCTGGGGGGAGCCCAAGCCTAGGGGATGGGAATTGGAGAGGAAAGGAGAGGGAATCTACCATTGTTACGAGATAACACATTCATAGGCCGTAATACAGATGAGGAAAAATAGCTCTCCTACCATAAGCTGAATGCAGGAACTGAAACTCTGTTGGATAGAAATGTTAGTTGCAATTACCACTAAGAATTGGTACAAAGTTGTACACATTGCAGTTACATAAACAGACTTTGTCTTGAAATAGCACACAAAACAGTGACTGCACGGGGTGCAAAATGCCTCTATTCTGGAGAGGGTGACAGACTTGCCATTCAGGAAAGTCCACTTGCAGCGGAGAGGCACCTCCCTGGGTGCTATGGCATCTTCCAGGCAGCTGAGTCAGAAGCTGCCTGGATGTGAGCAAGCCCAGACTCCTGCAGTTCTCGGGAGAACTGCAGCGAGACCTCACACATGACAGAGGCTTCATGTGTTACAAGAAGTGAAAGCCACAGGTGGCCTCTAAAAACCTATCTGTAAAAACCCCAGGGAGTTAGGACCAATGCAGAGGCACTCCATCTCCAAAGCCACTGGGATGGTGTGGTAGCATGGAAGGAACACAGGCTGTGGGGTCAGACAAGGTGGGTTTGAATCCCAGCTCTCCTGCTTTTGAGCTATGTAACCCTGGACAACTTAACCTCTCTGAGCAGACTGGAGGCAATAAGCTCTAACTCACAAAACTAAGGTAAAAATGAATGCTGACAACATGCCTCGTGCTGTGCCTGGAACAGGCAGGTGTTCAGGAAACACAGATTTCTTCCTTCTACTCTCCCCCAGGTTTGTCACATGTGAAATAGGAATAATACGCTTCACAGGGCTGCTATGAAATCAATGAGATGATAGATGAAAAAACGAGGCACTTCCGCTTTACCTGTATCAGTTACATTGTTTATCCTTCCTTTTAAAGTCAGACCACCATTAATATGCCAACCCTTTGGTCTCTAGATTCTGGAAACCAAGTCTCAGTTGGCTCCTGCCTCCTGTGGGACCACACAGTTTTAAATAGGGTCCCTAAAATCATTAAAAGCTTAGGGGAAAAAAAAGAAAAAGAAGCTCAGAAGAAAAGCTCCAATACCCACACTGTTTTCGGAACAATGAAAGAATGAACCATTTCCCTGCATCCTGGACAGATGACATCTTAGGGTACTCAGAGCTGCTAAAAATAGCTCTCTCTGTAGCAACTTCTTGGTCTCCTAAAAGCAGCTAAAAGAACTGGCTCCTTTGCAGCCTTCCGCTCCAAGTGGCAGGCACCTCTCCGCATCGCCAACAGCTGGCTCTGGCTGGAAGCAGAGAGTAACCTTCACTGTCCTCTCTGACCTTGAGGCAGCTCCTCTATGGTAGGAGCTCCCCACTGTAGTCAAGAGCCTGTGAATGCAGAGGACAGAATTCCCAAATATGTGACAGACCCAGGGTATGTGTGTGTGTCACACAAAAGGGAAAGGGATCATCTCTAGGTCACACCCAGATCAGAAGCAGAGTTAGTGCTACAAGTCCTGGCTGGGGGCTTTCTCTCATAATTTGCTGTCATCACTCTTCCTTGTGAATTGTGTAGGTTTCTGAGAAAATGATCTGGGTTATTTTGGTCGTACTTTAGAAATATGTTAGCTTTTCAAAACATGAAATTTGGGGAGGGACAGAGAGTGGTACAACCGTAATGCAACTGGACCCAAATCGGGAGGTCTCAGATTCACGGCCTGGGCCTCAGTCCACACACTGGCTCTATGGTCTGGGCTGGCTGAGGGTGGCAGTAGGTTGTGGGATGAAGACCCTGTTGAGGTTTCCTGTCTCTTTATCTCGCTCCCTGCTGCTTTCTCTCATGGAAGAAATAATACGATACACTTTTTAAAAACCCATAACATTGGGGGAAAATCAAGTTAGATAAGGGCTTATCTTTTTGTTGTCTTGTTTTAAAATTAAAACTTAATACTCCACACATGTCAGAGGCTTGCAGTCTCTTTATGTTTGGTCTCAGGCCTCTCCTGTCCACGCTCTGTTCTCTCCAGCCTGCTTGTTCTAGGCTAACGCAGGTCTCTCTGGCCCACTGCCTCAACGATGTGCAGTATTTAGGAGCTGACACTGAGTGTGGTGGATCTCTGGGCTAACCAGTTACCTAACTTCTCTAAGATTAAGTTTTCCCATTTAGAAAATGGGAATAACAATAGTACTGACTGCCAGGATTTGTTGTGATATAAAACAAGTTATATCCATAAAGAGCTTAAAATAGTCCCTAGCACATAAAAACCATTCAATGAATAGTAGCTATTTATTCCTTGTTCTTTCACTTTCCTGCCAACCTGATCCTAAAACAATCCTACAGTCTGTTACCAGGAGTGCTAAACATAACGAATGTCATGAAAACATAGCTGGGGATCGGAGCCTCCGCCTCAGCCGGGCTCCGGTGTTAGCCTGCTGTGTTATCTTGGGTAGTGTGCACCCCACACGCCTCTATCTCACACCGGACCTGCTTCCTTACGGGCCCTCCCTCCATCCCTGCTCACCTCCGTTTCAGCAAATCAAGGTTATCAGACAGGAACTCTCCAGTTCCCACAGAGCAATTTATTCTGAGCACATCTACCTGTGACTTTTAGTCTGTGAGGAAGAGCTGCCCTCCTGCCTGAGGCATCTCACCTCCACCTGCCACTCAATTCCCCAAGACAAAGAAAGCTGAGCTCTGGATTGCAGCCCACCTGCAGCACTCTCCATGGGGGCCTTGCTCCGTCTGGCACCACTTCTCCTGCATCTCCGACTAGTCTCATCCTTGCGCCTTCCCATCAGTGCGTACCTCATCCGAAAAAGCCCTCCTTCAACCCCACATTCCCCGCTAATCAATGCCCTCTTGATTTTCTTTCCCTAGTAGCCAAGCCTCCTGTAAGGGCAGGCTGTGTCTGCTAGATCACCTGCTTCGCTCCCTAACTCACTGCAGGGCGGTTTCTCACCTCACCAGCTAACCAGTGCTGCTGCAGCGAGGTCACTGAGGCCTCTGGACTCCAGAGGCAGTTCGTCTTCTCTCCTGATCTTTCCTGACAGTCTGCGGCAACTCACCGCATGTTGTTTTAGACTAGAGTGTTCACAAGGCCAAGTCAGATTCCAGAGTACTTGGATTTATTTATTTATTTAATTTTATCTATTTATTAATTTGGATTTAAATCATTAATATATTGTGATGTACTTGATAGTCAAAGCCACCACCATTTTAAAGACAGAATTGATCAAATTTGATTAAGTATTTTAACAAATAGGATATATGTGACTTTCATTATTTCTGCCTCCTGTTGCTTTTTTTTTGGGGGGGGGGGGGAGTATTATGTATCATAGTGATTAAAAGTAAATGTAAAATCAATGCTGAGATACTGAGACACGTTTTTAGCCCCTGTGTTACTGCTCCCCTTATACGCTCTTTATGGACAGTGGCTGCAGCATCCTCCATTTCTAATCACTTACAGTGTCTTCCAGAGTGTCTCAGGCCTAACCGGGACAAAATAAATGTCTGTAACATGACCTATCTCTCTAAGCACTTTAGGGGTTATTTATTTGCATAAAATAGTTCTTATTTGATAAAAAGAGGGGTTGGCTGCTAACTTCATGGGTGTGTGTGTGTAATGTGATAATAATGTGATTCTTATTTTAGAGATAGCGGTAAGCAAGGTTCAGGTCAGATGACTCTAAGGTTGCTTATCTAGGAAGTCCGAGTCAGGACTCATATCTAGACCTTCAGATGCAGTCCACATCCTTTTCTCCTTAACTGTCCCAGAAAAGGGGGACGGCAGTAGAGGACTGGAACAGCAGGCAGGAGAGGAGACAGGAGATCAGCGGGTTCCAGTCCACATGCTATTGCTGATCCACGAGGTAACGTGGGACAAAACCCTGCTTCTCTCTGAATCTCCCTTATCGAGAGAAGAAACTGGCCTGGAGGAACTCTGAGGTCTTTTCAGGCTTTCTAATTCTATAACGGTAATTCCTAAACAAGAATATTGGGGCTTTATGATGGCATTCAAGGCCCTGCAGTCCAGATTCATCCAGCCTGGTCTCTTCTTCAAGCGCTACGACTCCTTCTAGGATCCTACCAATGTGGCGTTCCCACATCCCCACACCTTCGCTGATGCCCATGTGCCTGGAACGTCTATGCTTCCTTTGTGTGCCTAAAAGAACACCTCCTGCATCTCCCTCATCTCAACTGCTGCCCCTCCATGAAGCCTCCCGCTCTTTCACCCTCGGGCAGACTGCTATTCCCTCCTCTCTTCTTACGTGTATTCCTGTTACTATCCGTATCACACTGTACCGCCATGAATCCTATGTCAGCCTCCCAAGTGGACCGTAAGCTCCATTTGGATAGTATCCTTTGATTTTTCTATTCCAGTGTGGAGGCCATTCAAAAAATAAATACTTGTTGAGGAAATGAAGAGGAATTCACAGGGCCAGCCACTGGAGTGGTGGTTAAAGTGGCTAGATTCCACATGGCTGACAATGCGGTTTGGGTCCTGGACCTGGCAGCTTGTGAAAAACCCGGGTGCATGTTTGTGCATGCCCACAATCCTGAGAGAACAGAGGAGAAGAGATTGTGAGGAGAAGAGTGTGGCCATCTCCTGGGGAGGGGTGCTTTCTCACTTTCTTTCTCTTTTCTCTTGCAGTACATATACTCTGTGATGAATTTAAAAAGAAAAAGAAAAGAATTTACATAAAACAACCTACAACCCTGAGTGGGTAGTTCACTTGACTCTCAGAGAGGTAAGATGACTTGCCTTAGGCCTTACAACTACAAGGCTGAGTAATCAGGATTCAAACCCAGGACTCTCTAACCACAGAGCCCATATTCTTTCCCCACCAGCTGAGCATGGGGGTTAATATCAGTGTAATACCTCTGCAATGCTCCTGGCTCAGAATAGAACAAACCTTTTCAACATTTTGAACCCA
The DNA here is from genome assembly GCA_026018925.1 of Tupaia tana. Taxonomy (NCBI): domain Eukaryota; kingdom Metazoa; phylum Chordata; class Mammalia; order Scandentia; family Tupaiidae; genus Tupaia; species Tupaia tana. The sequence goes on from JAKSZU010000012.1 coordinate 30,658,534, forward strand.
TTTCAACCTCTATCCAAGGAATGTTAGGCCTTTATTATTTTTGAAAAACAAGTAGTTTGTCTTGGCTTGAAAACCAGCTCTTTACCCTCTGGTGCAAGTCTCTCACTCTCTTCCAAATCCACACCCCAGGAGTCTACGATGTGACTATAAGTGTGTTTCCCAGTGACAGCCTCAAGGGAAACTGAGCAAAGAGTGGATTTGGACATTGGTTGGGAGAACAGAAAAGGTTTTGGGCGGAAGATGCATGCCTCAACATTCTAGCATTGGACAAATGGGCCAACCTTAAGTCCCAAGGAGAATGAGGGATTCTACTCCCACCCCCACCCTGAGGCTGATCTGCCCCCGTTCCCAGAGGGGACTCCCAGGACAGCCAAGCCTGGGCAGGCTGAGCCCAAAACAGTTAAGGACAGGGCAAAGGCCATCAGGTAGGTTTCTTTTTCCAAATAAAGTCTCACCCCCATTCACCACTGCTGTCCCCATGTTCTCTTACCTGGAGCATAACTGGGGCTATTGGTGGGGTATAGGCTGGGATTGTAGGCAGGGGCCGCTGCTGGATAGGCTGTAGGGTAACCTACAAAGAGACAAGACAAGCCTCATTTAGTTAGGTAAGTAGAAAAGCAGACTTCTGAGGAAATGGGATCCAAGTCCCACGCTTTGTTTGCATTCCATCTCTTCATGGCCATTTAGACAGTGTATGTGACTGGCTTTCGACCTCTCAAGAGAAGGTCAACAATACCAAAATCCCAATATTTGCAGACTTTTTGGCCTATTTTTAAAGATGATACCTGAAATATGTCTATATTCTAACTGTAAAAAGGGGCAGGGGACAATAAACAAGTGTGTAAAGTAGAAAGCCTAACTTTTATATTTCTGCCACACCATAAATATCTTCCCTAGAAGTAATACCACTGACAGCTGGGCATCTATCCTTCCAGATGGTTTTCTATTCTTTTTTTTTTTTTTTTTTTTTTTTTTTTTAAGACAGATTTTTGCTATAGGGCATGTGTGCTCACCAGAAAGATAGACACAGAAAGTGAAAAATCACCCCTTGGGGGGATGGCTTCTCAGCGATCCATTCTCCATTCTCTTCTCAGGATTTTGGGCAAGCATGCACAAGTACCTGTCCTAAGTTTCAAGCCTCTAGGTCTGAGACTCAAACTGTGGTACACCATGTAGGAGTCCAGTGCCTTAACCATTATGTCACCTGCTGACCCTGGTTTTCTTTGCATTGTTATACACATAGAGTCAGTGGCGTGCTGGTAAGTATATAACAACTGGCTCGAGGTGGTTGGGGTGGAGGCTGTTTTGTAACATTTACCAATTGCCATGGTGTAAATACTACTATCCTGGAAGCTACTAACATCACTGAATGAGTAGTTGGGAAAAGATGCTCATAACCAGCTCTTGAGAGCTCTCACAAGCCAGCTCTAGCTCACCATGAAATATCTAATATACATAGCATATTACATCTAGTTTATTTTTCTGAAAAACTTTTTCCATGGTACAGTATATATAACATAAAATCTAGAATTTCAACCATTTTGAAGTGTTCAGTTCAGTGGCATTGATGGCATCTGTAATGTAATGCAGCTATCACCACTACCTGTTCTAAAACTTTTCATCACCCCAAACAGAAACACTGTAACGGTGATCAGTAATTGCCCCTCTCTTATCCTCCTCCCACCCTGGTAACCTCTAATCTACTTTGACTCTACAAATTCGCCTACTTTAGGTATTTTATGGAAATGGAATCATACATTACTAGTCCTTTCCATTCCATCTCTTCATGGGCTGTTTCAGATAGTACATATGGCTGGGTTTTGACCTCTCAAAACAAAGTCCCTAATACCAAAATCCCAGTATTTGCAGATTTTTTGCAAGGGTTTAAAAAATGATACATGTAATTTGTCTATATGCTCACTGTAAAAAGGGGTGGGCAACAATATGGAAGTGTGTAAAGTAGAAAGTCTAAGTTTACTTTTACTTTTCGGGAGCTGTTGGTGGAGTAGAGGCTGGGCTCTGGCCTCTTTCACTTCACATGCTTTTAAGGTTTATCCACATTATAGCGGGTACTGGAACTCCCTTCCTTTTAATAGCTAAATACAGTAATACCCCATTATATACATTTACCACATTTTGCTTGTCCATTCATCTGTTGATGGACATCTGGGCTATTTCCACATTTCAATTCAGGAATAATGGCACAAAGAACAATAGCATACAAGTACCTGAGCCCCCGTTTTCAATTCTTCTGTATATGTCCGGATATATGCCAAGTAGTGGGATTGCTGGGTCATATGTAATTTCATGTTTAGATTCTACCTCCCCCTTCACTCATTTATTCACTTCTGCCAGAGAGCACATGTATGTGCATATGCAGATGTGCGTTAGAGAGACAGGCAGCACCCTCCTTGGGGCCTGTTCCTTCCATAATCCTCTCCTCCATTTCCCCACCCCATCAGGATTCTGGGCATGCACACATACATGCCTGGCAATGTTTTTGAAGTCGCTGGAATCAGAATTTGAGCTGCAGTCAGCCATGTGGGACCTGACAGCACTTCCATACTATGAGGCCAGCCAAAACTCCATTTATTAAACTTTATCTCATATAAACTTTTTTTCTTAAAAAAAAAAGAAAGATATTTCAGATCCCAATGAAGATCCTGAACCTACTTAGATTCAAACAGGGTTAAATAATAATAATAATAATAATAATAAATAGATTTTTTCCTAGTCTTTCTAAAAGAAGTGTGGTGTTTCTGGCTGACAGATTAATCAACATTATAGATTAAATCTGTTGCCAAGGAATAATTTTTGATGCTGTAATAGAAAACCATTCTGAGGACCAGAAGTTGGCGTAATGGCTATGTCGCTGGACTCCCGTGTAGCTGACCACAGTTCGAGTCCCGGACTTGGTGGCTTAAACTCATGCTGGGCGCGTGTGCGTGCGTGCCCAAGATCCCGAGTGGAGAATGGAGGAGAAGGAATTGTGTTATGGCCATCCACCCTGGGAAGTGATTTCTCGCTTTCTGTCTCTCTCTGTCTTTCTCTCTGTCTTTCTGGCGAGTGCACATACCCTATAGCAAAAAACTCCCCCCCCCAAAAAAAAAGAAAAGAAACGAAAACTATTCTGGTAACCTGACACATGGCCAAGATACTAATACTAGAATTAAAGGCATCCTGTCCCTTAGTAATTTTCAGAGGAAAACCATGAAGAGGCTTCCAACTCAGTAGAGATACTGATCACAGACTTGTAAAAGTGGGCTGGTTTGCAGACCTTGGGTAATGTCCTTCAGCAAATTCAACAGGCCAAAGGGATAAGGTTCTCACTGGTGGAGCTCTCACCACTCATGGTTTTGTGGCAGTTTTTCATAGCCTTCTCTCCCAGCATCAGAGTCCTGTCACCTCATACCTGGCCCCACATCGGCTTACTGCTTGCCCTCTTAAAGCCTTTGTCCCATTCTGTGCAAACAATCTGGTTATCTAGAGGAGTTCCATTTATGTACCCCCTGGCATTTTCTGCATCTACTCTTTTTTCTTTTCTTCTTCTTTTTTTTTTTTTTTGAGAGGTTTTTGCTATAGGGCACGTGTGCTCGCTAGAAAGACAGAGAGAGAGAGAGAGAGAGAGAGAGAGAGACAGACAGACAGCGAGAAATCACCCCCCATGGGGGATGGCCACGCCGCAATCCCTTCTCCTCCGTTCTCCTCTCAGGATCATGGGCGCACACACACACACACACACACACACACACACACACACGCCTGGCATGAGTTTAAGTCAAGAATCTTGCCAAGATTGTTTACAATGATGCCAACAGCATGCTGGGTAACACTGTAGACTCTTCCAGATTTGCCATGGTAACATGTGTGGGGCATTCCTTTTTGAACAGTACCCACTCCCTTAATGTCTACACTATCACCTTTCTTGTAGACTCGCACAGATGTACGAGTAGAGAAGGCCTAGAGAACATATATCGGGGGCCTCTCCTCTTGACCTTTGTGTTCGTCATTTTGGTTAATTACTAGAAGATGGCAGTTCTGGCCACAAGGCTTCTTTTGTTCTTCACTGTCACCCTAAAAATGCTGGTCCTAGTATTGGTTCAACTCCACATAGGAGTTTCTGCACAGCACCTTTAGAAAGTCGCCTGACACAGCACAGAGAGGTGGAAAAGGATTCAGTAACTTCACAGTCAATGCGGCAGTGGCAACCCTCATGTTTAACTTTTCAGTACTTTTTTTTTCTGTCAGAGGGTGTTCATATGAACAAGAGAGAAGGAGCAAAAGAGAGAGAAAGCACCCCTAATAGTGTATGGTTACAACACAATACCTTTTCCTCTGTTTCTCCATCCCATCAGGATTTTAGGCATAAACACACATGCTCAGCATATTTTTCAAGCTGCCAGGACCTGGATTCAAACCGTGGAAACCCTGGTGGGATCTAGCTCTCACTTCATAGCATTTAATTGCTGTGCTGCAGTCTAGCCCTTCATGTTGTCTTTTTAGAGACCCATAGAACTGTTTATCACAATGGTACCACTTTACATTCCACCAGCAATGTATAAGGATTCAAAGTTTTCCACATCCTCACAGGGCTTATTATTTTACTGCCTTTTGTCTTGTTGGATTTTAATTTCTTAAATTTTTATTCTTTTTGTTTGTTTGTTTTAATTGCCAGAGAGTATGTGTACTCACTCAGGGGGATGGGAGAGAGAAGGCGTTCCAATGGGGCATGGTCATGCCATAATCCCTTCTCCTCCATTTCTCCATCCTAATAGGGTATGTGTGCTGATCAGAGAGACAGGAAGGGGGAAAGTGAGAAATCACACCCCAGGGAGGATGACCACATGGCAATCCTTTCTGTCCTCCATTCTCTTGGGATTCTGGGCACGCATGCAAATGCGCCCAGTGTGATTTTCAAGCACCTGGGTCTGGGACTCAAACCACCAAGCTGGCTATGTGGGATCCAGCCACCTCTACACCACCTGCTAGCCCCATTTGTCTACTTTTTAGTCAGATTGCTTGCCTTTTTTCTGTTGCATTGTAGGAGTTCTTTATATATTCTGAATATTAAACCATTATCTGATACATGATTTACAAACACTTTCATTCTGCGGGTTGTCTTTTCACTATTTTCTAAGAGTTTACTTATTTCTTCCATAAGTAAGAGACACAGAAACAGAGTGCCTGACCCTCCAATAGGGTCCTGATGCTGTGATCCACTCCCAGCTCCCGACTTCAGCCAGTTGGGATCACAGCACATGTGCCCTGTGTACTGAGGGAGGCCTCTGGACACTAACCAGGAACCTTCCCATGTGGATCAGCCTTGTAGAGCATTATGTTTACCACTTCACCACTGTCCATTTTCTTGATAATGTCTTCAGTGCAAGAAAAATAATAATAATAAATAAAATTAAATAAATAAATTTTAAAAAGAAAAACATGCCAGGAGCACATGTGTGTATGTCCAAAATCCTGATAGGGTGGAGGCAAAGGACTGTGGCACGCTCTCTCTCTCTGTGGTGAGCACATGTGCCTTCTGGCAATTAAAGAAAAAAGAAAAAAAAGAAAAGAAAAGAAAAGAAAAGAAAAGAAAAGAAAAGAAAAGAGAGTATAAGAAGGCAAGAGGAGAAAAGCATAAAGATAGGCTGAGAGGTGGTTGCAAAGTGACATGCCAAGAATCTTCATGTATTGCGCCACACTGCTTTTTAGAAAAACTGTCAATTTGTACTTACATTAGCAATGTGTAAGTACCTGTCTCATTGCTTCTTGCAGTTTTAAAATGCTCATTGGTATTTTGACTGATAATGGAAAGCTGATTTTAAAAGTCAAAGATTAAATCCCTAAATCCCTAAAAGCTTCTTTGGGATTTGTAAATATTGGAGCTTTAATAATGTATCTTTGTTAATATGCCTTTCCCTAAATCCTTTCCAACTCCAAAGAAAATTCATCTCTCTTTACCCTCTGATCATTTTCTCATTCTAGAACTGAGGTAGTCAACTTGTCACTTAATTAGCAATCTGGAGGTATGCTATGTGTCAAGGAGAAAGCCAGGGGTCTAATCTGGGAAGCCAGTGATCCAGTCTCATGGCTGAACTCTGTATCCGGATTCATGGGAATATACAGCCTCAGGTAGTCACACTCCTGTTCTGCCATTCAGATGCCGTCTATTGTACTTGAGAGGCAACGATAGGATCTTCCCTCGAAGTTCCCAAGTAGAATTATTGTTGTCTAAAAAAAACCCTGTTTTTTTTAGTTGCCAGAGGGCACATACGCTTGTCAGAGAGAAAGAGAGAGAACTTTCTGATTGTGACCACACCCCAATCCTTTCTCCTCCACCTCTCCTTTCCATCAGGATCCATTTCTCCATCCCATCAAATCTTGCGTACCCCACACACACACACACACACGTACACACACACACATTCGGCATGTTTTTCAAGCCACCACGGCTGGGATCTGAGTGCTGGCTGGTCATGTGGGATTGAGCTCCCTTTGCACAGTGCTTAACTGCTATGCTACGGGCTGGCCCTAAGTAGAATTATTTTCATTTTTATATATTTATTTGTTTTTAAGGTTTTTGTCATAGCGTGTATGCATTCACCATAGAGAGAGACAGCGAGAAGGAAATCCCCAGCGGGGATGGCCACACCACAATCCCTTCTCCTTCATTCTCCTGGGATTTTGGGCAGGCACACTCACGTGCCCAGTGTGATTTTTCAAGCCACCAGGTCTGGGACTCAAAACATGGTCGCCATGTGGAAGTCTAGCACCTTAACTACCATACTACGGGCTGGCCCCATCTATTTTGAATTCCCTTGATTCTAGCAGTTATTATACAACAGAACACTAGAAGGAACTTTATTTTGTCTTGTTTTCTTTATGTTATAGCTGACATCCTTAAGCCAAAAAAAGAAACAAGATTTAGAGTTCTAAATTGCTGGAGTTAGAAAGTACATGGGGGACCAGCAGTTAGCGTAATGGCTATGTTGCTGGACTCCCATGTAGTTGACCTCAGTTCGCGTCCCGGACCCGGTGGCTTAAAACTCATGCCGGGCGCGTGTGCATGCGTGCCCAAGATCCAGAGAGGAAAATGGAGGAGAAGGGATTGCGTTGTGGGCACGCACGCACACACGCCCAGTGTGAGTTTAAGCCACCGGGTCTGGAACTTGAACTGCAGTCGATTACATGGGAGTCCAGCAACATAGCCATTACACTAACTGCTGGTCCCTTTCCTTACTTTCTTGAGGCTCCCACTCCATGGTGAGACTACTCAACTGTCTGAACTGTCGTCTCATACGGCCCTAGGCTTGGACTGCTTGTCGTTTTTACCCTTTAGAACACAAGGAATTTCAAAACATATGCATGCCCCGATAATCTTACCATACGATGATTCTCACTGTACTCATTGCATTTCATACTTCAATGGCTTGTTTACATTTCCTGCCCTGCTTCCCTCTCCCCAAACTATAAGCTCCTAAAGGCACAGCTGTCTTGTTCACCTGTACACACAGCTCCTGGCCAGCTCCACCTTCCCACTTCCTACTCTGTCGGCACACCCCACCCCACCCGCCTCGAAACTCAGTGTGGACAGCAAGCACCTGTGCTCCTCAAATGCGGGGAGGCTGACAGCCTAGATGACCAGTACAGAATATCCCTCTTCCACCAACAACTTTCTCTGTGCAAAAAGGGCATCACAGGTAAGTGGGGTCTCCTTGCCACTCCTACTCTGGTTTTCATTTGGTTTTATTTGTTTCCCTGTCCCCAGCTGATATTTTCACTTTGCTGCTTGATGAGGATGTTTGCATCTCTAGTGCCCAGGACAGGTAAGGTAGAGAACAGGCACTCACTACACTACACTGTGGGGAGCTGAAGGGTTTAAATGTGGAAGATACAAATCCAACAGGGTTCCTGGCCTTGAAAGGGTCATCAACTGTTGAGGGGGAAGTGAGTGGGCCGTAAGAAGGGGCCTTTGTCAACTACTACCTCTTTAGTACCTGTTTTCTGTCATAGATTGTGCTGGGTGCTAGATATTCCTGGATGTAGACTAGAAAGAGGAGGTTGGCCATTCCAGGCAGAGCTTTGTGGGGGTGGGGGAGTAACATTTTGGGGTCATCTGTAAGTGACTTGCTTGTGCCCTCTTTGGCTCTGAGGAAAAGATCACTGGGTTAACCAAAGCTGAGAAGCTGTCATTTGGGCAACTGATCTCACCACTTCATCTCCCTGTAATAGTGTCCTCTGGTCACAAGGGACTAGGGATATTGGCTGGCCCTAACCTACTTTTTTTCTTTTAAAGAATTATTTAGTTTTATTTATTATTATCATTTTTTTTAAAAACTTGCTATATAGCCTGTGACCTCACCAGAAAGAGAGAAAATGAGAAAGCAAGTCGCTAGGTCTGGAACTCCAACTGTGGTCAGCCATGTGGGAGTCCAGCACCTTAACCACACTACCTGCTGGCTCCCCCAGCCTACCTTTATAGCTTCATCTGTCCACTGATTATATCCGAGTTTCCTACACCTCAACCAGGCTTCTTTTCTGAACTCCTGACTAACACAGTACAATATCCAATTGCCTACTTGGTACCTCCACTTGGATGTCTGCTATATGTCAAGGCTCTATAGTGGAGTGATTAGGAGTGTGGATTCTGGAGTCAGACTGCCTAGGTTTGAATCCCATTACCACTAATCACTTGTGTGATCTTGAGCCAGTTAAAGTCTCTAAGTTTTCCAATCTGTAAATGGGACTAATAATATTACTTACCTAATACAATAGGCTGCTAAAAGTACTAAATTAGTTAAGATCCCAAAGCACTATTGGTTCAGTACACAGTTAAACCTTCAAAAAGTTAGCTACTCTTATTATTATTTTTTATTTTTATTTTGCTAGAGGGCATATGCATTCACTGGAGAGAGACAGAGAAAGGAAAGAGACAGAGAGAGAGAAAGGAAGAAAGCACTTCCCAATGGGGAATGGTCATGCCGCAGTCTTCTCCATTTTTCCTTTTGGGATTCTGGGGCACACACATAGGCATGTTTCCCAAACTGCCAGCTCTGGAACCGTGCAGTCAGCCACGTGGGACCCAATCACCTTAACTACACGCCACAGGCTGGTCCCCCTTTTCTTTCTTTTTCTAATCGTTTTAAAAGTTGTACTTTATTTTATATTTAAGTCTTTGCTACTTCATGGCTCTTCTCTGCTTGAAGTTTATTTCCAGCACACTCTCAAGACTCCCTAGACTCTGCTCTACCCATGTGAGCAGAAAGCAGGCCAGGTATATACTGAGTCGAAATGACAAACCTCGTGTATTTCACCCCCTACTTATATTATCTAAAAGGTATCTTCAAACTGCTTTCTCATTTAAGCCTTAAATCAACCCTAATGTTATTTCTCCCATTTTGCAGAAAAGCGAACAGACTTGGAGGTAAAATGACTTTTGGCTAAGATGATTATTTTTAAGATTATTTTTTTTTTTGAGAGGTTTTTCGCTATTTCGCCAGACAGACAGAGAGAGACACAGAGACAGAAAGCGAGAAATCACCCCCCAGGGGGGATGGTCACGCCGCAATCCCTTCTCCTCCATTCTCCTTATTACGCGCCCGGCGTGAGTTGTAAGCCATTCGACTACGTATCCAGCGACATAGCCATACGCTACTGCTGGTTCCCAATTTTTATTATTATTTGACCAGAGGGAGAAAGAGAGAGAGGGAAAGTGAGAAAGCAAGCTGCCAGGTCTGGGAGTTGAACCATAGTCGACGATGTGGGAGTCCAGCACCCTTAACTACCATGCCACCTGCTGGCCCCTCTGCTAAGATTATTCAGTAAGTCAGTGGTAGAACTGGTAAGGGAATCTCAATAGCAATACCTTTTCCACACCTACCAAATAACTTGGTTATTGGAAACAAATCCACCCCTTCTGTAGTTACATTTTTTGAAGGTCCAGAGTGAAGAGAATAAATGAACACCTGTGAATTTTTCTTTTATATCCCAAAGGCTATAGCAGTGATCAGGTTTCCTGGGATTTTGATGTGTACATTTTAATTACTTTATAGATGTCAATATAATCTAATCTTCTTTTGTTGTTACTAGGATTAGGACTAAAGAAATGTAAAGTTATATTTTTGATTAATATAAAATTGGAACTTACTTTCAACTGAAATCAGGAGGCTATTTCTAAAACGACTTCATCTTTAGGAGCTAAAAATAGTAGAGTATCAAAAGGCTAGTGGAAGACTAGCTCGCTGGCTCAGGGAGACAAGAGGATTACTCTTTTGTGAGCAGGGGCACACAAGCAATGAAGACATTTTAGGTCTGAAGCTCATGATGTGAAAAAAAGAGAGAAGAAAAAGGAAACCTGCTCCAAAACCAAAACCAAAAACAAAATAAATCTTTTTTTTTTTTTTTTTTTTTTTTTTGGAGAGGTTTTGGCCATAGGGCGCGTGCGCTCGCCAGACAGACAGAGAGACAGAAAGCGAGAAATCACCCCCCAGGGGGGATGGCCACGCCGCAATCCCTTCTCCTCCATTCTCCTCTTGGGATCTTGGGCACGCACGCACACGCGCCCGGCGTGAGTTTTAAGCCACCGGATCCGGGACTCGAACCGTGGTCAACTACATGGGAGTCCAGCAACATAGCCATTACTCTAACTGCTGGTCCCACAAAATAAATCTTGATCTTCTCTTTGGAGGGCAAGATAAAATTTTGAATCTGTCCTGTTGGTGCTGTGTTAGGCACTTCTTTACCTGATTTAATCACTTAACTCTGCAAAGAATATGATTAGTTCCACTGCAGAGATGTGGATATCAAGACTGACTCACAGCCAGCAAGCAGAGAGTGGAGACAGAACGCAGGCCTGCTGAGGGAGACAAGAGCTGTTCCTACCAACCACCCTACCTCTCCTGAAAACATGAGTCTACCATGTGTAAACCTCTGAATTGGGCTGTCGTTTACTTTGCCAAGATTCTTTTATTTCATCTTCAAAACCAGGGAAAACAGGAAATTACTCTGGAGAGTCAATTTGGTCAAAGATGGTTCTGTTTAAAAAAAAAAAAAGCTATTCTGTTCTCACTCCGTGTCCTAATGTAGGTCAAGCTCGTGTTATTGAAAAGTATCACGCAGGCACTGAATTACAGAGCTGGGAGACGCATTAGAGGTGACTGAGTCCAATTTGCCACTCAGTGCATGAATACCTTTTGTAGTGACCCACATGGCTGGCAACCCGGCCTCGGCAACACGCCCTTCTGCTGCTGTGCTCAGAATCCGGGCAGCAGTCACAGCTCTTGTGGCTGAGCTCCATGGGTTAAAATTCTTCACTCTGAGCTAAAAATCTACCCTACAAGGAATCTTACCCTGAACACCTTCCCAACCACTGATCCTGGCTCACTCTTCAAAACCCGAGGCTGCTCCCTCTGTCCCAGGACAGCCCTGAAGAGATGATGAGATCCCCTACTCTCCCTGAATTTTTTCCTGTCCAAATCCAAAAGATCCGATCCTTTCCATTTTCACCCATTCTGATTACTCGCCTCTGACTAGACTTTAGTTTACTAACCCCTTCCCTTAAACAATTCAGTTTTTCTTCCAGTTAATTTTTTTTTCTGCCCCCTCCCTTTTTTTTTGGTCATCTGAAAAGTCACGACATGTTTTTCTATGCAAAACGTGTCACGACTTTTCAGATGACCCAATAATTTCTGCTGTAGGGCATGTGTGCTCACCAGAGACAGACAGAAAGAGAGAGGGATGGGGAATGCCCCTAGGGGGAATGACCTTGCTGCAATTCCTTCTCCTCCATTCTCCGCTCGGGATTTTGGGCATGCATGCTCATGTGCCTGGTGTGATTTTCAAGTCACTCCGCAGGACTTAAACTGTGGAGTTGGCCATGTAGAATCCAGTGCCTTAACCTCCATGCTACCTACTGGCCCTAAAAAAAGTTTAACTGAACTGACATGACAAGATTCTGGTGCTAGTGGTTAGTGAAAGTCTAAAGTAACTAATCCAAATTTCTTCATCATCATGATGACCATCAAAATAATTAGCATCTAGCAAATGCTTACTCTGAGTCAAGTATGCTAAATTCTTTACATCGACATTTACAGTCTAAGATATAATATACATTATTTAATTACATTACTTAAATTAATTTGCAGATAATATGCACAATATATAATCAGAGAGTGTTGGGGTATTGTTAGAATGCTACAGAAGGAATTACAACAGGTTTGGGAAAGTTGGCAATAGCTTCTGGGTAGAAGAAACATTTTAGTTGAACAATGAATGGAAGGAGTTTGTTGGAGGTATTTGGGAGTGAGGAGAAAGAAATATATATTTACTGCATGTGTGAAGGCATGACACTACATGCTATGTTAGAGAAATGGTAAATACTTCATATGACTGGAGTTTACAGTGTGTCTTAAGTTTCTCATTGTGCTGCTAATGGAAATACCTACGACTGGGAGAATTTACGTGAGGGGGTTTATTTTTGTTTGTTTGTTTGTTTGTTTTTTAAGAGGTTTTTGCTATAGGGCGCGTGCGCTCGCCAGGCAGACAGAGAGAGACAGAGAGATAGAAAGCGAGAAATCACCCCCCAGGGGGAATGGCCACGCCGCAATCCCTTCTCCTCCATTCTCCTCTCGGGATCTTGGGTACGCACGCACACGTGCCCAGCGTGAGTTTTTAAGCCACCAGGTCCGGGACGCAAACTGTGGTCGACTACGTGGGAGTCCAGCGACATAGCCATTACGCTAACTGCTGGTCCCTGAGGGGGTTTATTTTGACTCACAGTTCCAGGGGCTGGGAGGTCCAAAGGCATTACAAAGTGACAGAAGGCAGAACTTTCAGCAGAGCATGTTCTGTAACCATGAGGCTTTCTTGCTGCTGTTCTGGTCTCATTCCCTCTGCTTATAAATCCCACCAGAATTCAATCACGCAGGCCTTGTCCTAATGACATTCTTTTCTGATTCTCACACCCGAAGGCCCACCCTGGGCGACTAGGAAGGGATTAAGTTTTCACTCAACACTTCTACAATACAGTCTATACAACCAAGTACCAACACATGAATTTCTGGGGGATATCCAATTGCTCTCCACTAAGACCAATTCTAAAACATGAAACTTTGGGGGACAAACCATAACCTAAACCATAACACAGTGTGTGGGGAAAAAGTGACAGGAAATGGAGACGAAAATGTAGATTGAGGAGCAGATGACATGGTGTGTGTTAGATATTATGCTCTATAGGACCACGTGGGTGGCTCAGGTTTAGTTCCCAATCCAACGGGGAGAATGTAGGTCAGCCAGGCACTGTGGTGCACACCCATAGCTGAGAGGCAGAGGTGGAAGGATCACAGCAGTGGGACTGTCCAGAAAAAGAAAAGACAGACTGAGGGGCAGATTATGAAGGACTGCTCGGCTAGCAGATGCAATTTATTAGTAAATACTAATGAACCATTAGAGAATTTTTAATTCTTTTTTTTTTTCTTATTTAGATTTTGCCAGAGAACACATGTACTTGTTGGAGAGAGACAGAGAAGGGAACATGAAGCAAGAAAGCACCCCCCCATGGGGGATGGTCCTGCTGGAATCCCTTCTCCATTTCTTTTTCCTTTTGGGATTTTGAGCACATATGCACAAGTGCCTGGTATGTTTTCTCAAGTCACTGGATCTGGGCCTCAAACTACATAGTCAGCCATGTGGGATCCAGCTGCCTAACCCACTAAGCCACTGGTTGGCCCACTGGAGTGTTTTTAATTGGGGAGTTTCAGATTTCTGTTTCACAAAAACAGCTCCAGTGGGAGTGTGGAAAGAGGTTTGGAATGGGAAGATGAGAACAGAAGAGACTTGCTAGCAAGTTACTACAATAACCCAAAGGGAAAGCTCAAACAGTAGGGACGGGATGAAGAAGAGGGGGGAACCTCAAAGGTGTATAAGAGACATGGCCTACACAATCTGATCCTGATAACGAAACCTCATTTTTAATGCTGTGAGGTATGAAGTTATAAAGCAAGATGGGAAACATTCTAACTCCAAGGTTTGCAGGCTTTTCCTCCATTCTTTAACCAGCAGAAGAAAATAAAATAAATAAACTCTTGAATCTGTTAGTTTCAGAAAAATGCCTGAATCTGGAATTCCTCTCGCTAGCTGGGAGGCCTGACTGCTGAGCGTGCTACACTGGGAGAATGTAGGTCAGCCTAAGCAAGCTGCCCTCTGTAGTGCTGGCTCTGGGCCTGCGCACCAAACTTGAATCTGAGGGTAGCCTGCGGACTAGACTCAAGGCCCACCTGCCTTGCTTCCCCACTGATGAGCCCCAGGGAAACTTGGAGGGTGTGCACTTAAGAGACACTGTTCTTGTTAGGGCAAGGCAATCCCCTTGAGCATAAGAAAGGGGGAAATACCTAGTCACCAATGTTGCTCTGAGCTGTACTGCGTGGTCAGTGCAGATGTGCCCAACCAGGTTAAAGGCCGGCAGCTTCTGGGTCACTCATGTAGGCTGAATCCTAGCAGAGAAAGTCCCTAAAGCCTTCCAGGCTTTACTATGTCTTTAGTGTAAAAACAGTATCAACAATCAAAAAAGGAATGAAAACTGGCTGCTTACACCCAAGTAAAGGGTTGAATAGTTGCTCCTCGGTAAGTACATAAGGCCAAGTATGTGCCGTTCCTCGGGAAAACATTCTTTTCAGGAATGTGCTCCATTCCAGGAATGTGCTGCTGATGCTGCTTCCTCTCGTTCCTGCATGCACAGGGCACTCGGGAGGTACCCAGTGCTTGATAGACTGTTTGGTGATTGGCCCCTGAACTCTGCATTTATCTTCTAGAGCCAGATAAAAGAGCAAGATGAGGGGCCAGCAGGTGGCATGGTGGTTAAGGTGCTGGACTCCCACAAGGCCAACCATGGTTTGAGTCTCAGAACTGGCAGCTTAAAAATCACACCAGGTGCTTATGCTCGCATACCCGAAATCCTGAGAGAAGACTAGAGGGAAAGGGACTGCAGTCCGGCTATTGGCCTTCGGGGGTGATTTCTCACTCTCCCTGTCACTGTCTCTCTCTGTCTCTCTCCAGAGAACTCATGCACCCTATGGCAAAAACATTCAAAAAAAGGGGGGGGGGGGGCAAGATGAAATTTTACAAATTGATTTGTTTCATGAATCCCTTCTCTCCCAGGTCAATTCACTATTTAATTCCACTATTGTGTTTAAATAGATCGGGCAAAAGGAAGAATCTTGCTCAGATTCAATGCAATATATTTGGACACTTGCTTTTCCACGTAAAAAAAAAATAAAATTGGGGACTAGCTGGTGATGTGGTGGTTGAAGTAGGCTGGATCCCACATGGCTGACTGTGTGGTTTGAGTCCCGGGTGCACATGTGCCCTGTAGCAAATTAAAAATAAATAAACAAACATTGGGTTGTCCGGAAACTCATGATTCATTTTTGCACAGAAAATTACGTCTTGACTTTCCCAACAACCTAATAAATAAAATAAAATTGAGCAGGTCCCATAAGCACAATGGTTAAGCACTGTGTATAGGGAGTCAGATCCCATGTGGTTCAAGTCCTATACCCAGCAGCTTGAAAAAAATGGACCAGGACATACACATCATTGTTCCAAATCCCAATAGGATGAAAAAATGGAGAAAAAGATTGTAGTGTGACCACACACCATTGAGAAGGGGGTCTCTCTATCTGTCTCTCTCTCTCCCTGGCAAGCACACATGTCAAGTATGTTTTCCAAGCTGCTGTGTCCGGGACTTGAACTATGCAATCAGCCACATGGGATCCAGACACCTTAACCACCATGCCACCAGCTGGCCATGTTGTATCGTCTATTACTCTTTTATAACACATTTAGCAATATTTTTGTTTGTTTTAAAGTCTATTCTATCAGATATTATTTCAACTACCCTAGCCTTCTTAGCGTTTCTGTTTAGATTCCTTTATATATTCTTTCACTTTTTAAATTAACTAATTATTTAAATTTTATTCATTATTCTTTTTTTTTTTTTTTTTTTTTTTTTTTTTTTTTTTTTTTAATTTGAGCAGAGAGAGGGACAGTGGGAAAGGAAACTGCCAGGTCCGGGACTCAAACCACAGTCAGCCATGTGGGAGTCCGGCGCCTCAACCATCATGCCACCTGCCGATCCCTACTTTCTCTCTCTTTTTTAAGAATTATTTATTTTGAGACCAGCAGGTTGCCTGGTGAAGGGCACTAGACTCCCACATGGCCAACTGTAGTTCAGCCCCAGACCTGGTGACTTTCTTTCTCACTTTCTCTCTCTCTCTTTCTCTCATTCTGTTCCTCTCTGGTCAAATTAAAATAAATACATAAAGTTAAATAATTTTTTGAGAGTTTTTTTTGTTATGGGGTGTGTGCGTTCGCCAGAAAGACAGAGACAGACAGAGAGACAGAAAGTGAGAAATCACCCCCCCCAGGGGGGATGGCAACACCGCAATCCCTTCTCCTCCATTCTCCTCTTGGGATCTTAGGCATGCATACACAACGCCCGGCATGAGTTTAAGTCACCAGGTCCGGGACTTGAACCACAGTCGACTACATGGGAGTACAGTGACATAGCCATTATGCCAACTGCTGGTCCCAATAAAATAACTTTTAAGAAAGAATTATTTATTTTATTTATTATTATTATTAATTTTCTACAGGGCATATGTACGCACTAGAGAGAGACAGAGAGACAGGAAAAGTAAGAAAGCAAGCTGCCAAGTCCGGAAATCGAACTGTGGTTGGTAATGTGAGAATCCAACGTCCTAACCACTGTACCACTTGCAGGCCCCATATCCTTTCACTTTCAGCTATTTGTATCTGAATCTAAAAAAGTGTCTCCTGTGGACAGCATGTAATTGGACCTTATTTTATTATTCAGTCTGACAACATCTACTTTTTTTTTTTGGAGAGGTTTTAGCTACAGGGTGCATGCACTCACCAGACAGACAGAGAGAGACATAGAGACAGAAAACGAGAAATCACCCCCAGAGGGGATGGTCACGCCGCAATCCCTTCTCCTCCATTCTCCTCTCGGGATCTTGGGCACGCATGTACATGCACCCGGCGTGAGTTTTAAGCCACCGGGTCTGGGATGCGAACCGCAGTCAACCACGTGGGAGTCCAGCGACATAGCCATTACACTAACTGCTGGTTCCCCAACATCTACTTTTTGATTCAATATTGAGTCTAATTGAAGAAGGCTTGGAATGACAGGCTGTGTTGGAAAGTGGGTAAAAATGTTAAAAGAAAAGGATAGAACTGACAACTTCAAGTAGCCGGGGAGTTCAGAGAAATTTTATTTTTTTGGAGGCAAAAGGAAGGAAGGCAGGGCCAGCTGGTAGCATGGTGGTTAAGGCAGTAGGATCCCACATGACCAACTGCATGATTCCAGACTCAGACCTGGGGCTTGAAAAACATGAAAGACGTGTGTGCGTGCATGCCAAGATCCCAAGAGGACAGTGGAGGAGAAGAGACTGCAGCACAGCCATGCCCTCTGGGAGTGATTTGAGGATGATTTCTCATTTTCTTCTCTCTCTCCAGTTAGCGCATGCATTCTAGAGCACATTGGGGAGGAAAAAAAAAGGAAGAGTCACCCCCATAGCATAGCAATTAAGCACTGTGCAGAGGAAGCCAGATCCCACATGGCTGACCAAACTGACCAGAGTTCAAGTCTTGACCCTGGCAGCTTAAAAAATATTCAGGATTGCATATGCATGCCTAGGGCACTGATGGAATGGAAAAAATGAAGAAATAAAGGATTGCAAGGTGACCAGGCCCTGTTGGAGGGCTCTCTCTCTTTCTCTCTTGCACATACACATGCCCTCTGGCATTTAAAAAAAAAAAAAAAAAAGGAAATTAGAGTCATGAATCCAAAAGCATACAGCCTTTCTTAGCCATTTCCCAGTGCTAGAATTAGTTGTAGACTAGAAGGCCAGAAATCCAAGTCTTTCAGAATTGTGAATGTGTTACTGTTAACTCCTGAAGTAACTACCTTCAAAAATGAGAAAACCAGGGAACCAGCAGTTAGCGTAATGGCTATGTCGCTGGACTCCCATGTAGTCGACCGGGTTCGTGTCCCAGACCCGGTGGCTTAAAACTCACGCCGGGCGCGTGTGCGTGCGTGCCCAAGATCCCGAGAGGAGAATGGAGGAGAAGGGATTGCGGCATGACCATCCCCTCTGGGGAGTGATTTCTCGCTTTCTGTCTCTATGTCTCTCTCTGTCTGGCGAGCGCACGCACCCTATAGCGAAAACCTCTCAAAAAAAAAAAAAAGAGAGAGACAACCATGAGGCCAGCAGATAGTGTGGTGGTTAAGGGCATGGAATTCCCACATGGCTGACAGTGGTTTGAGTCCTGGACCTGGCAGCTTGCTTTCTCACTTTCTCTCTCTCTCTCTCTCTCTCTCTCTCTCTCTCTCTCTCTCTGTCTCACACACTCTGTCCTTCTCCATTCAAATTAAAATAAAGAAATAAAGTTAAACAAAGTAATCCTCTTTAAAAAAAAAAAAATTAGACATCCATATCTGATAAAGGAGGATGCGAGGAGGGTTATTTTTGATTCTATTTCTTTTTTTATTATTATTATTTTTTATTCATGATAGAGCATGAGTGTGTATGTCCAAAAGAGGAAGGGAAACAGAAAGCATACAAGGTGGCTTTCTGATCATGCTATAATCTGTTTTTCCTCCAATTTTCCATTCTATCAAGATCCTGGGCCTGTGTGTGTACCCCACATTTTGCCACTGAGGCCAGGAATGAAACCCCTGTTGACTGATTGGAATCTGGCTCTCTCTGCCTATCCTTTAACTGCTCTACTACAGGGCTGGCCCCATAGGACCTTCTCTGTATAATGCAAATGATACTGTGCATGCTGTTGGATTGAATTAGGTGAATTGAATTCGATTAATTCATGGCCTCATCTTAACAGCTGAGTAATTAGATCAACCTAATCCTCTGAATTTTATTGCTTGTTTTATTACAGCTGTAATCAGTTGAAATTACAATAGGAAGCCCAAGAGTCTTATACACAGGCAACATGCTAGAAAGGAAGGACCTTTCCTGACTGAGAAGCTGGATGATCTTAGGAAAGAACACCTAAGTTTCTAAATCCGTAAAATGGGAATAGCATTATCTTGCCCCATAATTACCAAGTATAGCTGTAGTACTGGAAATAATCACAATTAGGAACAAGGGGAATTCTTCAAGGATTAGAGAAAAAAAATCACCTGAGAAATATCTCAAAGAAAAGCTCTTTAACATACACTGGTCTCAGTACTCCTGAGAACTCAGTGAAAGTCATGACCAATTTGGCATTTTGGAAAGATCTTTCTGGATGCAGAAAGTTCACTGAGCTCTCAGGAGTACTAGGCCAGTGGTACAAGTGGAGAGTTCGGCACACAAGGCTGGGGCCACGTGGGAGGCCTGAGTTGGTTCCCAGCTCAACCTATGAGTGTTCCCAGTACATGCCTATGGTCTTTTTTTTTTGTTTTCTAAGAATTATTCATTTAATTTTATTTATTCATTCATTTATTTTAATTTGGCCAGAGAGAGAGAGAAAGTGAGAAAGCAAGCCACCAAATACAGGACTCGAACTATGGTTGGCCATGTGGAAGTGTCCAGCGCCTTAACCACCATGCCACCTGCCGGCCACAATGCTTATGGTCTTAACTAAACTGGGAAGCAGGGGGCAGGAAGGATTGTGACATGGCAAAACCCTGCCAAAAATATCTGTCTCAGGGCCAGAGGGGGCACGGTAGTTATAAGGTGCTGGACTCCCTCACAGCCAACAATGGTTTGTTTCCTGGACCTGGTGGCTTAAAAATCATGCCAGATACATGTGAGTGCATGTCCAGAATCCCAGGAGAAGGAAGGTGAACGGACTGCAGCTTGCTCATCCTTCCTGGGGTGGGAGGGCTGATTTCTTACTTTCCCCCCTCACTGTCTCTTTCCTCTCCGGCAAGTACATGTGCCCTATGGCAAAAACCTTAAATAAAAGAAAATACACCTGTTTCTCTCGCTCTCTCTCTTTTTCTCCCTCCCATTCTCACTCTTGATTGCTCTCTTATTTAACAAGGGGAGAGAAAAAAAACAAAAAGCCTATCTGTCCATCATACCTGAAACTCTTGGGCGACTCCCGTTGCAGGACAAAGTCTGGCTCCTACACATCCCAATGTCCTAGTCTCCTCTTGCTAAGCCTGGCCTGGCATTTTGCAATTCGCCAACACCAAACACACAGCTGTTCTACCATACTCCTTGGACTGCAATTCTTCCATGGGACTGTTTAGGCTGTCCCCAATACTTGGGCATTCCTTCCCTTGCCCTTTGCTTCACTTACTCCTTAATGTCTTCCTTGCCCTTACTTCCTCAGGGCTAGGTTAAGGCCCCTCTGGATACTCCAGTAACTGGTGTATCTTACAGTTCTTATCACATTACATTTCCATTTTTTTCCTCAAACACCCATCCTCCAATTTGTGGGTCTAGTATTCTTCCAGTGACAGTTCTGTAAATTGTGCTTCTCTTTGTCCTTATATGAGGACTTCAAAAGTTCATGGGAAAATGGGGCTGGCAAGTGGCGTGGTGGTTAAAAGCGCTGGAGTCCCACATGGCTGACCACGGTTCAAGTCTCGGACCTGGTGGCTTGCTTTCTCACTTCCTCTCTCTCTCTCTCTCTCTCTCTCTCTCTCTCTGTCTCTCTCTGATCAAGCTGAAAAATAATAATGATATAGTAATAAATAAAGTTAAATAAAATAATTCTTAAAAAAATAATAAATGGAATTAAATAATTAAAAAATAATAATCCAAAAAAAAAGTTCATGGGAAAATAGAATTCAAGTAGGATTTTTAGGCAACCAGTGGCATGGTGGTTCAGGTGGCTGGATCCTAAATGGCAACTGTAGTTTGAGTCCTAGACCCAGAAACTTGAAAAACACACTGGGCATGTGTGCGTGGGTGACCAAAATCCGAAGAAGAAATTGGAGAAGGAATTGTAGTGTGACCATCCCCGCGGGGGGAGTGGGGGGGCTTTCTCACTTGCTCTCACTCTCACTCTTTCTTTCTCTCTGGCAAGCATGTGTGCCCTATAGCAATTTCTTTTTTAAGAGTTTATTTTGGTGCAAAAATTTTTGAGATCTATGCATACTTCTTTTCCATAATATGTATTTTATAGGAACTTTCTGAAGATTCCTCGTATATCCCAGACAGGAGTTTCTTTCTGCTTGGGCTCTTACCACCAGCCTGTTCTTTCCAGTTTCACTGCCTTCCTTCCTAATCATTAGCCTTGTGGCTGATGCCCTGGGTCTGGCCAAGATAGACCCACCAACTAACTGCTGTTTCTTTGCTGACTCAACTTCCAGGGTAGAAGCAGCATGGACTGTAGACTCAGGCATGGGCTCTAATTCAATTTTGCCATTTCAAACTATGAATTTAGGCAAGTTATTTCAGCTCACTTATATAAGCTATCTCTTATGTAAAATGGGATAATCATCATTTGCAGAGTTGAGGTGATAATAATGCTAATAATAGAAATATTACTACTCATGCGTCAAGTATTTATACTGAGCATTTGACATTAATCTCATGTAATCCACACAACCTCTTCATGAGGTAAGCCCTAGCACTACCTTTGTTTCATAAATGAGGAGACCAACTAAAGAAGCCAACGCACTTGCCTAGGTCATCGTGGGGACACTGAGGGCTGGCTAACCTGACGCTGATGTTCAGTACTGCCTGCTCTTGCCTCCATTCCTGAGTCTGGAAAAGCTAAATGCTACTTCCCCAGCCTTCTGAGAACAGTTGTGACCTATACAAGGTACACAAAAGTCTGCTGGGGGATTTGGGAATCCTCGGCTTTCCTAGTGAAAGAATGGATATTACCGATGTCTCCCCTACACCAGACATGATCCCTGGAACTACAGTAGCTGTCTTACATCAAGAAGGAAAGGGTGCAAAAATCATGGGGAGATTGGTCTTAAAATCACTGACCTAATAAATCAGTGCCACTTTCCATGGACTTTTAGACTTCTTTTTATGTGAGAAAAATAGACCTCTTAGTTGACTATTATTTATTTAAATTGCCAGAACGTATGCACTTGCCATAGACAGAGATACAGAGAAAGAGTGTGTTTTTCAAGCTGTGGGGTTGGGATTCAAATTGTGTTCAGCCATGTGGGAACCAGCTCCCTTACTCTAGGCTATAGTGCCAGCCCCTTGACTAAGCTGCATAGCCAAGTCTTCCAGTAACATCTTCAGACACTCATAACTGATACATAGCGATCAAATGATGGAGATGAGATTCAAACCTGGGCAATCTTAACTTTTAAGCTAATTGAGAAATAATCGGGCAGGACCTGGAGGAAATGGGTGCTCAGATGATGAAATGATTATAATAATAACAGCCACTCAGCATACCCCCTCAAGGCTCCACGTTTCCCTGGAAACCGAGGACTGTCAGTAACCTGAATCCCGACAGAGCTGCTCAGGAGCAGGTGCCCCCTTTGGACACTACTCCAGCCCTCTCATCTTCATTGCAACTCAGTTCTTCCAGCTCAAGGTCCACCCTAAGGAGGGAAGAGTGAGGGAAGGTCTGTTTGGGCTCTCTGCCCACCTCTACTTATCTCATGGTACCATGAAGATCACACGCCTCCTGCCACATGAGCATATGACATCAGAGTTTAATGAACTCAGAGTAAACTTACAAATTGTGACAGCACTTGTGACAGTGGAGGTCAAGGCTTCTCCCTGGCAGACAGAGACCTTTGGAGGCAACAAGAAGTGTGGTTTTGTAGCTTCAACAAGACCAAGGATTATTGATTTTTCTGCCTCTTCTCCTGCTGAGACTAGTAGTAGCAAAAATCTGATTTAGACACTTAAATTCAAGTACCGTCCCCACCGGCTGAGCAATTTTCAAGTAATCACACTTTGACCTTCCCCAACATGAGTCCTTTTAAAGCCAATTTTGGGGAGCCAATTATTTAGTTTTCCTAAAATGTGCAAAAGAATTGAAAAAGAAAGAATTGTTGGTTATCCTGCTGGAAACTGCAACTTCCATCCCCTTGTACAGGAATAGGGCTGCCTGCTCTCACACCTGCTCACAGACCTTCTCATTTGTCTGACCCTTCTGTCTTGGATGACATGTGATCTCTGTTTCTTAAGCTGTTTGTTTAGTTTATTTATTTATTTAGTTTTAAAATTTGCCGGAGGGTGCATGCACTCACTGAAGAAAGGGGAAGGAGTGAGAAAGTACCTTCCAGAGGTGAATGGCCACGCCACAGTCCCTTCTCCATTCTCCTCTCAGGATTTTTGCCACACATCCACAGATATCTGGCCTGTTTTTCAAGCCACCAGATCTGAGACTCAAACCATGCAGTTGGCCATGTAGGATCCAGACACCCTAACCACCACGCCACTGGCTGGTTCTTTAAAGCTGCCTTGAACTCAAAGGAATTATGACATTCATGATGGCAAAATTACTGCACAAGTTCACAGAACGGGGAGAGAATAAGGAGACTTGAATGAAAATGTACTGTATGGCAGATGTGTGCATCGAAATCATCTAGAGAACTTGTGAAATCACAAGAGTTTGCTGGAACCATCTCCAGAGTTTCTGATTCAGTAAGCCTAGGGTGAGGCCCAAGAAGGTGCATTTCTAACAAGTTCGTAGGCCCAGGGATTACATTTAGAAAACCACTTGTTATAAAGTATGAATCAATTATCAGTCACAGAGACACTGGGAACTCACTACTGGGCAACTCCAGATGTTGGAATTCTTACCATCTCTAAGAAGTTCACTACATAAGAATATTCACCTTGATTATAATCCTATTTTTCTTTTGAAACAAAAACAAATCAGAACATGCCCCTCACCTCAAAGTCTAAAAACCAATAGTGACATAGCTCTACAGGTTTCTCTTTAATGTCTACACAGATTGCAAATACTCAGAACACTAAATAATGCCTATGGATGTTCTTCTTTAAAAAAAAAAAAAAGAAGAAAATTTATTTATGTGTTTGTTTGTTTGTTTGTTTGTTTGTTTTAATTTGACCAGAGAGGGACAGAGTGAGAGAGAGAAAGTGAAAAAGCAAGCCACCAGGTCTGGGACTCAAACCCCAGAAAGCCATGTGGGAGTCCAACGCCCTTACTCACCACACCACCTGCCAGTCCCGCCTCTGGGTTTTCATAAGACACAGTTCTCTTTTTTTTCTTTGAAGATTTTATTTTTTGCCATAGGGCACATGCATTTACCAGAGGGAGAGACAGAGAGAGGTAAAGTGAGAAATCACCCCCCCCAGGGGGCATGGGCACGCTGAAATCCCCTCTCCTCAATTCTCCTCTCAGGATTTTAGACATGCATGCACACATATCCAGCATGATTTCCAAGCTACCAGATCCAGGGCTCGAACCACAGTTAGCCATGTGGGAGTCCAGTGCCTTAATCACTGTGCCAACTGCTGGCCCAAGGCACAGTTCTCTTCTTAAAAAGTGTTTTGCATTTGAAAGAAGACTTCTTCTAGAAGTTCCAGACTATCCATTCTAGAAGAAAGGACAAGTCTGAAGGGGAAGTTTGCCAATCTCCCAAAGTGTGTATATACTACTAAGAGCTACTATAAGAAAACCAATTTTTAGTATTCATTCATTCATTTATTTTTAATTTTAACAGAGAAAGGAAAAGTGAGAAAGCAAGCCACCAGGTCCGGGACTCGAACCTCGTTCAGCCATGTGGAAGTCCAGCACCTTAACCACCACACCACCTGCCAGCCCCTAAAACAAATCTTTAAAAGAACATTCTCTTGAGCTCGCTTTGCGGTACAGTGGTTGCACTGCTCAAGAAAAGCTGGAACATGGACCATACAAACTTAGGCTAGATTCTGGCTTCATTACTTCATTACTTCCTGGCTCTGTGATCCTGCATGGCAATGGTGGTGGAATCCTCAACACAGTCAGTCTGAGATACAATGGGCACATGCATGAGTGCTCAAGATCCAATGGGGTAGAGAACAGTAGGAGAGGGGTTGAGGTGTGACCAGATCCGGACAGATCCTGTGGAGGCTGTTCCTCTCTGTCTTTCTCACACTCACACTCTTATCATGAATTTTAAAACAAACAAACCTAAAGAATAGTTCTCCAGCTTTTTCCACAACACACCTGTGCTTACCATAGTAACGATCAGGAGTGGATGAGTAGATAGATTGCGTGAGTACACATCGGAACGGGGTGAGGTGACAAACATAACTCAGATAATTCTGAGATTTCCTTGACTAACTTAGGAACTCTGTGTGGGTTATAGGTGAATTGAGATACTGACTCCTTAAGCTCTCGGGGTGCCTGCGAAGGAGTTGGTGCATTGGAGCTCCTGGGCAGCTTTATCTATTTATCCAGAGCTCCCAACAAACATCATCATTTTCTGTGTGGAAATACTGTCTTAGAGCTACGTGTAAATCACTGTTTTAAAGAGCCTCAGGACAGAGAAGTCTATTCCAAACTCTGAGGTCAATTTGCCAGAGACTTATAGACCTCTGCAAAGCGTTCATTATTTGGGTCTTCATCATTCGTTTATTCACTCAACCAATCAATATTCATTGGAGATTTATGTTGTGTTAGGAACTGTATTCAGCACTAAGGACACAATAGGTATTATTGTGTCCTGCAAATGCAATAGGTATTAGAGAAATATAAACAGCAAGGCAGTAAATTATCAGTAATACAGTAGACTACATATAGCTCAGTGGTTAAGAACATGGAACATACAAACTTGGGCTTGATTCTGGCTTCATTACTTTCTGGGTCTGTGCTGGGGACAAGCCTTTTTATCTCATTTTTTCTTTTTCAAAGACAGGGTCCGTGCCAGTCCTTTGGCAGTTAAAGTACTGGATTCCCACATGGCTGACTTTGTGATTCATGTCCTGGACCTAGCAGCATGAAAATCATACCAGACACATGTGCCTGCATGCCCAAAATCCCAAGAGGAGAATAAAGGAGAAGGGACTGTGGCGTGGCCATCCCCCAGACAAGGGGTGATTTCTCACTTTTCTCTCCAGTGAGAACACGGGCTCTATGGCAAAAACCTACGGGGGAGAAAAAAAAAAAGGAGCTAGATCCCACATGGCCAACTGTGATTCAAGTCCCTGCCCTACATGCTCAAAAAAACATGTCAGGAGTATGTATCTGCCCCAAATCTCAAAAGGATAAAGAAATGGAAGAGAAGGGATTGCAGCAAAACCAGGCCCCATCCGGGAGTGTTTTCTCCCTTTCCCTCTCTCTCTCTCTCCAGTGAGCACACATGCTCTCTAGAAAATAATAACTAAGCAATTAAATAAACAAAGACAGGGTTTTGCTATGTCAGGATCCTTCTGCTTCAGTTTTCCAAGTTGCTGGGCCCACAGGCAAGTGCCACCACATCAGCTCTTCAGACAGGTCCCGTGTTGTCCAGGCCAGCTTCAAGCTCGTGATCCTCCCACCTCAGCCTCTGAGTCACTGAGATGACAGGTGTACGCTCTTTAAGGGAGGGTCCCCTAGTCCTAGAAACTGAAAAGATATTCTTCCCCCATAGCTTATCTTTGGGAGCAATGAAAGGAGAGCACATTTTAGGACAGATCAGCTTGCTATAAAGGAAGTATACACATTTGGAAAACATAAAGATTTAAATTCAAATCTCTCCTCATCCCTTAGAAGCTATATATACTAGCGAGACGCACAGTACTCTTCTTTTACAGTTCTATGATAGTTTCTTTATCTGTAAAAGAAAAGTATTGGGAACCAGCAGTTAGTGTAATGGCTATGTCGCTGGACTCCCACGTAGTCGACCGCGGTTCGTGTCCCGGACCCGGTGGCTTAAGCTCACGCCGGGCGCGTGTACGTGCGTGCCCAAGACCCCGAGAGGAGAATGGAGGAGAAGGGATTGCGGCGTGGCCATCCCCCCCTGGGGGGTGATTTCTCGCTTTCTGTCTCTATGTCTCTCTCTGTCTGTCTGGCGAGCGCATGCGCCCTACAGCGAAAACCTCTCAAAAAAAAAAAAAAAAAAGAAAAAGAAAAAAAGAAAAGTATTATGCAGTTTATGATTAATAAGATTATAATTAGAATTGGCCCTGTGGCCTGGTGGCTAACGGAGCTGGCTCCCACATGGGTAAACACATAGTTCAAATCCCAGCCCTGGAGGCTTGCAAAACACACCAGGTGTGCATGTATGCATGCCCCAAATCCCCATAGGGTAGAGAAATAGAGAAAGGACTATGACATGACCACGCTCCATTAGGAAATGTTCTCACTATCTTTCTGTGGTGAACACATGAGTCTGCTAACAAATATATTTTTTAAATTATAATTAACATATATAATACCTAGTATGTGCTTGCCAAGTGATAATTAGTACTTTTTAACATAACTATCACTGTTACTATCAATAACAAATGTTTACTCTAATGGACTATAATTGGCATGTGTTTATTAATCTACACACTTGATCTTCCATTTCCAGCAATATAGGAGATAAGATAAAGTGAAACTATGCCTACTGCACACAGCTAGAAGAGCTGAATAAAGTGTGACAAACATTTTATTCTTAGGCAGTGCTGAGATTTTAAGGGGAAAAAAAAGAATTCCCTGGGGATCAAAAAACTAAGCAGAAGCCAAAACCCAGAAGTCTAGGGTACTAAGCTGATGTTGGGCTGCTCTGAATTGCCATGTGGTCCATCAAAAGGCTTTCCTTGTATAGCCACCTGGGGTAAGAATAAGGCTTCAGGCCCTGGGGAGGCCGAGGACTGGGAACACAAATCCCTGCATACTGCTGAGACCTTAGAGGAATCAGATTGTCAGTTAAAAACAGAGACCAGACAACAAAAAATCCAAACCGAAAGTACAGAGATACAATGGGAAAGCTCAGGTTAAAAAAGGAAGTCTCCTGGGACCAGCAGTTAGCGTGATGGCTATGTCGCTGGACTCCCATGTAGTCGACCGCGGTTCAAATCCTGGACCCGGTGGCTTAAAACTCATGCTGGGCACGTGTGCGTGCGTGCCCAAGATCCCAAGAGGAGAATGGAGGAGAAGGGATTGCGGCATGGCCATCCCTCTGGGGGGTGATTTCTCACTTTCTGTTTCTCTGTCTGGCGAGTGCATGTGCCCTATAGCAAAAACCTCTCAAAAAAAAAAAAGACTCCCTACAAATTTGAAATTTGGACCTGTGTAAAATCTGAATTTACACCACCTGTATAGAGTTTACAATATCTGTGTGGTCCTAGAACCTCCAGTAGAGGTATTAACTCAAAATATAGGAACAAACTGATAATATTCCTTGGTGACTAATAGGAAAAAAAAAAAAAAACTCTTCTTCCCTTTAGAGGAGTACAAAGTATCTCATTTAATTCTTCAAATGTCCTAAGATATAGAAAATATCCCCGTTTATAAAAGAAATCAAGTTTAGGGAGACTAAGCAACTTGTTCAAAGTCACCAGCTACTACCTGACATAGCTGGGATTTAAACTGGTGTTCATTTAATTAAAACAAATGACTGTGCCAGCCTAGTAATACGGTTAGTAGCAAACTGAACTGCAGTGCTGGAACCCACACGGTAGACCACAGGTTCAATTCCTGGTCCACCTGAATACACATCAGGCATGTGTGTGCGTGCTTGAACCCAAGATTCTGCTGAGTTGGAGAGCCAATGAAAGAAAGTCGCAGTGCAAACAGACCCTGTCTAGAGTGTTCTTCTCTCTTTCTCTTGTGTGTGCATATATGCTCTTGATTATGAAAAAAATAAATATAACTTGGGGCCAGCAGGTGGCAGAATGGTTAAGGTGCTGGACGCCCACATGGCTGATTGCAGTTCAAGTGCTGGACCTGGGGGCTTGAAACTCAAGCTGGACGCATGTGTGTGCATGCCCAAAATCCAGAGAGGAGAATGGTGAAGAAGGGACTGCAAAATGGCCATCCTCCCTGGAGGACAATTTCTCACTTTCTCTCTTTCTGTCTCTCTGATGAGCACATGTGCCCTATAGCAAAAAATCTAAAATAAACAAATAAATAAATTTGGAGTCGGCAGATGGCATGGTGGTTAAGGGTGCTGGACTCCCACATGGCCAACTGAGGTTTGAGTCTCGGACATGGCAGCTTGCTTTCTCACTTTCCCTTTCTCTCGCTCTTGCTCTGTTCCTCTCTGATCAAATTTGAAAATAAATAAATAAATAAATAACATTAAATAAAATAAATTCTTCAAATAAATATAATTTGGGAAGAAATATATTAACAAATTCTACTACATGCCAAGCAGAAACAGGTCTGTTATCTTTCTAAGATATTGCACTGCCTTATCTTCTTTGGGTAAATCAACAGATAAATTATGTGTAACTGTTTTCTTCCTTCTCAAGTTTAGCAACTCAGTGAGAATGATGGCAGCCAGGATTACAACAAATAGGAAACCAAAGCCCCCTAGACTCCCCTGGGCTCTGTGTGCCGAAGTAGCTCGGTACCCTCTGCCAAAGGCACTGGAGTTGCTGGAACACCCTGAACTGGGAAGTGGAAAGGCACGAGCTCCCTGAGCTAGTGGGGTGTGGGAGTATTGCCCCACGAGTCCTGCTTACTGGAATTCATTTTATTAAAATACTTACACAACAGAAGCTCAAACAGAAAATACTTATTTACTTTAAAGGTGAAATGATAAGGACAATTAGAGCCAGCAAGTGGCATGGTGGTTAAGCCACTGGACTCCCACATGGCCACCTGCAGTTCGAGTCGTGGATCTGACGGCTTGCTTTCTCACTTTCCCTCTCTCTCTCTGTCTCTCTCTGATCAAATTAAAATAATAAGGATAATAATAAATAAAATTAAATGCATAATTCTTTAAAAAAAAAGGATAAGGACAATGAAGCTGGTGTGATAAACACAAACATGTGAAGTTGAAACTTAGGGATAACAGCTATAGACATACCAGGTTCAAGCCCCAATACGTTTCTGAATGTTATTTTGGTTGC
The DNA here is from genome assembly GCA_026018925.1 of Tupaia tana. NCBI lineage: Eukaryota > Metazoa > Chordata > Mammalia > Scandentia > Tupaiidae > Tupaia > Tupaia tana. The sequence continues at coordinate 30,688,479 of JAKSZU010000012.1, forward strand.
ACCGCATTGAGAAAGTCCTGACCGAGCAACATAAGCAGCTGCAAATGGCAGCAGTTTTAATTAACATGCATTTTTAGACACTTAAGTCAACATATTAATTATCTTACATGTATGAGTGCATTACAAAAGTAGTTCTCAATATTTTTAAAACGTCAAACCAAATATTTGAGGGCTTTCTGAAACACTCTCTTCGTGTCATTGTTAGATTACGAAGTTTGGAAACAACCAGACGGGGGGATTCTCAGAGATCACTCTACTCAGTCTGAGGCGATCTACAGATACATAGTAAAGTGCATGAAAAGGAGTCATAAAGAGGGACTGGAGCATTCCATGGCTTCCCCTAACTCCAGGGACTCTCTTTTGGGGCAAAACTTTTCCCATCTCGGGCTGGCAGGTGGTATGGTGGTTGAGGGCACTGGACTCCCACATGTCCTGGACCTGTCAGCTTGCTTTATCGCACACTCATGCGCACGCTTTCTCTCTCCAAATTAAAACTAGTTCAATAAATAAAGTTAAATAAAATAATTCTTAAAATAAAGTCTTTCCCATCTCCCCTCCCTTGATCCTGTCACCAACATCTTAATCTACTTTTTGATCCTCCTTTTCTCTTCTCCCACTTTCTCCTACTTTACTCCATCTAAGCTCAAGTACTGATTGTACCCTGTATGGTCAAGAATTCCTCTATCTGTATTTATTTATATGTACTAATGACCACTATTAAGTTCTTTGTGCCAGGTATTATAAGCCAAGTGCCTTATGATAGTTTACGTGATTCTTAGAGCAGTCCTATGAGACAGGGCCCACCTTTTGTACCTGAGAACACAGACTTGCCTACAGTCAAGTTAGGGAGAGATGCTTCCTGGACGAGCACTGAGTTCAGACTTGAGTTCTTAGAGAAGGAAAAGTTGTCAGGAACAATGGCATTCCAGACAGAAGGCACAAAGGCAAAAAAAGTAGAAAACAGCTTGGTATGCAGTTCAGGAAAAAGCCTTCAGAATCATCAGACCTGGGTTCAAATATCTAATTTTGCTAGCCATCATTTCTCAAAATGAGAACCGTTTCATACTACTCACCCGTGTAGGCCATGTTCTTAGGGTTGCCATAAGGAGCCCCAGGCTGCACGGGGCTGTAAACAGGGTTCATTGTGGAAGAATGAGGATCCTATGGGGGAAAACAAGAAAAGAGTATTGATTATTGCCTGTTCGTTCTCCCCGACATTAGCTTCTCCTCTAGAATCTTCAGTTTATGCTCAAAGGGATGCATCAGGGTATACAGTAGAAAGAAGACTATACAGAAAGCACGTGTGTCTGCCCTCGGCCCTTCTCATTTCACAGAGACTGAGAACAGAGAAGTGACGTAACTTGCCTAATGCCAACCTAGGCATTCCGACCTTCAGTGTTGGTCTCACTAACCCATTACAGCTCTGCCACTAGCGTACTGCATGGCATTGGCCATGTCACTTTCTCTCTCTGGACTTCAATGGCCTGATGGAAAATGAACTAATTTAGGATCTATGAGGTCCTTTCTAATTCTAATAAATGCCAGTCTTGGAGCTGGGGAGGGTGTACTTCTATAGTTCATTATGGGTGCCCAGGTCCCTGGTGTTGAGTTCACAGAATACTATTGGGAAGAACAGCACATGTCCCATGTCCCCTGGCTTTTGTACCTACAGAGGACAAAATACCAGTTACTAGCAGCTTTTTAACAAGTGAGAATATGGGATGAGCAGATGGCATAATGGGAGTTGTTGAACTCCCATGTAGTCGACTACAGTTTGAGTCCCAGACCCAGCAGCTTAAAACTCACACGGGGCTCATGTGTGTGTATGCCTAAGATCCTGAGAGGAAAATGGAGAAGAAGGGATTGCAGCATGGCCATTCCCCCTGGAAGGGTGATTTCTCACCTTCTGCCTCTCTGTCTCTCCAGCGAGTGCATATGCTCTATAGCAAAAAATCTCTCTTAGAAAAAAAAAAAAAAAGAAGCAAAAAAAAAAAAGAGAGAGAATTTGGGACCAGCAGGTGGTATGGTGGTTGGAGCACTGTATTTCCACATGGCCATGACCATAGTTTGAGTCCTGGACCTGTTTTTTTGCTTTCTATCTGACGCTCTCTGGTCAAATTAAAAATAACAGGGACCAGCAGTTAGTATAATGGCTATGTCGCTGAACTCCCATGTCGCCAACCGCGGTTTGAGCCCTGGACCTGGTGGCTTAAACTCACGCCGGGCGCGTGTGTGTGCGTGCCCAAGATTCCGAGAGGAGAATGGATTGTGCCGTGGCCATCCCCTCCCAGGAGGGGGGGGGGGGGTGATTTCTCGCTTCTATCTGTCTCTCTGTGTCTTTCTGGCGAGCACACACGCCCTATAGCAAAAACTGTTCCAATAAAAAAAATTTTAATTAAAAATAATAACATTGAAAAAAATAATTCTTAAAAAAAGTGAGAGTTTACGGGACCAGTAGGTGGCATGGTGGTTATGGGCCCTGGACTCCTACATGGCTGATGGCGGTTTGAGTCCTGGACCTGGCAGCTTGCTTTCTCTCTTTCTCTTTCTGTCTTTCTCTGGTCAAATTAAAATAAATAAATAAAGTAAAATAAAATAAATCTTGGGACCAGCAGTTGGCATAATGGCTATGTCATTGGACTCCCATGTAGTTGACCGCAGTTCGAGTCCCAGACCCAGTGGCTTAAACTCACGCTGGGCGCATATGGGCGTGTGCCCAAGATCCCTAGAGGAGAATGGAGGTGAAGGGATGTGGCGTGGCCATCCTCCTGGGGGGTTGATGTCTTGTTTTCTGTCTCTCTGTCTTTCTGGCAAGTGCACGTGCCCTACGGTTTTAACAACAACAACAACAACAACAACAACAACAACAAAAACTCTCCAATAAAATAAAATAATTCTTAATTTTTTTAAAATGAGAATTTACTGCCACTGATCATTTTAATACAAACAAGGAAACATAGCCAGGATTCCCTTCCAAATTTATTCAAGGGAAAGAACTTGGAAATTTGTGTGCAGTAAGTATCACCTGCACAAGTGCTCTGTTAATTACCTTAATGAAGCACATTCTCCAATCTGATTAATGGAAAATCTGTCATTAAGCTCTATTAGCCTGCCAATTTGTCCCACCTTGTTTAGGGAGCTGTTTCTTACACATAGGCTGACACGTGTTCGAAAACGTGTCTCTAAATGTATTATTTACACTTCATAAAAATCAAACAATTCCCTCCTAACTGTGTTTGCATGATAGATGGGCAATTTTTTAGGTCATTAACTTCTCCTATAGCACCTCAGGACAGGAAACGAGTCAGATGTGGAAAGCAGCAGTGAACAGCTGGCTTGATGACAACACTCCGGTTAATTAGCCTGTCCAGGATTCTGGAATGGAAGGTAGAGAAAAAAATGGATTCCCAAGAAGAAGAAGCTGGAGTTGTCAGACAGGCAAAATGGAAAATGCCACAGGTCAACTCCAGAGGATAAAACGTCCTGAAATATAGCCCATGTGCAGCCCTGGCACACCAGCCATGGCAAAAGCTAGACAAAATTACCACCAGTAGACAGACTGAAACGAGAATGTCAGGAGGACAAAGGTTAAAGGAGGGCCCAGCTGCAATGACACAGACAGTAAGGCACCACTTTTCAATGCCGGAGGTCATGCAAAAGGCTGGGGGTTTGGATCGCAGCCCGACCTGAGCATGCTAGGTATGTGCCCACGATCCCGATTGACTGGAAGGCTGGGGGGCTGTAGCATGATGACATCCTGTTGGTAGTGTGTGTTTGTCTGTCTCATGGAAGAAAAAAAAGCTAAAGGAGGCATATACATTTCAACTCAACATAAGGGAAAATACTCTCATAGCTAGTCATCTAACAATAGGTTCAATGGATAGCCACCATGGCACAGAAGTGGTACACTACTCCATTATCTGGATCCATGTAAAAATTGAGAGTTTGGTTCCTGGGTCAACCAGTGCACACTGGGCACGTGCACACAGGTGCACACATGTGCATGATCCTGGCCAACCAGTAGGTCTAGGAGTAGGATCACAGGGTGAGACCCTACTGAGGGTGCCTGTCTCTCTTGTTCTCCTGTCACTCTCACTCTCCTGTTTGCTCCTGAAAGCAAAAAGAAAGAAAAAAAACCAAACAATTCACACAAGTAACATTCTCTAGACATGATCACTCCTCAAAGGGTGAGAGAATTATGAGGGATCACAAACATTAAGTTGCAAATTGTAGAGGATATGCAGATGTAAATGACAAGAGTGCTGAGGTGACAACAACAACACAGCAGATTGCTTGTGCACTTTCCCAACCTTAGACCTCTGTTCTATTCAATCAGTTCTCTGTCCAATAATGCAAGATGCTTTCTGGGGAACACCCAGAGCTGCTACAGTTTCAATGTGTTCTCCAAAAAGAATGTATTGGAAACTTAATTGCCACTGTAACAGGATCCAGAGGTGGGATCTTGACTGAGGGATCAGGCTATGAGGAATCTGCCTCATGACTAGAATAATGTTGGTATTGTGGGGGTGGGTTTGTTGAAGCAGGAGCAGGTTCCTGACAAAACAATCAGTCTGACCCCTTCTTGTTCTCCCTGCCACTCTCTTTGCCCTTCGGCTCTTTTGCCATGGTATGATGTAAGAAGGCCCTTGCCAGATGCCACCACCTTAATATTGAACTTGCCAGCTTCCCTAACTGGAAGCCAATACATTTCAGTTAGCTATAAATTACCCAGTCTGTGGTATTCCGTTAGAATACCATAAAATGGACTAACAAGTGCTAAAGCAGCATGCTGGCCCTATAAACATCTGAGCACCCTCCTACTGAGAAGGAACTCTGTTACTGATTGGACAAAGCAGAAATTGCTTTCCATAATCAAAGAAACTCATCAGCTTTGAAACTGGTCTCCTGCTGCTCCGAAATGAGGACTACAGAGCCTTTCGAAGGAGATCATGCCTGGGGCAGCACTCCACAGCATCAATTCCAACTCCAACTAATGACAGACAGAAATGAAATCTGCGAGGGGTTCAAAATTTGGAATAAGAATATAACAGCTGGGCCGGTCTTACAGCACTGTGCATGGGAAGCCAGAACCCACATGGCCAAACGGGGTTTGAATCCTGGCCCTGGAGGCTTAAAAATACATCAGGTATATGTATGTGCATGCCAAAATCCTGATGGAGGTTAAAATGGAGGAGAATGAATTGCAGCATGACTATGTCCCACATTCCCTTCTCCTTCTCTCTGGTAAGCGCAAGTACCCTCATGCAAAAAAGAAAAAAAGATAAAATACCAAACATTAGAAAAAAACATTCTCTAAAAAGTCTTCAAAAAAAGGTGGGGATAATCAGGTGGCATAGTGGCTAAGGTGCTAGATCCCATATGACTGACTCCATGGTTCAAGTCTTGAACCTGGTGGCTTGAAATACACAACAGGCACATGTGCCTGTGTACCCAAAATCCCAAGAGAATGAAGAAGGGACTGCCAGGTGGTCATCCCCCCATCAGTGATTTCTCACTTTCCCTCTCTCATATGTGTGCTTTGTCTCTCTGATGAGCGCACACGCCCTATTTAAAAAACAAAAACAAAAACAAAAACAACAGCCACTTCTCTTGGGGAGCTGCTGAGCAGACAGGGTTCTCTGCTTCTAATGGCAAGCTAGTTCTTTTACCATAGATTCTACACACTCTTGTTCAGACACAGGTTAAAAATGAGTAGGGAGGGACCAGCGGATGGCATAGTGGTTGCACTGCTGGACTCCCACATAGCCAACTGTGGTTTGAGTCCTGGATCCAGTGGCTTAAAACTCACAGTGAGCAAGCACGTACGCATGCCCAAACTCCCGAGAGGAGAAAAGAGGAGAAGGGACTGTGGTGTAGCCATTTCCCCCGGGGGTTGATTTCTCGTTTTCTGTCCCTCTTGTCTCTCCAGCAAGTGCACACATCCCATAGCAAAAATCTCTCTCTCTCTAAAGAAAAAAAAAAAGAGTAGGGAGCTCACAAACACTACAATCAGGCAAGCTGAGGTTCAAACCCTGGAACTGCCACATACCCACTGTGGGACCACAGTCAAGTCCCTTAACCTTTCTGAGCTTCGGTTTCCTCTAAAGATTTTTCCTGTAAATAATTCTTTTTTTGGTTTGCTTTTGTGATGGATACATTGAAGCATAAATTATATACATAGTAAAATTTACCCCTTAAGTATACAGTTATATGAGCCCTGAAAAATACATTCAACTGTACAAACACCACAAAAATTCAAAACACAGATCACTGCCTGACATGTTTGTTTATTTCTTCCCCCACTAGAGTTACCATCCATGAGAACAAGGATTCTGTTTGTCTTTAATCCCAAATAAACATTATCTGGCACATAACGGGTACTAAACACACAATCGAATGCGTAAGAACGCTCTTTCCTGTTTCTCTGAAAGACAACTCTGAGAAAACACTGTAAGGTGCTCTGCACTTCGTGGCATACCCCAGTCAACTACTTGACTCCACTCGCTTCCGCATCTACTTCCAATGCCTGAGAAGCCCTCCTGGGAGCTCATTTTGGGCAGAACAGACAGGGGTGAAGTAGCATGAGGTGTAGTCCCAACTGGACTTCGGTGTCTGTACTGCAGACCTCCCTCCTGGTGAAATGGTTTTCACCTGCAAGTTTCTACAGGAGGCTTGTTGCTGCCCTCAAAACACTTGAGCTCTTTCTCTCAAAACAGCAGCAAAATCTATGAGCATAAAGTGACAAGGAAAAAAAAAAAAAAAAAAGCCCAGAGATTACAGATGAATACGTGGAGGTACTAAAAAACAATACATAGTACTGTGTGAAATTAGTATTTTAATTTGCAAACTACTTTGGAATTTTCAGAGAATTTTACCATTTATGAAGTGCTTTATGGTTTACAATGAGATTTTAATCATTATCTCCTTTGATCCTTTGAAGCAAGACCAAGATTATTAATTTCGTTTGACAGATAAAGAAATTAAAGCTTTAATGCCTTTTGAGATAAATACTGTAAGAAAAGGAAAAAGACAGTATCTTTCCATAGGAGGTTATAGTCCAGCTGGGAACTTTTCAAAATTAAACTTAAGGGGCTGGCAGGTTATGTGGTGGTTAAGAGCGCTGGACTCCCACATGGCCAACCACAGTTTGAGTCCCAGACCTGGAGGGTTGCTTTCTCACTTTCCCTCTCTCTTTCGTTCTGTTCCTCTCTGGTAAAATTAAAACAAATAAAGAAACAAATAAATAAAGTTAAATAAAATAATTCTTTTTCAAAAATTTAAAATTAAAATAAACATGTCAAAAGTAATACAAGATGTTAGAACTTCTGAAACAGCTAAAATGCCCAGCAAATCCTCTCCCACAAAAGCAAAAATAAAAATAGACAAGATAGTCAGGAATAACCATTTCAGGCCTCTGAAAATTAACCAGAACCAGGGACCAGCAGTTAGCGTAATGGCTATGTCGCTGGACTCCCATGTAGTCGACCGCGGTTCACGTCCCGGACCCGGCAGCTTAAACTCACGCCGGGTGCGTGTGCGTACGTGCCCAAGATCCCGAGAGGAGAATGGAGGAGAAGGGATTGCGGCGTGGCCATGCCCCCTGGGGGGTGACTTCTCGCTTTCTATCTCTCTGTCTCTCTCTGTCTTTCTGGCGAGCGCAAGCGCCCTATAGCAAAAACCTCCCCCCCCCAAAAAAAAAAAAAAAAATCCCAAGAGGAGAACAGAGGAGAAGGGATTGCGGTGTGGCCATCCCCCTGGGGGGTGATTTCTCGCTTTCTGTCTCTCTGTCTCTCTCTGTCTGTCTGGCGAGCGCACGCGCCCTATAGCAAAAACCTCTCAAAAAAAAAAAAAAAATTAGCCAGAAACATATCTCAAAGTAAGAAATGTTTATTCAAAAACTACTGAACTGGTACGAGAAGATGGCGTAATGGTTACATTGCTGGACTCCCACATGGCCAACCACAATATGAGTCCCAGACTCTGTGGCTTAAAACTCACGCCAGGCACGTTTGTGCACGTGCATGCCCAAAATCCCAAGAGGAGAATGGAGAAGAGTTGTGGTGTGGTCATCCTCCCCGGAGGGTGATTTCTCACTGTCTCTCTGTCTCTCCAGCAAGCGCACACACCATATAGCAAAAATCTTTTTTTTTTTTTTTTTTTTTTTGAGAGGTTTTTGCTATAGGGCGCGTGCGCTCGCCAGACAGACAGAGAGAGACAGAGAGATAGAAAGCAGGAAATCACCCCCCAGGGGGGATGGCCACGCCGCAATCCCTTCTCCTCCATTCTCCTCTTGGGATCTTGGGCACGCACGCACACGCGCCCGGCGTGAGTTCAAGCCGCCGGGTCCGGGACTCGAACCGCAGTCGACTATGTGGGAGTCCAGCGACATAGCCATTACACTAACTGCTAGTCCCGCAAAAATCTTTCTTTCAAAAAAAAAAAAAAAAGAACTACTGGAACCTGCAGATGGTGTAATGGTTACCTTGCTGGACTCCCATGTAGTCAACTATGGAACTATGGATCAAGTACCAGACCCGGAGGCTTAAAACACAGCTGGTGCATATGCATGCATGCCCAAAAACCCGAGAGGAGAATGGAGGAGAAGGGACTGCGGCGTGGCCATCCCTCCCGGGAGTGATTTCTCGCTTTCTGTCTCTCTCTGTCTTTCTGGCGAGTACACGTGCCCTATAGCAAAAACCTCTCCAAAAAATTAATTAATTAATTAATCCAAGAATTTAAAAAACATGACCAGAGACACCAGCAGTCACACACTACAAAGGAGACAGATTCTACAGGAGTCTAAGCAAGTCACTAAATAAAATAACCCAGCAATAACATCCTTTATGGTAGGGAGGCAATCTGAATCATGACTTGCAACAACATATTATCTAAAATATGTATTTTTCAACAACAAAATCATAAAACATGAAAAGGAACATAGTATGGCCCACTTACAGGATAAAGCAAACAAACAAACCTAAGAGACAGTGGATTTTGTCTCTGGAAGGGCCCAGATATTGGAATCTGAAGAGAAATATTTCAAAACAGCTATCATAAACATTAAAAGAACGAAAGAAGAAAACCTTACCTAAAGAATTAAAAGAAAGTATGATTTTAATGACTCATCAAATAGAGATATCAATAAACATAAATTATAAAAATAAATGAACCAAATGTAAAGTGTATTCTGAAGTGTTAAATTCTAGAGGTCAACAGCAAATCTAAGCTAACAGAAGAATCAATGAACTTGAAGATAGTTAAGTATAGGTTAAGCGAGCTGAAAAAAAAAGAAAAAAAAATGAAGGGGAAAAAAAGTCTTAGAGATCTGTGAAAAACTATCAAGCAAACCAAAATAGAAGTAATGAGAGTACCAGAAAGAGGAGATAAAGAAGAGTAGAAATTAAAAAGTTAAAGATATAAAAGCAGGGCGAACGGATAGAGTGGAGGAGGTTAAGGTGCTGGACTCCCACATGGCTGACCACAGTTCAAGACCAGATCCGGTGGCTTGAAAATCATACTAGGCGCACATGTGTGAGTATGTGAGTGCCCAAAACCCCAAAAAGAGAATGGAGAAGGGACTGTAGCATGGTTATCTCCCCTGGGGGGTTATTTCTCACTTTCCCTCTCTCGGTCTCACTCTGGCAAGTGCGTGCACCCTATGACAAAAGTTAAAATGAATGAATAAATTAAAAGTTAAATAAATAATTATTTTTAAAAAATCCTTAAAAATAAAAAATAAATAGCAACAAACTTCCCAAATTTGATTTAAAAACAACAAAACTTTTAACTACACATCAAATAAACATAATGAACTCCAAGTTATATAAACACAAAAGATACATCATAGTAAAACTACAGAAAGCAAGAGAAAATTTCAAAAGTAGCAAGAGAAAATTCATCGGGAGAAACGGGAACAACAGTAAGATTACTAGTTGACTACTTATAAGGCCAGAAGGCAGGGTGACAGTATATTCAATGTGCTGAAAGAAAAAAACCAAACTTTTAAATCCAGCAAATTATCCTTTGAAATTGAAGTCAAAATAAACACATTTGGTCATTTAGTTCAACATCTTCCTTTTATACACATGACTAGATAAATAACAAATGAGAGAATTCATTGCTACCAGCATGGGCTGATTTAATGTAACCTGTCTTTCAAAAAATACTAAAGATGGGGCCAACAGGTAGCATGGTGGTTAAGGTGCTGGATCCCGACACACCACATTCCCATCTTTCGACCCCTGGGCCAAGAACTTCGAGGGAGGACTGCCCCCCCGCCCCCCCTCCCCCCATAGCTTCAGCCCCAGGACCCCCAAGCCAGACACGCCTCTTTCAGCCAGGTACACTTTTTTTTTTCCTTTCTTTTTCTGTCCCCTTACCCACGTCTTTCATTTGTAAATTTCTCTCTTCTGATTAACACATAGGAACGCCCTCAGTCCTACCACACCACACTCCCATCTTTCGACTCCTGGCGAAATCACGCGCCACACTAGTGCGCTTGGCTTTTTCTTTATTCTACTTATTATTTTCTTCCCACTTATTCAGTCCTCACTTCCTTTATCTACACCATCCCTGGCTGTCTAGATAGGTCTAGAATTACAATTCTGAAACATTCTAGCATTTTAAGACTCTCTAGAATCCTCCCTTTCACTGAACCACCTGCGAAGAAGGAGATACATTTCTTTGTACACCTGAAGAGAATACTTTTTCTTGGATTACATTACTAAACACAATTGAGAGAGTTTGCTGTCTCCATTCCATATCAGAAAGGAAACACACTTGCTCCTATTTGAAGAAACGTTCTCGTAAAAGGTTTTTCAAAGGGAACACATCTCCCAATGGTTAGAAGTAGAAGAACCTCAGGCCTGAATAAAGCGGGAAATATGTCTCCATCAAAGGAACACAGTAACCCCCTTCCTTTTCTTGAAAAAATAGAGGACGTTACCAAAATGTCCGAGATAGAGTTTAGAACATTCACGTTGAACAAATACTATGAGCTGGAACAGAAAAGAGATAATGAACTACAGGAGATGAGAAAGTCCTTCAAAGATATGAAGGAAGAAATGCTAAGGAAGAATAAGACGGAACTATTAGAGGTGAAGTCTGTAATACGGGAAATCAAAAACTCTCTCAAAAGTATTAAAAGTCGATTAAACCATGCTGAAGGTCAAACTCTGATGTAGAAGATAAAACTTCTGACCTAGAGAAACCACCAAAAAGATAGAGAAAATAACAAAAAAAATGAAGATAACATACAAGAATTACTAGATTCCATTAGATGTCCTAACATCCGAATAATTGGTATCCGAGGATGAAGAAACTAATAAGAGCATGGAAAACCTATTCCATGAAATCTTGGAAGAAAATTTCCCAAGCATAGAGAGGCCCTCAAACATCCAGACTCGAGAAATACAAAGGACACCAAATACAATCAACCCAAGAAGATCTTCCCCAAGGCATATCATAGCCAGACTGGCTAAGACCACAGATAAAGATAAGATACTAAAACTGGCAAGAGAGAAACGACAAGTGACTTACAAAGGTCACCCCATCAGGCTAACACCAGACTTCTCAACAGAAACAATGCAAGCAAGGAAAGAATGGGAAGATGTATTGAAAGTGTTAAGAGAGAAACAATTTCAACCAAGATTATTGTATCCTGCAACATTATCCTTCATATGGGAAAAAAGATTAAAATCTTCTCAAACAAAACCTGAAAGAATTTGCCAGCACCAGGCCAGCTCTCCATGAAACCCTGAAGAAAGTACTGTTCCAGGAAAACTAAAGAAGTAACAGCCAGAAAAACAAAAGAGTAAAAGGCAACTAAGACAATGGCCAACTTAAACGTCAGGACAGATCTATTAACATCGATAATAACATTGAATGTTAATGGGTTAAATTCTCCAATCAAGAGACACAGACTGGCTGAATGGGTTAAAAAACAAAAACCCTCTATCTGTTGCCTACAGGAAACCCACTTCATGGATAAAGATATATAGACTGAAAGTGAAGGGTTGGAAAAAGATTTTCCATGCAAATGGGAACCAAAAAAGAGCTGGAGTCGCAATACTAATCTCTGACAAAATAGGCTTTAAAACAAAAACTGTTCAAAGAGACAAAGAAGGGCACTATATTATAGTAAAAGGATCAATGGATCAAGAAGATATAATGCTTATGCACCTAACACAGGAGCACCCAAATATGTGAAGGAAAGACTGCTAGATGTAAAAAGGGAGATAGACTGCAACACACTAATTGTTGGAGACCTCAACACTGCACTATCCCCCCTGGATAGATCATCTAGACAAAAAATAGGTAAAGAGATAAAAGATCTAAACGATATCATAAATCTAATGGACTTAACAGACATCTATAGAACTTTCCATCCCCAAACCTTGAGATACACTTTTTTCTCGCCGCCACATGGAACATTCTCGAAGATTGACCACATCATTGGGCACAAAGCAAGCCTCTACAGATTCAAAAGCATAGAAACTATACCCAGCATCTTCACCGACCATGATGGAATTAAACTTGAGTTTAATTTCAAGAGAAATCCTCAAAAATACTCAAATACATGGAAACTTAATAACCTACTCCTGAATGACTCCACAACTACTGAAGAAATAAAGACTGAAATCAAAAGGTTCATGGAAGCCAATGACAATGAGGACACGAGTTTCCATAATCTTTGGGACACTGCTAAAGCAGTCATAAGAGGGAAGTTCATAGCAATTAGTGCACATAAGAGGAGCATGGAAAGAAGGCAAATGGATCACCTACCATCATGCCTCACAGAATTGGAAAAGCAACAGCAAAAAGATCCAAAAAACTTCAGGAGAAAGCAAATAATAAAGATACGAGCAGAAATAAATGAAATAGAAAATAAACGAACTATACAGAAAATAAATGAAAGTAAAAGCTGGTTCTTTGAAAAGATAAACAAAATTGATACACCACTAGCGAGACTTATTAAGAAGAAGAGAGAAAAGAACCAGGTGAATCAGATCTGCAATGAAGCAGGCAAAATAACAACAGACATAGTAGAAATAAAAAACATTATTAGAGGATACTATGAACATCTGTATGCCAAGAAACAAGATAATTTGGATGAGATGGACAAATTCCTGGACATGTATAATTTACCTAGATTGATCCAGGAGGATATAGAAAGTCTGCATAGGTCCATAACAAGCCAGGAGATCAAATCGGTTATAAATAACCTCCCAACAAAGAAAAGCCCTGGCCCTGATGGATTCACCTCTGAATTCTACAAAACTTTCAAAGAAGAGTTAACCCCCATTCTGCTCAAGTTATTTCTAAATATCCAAAAGGGTGAATCTCTCCCTAATTCATTCTATGAAGCCTCTATCACCCTTATCCTTAAAACAGATAAGGACAGGACAATGAAGGAAAACTACAGACCAATATCCCTGATGAATATAGACACAAAGATTCTCAACAAGATACTAGCAAATCGTATACAACAACTTATAAAAAAGATTATACATCATGATCAGGTAGGCTTTATCCCAGGAATGCAAGGTTGGTTCAACACACGCAAAACCATAAATGTAATACACCATATTAATAGGAAGAAAGATAAAAACCATATGGTTATATCAATTGATGCAGAAAAAGCATTTGATAAGATACAACATCCCTTCATGATCAAGACTCTCGGCAAAATCGGCATAGAAGGGTCATTTCTCAACACAATAAAAGCTATCTATGAAAAACCCATAGCGAACATCATCCTCAATGGAGAAAAGCTGAAAGCTTTTCCACTAAAAACGGGTACAAGACAAGGATGTCCACTTTCTCCACTCCTCTTCAATATAGTACTAGAAGTCTTGGCCATTGCAATCAGAAAAGAGGAAAAAATAAAAGGCATTCAAATAGGAAAAGAAGAGGTGAAACTCTCTCTATTTGCAGATGACATGACTGTATACATAGAAGACCCAATGGTTTCCATAAAAAAATTTCTGGAAGTAATACATGAATACAGTAACGTTGCAGGATGCAAAATTAATATCCAGAAATCTATAGCATTTCTGTATACGAACAACAGGCAGACTGAGATAGAACTGAAAAAAAATTGTTCCATTTACCATAGCCACAAAAAGTATAAGATACTTAGGGGTAAATCTAACTAAAGAAGTTAAAGACCTCCACAAGGAAAACTATGAGAAGATAAAAAAAGAAATTGAAAATGACACAAAAAAGTGGAAGGACATCCCATGTTCCTGGATTGGAAGAATTAATATAATCAAAATGGCAATTTTACCCAAATTAATCTACCTATTTAATGCAATGTCAATCAAAGTACCAGACACATTCTTCACAGATCTAGGAAAAACAATCATAAAGTTTGTTTGGAATCATAAAAGATCCCATATTGCCAAAGCAGTTCTGCACAAGAAGAGTGGAGTGGGCGGCATCTCACTCCCTGACCCAAATATATACTACAAAGTTGTGGTAATCAAAACAGCATGGTACTGGCACAGGAACAGACAGGTGGACAAATGGAACAGAATAGAGTCCCCAGAAATGAATGCTCAAATATACAGCCAACTGATTTTTGACAAGGGGTACCAGTCAATTCAGTGGGAAAAGGAAAACCTCTTCAGCAAATGGTGCTGGCAAAACTGGATCTCCACTTGCAGAAAGATGAATCTGAACCCCTACCTCTCACCTCTGACAAAAATAAAGTCAAAGTGGATCAAAGATCCCATTGATGAGTCATAAATCAATCTGAGAGTTATAACCAACATGTTTTTAGAAAGTGAAAAAGAATATATGAGAATAGGATAGCAAGTATCAGGGAGGGTAAATAGTGTTTTATAAAATGTTGATGTTTATGTATGCATGCCAGCCACATTTCTACTCAAAATAATGATTATAGCAGTTGCTGTTATTAAGTTATAATTATTACACTTTGATGATCCATTAAAAGGCAATATGATCCTAATATCTCCCAAGCTGAGGTCGGGATAATTTCTATCAGTAGGAGAGAAGGTAGTTACTTTCTGTCCCCCAAAAGAGAACAGATCACACTCTTTAGATAACTTTCACACAGGGCTTTGACAACTTATCTATCTGTATGAAGTGTTTATGTTATAGTCATATTCGCCCTTTCTCTGGTAGAACATTAATATATCTGGTGCTTTATCTACTAATTTTCATACTTTTGCTTTTATTAGGGGTTTTGAATAAACACAAGTGATTTACTTCAAAAAGAAAAGGTGCTGGATCTCACATAGTTGAGTGCACGGTTCGAGTCCTGGACTCAAAATCACACTAGGGAGCCAGCAGATGGCATAGTGGTTACGTCACTGGACTCCTACATGGTCAACCACAGTTCGAGTCCCAGACTCAGTGGTTTGAAACTCACGCCAGCTGTGTGTGTATGTGTGCCCAAGATCCCAGGAGGAAACTAGATAAAGGATTATGGTGTGGCCATTCCCCCTGGGGTATGATTTCTCACTTCCCCTCTCACTGTTTCTGTTTCTCTAGCTCTCCAGCAAGCACATGTACCCTAAGGCAAAAACCTCGTTTAAAAAAATGAAAGAAAGAGAGAAAAGAAAGAAAGAAAGAAAGAAAGAGAGAGAGAGAGAGAGAGAGAGAGAGAGAGAGAGAAAGAAAGAAAGAAAGAAGAAAGAAAGAAAGAAAGAAAGAAAGAAAGAAAGAAAGAAAGAAAGAAAAGAAAGAAAGAAAGAGAGAGAGAGAGAAAGAAGTAAAAATTACACTGGGTGCATATGTGTGAGAGCAGAATGGAGATAAAGGGATTGTGGCCAGCAAGCACATGCACCCTATAGCAAAAGCCTAAAAAACAAAACAAAAAACCTAGAGTACCCAGCCAGGGTGGAAAGTGCTGCTAAGACACCATGCTCCATGAACTGAGAAGCTGAGGTTCAATTCCTGGTCCAACCTAAGTACTGAAGATTCTTTTTCTTTTTAAAAATTATTTATTTATTCATTTATTTATTTTAATTGACCAGAGAGAGAGGGTGACTGAGAAAGCAAGCCACCAGATCCGGTACTCAAACCACTGTTGGCCATGTGGGAGTGTCCAGTGCCTTAATCACTACGCCACCTGCTGGTCCCGTACTGGAAACTCTTTAGAAAAAAGAAAAAGAAATACTACAGCCAAAAGAAAGTGATACTGGACAGTATTCAACTCTGCACAAAAAAATAAAGAACACCAGTAATGGAGATTATGTAAAATAGGTACACTTATAAAAGACAGTATACGTACTGTTTTTCTTAAACTATTTAAAAGATAATTGCATAAAACAAATAACTATAAAGCTATATCATTGGCCTTAGATATATAAAGAAGTAATTTATATGGAAACAAGAGTTCAAAGCAAAGGGGGGAAGGAAATGGAGCTATACTGGAGCAACCTAGTTATGTTTTACTGAAACAAATTTCACTTATATCTGAAATAGATTGTAATAAAGCCAATAACTTGTTAAAAATTAAGATGCATATGTAATAAAGCTACCACTAAGAAAGTAAAATTTAAAATATCAACATTAGCAGTCAAAGAAACAAAATATGGATACCTGTCACAATGTGTATTAACCTTGCAAATACTATACTAAGTGAAAGAAGCCAGAGCAAAAGCTTGCATATGTATAATTACATTTATATGAAATATTCAGAAAAGGCTAATCTACAGAGGCAGACAGCAGGTTTCTGGCTGTCTGTGACTCGGAGTAGGAAATGAGGCTGACTTCAAAGAGGAGCAGGACATTGCTTTGCTAAAGAAATTACAAAATTTAATCTTGGTGATAATTGTACAACTCTGTAAATTTACTAAAAATCATTGAATTATACACTTTAAATGGGTGAATTTTACCATATATAAATTATATCTCAATAAAGTCACTAAACAATACAAATTGGTGATTCAAGAAATAGTTTCAGGGTTTTGATAAACTACAAAGGTTAAGTCATTTAGTTTGATACTCTCTCTATTTACATGAATTGACATTTCCCGTGTCAGGCCTTGTGCAAGGTGTTACAGACTCAGAGGTAAAAGGACACAATTTCTGTCTCTTGGGTATCTATACTGGGGAGACAGCCATGCAAACTGATGATTAATGGCGATATACTGTTGTTATACAGAGTGCGAGAATTCAAAGGACTAAAGGGGGACGTCCTATGACTGCCACTAGGTGGCAACGGGCTCAGTTAAAGAATTCCTATTTCCCAATCTCCCAGTAGTTAGGTGTGGTTATCTGATTAGTTCTGCTCAGTGAGAGATGCAACTGAAATACTGTGTAGAGCTTCTGGCAAAGCTGCTTAAAGGAAACTGTATTAGCTAAGGAAGGTACCCTCCCCTCTCCCCTTGCTCTTTCCTGCTAGCTAAAACCAGGGCATGATAACTGGAGCTCAGTTGCCATCTTTTCCAGAGTGACCTTCAGAATGGAAGCCACGGATGGCAGAAGCAGCCTTGACGACTTCATGAACAATCATTACAGCCCTGGTACAGAGAACACCACACCTCTGTACTTCTTTTACATGAGAAAACAAAACCCTATTTTTTAAACTAGTATTTTAGGTTCCTGTTATAGGTAGCTGAACCTAATTCTTTTTAACTGAAGGGAAAATGCAGAAAATTTCAAAAGAGTGTGTCATTTGATCTATATTTTTGAAGTATGACAGGAATTCTATAGAGAGGGAAGGAGGAAAGGCCATTTATGAAATTTCGCCCTGAGAGAGCAAGCAAGGCACACTCCGAGAATACTGAATAGTTCTGGAAGATTGGAGTGCAGGATCTGAGGGGCGGGGATGTTACCCCTGTCCCCACTTCTCAACTGTGTCCATTCACTACTATTTCTTTTATTTTTTTAAGAAGATTTTACTATTATTATTTTAAGGTTTTTGCCATAAGACTTATGTCCCAGGAGAGAGAGACAGAGAAAGAGAACAGAAAGTGAGAAATCACCCCCCACCCCCCCACCCCCACCCCGCCACGGGGGATGGCCATGCGTCAATCCTTTCTCCTCCATTCTCCTCTTGGGACTTTGGGCAGGCATGCACACACATACCTGGTGTGAATTTCAAGCTGTTAGGTTTAGGACTTGAACCATGGTCCACCATGTGAGAGTCCAGTGCCTTAACCACTATACCACCTACTGACCCCTCACCTCTTCTTTTTTTCCAAGAGAGATTTTTGCTATAGGGTGCGTGCACTCACCGGAGAGACGGAGAGACAGAAAGCAAGAAATCACCCCAGGGGGAATGGCCATATCGCAGTCCCTTCACCTGCATTCTCCTCTCAGGATATTGGTCACATGTGCCCGGCATGAGTTTAAGCTGCTAGGTCTGGGACTTGAATCATGGTCGACTACATGGGAGTCCAGTGACATAACCATTATGCCATCTGCTGGTCCCAGCCCCTTATAAAGGATCCCAGAAAGCCAGACTGGGCATTGATACAAGTCACTGTGATTTCCTTGCCTGATTATTTTCTTTCTGCTACTTTTTAAGCACTGTGAGGTAACGGTGCTTTGATTACTATTGAATCCTTAGAAAAGGGCTTAGTTCATAAAAGCAGAGCTCTCAATAAATATTAATGAATGAACAGGTAAATAAAACCTCTTTATTGAGGTTTAACAGCTTAATTTCACTTCATAAATTAATCACACAAATTTAAGAAAACTATTTCCATTTTTTTAATTCTATCAGTATGATACACAAGAAAGCCCAGTTTCTTATAGTAACTGTCTGCTTCTTTATACTGCCTGTTAAATGTAATCAGACTACATACTTAATTTCTGCATTTTATAGTTCTGCATATAACCTTTCATCTCAGAAAATGTTTCCATTTGGAGATGAAATGCAGGAGAACTGTGATTTCTAGGAATCTGCCAATGAGAATCTCAATATCGGAAAGGCTTCCACAGTTAACAGAAAGATCTCATGCAAAAGCTCAACAACTGGCTTTTGTGCCTGCCTATAAATGAGGTGCTCATCTGCAGAAGGTCACATTTCAGCCACAGAGCATTCAGCCCACGAGATAGCTGCAAGAAAATGGCTTTTTAGCTCATAGAAAATAATAAACATACCAAATTATTTCTCAAGCAAATGCTTGCAAATAATACAAAATTTCTTCTCAAGATGTTTTCTGTTTTATTTTGTTTTATAGAACAAACAATGGGGCTAGCCCAAAGCAAAGCATGTGGTTAAGGTAATTAGGTCCTACATGGCCAACTACATGGTTCGAATCCCAGACCTGGTAGCTCGAGAAACACACCAAGAGTATGCATGTGTACATGCCCCAAATCCTGAAGGCAGGGAGAAATTGAGGAGAAGGGACTATGGCATGAGGGGTACTTTCTCACTTTCCCTCTCTTTCTCTGTCCCTTTCCAGTGAGCACAGCCAACCTCTGGCAAAAAAACAAATAACAACAAAAAGGGAAACCCCTAAAAACAGAAGCCACTTACTCACTAAAGCACAGAAGTACTTGGGACTTGTTTTGTGTCGGTTCTCTACCCTTAAAAAGTTAATCTCTTAGTGTGGAAATATTTGTGTCTAAGATTGACCATAAAATAAGATGCTACATTAGAACAAAGTCCATGAAACAAAGAGGGTGTTATTTTTCTTGGCAGAAGGGTCAAGGAAAGGTCTCAGAGTGTGGTACTTGTACAGCTTACAAGGAAGGTATAAATAAGAGTTAAGACTTACCATTTTTCAGATAAGGAAACAGAAATTAAGTGATTTGTTCAAGGTCCCATAGATGGTTAATGAGAGGCCAGCTAGGGAGTCAAACAAACCTAGGTCTGCAGACCCCAAGTCCAATACCCCATCCATGATATCATGCTGTTTCACAATCCAGATGTGATCCCTAAAGTAACTATGATATTTTTTAAGAATTATTTTGACTTTATTTTCTTATTTCTTTATCTACTTACATTTGACTAGAGAGGGACAGAGTGAGAGAGAGAGAGAGGGACAGTGAGAAAGCAAGCTGCTGGGTCTGGGACTTAAACTGCAGTTGGCCATGTGGGAGTTCAGCGTCCTTAACCACCATGCCACCTGCCAGTCGCAAGTAACTGTGATTTCCAAATAGTATTCTCTTGCCTTCACACTTAATAATCTAGCAGACTTGATCCTTAAAATCTTCTTTGAGTTTTCCCGAACACACCAGACCTCCCTTGTGTCTGAGGTTTTACATATGTTGTTCTTTACCTACAATGTTACCCTTTCGGGGTTTTCTCTCATCTTTCCTATCCCTTCCTTGGAATAATTCTTGCTCTTCTTTTCAGGGCTCAATTGAATTTACTTTCTCTGGGCAGCTGCTGCTTCCTTTTCTTCCCTTTAGGGTGAGGGTGTGCCTGTGTGTATGTTTTCAACTATGTGTTATCCTCCTGCCTTTCCGTCCCAAGTGGATGGGACTTCAAGTGTGCTGTGCAGGGCTTTCTAGGGTGAGCCACGAACTGAACCTGGACCTCCTGTGGCCTCAACCTGCCAGGTGGCATTGCCCAGTGTGCACTACTACACCCATGCCTGGGAAGCACCTGCACTCCTTATCACTTTCTAATAGAATTGTATCCAGTCTCAACTGGAAAGCCCAGGACAGTGCAGATTTGTCTTAATCAGCATCTTATCCCTAATGCCTAACCCAAGTAAAGCACACAGTAGGTGCTAGGAAAATATTTGCTGAACAAATTGCTTGGATACCAGAGCTTCACAATGACTTTATATAACATAACTGTGAAGCAACTGTTAATTTACTAGAAACAGAATACTGCACAACAAACTTGCTATAACACCCCAGGTAAAGGGACCAGGAGTTTCTAGAGAGACTATAAATGAGAATCTTCAGAGAGCGCCTTTATTGGTTACTTAAAAGAGGCTACATATACAATGCAAGTATATAAGTCACATTTTTATCTTCTTAGATAAAGGCCTGTGGCACTGTATAAAAATACAGGTGCGCCATTTAAAAAGCACAACTTCCATATGGCCCACCACATTCAATGGCAGAGATCTAACTGGAAGAGGTCTATGACATGGCCTCTTGCTATGGTCTGAATGCATTTCCCAAAATCCAAGGAGGAGACATATTCCCTAATACAACAGTGTTGGGAAGGGTCTTTTGGGAGTCTTAACAGAGCCCTCGTGAATGGATTAATGCTATTATAAAAGGTCTTCGTGGAGGGTGTTTGTGTTTTTGCCCTTCTGCCTACTGCCATGTGAGGACGCTGCTCCTCCCCTCCAGACGGCACGAATGTTCAAGATGCCACCTTGGAAGCAGAGACCGATCCCTCATCAGATACTAAACCTGCCTTCATCTCGGACTTCTCAGCCTCCAGAACTGTGAGAAATTAATTTTTGTTCTTTACAGATTACCCAGTCTCAGGTATTTTATTATAGCAGCACAAAACAAACAGACTAATAGCATCCAACAGCCTTTTATGAAAAAGAGAAAACTGAGGTGCAGAGAAAGGAAGGGATCATCCTAGAAACGTATGACAAGTCAGGGTTGTAATCAGGTCCTGAGTAAAACCCAAGCCTCCTGACTTTAGATGGAGGCTTCCTACTGTACAATCTTGATACCATTCTCTGGATGGATAGACGAATAAACCAACAGATGGGGAAAAAGACAGAAATTGAGGAGAAGGGACTATGGCAGGAGGGAAACAAACGAGCTGTGTGGCGATACAGTCCAAATAAAAGCCCTCCCTGCTTGTCATTAGTCTTCTTTGGCATTTTAGACCCACTTATCATGAGACACAGGCTACTAACAGAAATCTAAAGAAATGCAGATATTTGCTGAAAAATCAATTTAGTCAAGGTGTTCTACTAGAATGTTTTTGTTCCATGAAGCAAACCCATGAGGTCTGTTAAATTCTCACTAGCAAGTTACAGCATCTAGAGTCATTCCCCCACCCCACCCCACATTGGGGATATGGGATGAGTAAGCTGTGGTACATGCCCTTAAGGACCCTGGAGTTACCAGAGGAGAGAAACATGAGAGTCAAACAAGGACAGCAACATGCTATGGTAGAGACGTGCACTATAGTTCCTAAGTCCCTTTTCTCCAGGATGTCTTGCTTCAGCGAACATTTATGGAATACTTACTATGTGCCAGGCTTTTTAAAAAAAAAAAAAAAAAAGAATTATTTATGTAATTTTATGTATTGTTATTATTATTATTATTATTAAATTTGTGCAGAGAGACAGAGAGAAAGGGATAGTGAGAAAGCAATTTGCCAGGTCCAGGACTGGAACCGTGGTGGGCCATGTAGTGGTCCAGTGCCTTAACCACTACACCACCTGCTGGCCCCCAAGCCAGGATTTTCTTAGAGCCTTTCATTTTCACAACGACCCAGTGAAGTACATATTGTTTATCATTACCATTTTACCAGTGTGGGAACAGGACAGCCCAGTCAAGGATGAACTCTCTCCTCTGAGCTCTTGCAGTCCTCATAAAGCTTTTTATATCACCACGCGGTATTTTGAATCATCACGGTTTTTTTTAGGAGGTTTTTGCTATAGGGCACATGCATGTACCAGAAAGACAGAGAAAAACAGAGAGGCAAAAAGTGAGAAATCACCCCCCAGGGGAGATGGCCACGCCACAATCCCTTCTCCTCCATTCTCCTCTCGGGATCTTGGGCACGCACGCACACGCACACAGTGAGTTTAAGGCACTGGGTGTGGGATTCGAACCACAGTTGACTACATGGGAGTCCAGCGACAGAGCCATTACGCCAACTGTTGGTCCCTGAATCACCAGGTTTTTAAAAATATCCCTTCAGGAAAAGCCACAATTTGTTCATCTCTTTATTTCCCACAGGGTCCAGCATAGGACCAAGTACACAGTACATAGTACAAGGTGTCCAGTATTTGCTCAACATCAAAATGACTTTTTTTTTTCCTGGGGGTACATGTGCTCATCAGAAAGAGACAGAGCGACAGAGAGACAGGTAGAAAGCACTCCTCAATGGGGTGTGGTCACACCCCAATCCCTTCTCTTCCATTTCTCCACCCTGTAGGGACTTTGGACATACACACACTTGCACCAGGGGTGTTTTTCAAGCCACAGAGGCTAGAATTCAAACTGCTGTCAGCCACATGGCAGCTCCTCTAGCCACAAGGCAACAGGGCCCATCCCCAAAAAACTAATCTAGTTATTCCTTTAGGGCCAGCAGGTGGTACAGAGTTTAAGGCACTGGATCCCACTTGCTGACTGCGCAGTTCAAGTCCTGGACCCAGCGACTTGAAAAACACTCTGAGCATGTGTGTGTGCATGCCCAAAATCTCAAGAGGGGAACGGAGAAGAGACTGTGGCATGGCCAAACCCCTGGGGGCAGTGATTTCTCACTTTCTCTCTCTTCCTTACTCTTCTGGCAAGTTATTGCTTTGTCCGTTTTTACCTCAGATCCTAGAGTAATCATTTCTTCTTCATTCATTAAGCAAATCTGTAGTAAGTATTCACTCTGAGCCAATCAGTGGTGCCAGATGTATGAGAAACAAAGCCGATACACACCCCATCATCAAGTTCATTGTGGCAAACACTAATATCATCTATTGCTTAAGATGAGACCTGTTTTCTTCAGATGTTAGACTCAGAGATAGACATGTCTTCTGGCTATTTGAACACTTAATAGAAATAAATTCTCACTGGAAAGAATAAGTGAATAATTACAGACATTCTGAACCTTGAGGCAGGCCTTCCTTTGGTCACTAGGAAGCTCAGGGTTAAGACTGCTAGAAATACTTAGTAATGAGCAAGAACATCTGGTAGTAACTTTACCCTGACTTCATTTACTATGTTATCCTATGTCCCCCATCACTGCTAATCTGTTTTTTTATCTTATCTCATGCATATTAAAAAAAATTCCCTTTAGGAAAAAAAAACAATATATAGAATAATTTAAGTAATCAAACCGAAGGTGGTAAAATCAGTCTCCTTACTTCATATGCCTTGCTGAAGGTTTGAAGTCAAACCAGCCTCCATGTGCATGATAGCAATGACGATCTCAACTTCCCCACCTCAAAGACGTAATAAAGGGAGTTTCTGCTAAAGGAACTGCAGTCATGCATCACTTAACAGGGACAGGTCTCAGAAATGCATAGTTAGGTGATTTCATTGTTGCAAAAACATCAGAGAGTGTACTTAACCTTGATAGTACAGCCTACTACATACCCAGGCTACATGGTACATATAGTTACTGCTCCTAGGCTACAAATAAGGACAGCATATTACTGTACTGAATACTGTAGCCAGCTGTAACACAACCATATTTGTATATCTAAACATAGAAAAGCTTCTGTGAAACTTCTGAAAGATAAAAGATAAAAAATGGTACACATGTCTAGGGCACTTATGAATGAAACGTGGCCTGGAAATTGCTCTGGATGTCAGTGAGTGAGTGGTGCCTGAATGTGAAGGGCCAGGACATTACTGTACACTGTTGTAAACTTTATAAACGCTGTACACTTTGGCTATGCTAAACTCATATAAAAATATTCTTCTTTCTTCAATAAGTTAGCTATAAAGTTTTCACTTTATAAACTTTTTCATTTATTAACACTTAACTTAAAAAACAAACATATTGTATAGCTGTAGTAGATATTTTCTTTCTTTATATCCTTATTCTATAACCTTTATTCTATTTTTAAATCCTTTTTTAGGGTCAATCCTGTAGCCTAGTGGTTAAAGAGAGCCAGATGCCACATGGCTGAATGGGTTCAAATGTCAACCCTGGCAGCTTAAAAAACACACCGGGCATGTATTCATGCATGCCCCAAATCCCAACAGGATAGAGAAATGGAGTGTGACAGCGATAGAGATGATAGAGATAGAGAAGGGAGTGTGAGTGCGGGATGATCATGCCCCACTGAGGGGTGCTTCCCCCACCCCCAACTTGGTGAGCATATAAACCCACTGGCAATTAAAACATTTTTTTTTTAACGTTTTTAACTTTTTTGTTAAAAACTAAGGCACGGGGCTAGCAGGTGGCGTGGTGGTTAAGGGCACTGGAATCCCCACATGGATGACTGTAGTTGAGTCCTGGGCCTGGCAGCTTGCTTTCTCACTTTACATCTTTCTCTCTCACTCTGTCCTTGTCTGTTCAAATTAAAGGAAAGAAAGAAAATTCAATAAAATAATTCTTAAAAAATGAATAAAGTTAAATAAATCTTTAAAAAAAAAAAAGAAAAAAAAGCTAAGGCACAAGTACAAACATTAGCCTAGGCCTACCCAGGGTCAGGATGGTCAACGTCACTGTCCTCTACATCCACATCTTGTCCCATGTAAGGGCCATGATGAACAAAACAATATAAGATTAAATCAAATACTACAAAAGATAAAGATGAGTGGTCTTATTTGTTCTTTTATGGAGGAGTGGTCTTTGCTATAGGGTGTGTGCGCTCACCAGAAGGACAGAGACAGAAAGAGAGACAGAAAGGGAGAAATCACCCTCCGAGGGGATGGCCATGCTGCAATCCCTTCTCCTCCATTCTCCTCTTGGGATCTTGAGCATGCACACACACACGCCTGGCATAAGTTTAAACCACTGGGTCCAGGACTTGAACCGCGGTCGACTACATGGGAGTCCAGCAACATAGCCATTACACCAACTACTGGTCCCTGAGTGGTCTTATTTTTAAGGCCTAAAATAATGATTAAAAAGTATAATACATGGAGTCGGCAGATGGCATGGTGGTTAAATGCACTAGACTCCCACATGGCCGACCATGGTTCGAGTCCTGGACCTAACAACTTGCTTTCTCACTTGCCCTCTCACTCTCTTGTTCTGTCCCTCTCTAGTCAAATTTAAATAAATAAATAAATAAAGTTAAATAAAATAATTATTTTTAAATATAGTATAATACAGTATATACATAAACCAGTATCATGGTTGTTTATTATCATCATCAAGTATTATGTATTATACATAATTCTATGCACTATATACTTTTACCAACTGGCAGTTCAGTAGGTATGTTTATACCTACACCACAACAAACACGTGAGTAATGCACTACACTATGACAAGGTGACAGTTACACCACCACTAGGCAACAGGAATTATTTAGCTCTATCATAATTTTATAGGACTACCATGGTATGTGTGGTTTCTCATCCACTACAAATTGCTTCAGAGCAGCCAGAGGTTGTATTCTATAAAACCCGCCCCTTCAAATTTTAGCCCCCTTATTTATGACCAGGGAAATTCTAGAACGAGGCTGTTAGATTATACACATATCTCTGTCCCTGATGTGTCAGTAGTAAGTCCGTTAGGAATCAGTTTCCTTACCTATTATCTACAAATTACATGAGTGTAAAATGTCAAGGAGACGGGCAGATCATTAGTTGTAATACAATGTGGGTGTGGTTGAACAAAGTTTAGACAAGCAGTCTTGTAAGGCACTAAATACTCAAAATACTGAGATTTTTCTGTTTGCTTTGGTTTTGGTTTTTGGTGATAAAATATATCTAACATAAAAGTTACTGTTTTGCTTCCTTTTGGCCGGAACCACCATCTTCCAGTAATTAACAAAAATGACAAACACAAAGGGAAAGAGGAGAGGCACCTGATATATGTTCTCTAGGCCTTTTAGAAAACATGGAGTTGTTCCTTTGGCAACATATATGAGAATCTACAAGAAAGGTAATATCGTAGACATTAAGGGAATGGGTTCTGTTCAAAAAGGAATGCCCCACACATGTTACCATGGCAAAACTGGAAGAGTCTACAATGTTACCCAGCATGCTGTTGGCATTGTTGTGAACAAACAAGTTAAGGGCAAGATTCTTGCCAAGAGAATTAATGTGAGTATAGAGCATATTAAACATTCTAAGAGCAGAGAGAGCTTCCTAAAACGTGTGAAGGAAAATGACCAGAAAAAGAAAGAAGCCAAAGAGAAAGGTACCTGGGTTCAACTAAAGCGCCACCCTGCTCTACCCAGAGAAGCACACTTTGTGAGAACCAATGGAAAGGAGCCTGAGCTACTGGAACCTATTCCCTATGAATTCATGGCTTGATGGATGTTAAAAATAAATTAATCTGTGGCCTATAAAAAATAAAATAAAAAGTTACCATCTTAACATCTTGGAGTATACAGTTCTTTGGATTAAATACATTCACATTATACAACCATTGCCACCACCTAGCTCCAGAACTTCACCTTCCCAACCTGACTCTATACCCATTAAATCTAATTCCTCATTCTCCCCTTCCCACCAAGTTCCTGACAACCATCATTCTACTTTCTGTCACTATGTTTTAACTACAGCAGGAATCTCATGTAAAAGAGGAAATCATACAATATCTGTCTTTTGTAAATGGTTTATTTCCAAGGTTCATCCATGTTATCACAGTTTTAAAAAAAGGTTTTTTAATAACATTCCAGACTTCCCATTTTAGATAAAGGTGATCATAAACTATAAGTCTAACCACACTGAATAGCTTTTCAAGATAAAAGCAAAAGCTCACTGTGGGATTTTTTTCCCTCCAGTGCCACCGAGATTTCCAGATTGATTTGTAATCTGGAACAAGCATTTTTAAATAATCATTAGGATGGAACATTCTGTTACTCTGAAAATAAATTCCAACTAGTTCATTATAAAGCAAAATGGCCCTCGATAAAAAAGACAACGTGGTATTAATGTTTGAATAAAGAACACTAACACAGAGAATAAGTTACTCATCAGTTTTGGTATCGTCCAACAGTTTCGTGCCACAGAACAAGTATGCATCTGTCTGGTTTTTATAATACATCTACAAATATTTCCTATTCCAAAGTAGTATGTTTTTAACACTTGCTAATAAATCTAAATTATCCACACTGATGGGGCATGGATTATTTCTTAACCAGTAAGAATAATTTGAACAAAAGTACGAATGATCATACTATAAACAAACAAACAAAAATATTTCCTCTTTCTCAGCTGGAAATACATATTTTTTTTCCTTTTGCTTTCAAACCCGCATCTTCCAGACTTCAGTCCTATGTGGCTCCATAAGCCTGGTTAAATGCAATTCGTCATTTCTTCTCTGCCTAAAACTGATACAGATCTGGAAAGGACGAAAACATATAACTCTGCTTACTAAACTCTAAACTCACGAGCGCAGTTTTTATGTGGGCTCTGAATGCAACCTGACAATCATTCTCTATTTGCCTGGTTCTTTCACTTTCCTAGACTATTTCGTGCTTTCTTTGCTCCTCATCTCACTCTCAACTAGTGATTTTTGTTTCTCATTATCTAAATAAAAGTAATCATCGAGAACAGAACCTTCACAAGTTCCCACCACATTTACCTACGAAACCGTATCTGTGCCCACACACTCTGACTCCTCCACTATTACCATGGGTGAACAGTCCAAGTCACACCTCCAGTGATATGCTGGGTCCCATGCCCTGAATAAACCAAGAACACTACTCCTGTCACCCACCCCTTTCTCTTGCATTACTGGTTTTCCCTTCTCTGCAGGTTTATTCATATTAACATATTGTTACTTGTCTCATTTGGAAACAATTACAGGGCTGTCCCTATAGCACAGTAGTTAAGTGCAGTGTAATAGGAGCTGGGTCCCACATGGCTAACTACAGTTCAAATCCTGGCCCCAGTGGCTTGGAAAACACATGAAGTGTTTGTGTACGTGTGCCTAAAATCCTGACAGGATAGAGAAATGGAAGAAAAAGAATTGTGGAGTGGCCATACTCCAATGGGGGTGTGGGTGGGGAGCTGGCTCATTCTCTCACATGCACACAAAACCACACACACCCAGAAGCACACGTGCCTTCTGGCAATTAATAAAAAAAGAAATACCCAAAATAAACCAATTAAAAAAAAAAAAAAAAAAAAAAAACTTCTCTCCTTCCCTTCACAGCAGAGCTTCTTAAAAGAGTTGTTTATATTTGCTCCCACTTCAGTCAGAGCTGTTCTCCCCCTACTCCACCATTGTCCTTACCAAAGTCACCCATGACCTCCATCATGTTAAAACTAAGATCCACTTTCAGCCCTCATTTCCCCTGATAGTTCAGCAGCATCTGATCCACTTAATTACTCTCTCCCCTGTTCTAAACACTTTTTTCACTTTGTTTCTGGACATCACATACACCTGGGTTTTGGCTTTCTTTTTCAAGAATTATTTATTTAATCTTATTCATCGTTATTATTATCTTTTAATTTGCTACAGGGCACGTGTGCTTACCAGAGAAAGAGAAAGTGGAAAAAGCAAGTTACCAGGTCTAGGAATTGAACCGTGGTTGGCCATGTGTAAGTCCAGTGCTTTAGCCATTACACCACCTGTGGCCCCACACCTGGGTTTTGGTGTGTTTATTCCTCCCCATCATTCTGGCAGCTCTCTCTCCATTTCTAAACTTTGTGGTGACCTATGTTGAAGTCTTGGGCCTTTTCTCCTTTTTATCTCCAGGAAAAGTGAGAAATCGTCCCCCAGGGTGGAATCATTCTCCACTCTCTTCCTGGGATTTTGGGCGCACACCCACATGCACCGAGCACAATTTTCAAATGACCAGGTCTGGGATTTGAACTGTCACCAGCTATGTGGGAGTCCAGCACTTTAACCCATACCACCTGCTGGCCCCACTATCTATATTCTTACATTTACTTCCTCCTGAAATCTGTATATATTTGTTCCCACTCCAGTCAGAGCAGCTCTCCCCTCTACTCCACCACTGTTCTCCTCACACTCCACCTCTGTTCTTACCAAAGTAAGAAATCTTCCCCAGTTCAATGAACTGCAATTCCATGCTTTCAACTGCACAGGCCAAAATTTTGGTGGCATTCTTGACTTTCCTTTTTCTCATAACTCAGTAAATCTTTTTCAGCTCCACTTCTAAAATACATCAAAAAAGATATCCAATTAATTCTCATTACCTCAACTTCAACCATCTTAATCTAAACCACCATCATCTCTCACCAGGATTAACCAGTGCATCTGTTTTTGCATTTATCCCTTCTTTGGTCTATTCTCAACAGGGCAGACAGAGTGATTCTATGTCAGATGAGGATACTCCTTTGCTCAAAATTCTCAATGAGGGGCCAGCAGGTGGCAGGTGGTTAAAGTGCTGGATTCTCACATGGCTAACCATGGTTCGAGTCCTGGACCTGGTGGCTAGCTTTCTGACTTTCCCTCTGTGTATGTAAAATTTTAAAAATAATAATAAATAAATAAAATTAATAGAATACTTATTTTTAAAATTCTCAATGATTTCTCACTTCATTCAATGGAAAAGCCAAGACTTTACTAGAACCTGAAAGATTCAACAAGATCTATTCCAATCTCAACCTTCTTTCTACTTCTATTACCGCCCCTCACCCCCAAATAACCTTGCTTTAACCATCCCATCCTCTTGCTATTCTTCAAAACTCACCATGTCTGGCATTAGGGATTTGGCACTCATTCTTTTTGCCTGGAATGCTCTTTCTCCAGTTCATTTTCTCACTTACTGCAGGTTTTAGTGAAAAGTCACTTTCACAGGCTGGCCCTATAGCACAACAGTGCTGTGCATAGGGAGTCAGAGCCTACATGGTCTACTGCTATTCAAATCCCAGCTCTAGTGGTTTGATCAATATGTCAGGTATATGTGCATGCATGCCCCGATTTTGAAAGGATGGAGAAATGGAGGAAAAAGGATTGTGGTGTGACCATATCCCATTAAGAGGTGCTTTCTGTTTCTCTCTCTCCCCTTGCTTGCTGGCAAATGGACACATACTCTGGCAACTACAAAAACAAAAAATCACCTTTCAGTGAGGCCTTCTCAGGCTTCCTATCTACAATCAGAGTTCAGATCTTCATCCCAACATTACAGGTCTTTCTTCCTTGCTTTATTTTTCTTCTTTCCCACTTACTACACTTAATATTTTATTTTTTATCTTGTTCATTGTGTTTCTTCCCCAATAAAATGTGAGCTCCATAGTGATGAGGATTGTGGTCTGTTTTTTTTCATTGTTGTTCTTCCAGTGTGAGAGCAGTATTCAGAACACAGCAGGTAACCCGAGGGCTTCTCTTGTTCTAAGATTCACAGATCACAGATAATAAAAGGTCCCATTAGTTACTGCTTATTGTATGTCAGATGCTAATCCCAGTTGGCCTCAGTAATATTATTTATACCATGGAGTAATTCGGAGCCTTCTTGGACCAGACAAATAAACACACACACCCTAAACAGCTGGGCAGAGAGGAAGGCTGGAGTCAACAGGAGATGAGAAAATGGCCCATGGAGAAGAGAGCATCACAAACAGAAAGAAGGTATAATGGACAGTTACTTATGGCAATGCCACTCCAGTGGAAAGATTTAATGTTTGGTCATCCATGGTAGAAGCCTACATATTTATATAGCACTCATAATCAAGGGATAGTCTCACATGACTTCTATTTATGTGTGTGTGTGTGTGTGTGTGTGTGTGTATGTGTGTGTGTGTGCGTGCTCGCACATGCCCTTGCCAGGGAGAAACAGGAGGCAGAGAGAGAGCGAGGCAAAATAACCTCCCATGGAGAATGGTCATGCCACAATCTCTTCTCCTCTGTTTCACCCTCCTTCTAAGATTTTGTGCACACACATATGCCCAGGGTGTTTCTCAAGCTACCAGGTCAGGTACTCGAACTGTGCAGACAGCCACGTGCGATCCAGCTGCCTAACCACCACACCACCAGCTGCCTCCACAGTTTCTGTTTCACTTTCTCCCACGGCACAATTCTTCCCAGTGAATCAAAAGTTCTCGGGAGACTGTCCTTTCACTTTCACAACCTCAGAATCCAACTAGCATATAGGAGACTCCCATAAATGTTTGTTAAATTAAACTGAATAGTTATTTGAGGTTTTTATTCTCTGTTTTTATGCATCACAAAACTGAGTTTTCAGCAACAATAAGATACTCAAGGATGCACACTGTATAAGTAACGGACCAGGGACTTGAACTCGAGTTCTGTATTTTTTCTCATGCATCACACGCTGTTTGGTTGTTATATAAGTATGATAATTGCTAGTTGATGGAAACACTCTCTCCATCTGCAACTCACATGCAGGAGGTGGATCTTTACATCAACTCTATAATGAGGAAAGATTTCACAGAAAGGATTTTCACAAAGCAGGCCCAGTCCCCACACGGAGTCCCATAAGCTACGGGGTTATGTCCAATATTTAAACAGTGTCCTCAATTCTTTTTCCCACTCACTTCTTTTATCACTGCCCTGTTCCTTTTTATTCATATCTAGTGGAACAATAAGTATGTAAAAAATCTTTGGATGACAAAGGCCACATCTGAGTCTTTCTTCTGTTCTTACAGTACAGGACTTAGCACATCATAGGTATTTTGTATGTTTGTTAAATTCAAAATGCTAAAAGTCAAAGAAATTTTTATAAGGCACCTTTTGATTTTCTGATGCATTCCTACAGTCTTAACAACTCAATGGGGAATCAGGACTGGGATTAGCTTCTACTTTTTTTGGTGGGGGAGAGGTTTTCGCTATAGGACAAGTGCGTTTGCCAGAAAGACAGAGGGAGACAGAGAGACAGAAAGCCAGAAAGTGGAAAATCACCCCCCCAGGGAGATGGCCATGCCACAATCCCTTCTCCTCCATTCTCCTCTCGGGATCTTGGGCAAGCACACACACGCGCCCGGCATGAGTTTAAGCCACCAGGTCTGGGACTCAAACCGCGGTTGACTATATGGGAGTCCAACAACATAGCCATTACACCAACTGCTGGTCCCAGGGATTAGCTTCTACTTTACAAATAAGAAAAGGCTAAAAGAAAAGAAGCAGCTTGCTCAGACTTCACCCGGACTCCTCACACTCCAAGCCCAGTGTTCCTTCCCTCATGTCAGAATGTTCACTGTGTCTCTTAGAGCCAAGGAGATAGTTGAGGCAACAAAGAAGGATGGAGACTGACAAAGAGACTGTCACATGTCATACATTAATCACTTAACAATAAGGCAAACATAGCTGTATCAGAACAAGAGACTTGGTTTAAAATATACAAACCCTGGACCAGCAGGTGGCTAGATCCCACGTGGTTAACTGCACAGTTCAAGTCCCAGAGGCTTGAAAATCACACTGGGTGCGTGTGCGTGTGTGTGCTCAAAATCTCAAGAGGAGAAGGCACTGTGGCATGGCCATACCCCTGGGGAATGAGCTCTCTCACTCTCTCTCTTTCCAGTGAGCACACACACCTATAACAAAAATAAATAAATAAGTCTATTTCTTTGTTCCCTTCTGTCTGTCTCTCTCTCTCTCAAAGGGAAAAGAAAAAAGTATTGATGAGGATATGGAGAAATTTGAATCCTTGTGCACAGCTGGTGGGAATGTAAAATGATGGGCTAGTAATGAAAACATATATAAGTTCCTTTAAAAATTAAAAACAGAATTACCATATGATGCAGCAATCCCACTTCTGGATACATATCCGAAAGAATTAAAAACGGGGTCTTGAAGCGATAGTCATTCAACTGTAATCACTTTAGCACTATTCACAACAGCTAAGAGATAGGAGCAACCTAAACATCCACTGACCGATGAATGGGAAAAGAAAATGCAGTACGTGCACACACACACGGAAATATAAAAAAGGAAATCTGTTGTATGTTACAATATGCATGAATTCTGCTAAATGAAATAAAGCCAGACACACCAAAAAACACATACTAAATCTTGCAAGATTCCACTTACATGAGGTACCTAAGGTAGTTGAACTCTTAAGAAATAGAAAGTAGAATGGTGTTACCAATGGCAGAGGGGCGTTTTCATTCAATGGGTACATTTTCATCCACTTAACAAATATTATTGCTTACTATGTGCCAAGTACTGCTCTAGGTACTAGAAAACAGTACCTATATCGAAACAAACAGCCCTGCCCCTCAAGAACCTTATGTTCTAATGAAGCAGAATAGTTAGCAATTAAGAGCAAAGATGCAAGCAGACAGCTTTGATTCAAATTCTGGCTTCACTGCTAACCACCCGTAAGTTCTGAAAATTACTTAACTTCTCCATGTCTCAATTTCTTTGTCTATAAGACAGAGACAATAATGGTACTAACAGGGTTTCTTTAAGAATTAAGTTAGTTCACATACATGAAGTGCTTAAAACAGTGCCAGACATAAAAGAACCAGCTATTACTATGACTGGTTTATTATGTTATTATTATGAACGGGGACCAAGATAATTAACAAGTAGCAAAAAGTAAGGACAAATAATGGAATGGAAGAAGGGTAAGACAGGGGACACCATTTTGAAGAGGACAGTCAAAGAGAGTCTCACTGAGAAAGACCTGAAAGAGGAAAGAACAAGGCATGCAAGTATCTGGGGAAGAAGTTAATCCCCCTGTGAGGTACTTGGTATTACTAACACCATTTTATAGATGGGATAACTGAGGTTTGGACTAACAAACTTCGGGTCAGATGACTGACAAACGACTAAACCTAGAGTCCAATCCAGGACTGTGACTCCAAACTCTCCATCTATTCCCTTCTGCCATGAACCCAGACCAGCGGGCCCTTTCTCACCACTTCTCCTCTTG
Organism: Tupaia tana; assembly: GCA_026018925.1. Lineage (NCBI taxonomy): Eukaryota > Metazoa > Chordata > Mammalia > Scandentia > Tupaiidae > Tupaia > Tupaia tana. The sequence goes on from JAKSZU010000012.1 coordinate 30,722,993, forward strand.
GCACCAAGAGTTACAGGTTCACTGACTACACAAGCTTTCTAGGTGAGCGGATTAACCAAAGGAGTTACAGGCACAGGCTGTTCACCCACCTGCCCACTCTCACGTGCACTCTCACCCACCGCTTCCCAAGCAGTCCCACACCAGGCCCTCCATGTTAACTGCAGACTGTGCAAAGAAAACAGGCATTTATTGGGACCAACAAGCCTCAAACACCAGGAAGGAGAGGTAAATTATACATCAGAAATAAAGGCCACAGCCTCCAACCAGGCCTTTGAGGTAAAAAAGCTCTACTAGATGTGCACTGCAGGGAAACTATGATCAAAACTGAGATTTGACCTACTGAACTTGTTCTAGTCTAACTTTGTTATACAAGACCTATAGAAATAAGGAGGGAGAAGACCAACACAGAACTCCATAGTCTCACTTCATCTTCAAAGAAGTCAGTGATTCAAAATAATTTCAATAATTTCAACAATGTATGCTTTACCTGTGCTCATGAAATCCCGTGAAAATACTGGCAACCTGTTCCAGAAAATGATCATTGCTTCCAGGAGCCATGAACTCCGGGCTTCCTTTACAACTTACTAGAAGAATCGCTTTAGCTCTCCGGACCCAGGTCCCTCACTGGCCTGAAGCACTGTAGAGGCCACACTAGACATGCGTCAGAGGTCCCCACATCAGTCCTTTCTAGCACACTATATCATAATAATTAAACAGCATCCTGCACATTCAGACCCAGACTCCAAATTCATACACTCAGTAACATTCACTGAGCATGAGCTCGGCAAGCTAGACAGGGACTAGATGGAGGTGCAGCACAAAAACATGAAGCTCTGCTAGGACGACCCACGTGGGAAGACCCATGTTCATGTCCAGAAACTTCCCAGAGTACAACAGGCACACATGTGCCCGTGATCTGGGGCTGGCCGAGGCTGGGGGATCAATCGTGGAGTCAGGATCCTGGTGGGGAAGCTGTCTCTCTCTCACTCATGAAAGAGGTAAATAAATAAACTTTAAAAAAAAAGGGGGGGGGGGGTAAGCTAGGCACTGAAAACACACATATACAAAATGACAAATTCACAAAAAGTTTCACATACATTGCTTTCCCCACTCACATACATAAACATTTCAGAGTTGTGTTTCTATCAGTTAGTTCCAAAATTCTACGGGTCTTTTTTTTAAAAAATTACCCTTAAGAGTACTGTAGATCTTTCATTATCATAAACTATACTTAACAAACCTAAAAACTCAACAAAATGTTCCCTACTGAAACAATGTGTAGTTCTTTAAATCATTCGTAGCCTGAACTACCAACTTTGAATTTTTCCCTCCACAGTCTGTGTGGCAAAAGCACCTCTCTAATTGTGTATGTCTTTTTCTTATAACCATTAGTTCCTTGAAAATAAACCAAACATCGTATTTTCTTCCCAGTAAGACCTATTAATAATTCATTTATAATTCATACCAAAACTAACCCAAAAGACGTGAAATGGGGTCCAGCTATGGTGGTGAACCAGAGGATGACACTGTATAGTCGCTGAGATCACATGGGAGCCTCGGGTTCGGTTCTTAGTTCAACCTAAAATAGACCAGGTACCTGACACGTGCCTGCCGTCCTGGCTAACTAGGAGGCTGGGGTAGGAGAATTATGACGTGGCAAGACTGTCAAAATTACCCCCCTCTCTTTTTCTCTCCCTCCCACATTCTCTCTCTCTCATAAAAGGAAAAGGAGAAGAGGAGAAAGGAGAAAGGAGATGGTGGCTAATTGTGTAGTCCACCTGATTTGGACATAAAGGAAGGCAGTTAAAGATGAAAATGGGGCCAGCAGGTAGCATGGCAGTCAAGGTGATGGACTCCCACATGGCCCAATGTGGTTCAAGAACCAGATCTGCTGACTTGAAACTCATGCAGGGCATACGTGCGTGCATGTCCAAAAATCCCAGGAGGAGAATGGAGGAGAAGTGATTGTGGTCATTGCTCTCCCCACCCCCACAGGGGGTGATTTCTCACTTTCCTTCTCACTATATCTGTCTCCCTAGCAAGTGGGCATACCTTAAGGCAAGTGGACATACCTTAAGGCAAACATCTTTTAAAAAAAAAAAGATGAAAACTAAAAACCATTAGGGACATAATAACTTCTAAATCAAATTATTGAAATTCAGATCCTACAGCTACCATATCCGTACCATGAGATGACTGGTATTTCACTCATTGGTAAATGAAGACACAGTGCTGTATGTCACAGAAATAACAGAATCGGCCGTGAGGCCAGGCACCGAGTTCAGCTCGTGGCTCCATCCCACACTCTGATCCTGGGCACATTACCTAGCCTCTTGGGTCTTAATGTCTCAAATGGTAATAATAGCACATGTACAGATCACACAGGAGTTAAATGAAATAATACAAGTAAAAACTTAGTACAGTGTCTGGCACACAGTAAGGACTCAAAAGTAGCATCATTTCCAAGTTGTTTATGAAAGTATTTTAAATAAGGAGAAAAAAGGCTCTGAGATGTTATGAAATGTTTGGAATGCTTATTACTATTACTTATATCCCAAACTATGGAGAAAATGAATAAAACTGAGGTGTAAAGTATCTAAAGATAGTTATCTTAAATAACATTCTGTTAAATAGAGTTTCTTACCTTTCTCTGTTTTGCATCTCTAGCCTCTTTTCAAATACCTTTCACACTGCATTAAAGCAGGAGTGGAGGGACCAGCAGTTAGCATAATGGCTATGTTGCTGGACTCCCATGTAGTCGACTGCGGTTTGCGTCCCAGACCCGGTGGCTTAAAACTCACGCCGGGCGCTTGTGCATGCGTGCCCAAGATCCCGAGAGGAGAATGGAGGAGAAGGGATTGTGGTGTGGCCATCCCCCTGGGGGGTGATTTCTCATTTTCTGTCTCTCTGTCTCTCTCTGTCTGTCTGGCAAGCACACGCCCTATAGCAAAAACCTCTCAAAAAAGAAAAAAAAAAAAAGCAGGAGTGGAAATGCAAGCTATGTACTTGCAACTAACAGAAAAAGGGTTTTCCCACCAAATAGAACAAAACTGCCATGTCTCCTCCTTCTAGCCCTTCAGGCAGCATGTGCAGGAACAGATAATCTGTAGCTGCCCAGGAAAAATAGTTTAAAGTGAAGCAGTTGGGGAATTTGGGGTTTTGCTTTCTGATTGTACTAGCTTTCTGATTGACCTAGAACACTGGGGTCTCTGGGTTTATGGTCTGCTCCTTAAGACGACAGCCAGAACACAAAGGCATCAGAAGACATAAAAATGGCAGGACAGAAGAAAAATACTTAGAAAGCGAGTACAGTATGTTCATCTACAGGAACTGTTTTTCATATGCATAGGTTAAATAACCTATGTGTATAGTCACTGATAAACTATGTTTATTGCATTATGATCTGTGCACATAAAGAGTATCAAAGAAAAGGCTGGTCTGTGTCCTGCAGGGAGTTCTAAAATATTAGCTCAGACAGCCTTGAGAGATTATCCAGTCTGGCACCAGTGTTATGGATGCAGGAACTAAAGACCAGAGAGGGAAAAAAGCTTACCCATGATCACATGACAAGTCAAAGGGCAGAGCTGGATCAGAACTCAGGAGGAGGCTGATTGTGGACTTGTGTACAAAGTGTATAGGAAGGAATCTGTTAAAATCCTTACCATTTGTGAACAAATCTTCAGAGATGGCTTAAGAATCTCCACATTTAGCAAAGCTGCTGTCTAGGGAGGCAGGGGCTGGGAAGTGGCATAGTGGTTGGGGGTGCTGGACTTCCACATGGTTGACTGCAATTCAAGTCTCAGACCTGGTTGCTTTTTCTCTCTCTTTCTGTCTCTTGCTGGTCAAATTAAAATATAAATAAATAAAATTAAATTTAAGAAAAGGGGGGAGGCATTTCTCAGCTAAGTAAATCACTCTTATACACAGTGAACATGCTTTTCAAATGCTCACCTCAAGAACATGGGAAATCATTGGGACCAGCTATTAGCGTAATGGCTATGTCGCTGGACTCCCTTGTAGTCAACCGCAGTTCGAGTCCCGGACCCAGTGGCTTAAACTCACACCGGGCGCGTGTGCATGCGTGCCCAAGATCCCGAGAGGAGAATGGAGGAGAAGGGATTGTGGCATGGCCATCCCTCCTGGGGGGTGATTTCTTGCTTTCTGCCTCTCTGTGTCTCTGTCTTTCTGGCGAGCGCATGCACCCTACAGCAATAACCTCTCAAAAAAAAAAAAGAAAAAAAGAAAAAAGAAAATGGGAAATCATGACATGTATCATGACATGTCATGGACCTCTGTGGTTACTTAAGAGTAATCACATGGGAACAGCAGATGGCATGATGGTTATGTCACTGGTCTCCCACATAGTCAACCATGGTTCAAGTCCTGAGCCCAGAGGCTTAAAACACACACCAGGCATGTTTGCCCAAAATCCCAAGAGGAGAATGGCAGAGAAGGGATTGTGCCATAGCCATCCTTCCGTGAGGGGGTGGGGGGGGGGTAGTATGATTTCTCTCTCTCTGTCTCTCCGTCTCTCCAGTGGGTGCACACACCCTATAGCAAACATCTGTCTTAAAAAAAAGTAATCACAGCTGGCCTAGCAGTAGTGGCTGAGGTGGTAGGATTCCAGGTTGATCTGAACAGGCATGCCTAGGATCCTGGCTGGCTGGGAGGTGGGATCACAGTGTGGTCTGATCTTGTCAAGAGTGTCTATCTCTCTTATCTGAAAGAAATAAACTTAATAAAAAATAAAAATAATAGCCAAAGGTGAATATCGTAAGTTCATCAAAGTAAAATATCTAAAACAATATCCCAGTTTATAAAGGGTAAAACTTATAAAAGTTCATTACCCAGCTGCTGTCTGGGGTGCCTTTATAAAGGGAGCACATCCACAGTGGTATCAACAGAAATAAAAATTAAATCCCCAAGTCGGGAATTTTTGGCTTGTAGAAACCTAGCCCAGCCTTCACTCTCCAGAGCTCCCCATGACTCAACAGTGCTCTAGGCAAACTGAACAGGTGCTGGGCCTTCTAATTTTCTCTAAAGAGAAAGAGAAACGTGCACTGACTTAACTCCGTGAGCCTCATGCCACTCCTGTAAATGCAAATCCTGACTATCCTTCAGGCCCACCTCAAGGCTCCAACTCCAGCAGGCTTCCTCCAAGTACCCACAAGAAAGTGATCTGTCCTCTCTTTTCCAAGCCGTTTTTCCTTTTATCTCCAGCACCTTTTACGACCTTCCCTCCACCTGATTCAAACTGCTCTGGCCACCTTGGCCTAGTTGTTTCTCTCCAAGTATGGCTTGTACTTGCTGCCTCTGCCGCTTGGCTCTGCCTGGACAGTTTATGCCATATCAAACCCATACCAATATGGTTATAGTGTACTAGAACGAGGGTTAGACAACAACTCATAATATCCGAGTGGGAACACTGGATCTGTCGATTCGTAGCCAAGATCCCTACCCAGGTCTACACAGCTCTTTCAATTGGGCAAAACATGCCCCATAGGTAAAACCGGGTAACAACCGCTGATTTAACAAACCTGAGAGCATCTAATAACTTGGGCTCTCTGAAGGATTCAAAAGATATATAAGGCACGATCTCTGCCCTCTAAGAGCTTATGATCTTATATGAGTAAGAAGGAGATAGCAGAGCCTGGGAAGGGAAAAGCTGGCCCACATCAGGGTTCTAGTTTCACTTCCGCCTCGAAATCCGAGAGATCTGGGTACATACTTTCATTTTATTGGCCTCAGCTTTCTTCCTTTGTGAAACAAACAGGAGTTAAGAGTCAGTGATCCAAAAAAAAAAAAGTCAGTGATGTGTAAGGGCCCTCCTAGCTTTGATAGCCGGTGGAAAATAATCACAGTATTAGCCCATTCATGAGGCCAGCCGAAGGAGCAGCACAGACAATGCTGATGTAACCAGAAACACGCTGCTGGATGTAGTGGACTCTGCGCTGTGAACAGCAGAGCCAATGGAACCTCGGAGGAGATGGAAAAGTTGAAGCGAGACAATGAATGCATCTGCTGCTAGGAGGTCATGGCTTGGTGCAGGAATACGTCTCATTCACAGGAAGTTCTGCACAAACCCTCTATTCAGGCCTTAAGGTCCCTTCGCACACAAAAAGCCTCGTGGCCCAGAAAAGGAGAGGTACCAGTCAGGAGCTGTGGCGGTACGGACAATGGACAAAGGCATGCGACAGAGTCCATCACACCTAGTGCGGAGGCCATATCTTGGGCCTTTTCAGTACTGGGTTTTTTTCTTGCCCAAGCAGTAAAGGGAGCACAGACTTCAACAAAGATGAATTTTTCAAAATACTGGGTCATCGGAAAAGTCATGACACATTTTTTGCATAGGAAAACATAGATATAGGTTCAAATCCCAGTTCAACTACTTATTATCTACATGACCCCAGGCAAGTTATTTAATATCTCTGAGTCTTTGCTTCCTCATCTATAAAATACAACTAAGGACTTCACAGGGCTGGCCTGAGAATGAAATAAAACAGAAGAGGTCTACAAAAAGCTCATAGAAATATATGCATTTTTAAAAATACACACACATTAGGACCAGCAGATGGCATAGTGGTAATGTCACTGGATTCCCACATGGCCAACCACATTTGAGTCCCGGACCCAGTGGCTTGAAACTTACACCGGGCATACGTGCATGTGTGCCCAAAATCCTGAAAGGAAAATGGAGAAGGGACTGTAGCATGGCCATTCCACCAGGGGGCTGATTTCTCCCTTTCTGTCTCTCTGTCTCCGGCAAGCGCACATGCCCTGTAGCAAAAATATCTCTATGTTTAAAAAACAAACAAACAAACAAACAAACAAAAAATCGATTTCAAAATTTTCTGTGCTGAAATAAACTCATACTTTAATTTCATTTTCCAAGAACTTTTTGAAGTCCCTGTGTATGAGAAACACATTTCAGTAACTCTGAATTACTCTTTCCTTCCTGCTCCCATATTGTACTATATTTACTTCTATGACAGCATTAATTCCTAAGTATGTGTGTATATATTAATAGATATATAAAGTATTTGTATGTTTACATATTCTTCCTATAGCTGTCTCTGCCATGAGATCGAGAAAAGGGACAATAGTTTAATCTGTATTTGAAATCCCCTAAAATAGGGCTTAGTACCTACTAAGTGCCTAGGAAATTGGATGAGTGTGCCTATCATGTGCCCAGTACTTTACCAGGTGCCATATATGGAATAAAATAATGATCACAATAACGTTGAACATAGTAATAAAAACGTAACAAGAAACCCAGGGTATTAACCATGCATCAGACATAATTCTAAGCCCTTTAACTTCTATTCTGGTCCCATATCATATTTAAAACAATTTGATGAGTACACATCATTGAATTTAAGAATTATTTATTTTATTTTATTTTTTAATAGTTATTATTATTTTAAAATTTGCTACAGGGTACAGGTGCTCACCAGAGACAGACAAAGAGACGAAAATTGAGAAGGCAAGCCACCAGGTTCAGGACTTGAACTGTTGTCAGCCACGTGGCGGGGGTCCAGTGTCCTAACCACCACACCACTGGCCCAGATGAGTAGATATTATTAACCCCACTTTGTCAGAGAGAAAACTGAGACAGAGAGAGATGAAGTATCTTTCCCAATTCTCGAATAAGCAAATCTACACAGAAAGAAAATAAAATAGTGGTTTCTAGGGGCTAGGAGGACAAGATTGAGAAGTGACTGCTAATAAGTAACAGTTTCTTTCAGGGTGATGAAAATGTCCTAAAATTAGACAGAGGTGATATCTGTACTAAAACCTGAGTTATGTAGTTTAAAAGGTGGATAAGGGTGGATTTTATGGTATATGAAGAATATCTTAATAAAGTTGCTAAAGAAAAAACTTCCCAAGGTCAGATAGCTAAGAAGTAACAGACCTAGAATTCTAACCCTTAACAAGTGTGCTTTTGGAATCCACAGATGGTGTAATGCTTATGTCGCTGGACTCCCATATCGCTGACCATAGTTTGAGTCCCAGATCCTGTGGCTTGAAATCACACCAGGCACCTGTGCATGCAGGCCCAGAATCCTGAAAGGAGACTGGAGGAGAGGGGACTGCAGCATGGTCATCCCCCCCCAGGGGGGTGATTTCTCACTTTTTGTCTGTCTCTTTCTGGTAAGCGCACATGCCCTATAGCAGAAATCTCTCTTTAAAAAAAAAAAAAAAAAAACAACTATGCTGCCCTGCCACCATACTGCCCTGATGGAACTTCAAATCTAGTACCACTTAGTTGTTGATATTTACTTACATGTCCAAAATAACTTCCTGCATACTGTTATATTTGATCTTTACCAATCCAGTAAGGTAAAGATCCTATCACAGAATGATTAATACAAGCCCCCGACACTTACTCTACACCCACCTATTATGGGCCAGTGGGAGGAAAGAAAATCCTTTCAAAGCAACAAAAAGGAAAGGTACTTACTTGTCAGCTTACCACCACCACCTCAGCAGGTGAGATGAAGAGGTACCGTAATACTTCCACTTAGCTCCCTCTGGCCTACTTATAGTGCCTAAAAGTCCTTCACTATGACGTTCCTTCCAGGAAGAAATAACACAACCACCAACACACCAGTTCCTATAAACCATGAAATGACTATTAATTAATAAAAGGAGAAAAAGTACTGTTTCCAATCTACTTAATTAACAAAATTAATTTCTAGTGAAGCTATGAAAAACCATCATGACTCATAAACTGTAAGATCCCACATGCTAGCACAGGAGGTCAGTAAGGTTGTACTGATTGATTACTACAAAAATTTCCAGAGCAACTGTCTTATGTCTAGAGGTTTATAAGTAAGAAAGTAGACAAAACCTGGGCACACATAGCTATGATATAGGAAAAAGGTAAAAAGTGCCAGAAGAATATAAATAAGATGCCATAGAAGAAATGGGACTGGAAAAATCACTTTTCACAGGAATAATTTCATGAAAGAGGTGGCATTGTGGCTGAATCTTAAGGCTTATAAGAATTAGAATGGTCTAAGACAACTGCTCAAAAGACTGAGAATTCTAGCCCTTCGGGGAAACATCTGGGAGCTCTGTAAAATGATCCTGTAATGCAATACAAAGTGCTCTGAACTTGCAGTCAAAATACCTAAATGTGCCCTGTCTCTGTTCTTTACTGGCTGTGTTACCTCAAGAAAGTTACTTAAGCTCTGATAGCAATCTCTTCATCTGTAAAATGGGACCATTTTCCTTAATAGGCTGTCTAAAACATTACATGATAAAAATGGTTGAGAACCACAAAATCAATATCCTTGAGATCAATACCCCTACCTTCCTATTCTCAGATAGGACAAGCTTAAGTGACTTTCAACTTTCAAATTACTGCTGGAATGGAATACTGCTGGTTATTTCCAATAACCATAGTCAAACTCTAAGCCCAATTAAGTTTTTTGTTTGTTTGTTTGTTTAAGATAGGATCTCACCATGTGTGACCCTCCTGCCTCAGCCACCAGAGCATCTAGTACAAACTACCATGCCTACCCAGTTTGTAGAGTGGGCTTGGAATTGAACCTGGCCCTCCCGAGTGGCCTCGGTCTGTCAACAGCAGCATCAACCAGCATACCCTTCTGCAGCTGGGCCTTAAGTTTTACTTTTAAAAGTAGGTTCCTCACTCCCTTCTTGAGGCCTCTGCAGAACTTCTTATATACATACACAGGTTGAGTACCCCTTATCCAAAATGGTTG